>JAUMJK010000470.1:1555000-2755000 GCA_033558105.1 Coccyzus lansbergi
ATTTCTTTAAATATAGTTGAGTTGCAGGCTTTAGCATGTGTAATTTATTGTTGAGGTTATGACAAGTATAGTTTATTATAACTACTTTGCAGAGAAAGTCTACAAAAAAAATCATATTTCATGGGCAGTTATGTATTGGCATATTTATTTTGAACTTGAGTTTCTGCATATTTTTAAGTCCTACTCTTTATGCACTGCTTTTCACCTGCCTAATTTTGCAGATGAACACACTGTATTGTTAGTTTCTGTTCCCATGAATTCAGCTGAGACTTAAGATAGATAAAGATACAATCTTCCTTAAAAAGGCAAATAAATGAAGTATTTCTCTGTAGAGATAGGGTTTTTTAAAAGCAAAATTTTGTGCAGTGCAGTTGCCCTTCTGATGTGTATCTCTACAGACCTTGGTTTTGTCCTTAGTTATCCTTTGTTTATTGGCCTTAGTTCTAATTTTAAAGTAAAGAAATGCTAATATTTTAATTATTTTCTAAAAGGTAAACTTTTGGAAACCATCAAGTGTTGTAGTGGTATTACCTATTGTCATGGATTATGCCTTACCTGTGGTACATTCATTTCGTTCTGTTGTCCTTATATTTTACAAAGATACCATAGTGGGTTTCACAAGAAAAGTCTGGCTGATTGGCTTATTTCAGCTGGTACATAGTATGAGACTGTCCAAGTCAACAGCTGCTAAGAACTCAGTAAATAAATGGGTATTGTAAGTCCTTTCAGCTGGCTATTTGCTATCAAATCTTATATTTAGTTAGCATCAATTTTACAGAAAGACATGCTGCCAGGCACTAAAATTTCCTATTTAAGCAGTTTAGAGGTCAACTTGTAGTCTTTCACGTGTCCTATTACTTGTGTGTTCTGTATACATATTAGAGGATGTTATTCATCCTGTGTATACAAGTCAAGGATTATTATCTCTGTTCTGCCATTTGCTCTACCACACCATGTATTTCAGCTGATGTAATATATGCACAAATAAAATAAACCTGAAAATGTAACACTGAAGCAAATTTTGTACAGCAGCTGAACAATGCCCCTCTTCAGAGGGTTTTTCTCCTTGATTATGTGTCACCAAATAATTGACCTGATGAGTAATAATTGTGTGGCTTATAGTACTCATTTAAGGATGTTGCAAAATGCAGCTGAAGAAACCAGTAGTCCAGTCTGAAATAAGTGTTTTATCTGTTCTCTTCACTGTATAACATTGAAGTGTATAAAACTATGAATGTACGTCTTTCCATTTTGGAGGGGGTTTATACTGGGGTTTGGTTGGGGTTTTTTTTGACTACTGTCAGTGTGTAGTGCTCTATATATTCCAAGTGTAAATAAACTGTATCAGTTGTTTACAGTAGATGTAGGAGGACTTCCCCTAAAATAACGGTAATGAACTTCAGCATCTATCGGAAAGTTCCTATGAGTAATTTCCCTGCACTGTATATTGGTTTGAAATTATCTGGGGTGAGCCTTGAAGCAAAGTTGGCTCTATGTTCTGAATGAAAGGACTCAACAGAAGATGTTCGCAGAATGTGAATTTAAATTTAATCCTTCTAATTTATAAATGTGTGTAACAGTAACATGTTGTTATTCAAGTCTTCATTCTCACTTACCACTCGAAAAGTAAAGCACTGGTATACACATCAGCAAACGCGATTCATTTCCTGAGGAAGGAAGTTAGGGCTATCCGCACACCCTCGGCACCTGTTGTAGACTACATGTGGGAACACTTACTCTGAACAGCCTTTCGGAAATGATAAAAGGATCTTCCTCATGTAAAATGTATCATAGTCTCCAGTTCCTTGACTAAGCAACATAAGACATCATCATAAGGCTTTGCACATCTGGACAGGCAGTTGTGTTACAATGTGCTTTGAGTGAAACTACTGCATTTTCATCATTAAAAATTTAGCTTATGAGGCAGTTGTAGTACTAACGCTGTTCTGAATTGAGTGCGAGCACCTGATTCTGTTTGGCTTTTGTACAGGAATGATGAGTGGCAATGCCCCTCGGCCTACTATGACATCTGGAGACTGGGCAAGCCAGGCTTCTGCTGTGAGGGTAACCTGCGCATCCACAGCTAGTGCCATGAACAGGCCGGTGCAAGCAGGCATGATCCGCAATCCCACGGCCAGCATCCCCTTGAGACCCAGCAACCAGCCTGGCCCAAGGCAGATGCTTCCATCTCAGGTCATGAATATGGGTAAGTTAGGGCACGTGTGGATTTGCGCTTTTTGTCAGACACTGAGTTGTCAAAGATGAAGCAGAAAAGAAAGAGAAGACTCACTCCAGCGATAGATTTAATGAAAACTGTATTCCACAGTGAAAGTTGTCTGTGGAAGTGGGAAGGAAGGTGTATAAAGCACTAATATTTAATGCATATATTGATATGAACAATTCCTGCTATTTCAAAGCTCTACAGTAATCTGACCAAAGAAAGACAATATGAAATTACTCTTGTTTCTTAAAGACCATGGGGTTTTTTAAGAGGAAATGTTGGGAACATTATCATTGTTCTTAGTCACTTTCAAAGCGAGTATATTGTTATACTGATGCTACATGCTGTCTTTTTTATGCTTGTCTTACTAATTTTTTACATCTGTGGTGTCATATCGGCTGGTATGTGGTTTCAAACCACTTTTGAGTTCTCATTTTATTTTCTCCAGTTTTAAAAGCCATTTTTAATTAAGTGAAGTTAGTGATTTTGTTTGATTTTACTGTAGCGTAGGTAATTCAGTAGAAACAATTAACATGAATGTAGGTTCTCTTCACCAAAGCTAAGTGGTTATTTTTTCATTAGGACCATCCGAATTGGAGATGAACATGGGAGGACCTCAGTATAGCCAACAGCAAGCGCCTCCGAATCAGACTGCACCATGGCCAGACAGCATCTTACCTATAGATCAGGCAACTTTTGGTAGTCAGAACAGGTGAGTCTTGCTGTTGCATCAAAACATGGGAAAAATTTACAGGCCATATATTATACATGTCAAGGAAACAAAGCCCTGTGTAAAATACACTCCAAACGTCTATCACCTGAACACTTATAGTATCCTATACTTGTGCAATGCATACATGTTCCAGTACTACTTATAAACACTCTCATAGCCATTTAATGTGTGTGTGTGAGAACTGGAGGTTCCATATCACCATTAATTCTGCCAACTGCTTTGGCAAGTTGTACTGTTTTCACCTCTCAAGCATTAATATGAATTAATATTATAATTCTGTCTGATTTTGCTGATTTAGTTGTTAACAGTTTTGCTTAATGCTGAATGTGGAAAAATGCCATAGCCTTTGTAGTTGTAAGATAGCTGCCTTTTCCTGCAGCAGAGTAGCATTTTCAGTAGTGCAGGACATTGTTAATTTTTATTTTGTTTGGGGTTTTTAATTGACCTAAATTCTGTAAAAGGTGAAGAAGGAAAGATGAAGTGAAATGGAGGCTGCCTTTTCTTTGAAGTTCGCTCTTTCTCTGTTATCCAGAATCGCAGTTTAATTACGAGATATTAAGTCATACTTACTATATATACTTTGTTCATTATTAAGACTTTCAAATAATGCCATAACCATGAAAAACAATTCATACTTCTTCTAGAAAAGATATATTTTCTACAAGAGGTTCACCAATGTAATTAGAGAAAAGAAATATATATAATGTATAAATGATAAAAGATGGACTGAGAAAGGAGGAACATCAAAACATTTTGAATCGCATGAATTGGGATATTTTTCAGTAGCAAATAAGAAGAGTGCTGAAGAGAATATTAAGAAGAAGCAGTTGGAAAAAAAATGTATTTGAAGAAAGATTGATCTTCTGGTTGCATTCTCTTAATTTTCATTACGAAAGCATGTCTGAAAATATTATCTGTAATTTTAAATGTGGTATTTCTTTTGCTACTTTTCTACCTTCTTCACACTCCTCAAGATGTTCCCTGGCTTAGGTTAATTATTCACTTTAAAAAAATGGCACTGTAAAATAAAATGCAGAGCCATGTTTGGTCAGTGAGACAGGTAGATAATTCTTCCATTTTGTTACCTTTGCATTTCTTATTATTTCCTTGTAGCTGAAGATGGTGAAAGAAGTCCCTTCATGTTGCATTTGAAAGTATTCGTATTTTGATCATTTACACCCAGAGACACGAGTTGTTTGGTGCTGCCATTTTTTATTTTACTAATCCCTGAGATTTGTATTTTTATAATCTTATTATCATCATGAGTATTAAATGTGATAGAAGTTAAATTGTGAGTAAAAATTCTTTTAGAGGAAAAATTAAACATTATCATTGTGATATATAAAAGGAGTACAGAAAAGACCCAAAGTAATTGTCGTTGTTTAACATACAGAATTTGACAAATGTTTTAAAATTTTTCTTACCATGTGTACTCATGCCCATTTACAATTTGAGGGAGGTTTTTTGGCTAGACCCGAAATCTGATTATTACTTTTCAGATCATATATAACTTCTTATAAATGATCTTTAAAGCCTGTAAGCAATTTGATCCAAATGATTTCTTTTTTTATTCTTCACTTTTACTGAGTTATAATTCCATCTGTGAGAGTTACAGAAACTTAGATATATATGAGATTGATGAATACTTTCCAGCGTTTCAGAGGTACTTCATACATATCCTTTTTTTAAATTTTTTTTAATAGTCTGGATCTCATTAAAAAGAATGTGGGTTTGTTAGTTTTCCTGCTTGCCATCCTTTGGGTTTTTAGGTATATAAGCCTTATGATGCAGCCCCTTCATTCTGCTTAGCTTTGACATAGAGATTAGACTTCCATGGCAACCATATATCTCATTATGGAAACGAAATACACAAACATGTTTCTTTGTTTTTCCAAACAGATATGTAAAAAGGGTTCACATATAGTGCTGTTTCCTCCCTCCATATGTGACAGCTTTTGTTGTCTCTGAGTAATTATCTGGGATGAGATTCTGCCATGATGTGCATATAGTAGCTGCCCTTGCTTGCAGAATGCTTTGCTCTTTATATTTTCTATTATAGTGTTAATAGTATTGTGCATGAAGTAGGGCTCATGTGTGAACTGCAAAACAAAAATATGCCATTTGGCTGCAGATAAGGTGTTATTTCAGATTTAGGTTGTTTCTCACTAAGTTTTGTCCTTTGGGTTTTAATAAACCTTTATTCTGCCTTTGTAAGTGTGAGTGTGCTTTGCATACAAATTCAGGATGAGGAAATCAGGATCTATGGAGCCAGCACACTGCCTGACAGTATCCAGATTCTTGCCGACGCCCTTCTGAGGCACATAAACAAGTGCATAAACTGGTACTCAAGTGTGCAATTCTATAAAATGGGTTAACCTGATGCAGTGTTTTGCTGCAAACGTCCTTTTCTCTTTGCTCCCTCATGCTTCTGTCCAGCTCTTCCAGATGTTCGGTTTGTGTGAGCTCAGACAGTCCTCAGACCCCTCTGTGACCTTTTCGGCTTACTTAGTCTGGTAGAAAACCAATTAAGAAGGATCTGTGGAAATTGGTTCTTTTTCTACTTGTGCTACTATACTTAATCTGACCTCTAAAATTCAAAGTTACAGTTAGTTTAAAAAAAAAAAAAAAATTAGTCTTCTGGTTCAGTGACTAGATTCTATACTGATTTTTGTGCTCTCCTGTTGACCCTGCAGTATGATATCAGGCATACCTTTGGTCTGCTTACTTACTTGTCCTTACTTGTAGGACTGTGACAGGAATTGATCATGCCATTTAGTTATTTCTTTGAGTAACATAACTTTCACCCAGAATACTTTTCTAAATAAAATTGTGAGCAATTAAAATAATTTCTGTCTCCACTTGTTACTTCAGTTTGAGTACTGATACTCTGATATTATTTCTTGTTTTCCAGCAGCTGTTTACCAACACTGTGTTCATGTTTTGACAGGCAACCATTTGGCAGCTCACCAGATGATCTCTTGTGTAATCATCCCTCATCAGAGTCACCAAGTGATGAGGGTGCTCTTCTGGATCAGCTTTACATGGCATTAAGGAATTTTGATGGTTTAGAAGAAATCGACAGGGCTTTAGGAATACCGGAATTAGTTAGCCAGGTATACCAAATGTTGCGTTGTCTGTATTAAACATTGTATTTAAAGAATATGTTGTTAAGGTGGCAGTTAAAAGTGTGTTGAAAAAGGAGATCATAAAACACTCCTTGCAAGCGATGGTGGAGTTACATATTTTGGATGGAGTTGAGGTCACATGACAAGCTTCCTTCAGCCCCAGGTTTAGCCTTCCTTCCTCTCCTCTGCCACGCTTGTCTAGCTCTCCTGCTGATCCACTTTGCTTTGTGTAACTAACCTGATCAAAACCAAAAAATTAACAAACCTCTGCTCATTTAGTGGTCAGAGGAACAATTCTTTGTGGAAGAAAGGTAAGATCAAGGCCAGCAGTGGGTATAAAAAGGAAGAAGAAAGAGTATGAGGACCTAGGAGAAGAGGAGCAAGATCAACACATTTGTGTGATATGGGCAACAAGCTTTTGGATGAGCAAGTCTGTAATGTACAAATTCACGTGTAGTTTTTCCTTTAGTAGTTTAATGTTTGTTAAGGGACAAGTTTCATTTAAAACACATGATTTCATTTCAAGCACTTAAAACTGTTTTAGGGGTTTTTTTTTAAATTACAAACATTCTTCCTAAATTTTGCAGCATGAATTTCTTCTATGCTTTTTCATCTGTTTGTTTCTCCACAGTTATTTTTTTATTAGCTTTCGGTTGATTCTTGTCCATTTGAGTCTTATGATGCAAAAAAGTATGATTAAAAAAAATAGGACTGAGAGTTAGCACTTGATGTTTCTGGCATCAAAATTATATTTCAAAAAACATCTGTACATATCTATAATAATGTAATATCTCCAGGCAAGCCTAGAATACCTATTCTGTTTGCCAGCATTCATCAGCATCCTGAGCATAACTTCTGAACTAGCTCTGTGTTTTAGATATGAAATAGGAGCAATGAAGTCCTGCTCTGGACATGAGAAAACTATCTCCAAGCATTTTTGTTACAACACAGAACTCGGTGAGGTGTTTAGCTGGAGATGTAATTTATTGGTGAACTTCAGTTTTGCACTGTGAAACTTTCATGCAGTATGACATAGCTTTTGGAGTACCACTACCAAAAAAAAAAAAAAAAAGAATAAAATGTTTTATTTCTAACTAAATGGTAAATATATTTTTATTTAATTAATATCTCAGCAGAAACAGTTAAACAGTTTTGCAGGTAAGAGAACCGTTGCATTTTAAAACATGTTTTTAGAGTATCCATCAAACATTTTACTGGAGTTTAAGGGCTTGCTCTCATGAAGGCACTGAAACTTATGTTAACTTGATTTCCAGTGTCAGTGTGGAATAAGCTATGAAATTATTCTGCCTAGAGCAAATATTAGGGGAGTTTCTAGAATGAAGTTGAGAATTGTGTTAGCTTTTTTATGCTAATGGATAATCAGTTTGTGCAAAAGTGCTCTAAAAGAATTAGGCACTCTGTTCACATTAGCTTCTGTAATAGTTTCAGGCATCTTTATTTGAAGTCATTATTTTGTTCAAAGATACTGATAAAAATCTACTTTCTTATCCTTATTCATTTGTAACATCTTACATTTATCTCAGATTCAATGACAAAAATATGCTGGCATCATTTCATTTACTGATTTTCATATACCATTTGTCACTTCAGGGTTTTATTTGTTAGCAGAATGATACAATGACTGTGTTAAGAACATGAGAAAGATTGTGGGTCTTTGTTTTTTAAAAGAAAAGAAGAGAGGAGGAATTTGTCTCTATTAACATGTTTTGACACTCAAAAGTACAGTTCTATTTATTTTTATGCATTATACTTAGGTAAAGAAAAATTATGTAGTTTTCTGTTTACAAATGTTCACAGCCTAGAGGTTAATTTTGCAGGGTGGCTGTATTAGTCTCGTATAATCCTGTGAAAAGCTATGTCCCGCCAACTGTTCCTGTTCACGTATTTTTGTAGAGCCAAGCTGTTGATCCAGAGACCTTCTCTAGCCAGGAGTCGAGCATCCTGATGGAGCAGAAGGCTCCAGTGTTCTCTCAGCAGTATGCGGCGCAAGCTCAGATGGCGCAGGGCAGCTACGCGCCCTTGCAGGACCCAAGCTTCCACCCCATGGGGCAGCGCCCTGGGTACGCAGCACTGCGCATGCAGCCTCGGCCCAGCCTCCGACCCACTGGCATCGTGCAGAACCAGCCAAACCAGCTGCGGCTCCAGCTGCAGCACAGGCTCCAGGCACAACAGGTACAACTCCTTCCATGCCCTGCCCCACACTGCCACAGTTGCCTCTCCTAGGCAGTGCCTACTGACTATCAGCTTGCTCTTAAGTGTGTAACCTCTTTCATTATAGTCTTAATTCCAACTTTAAACTAAAAACCAAAAGAATTTTGCTGTGACAGTAACTTATGAATTCTTTTTTTTATCCCATCTCATATTTCATCTTTCCATTATTATTTTCATAACACTGTGGAAGAACATGCCTTGTATTTAAGGCTAGATCTCAGTAGTTCTTTGACCAAGGCTACGGTGGTGTTCTTTATTACACAGGCATTTTTCTGTTTGTTGCATCTTGACTCTTCCAGTATAAGTGCTTTTTTTTATTGATGCCTCTGTTACTACATCTTTTCTTTTTCATAGCCTTGGTCTGCTTTTAAGGATAATTTTAAGTTTTTGTTTCTTGTTTCATTATCAAATGTGTGCATTTAATCATAGAATGTTTTGGGTTGGAAGGGAAATTTACAGGCCATCTAGTCCAACCTCCCAGAGGAGCACGGACATCTTTAATTAGATCAGATTGATCAGAGCCCTGTCCAACATGACCTTGAAGGTTTTCAGGGATGAGGCCTCCACTACTTCAGTGGACAACCCAACAGAGTATTTCACTACACTGGTAAAAAATTTCTTCCTTATAGCCAGTCTAAATCCACTCTCCCTTTGTTTAAAATCATTACTCCTTGTAGTTTGTAGTACTATAATTAGGATGTTAGTGCTTTTCTAGTGGAAGAGGGAAGATCATTTCTACCTGCAAAGATCAAGAAACGGTTAATACAGAGTAAACCTCAACAGTCCAGTCCTAAACTTAAAGAGGGTAGGAACTGTAAAGGTAGAATGTTTTTGAAAGAGCTTAGTGCCTGTCTTGTTATTTGTATGGTTTATCATCTCCTTAAGAAACAGGGTTCTGTGAATGATAGTAGGACTTGAGCAGGAAAACTAGTCCCTGCTTGAATATGTAAAACTAGATCCTCAAACCAACTGATTAAGAAATAGGTTTGTATACCTCAGTATATAAAATTTCCCTTTTGTTCTTCTAAAACTCTTGTGTTTTGCTGTTGGGTCTTTTTTTTCTTCAGAATCGGCAGCCACTGATAAATCAGATCAGCAGTGTCTCCAATATGAATCTGTCTTTGAGACCTGGAGTGCCAGCGCAGGTGAGACAAACAGTACTGGTTTTTATTAAAAAAAAAAAAAAATCACTTTGTTTTCTTCTTTCTGCCCTCAATTAAGTACAGGAGTAACGCAATGTGTTAAATATGTGCAATAAATTCTACAGTTTGAATAGAAATATATATACTATGTCTAATAAGAAGCATTTTACTGTTTTATATCAGAGAGTCTCCTTTATTTACATGGGGTAGATGGTTATTTACTAGAGATGTGACATAACATGCATTTTTAACCTCATTGCTAAAGATGCATTTTTTAATGAGCTACTCTATTTGCAATTACTTATCAGTGCAGCATTAAACACTGATATTATTTCAGTTACTGGCTCTAACACTACTGGAAGCCTTTATGAGCAGTAGCGTTAATAAGATTATTTTCTCCCATCTATTATTATTGTTAGTTCTGTGGTGGGTGAGAAAGAGAGCTGGAATCTTCCATGTAACTCCAGTGGAGATGCCTTTACTGGTCAGGTTTCCTCAGAAGAAGATATTGATAGGTGATGGTGGTTTTCCCTGCAGGGCCCTATTAATGCGCAGATGCTGGCACAGAGGCAGCGGGAGATCCTGAGCCAGCACCTGCGGCAGCGGCAGATGCAGCAGCAGCAGCAGCAGGTGCAGCAGCGGACACTGATGATGCGAGGGCAGAGCTTGAGCATGACCCCCAGCATGGTGGCCACTGGTGGCATACCAGCAACCATGAGCAATCCACGGATCCCACAGGGAAATGCACAGCAGTTTCCATTTCCTCCAAACTACGGTACTGTTTCCACCCCCTCAGCGCATTTCAGCAATCCTTACTCCCCCTTTTCTTCCCAGTGCTGGGTCCAAACCCTGCTCCCACAGCCCTTTGCCTGACTTCCTGGGAATGATGGGAAATTTGGATCCTCAGGATCTTTTTGAGAGTCCTGAAATGTGTCATAGTTCCTTCTACTTTCCTAGCTCTAGTATCACGTATTCTCTGGGCACCGTTCTTTTTTGGGCAATAGCAGAACTGTGATATCTGTATTTACATATATCTATAGGTATAAACTGATGCAGCTGTGCATGCACACAGGAACACATATACAATATGTTTGGGCTTAATGGACTCTGAATTTTGACTAAACTCAACATTAAACAGTGCAAATTAAGAAAAAGGTATTAATTAATGCTGTCAAATAGCATAAGGTGATCAGAAGCTTTATCAGAAGAAAAAATGTTTATAATCCTTGTAAATAGGTTTTATATTGGTAGGGGGTTTTGCATTTTGGTAATGAGACTTTTTTTTTAAGTATTAGTTAGATCCTTCTCCCCAGACTATGAGTCTTTGTGTGTGCATTAGATACTTGCTAATTTTACATTATAGATCTATCGGATCTTCTAGTCCAACCATTCCTATCTAACACTAAACCAAGTCCCTCAAGACCTCATCCACTCATCCCTTAAACACCTCCAGGGAAGGTGACTCAACAACCTCCCTGGGCAGCCTGTTCCAATGCCCAATGACCCTCTGCGTGAAAAACCTCCTCCTAATCTCCAGCCTAAATCTCCCCTGGCGGAGCTTGAGGCCATTCCCTCTCGTCCTGTCCCCTGTCACTTGAGAGAAGAGGCCAGCTCCCTCCTCTCTACAACCTCCTTTCAGGTACTTGTAGAGAGTAATGAGGTCTCCTCTCAGCCTCCTCTTCTCCAGGCTAAACAACCCCAGCTCTCTCAGCCGCTCCTCTTAGGATCTGTTCTCCAGCCCCTTCACCAGTCTCGTCTCTCTTCTCTGGACTTGCTCCAGAGCCTCAACATCCTTCTTGTGGTGAGGGGCCCAGAACTGGACACAATATTCAAGGAGCGGCCTCACCAGTGCTGAGTCCTTAGGGAGAATCACCTCCCTGGACCTGCTGGTCACACCGTTTCTGATACAAGCCAGGATACCATTGGCCTTCTTGGCCACCTGGGCACACTGCTGACTCATGTTCAGTCGGTTGTCGACCAACACCCCCAGGTCCCTCTCCTCCTGGCAGTTTTCCAGCCAGGCATCTCCCAGTCTGTAGTTCTGCATAGGGTTGTTGTGCCCCAAGTGCAGGACCCGGCATTTGGCTGTGTTAAACCTCATGCCGTTGGACACTGCCCAGAAGTCTAGCCTGTTTAGGTCCCTTTGCAGAGCCTCCCTACCCTCCAGCAGATTGATACTTCCACCCAGCTTTGTGTCATCTGCAAACTTGCTAAGGGTACCCTCAATGCCCTCATCCAGGTCATTGATGAAGACATTGAACAGGACTGGACCTAGCACTGAGCCCTGGGGGACACCACTTGTCACTGGCCTCCAGCTGGACTTAACACCATTTCCCACCACAATCTGGGCCTGGCCATCCAGCCAGTTTTCTACCCAGGAGAGTGTGCGCCTGCCCAGGCCAGAGACTGACAGTTTCCGTAGCAGAATGCTGTGAGAAACTGTGTCAAAGGCTTTACTGAAGTCCAGAAAGACCACATCCACAGCCTTTCCCTCATCCAGCAGCCGAGTGACTTTGTCATAGAAGGCGATCAGGTTGGTTTGGCAGGACCTGCCTTTGGTAAACCCATGTTGACTGGGCCTGATCACCCGGTTCTCTTGCATGTGCTTCATGATAGCACTCAAGATCACCTGTTCCATGACTTTCCCTGACACTGAGGTCAGACTGACTGACCTGTAGTTCCCCGGATCCTCCCTGCTACCCTTCTTGTAAATGGGAACTACATCAGCCAGTCTCCAGTCCAGAGGTACCTCCCCAGTCTTCCAGGACTGTTGGAAGATGATGGAAAGGGGTTTGGCCAATACATCCGCCAGCTCCTTCAATACCCTAGGATGTATCCCATCTGGCCCCATAGACTTGTGGGTGTCCAGTTGGCCAAGCAGGGCTCTGACCACCTCTTCTTGGACCATGGGAGCCTCGTATTGCTCCTCTGTTTCCGGGGTATCTACACAGAGGGAACAGCTTTTTTTACAGTTAAAGACTGAGGCAAAGAAGGCATTAAGTACCTCAGTCTTCTCCTTGTCCCCTGTCACTGCTGTTCCCTCTGAGTCCAAAAGGGACTGTATGGTCTCCCTTGTCCTCCTTTTACTGTTAATATACTTATAGAAAGATTTTTTGTTGTCTTTTACAGACTTAGCTAATCTGATCTCTAGTTCAGCCTTAGCCCCTCTGATTTTTTCCCTACATAGCCTCGCTTCCCTCCTGTAGTCCCCCCAAGAGGCCTGTCCCCCCTTCCAGAGCTTATAAATATTCCTTTTTTTCCTAATTTCACTCAAGATTTCCCTACTCAACCAAGCTGTTTTTTTCCCCTGCCGGCCTTTTTTCCAGAACATGAGGATGGCTTTCTCCTGAGCTGCCAGGATCTCCTTTTTGAAGAGCTCCCAGCCCTCATGGGCTCCCCTGCCCTCAAGTGCTGTCCCCCAGGAGACTTTGCCAACCAGCCTTCTGAAGAGTTCGAAGTCTGCCTTCTGAAAATTTAGTGCTACTGTCCTGCTTAGCACCCTCTTCACTTCACCTAGGACAGAAAACCCTATCATCTCGTGATCGCTAAGTCCTAGGTGACCCCCTACTTTCACATCCCCCACAAACCCCTCTCTGTTCGCAAACAGCAGGTCCAGGAGGGCACCTTCCCTTGTTGGTTCATTCACCAGCTGCGCAAGGAAGTTGTCTTCCATGCACTCCAGGAACCTCTTAGACTACTTCCTTTCTGCTGTATTGTACAACAATCACCCTCCTCTTCTTCTTAGTGGAGGAGGTTGTGATTTTCTTCTGAGGATGGTGTGGCCTAGGAAAAGATTCTAGGCTATGATGACCACCATCCTCAGGACTAGTTTCCTCCTGGAACACCCGGTACTTTTTTGCCAGGGGGATCTCGGGTGTTGCTGACTGCTTATGGGGAGCAGGCTTCCTTCCCCTGGAAGGAACCTGCTGCCATCCCCCATCCCTTACTTTGCATGTAGATTTTTTTTATTATTATTTTATAAAGTTATTAAATACTTGCACAAAATATCATTGCCTAGTTGTGCAGGGACGCAGAAATAGAGATACTAAGGTTCTAGGAACTTTAGAAAATAAGTTGAAAATTGTAGCCTAAATGTTGAAATGTGGTGCCACACAATAAGCAAGTTATGCATAACTTTCACCAGAATGAATTTATAAAGAGAGGCAAAATGTATTCTTTTGAATGATGTTTTTTTTAAAAAAAGGTCATTTACCAATGGTTTGCTTTTGGTCTGTGGAGAGGGGAGGCAGCTTGTATGATTAGGATGCACAGGAAGCCTAACATACTTACACAAAATATTTTTTTAAGGTTGCACATAAGTATTACTTGATGATGTCTTCCTTTTAATCCAGATCCCTCATTAAGACACACAGTTGTAAGTTCCACATGACATAAGTAGGACTATGTAAAGATATGTCTGCAGGTATGAGCTCTTCACTTGTTTTAACTGCAAATATACAGTGGCTAAATTTCTTGTTTTCTCCTTCAGGTATTAGTCAGCAGCCCGATCCAGGCTTCACAGGGGCCACCACTCCTCAGAGTCCACTGATGTCCCCAAGACTGGGTCATACTCAGAGCCCCATGATTCAGCAGTCTCAGGCTAATGCTGCCTATCAGTCTTCTACGGAGATGAATGGGTGGGCACAAGGGAATATGGGTGGAAACAGGTAAATCAGAACAAAACCAAAATGAAAACACAGAGGTATGGGGTCATTTTGGTCTGTGCTTATTTATGGGGTTGTTTATATGTGATTGTTTGCTTGTTTGTCATTAACTATCCATCCTAAAAGAGATTTCTTTTCAATTTGGCTTGACGAGTTGGTTTAAGTTCTGTCTTCATACAAGGCCAAGTGAGTGCATAGCTAAAAGACTTGCATCCACACAATGCATTGCTTTGTCTCTGATAACTGACAAAACACTGTGTGTCCTTAAGAAGCACTTCTGCTGCACAGCGAGTTCCAGCCCCTAACATTTGTATGGATGCATTTCTTCTGCAAATGATTTTCATGTTGTGCTCCCACACTGCTTTTCACACAGCTGGATCAGCTGAGACGGAGCCTATGCATTCCCTACTGCACTGGAATTGCAGTGACTGGATATCACCTCCCACTTTAAACGCTGGAGTGCAACCAGGTTCAGTCCATTAGTGCTTGCACATACTGCGGGTCAGCATATAGCTGTCATTCTCTGAGAGCATTGTAGCATGCCTCATGCATGCAGTCACCTTTTCAGCTGAGGCCCATGCCCCAGTCAGTATAGCTCTAATAATCATTCTGTCCACGTTGAATGGGTTCACTGTTGAACACTGTCAGTAGGCAGCAATGAGCTTCCAGATGGCAATGATCTGTGCTTTTCATTGGAAAACAGGAGGAGCTATCAGGCTGGTGGACAGCCTGCATGGCTTGACACTGGGGTGGACATAGTTGTCTCTAGCACAGAGCCTTTGTCGTCCTGAAGTTCTCAGATTGCTCTTATTATCCCAGTCCAGCAACAAATCTTTTTCCTGCTGGTTGGCAAAGATACAATAAATCCAGAAAAATAGCATTTCCATGACAAGGCTGATCCAAGTAAAGTTCCACTTAAAGTAACTGATTTATCTATCATCTTCATCCTTGCTCGTGCCTCTTCCTCAGGGTCTTCCTGACACATCTCCAGGAGGCATAGCTACCACTGTCATGACTTCTGCCAAAACAACAGCAAGGGCAGCTCGATAAGAGTAATGGTTGGCTTGCTGAACTGCAACTCTACAGCAGAGACATGTCAAATGTGTTTACACAAGCCACTGAGTATTCACAATGATCTGTAGTGTACTGTTTCAGCCATCCAGATAACAACTTAAAAATGGGGTTAGGTGGCCTGAAAAGACATGGAATTGGAAAGAAGAGAATGGTGGGATTTTCCAAGTTTGGTCCTGTGCCCAGAATGCCGTTGCACTTCACCGAGTCTCACAGTGTGTAGCAATAGCCTAATGGAGTACCCAAGTGCAAGGATGAGCGTGAACCCTGAAAGATTTCCTCAGCAGTGGGAGCAATGCTTACAGTAAAAGTCAGCAGTTGATAGGAAGGTGGTTGCTGTGTACCATCCGACACACAGCAACCTTTCCATGATATTGAAGTCTAATGCAGATCCTCTGAACAGACACATTGCCAGTAGTAAAGCCTTCTTTGGCTGTTGGAGGATGCTTGAAGAGTAGAGAAGACTGATATGTAAACAGTGAAGTGCATTTTAGGAAATATAAAAAAGTCTTTTGTGTGACTTTCAGCATAACTTTCAACCTAACATAAGATACCAACCATAAAGCACTTAACTTTGAATAAAATCTGGGATGAGATCATCTACAGTTACTCCTTAAGGTGTTCTGAGATGGCCTTAAAGGAACAATTGTCTTAGATTTTATGTTGTTTCTTACAAAGCCACTTTTTCAATACTTTATGCTAAGGTTTAGTAAATTAATTTCTGCACAATTGCATGTCTATCTTTGTGAGCCCACTTGCCATAATTGTATGTGCAAATCTGGTATTCATACGTGCAAATAGCCTTTTTTAAAAAAGAAAGGTTATTAGACCAGATCCAGTATCAACTCAACTATCCCATGTTGTGCTAACAATATAGAGAGAAAAGGGAGTTTTCCTTTACCTCAAAAATTTACTTTCCCAAACATCTTTAAAATACATACAAAACGTATTAAGACAGCTAGTTGGCTGTTATTGCACACGCATAACAGATTTGTACTCTGCCATAGTTCCACACGCAAAGGCATGCATTTTTGTGCACAGACATGGAACCTTAAATTTTGAAAATCTATTCCTTAGATGTTAATGTAGCTGAAATTTTTTCCCTTGAAGTTGGCATAAACAGCAGTACGTACAAATTATAGCTTAAAATTTATTAATAATAGAGTAGTGTCTTAGTGGCTTCAGCATTCTAAGTCTGACACATTGCTTTTTCCATTCCTTGCTGTAGCATGTTTTCACAACAGTCCCCACCACATTTTGGGCAGCAAGCAAGCACCAGCATGTACAATAATAACATGAACATCAATGTATCCATGGCAACCAACACAAGTGGTATGAACAACATGAACCAGATGACAGGGCAGATCAGCATGACCTCAGCGACCTCTGTGCCTACATCAGGGTTGTCCTCCATGGGTCCTGAGCAGGTGAGAATTTAAGGACTTGAGATGACAGCTAGAGGATTTTCTTTGACTTTCAGTAGTTTTTCAGGTCCGCTTTACTGGACTGTAACTGCTGTAAGCCATTAAGTTTCTTCTGTTAGTTTTCTTGAGAAACTATGATGTTAAAAAGTGTTGGTTTTAGCTCTGCACTCAGATAATCAAGGTGACTGACAAAGTAGTGAGCACCTTCCGCATCTAAATTTCCTTTTTCAACGTAGCACCACTCTAGGTAGCACTCCTGGACTTCCATGGAAGGTGGGTGCTGATTAGCTCCTGTTCTCAGTAGGTAAGTTTCCACAGTACATTTGCAGGTCACCAGTGTCCTTGCTAATTTTCTCAGCAGTGGAGGCTAGAACTGAATGGTAGGCAGCTGTTTCCTAGAGATAACAGTGAATGATACCGGCATGGGCAGTGTGTGGAAGTTGCTTCTACTGCCCCTGTGTTTGTAGTAGTAGACAGTAGACAGTCAACTTAAGAACTATCAATCTGGCATGTATAAAATAGGTTACTGAACCAATAAGGAAATAACCTGTTTTTCACTGCTGAGAGGAGGAAGGTTTATGTGTTTGATTTTACATGAGACTGCTACTTAGGATATCTGAAATATGGAAAATAATATTGTTTGTTGACCTGCAGTTAAATTGACACAGTACATTAATAAGTACTTAACAAATGGGTCCTCTTAATTAAAAGATTCATATGTCTGTTTCAGAGCCAAATTCCAGTTTGTGCAACATGCAGACTTGACATTATGGAATTTTCTTAGAAATACTGGCAGAAAAGTACCTCTTGTATCTAAAGGCAGCATTTACTGCTATGGCGGACTGTTCTGAGACCACAATGTTCCAGTTTAAAGCTTGTTATGTTACTGGCTTGTTAATGTATGTCCCTTTTTTCCAGCCTAAATTTGTTAACGGAGTCCTTTTCCTATTTTGTCCTTTAGCTTAAACAGCTCTTTTCCTTTCTTGTGTTCAGAAAAAGCTATTCTATCAGCAGGATTTTTTTGTTGTTTTGAGGTTATTGCATTGTTTTGTTTTTGGTTTCATGGGTTCTTTTCTTTCAAGTTAAATGAGACACAGCATTTCAGTCTCTTCTTCTAGGCTTTAAGTTCCCATTCCTTTTCTGCACCTGTTCCAGTTTGAATCAGTATTTCCTAAGCACCAGAGCTGTGTTCATAGCATTAGTTCTTCCCCATTTCTCTTGGAATACTCTGACAGATATAGCCCCAGATCACATTTGTCTTTTACAGCTGCTGCATTCTCCTAACCTGAAGTAATTTTGATACACCCGAATCTGTCACCTTCTCTGATATTCCCAGTTGCTAAGCCAAATTATAGCAGACTTTTTTGTTATTATTAGTTCCCAAGTACATACTATTGCACATGTTCAATATAATAAAGCAATAATAACGCCCCCCCCAAAAAAAAAAACAAAAAGTAAGGATTTGAAGGTGACAACCCAGTCTGATTTCTCAGCACACCCATGCTACATAATTTTCCCCTGGAACCTAAACTATGACATATGCATTATAGAAAGAGATGTGGTTTTATTTCAAAGGCTTCCATGCAGACTACTGTTCCACTGGCACAGATGTCAGACTGCTTTTCCTTCCTGCGAGACTACTAGATCTTTTGTCAAGATAAGTTATCTAACTTGCAGTAAAATGAGTAGGCTGAGGTTCTTCATCCATCTCAACATTTGTTTTTCAGCCCATCCCTTTTGTGGATCTGCTTTAAACTCTGCTGTTGTAACCTTCTAGAAGTGTGAACATCATCACCAGAGACAGTGATTTAACAGTGACTTCACCAAAGACGTGTAGATTCAAGCTCTGCTTTTAATTTCTCTTTCAGTCCATGGATAGGTTCCCTTGGCTGTTGATGACTATGCGGTACTGCAGAATGCATACCAAAATCCGTATGATGATCCCCGAATCCTCCTCAGCATGTTCACACAGATGAAACTTGCATTCTTTGGTCCCAGATATATTGTCCCTTAGTTTTGTCTGCATTAAATTGCTTTTCTTAGAATGAGTCTAACAAAAGTGCTGTGGCTCATTCTGTAACAGTAACCTGTTTTCCTCCTGATTTATGACCCCAGCATTGTGTCATCTGCAAACTCTGTAAGCAAATGTTTTATGTTTCATCTAGGTCAGAGGTGACCAACTGGCAGCTGGGGGGCGGTTTCTGGTCCACAAGACAGTACTTTTTAGTCCTCAGGAATGTTTGTTGTGCTGCCTCACGTTTTCTTTCCTGAGAGATAGGAATGAATAAAAATGCTTATGTTAAAACTAAAATCAACTTATTTTTTCCTGTCATCAGGACATAGTGTTTCACGGTTTGGCACCTTTATTTGGCAACTGACATAGGCTGTGCTAAACTTTTTCTTGTAACTGGTGGTTTTCAAAATGACTGTTTTCTTTAATTCTCATGACTGTTGCCATTTTTGTTCATTCTTTTGGCTTTTTTTATACTGCCACCTACATTTTTACTTACTTATTCATTGCTGTTTTTTGTTCCATGATACATAATTTTAACTTCACATGCTCATCGCTTTCTAGCCTCAGTGTATAACAGTCGTTACACTACGAAGTGTTCCAGTTCTCGGGGCAAAAAAACAACTTAACATGTGTTACTGGATGTTTTTTGGGAAGTTACTTGTTAGTGAAATCTGTGCCTGGGCTTATGTACCCGGCAAGAAAAAAGTACATTACCTTTGGTACCAAACAGGTTCGTTTGGCTTTTTGTAGCACCATAATGTATCCAGAGCTCAAGAAATACTTAGTTAGGTGTTTATCTGGTTGTACTGGCATATCTCCAACTTCTCTTGTTTACTACCTAGGCTCCCAGCATCACCAAGTAAGAAATAAAGATTATTCCCAAGATAGGCTTGCTATTTATCATGCTTAGAGGCTCTTTTATGTTCTTGAAGGATCAGGCCATGTTTCATTATCACCTTCACTCTTATAATCACATTAAAGCCCTTCAGGGTGCTCTTACTGGTGTGTCTTCTAGGAGACTGATACCAGGAATGCTGGAATGTTACCTGCCGCAACAGTAGCTTCCTTCTATCCGAAACAGCTTCCCCAGGCATCAAGAAAGTCTAAACCTTCACAGTGTTGCACTATTCACACTACTTACTGTCCTTCTTATCTTGTTTGCACAATTGACTGTTTCTGTAGCTTTGTCCCTTAGTATTTTGCATCACAGATCCACAGTATCTACCAAGTTCTTAGAGAAGTAACTTGAAACTTATGCAAGAGAAGGACTTTTAGTATAAGGGAAAAAAAAAAAAAACCCACTGTCTAGGTGTCCACTCAGAGTAAATGTTTATTAATCTGCTCAGGGCAGTACTCCCCAGGCCAAAATTATCACGATATATACATCTTGAAATAGTGCTTTTATTTTGCTCAGCATACTGGATGAAAGGAGCACCAGAGTAGAAGGAAACTTTTCTTTATTAGATGCCTTGTATATAATTCTGCTTCAATAGCAGGATGTTGTATTAATATGTCTGATTGCAAAGGAATTATAATACATCTTCTGTCTTGTTTAGTCAGATTTCTTATCTGATAACACCACTTGACCTGTCTCCAGAAAGAGATAAACCCCCTTCCATTTCTTTACCCTTCTCTATACTTTTCTAATTGAATTGTTACTGCAATCAGAAAAGTTAATGGGTAAATGTGGAATGTTTAGTTTCAAGGACTTTGGAAGCAGTTGTATTCATAGAACAAAACAGTAGACTTTTTTGGTATCTGTTACTGTGCCAATCAGGATTCTTCCATCATCACTGGCAAAGAGAGTCATTGTGCCTTTGCTGCTTTTGTGGTGTACAGCCAGGAATCGTCTTCCTTTTCCATACCTGTCCTAACTCTGCCATGATATAAATCACGTACTCGTCTTTTTATTTCAAAGTTGCTGTTGATTCAGGATACAATTTTTTGTTTCTGCTTTTTATTTTTTCGTTTTGTCTACTGAACAAACAGAAAAGGCATTTGTGTGAGTGTGCATTCTGATGAATGTTGATGAACAACAGAAAACACTTGTAAAATATGGATTCTTTTTCTTAGTCAAATGCATGTAGATAAAGCTGTGAAGCTGTCTATCTTATAACAAAGCAGTGACATTTTTTCCCTTCAGATTTAAATTTTCAGATTCAGGTTTAAAAACCTACCCATTTATATCAAGAAGCAGAAAGTATCACTAGGAGTTTGTCAGTACTTAATCAATTTCTTCAGAATTGAAATTCCTGGTAAACATATTTTAAGGTTTTTAACCTTTCCCATTGAACTGCAGTCATGTCTTTGGCAGTATTTGAAGCCACCTCTTTAGGTGGTTGCATGATTGCATTTAGCTTTGCAAAATTTTTTGAAATCAGTGAATAGCAGCCGAAACAACAGTCAGGAGGACCTGAAACGAGGTCTTTGGTGTGGTTAATTCCACAGTCTCTCCCCTCCCCCCCCACCCCAAGCCCTGCTCCAGCAGGTTTCTGTAGCTGAACTGAGGGAGCGCAGTGGCAAAATCTCCTCTCCTTGGCAACACAAGTCTCCTAAAGAGCAGGTGACGCAGAAAACATCCTTTTCCTTCCAGCAAAATCTGGAGGGGAACATCTTCACTATTGTCATATACATCTAATCTGAGGGAAGTATCAGAGAGAACTGAGTTCACAAAGGCTCCCTAGGAAGAAGTTTCTTGCCCTGTAAACCTTCTAAAGAAAGCTGGATTTTCTGTTACTTTAGAAGCATGCTGAATGGCTGTGTTTTGTATTTTATACCAGTTCCAATCTGTCCTACAGTGAGATTGACTCTTTGATTAAGGAAGCAATGCTGTAGATTTGGCAAGCCACTCTTTCCACATAACTAAGCATGACTGACCCTTTGATTGTGCAGTAATACACAGCTTCACTACTTCACTGTGACTGTGTTCTGAAAACTGTTGAGACCATCCCTTTAGGAAAGCATGTAGCTGCAGATTTCCCATTGAATGCTGTCTTTCTCCCATAGCTTACAAGCAGAAAAATAAGTATAGTTAAAAATCAGTCAGTAGTTGGTGTCATTCAACCTACATATTATCTCATCAGGCTTTGAAAAAAAATGTGTGGTGGTTTGCAAGCAGAAAAGCTGTGTTATTGAGGTTAGGAACGCAGTTACATGTTTCTGCTTTTGGGACTGTCATAGCAGACAGGTCCTCTTCAAATAACACTGACTAATTTATGGAACCTGTTTTGTAGAATACTCGTAAGGGTCATAGTATCAGGAATGAAATCTTTGTTGTTGACTGTGAAGCAGAGCAATATGAGTCAAACACATGCTGATCAAGGAGGGTGCTCAGCTACCTTCTCTTGTTGCAAGATCATCTCAAAAGTGGATGTTGGAATATGCAAGTTAGCAGAGTGCTTTATAAAGGTCCTTTTTAATTCCCAGCCCTTTTCCTGACATACTTTTTTAATTCATTCCCCTGAATATCTTGTTACCCATAGGTTAATGATCCTGCTATGAGGGGAGGCAATCTTTTCCCGAACCAGCTGCCTGGAATGGATATGATAAAGCAGGATGGAGATGCAACGCGGGTAAGAAATGGCATGCATAGTGTACAGAGGCCGTGGAACTATGAATATACTGTGGTCTAGAATGGATGCAGTATCTTTTTACTTACAAAGTTAAAAGTACCCAGGGTAATAATAGTTTAGTCTTTTGCAATTATTTTTTTTTTAATTCTGGTTTTGATGACATCAATATTAAGTTCTTTGTTTAGATTCCACTAGTGTTACTGAAGTGAATAATACAGAATACATTTTCATTAACAGAGTACATTACGTTATTGAATTAACAGTCACATTCAGACGACTTAGGTATAGTTGTATTTGCTTTTTACAGAGCAATTACATGACTATTTGCTGATGATGGGAAAGACGTTAGTGTTGATTTATATTTGCAGTGCTGTGCTGCGTGCTTAACCCGTTTCATGTTTCATGCTACCTAAGTGTTTTTCCACTTCTCATTGCATTATAGTTAGAGGAAAAACTCATGAATTATTTAAGTTATTACTTTCTATACAGTGTGTCTTCTGAGAAGAGTGCTAGAACTGGACTAATTTTCACACAAATTTCCAACTGACAGGGTAATTAGTGTTTGCTTAGGTCAAAACCGATTTGTATTCCAGACAGTAACAGTACTAAAGGAAAGACATTGTGGAGTTACTGGCATGTGGCCAAGCAAATGAGGTTGGGTTTATGTACCCCTCCTCAGCAGAAGGGGTTTTTATGGAAATAATCTTCATTTCGAGTAAGGTTGTTCTAACAAACCCGGTATTTTGAGACCTTATGTGATTTGCAGCTACCTCGAAATAGTTTTTTCCTTGTGCGGTCCCAGCATCGCAGCCGTGCAGACCCACCCAAACTGCGAGGAGCTGACCTCTTCTGCATCCACAAACCTGCTCCCCCTGCTCGCAGGTGCCTGCAGGCTGCGGAGCTGGGCTGAGCAGCACGGAGCAGGCTCCATCTAGCGGCTGCCTCTGCGCCCCGGCCCTCCCAGCCGTCGGGAGGATGGGGTGGGGGAAGAAAGAGTTTACATTTTCTGTCTCCTAAACTCCTTGTTGTAATCCAAAGAGGCAGAGCTAACCTGGGGCTCAGCGCTAGGTCCAGCCCTGTTCAATGTCTTCATCAGTGACCTAGATGAGGGCATTGAGGGTACCCTTAGCAAGTTTGCAGATGACACAAAGCTGTGTGCAAGTGTCGATCTGCTGGAGGGTAGGGAGGCTCTGCAAAGGGACCTAAACAGGCTGGACCACTGGGCAGTGTCCAACGGCATGAGGTTTAACACGGCCAAATGCTGGGTCCTGCACTTGGGGCACAACAATCCTATGCAGAACTGGGAGAAGCCTGGCTGGAAAACTGCCAGGAGGAGAGGGACCTGGGGGTGTTGGTCGACAGCCGACTGAAGATGAGCCAGCAGTGTGCCCAGGTGGCCAAGAAGGCCAATGGCATCCTGGCTTGTATCAGAAACGGTGTGACCAGCAGGTCCAGGGAGGTGATTCTCCCTCTGTACTCAGCACTGGTGAGGCCGCTCCTTGAATATTGTGTCCAGTTCTGGGCCCCTCACCACAAGAAGGATGTTGAGGCTCTGGAGTAAGTCCAGAGAAGAGCGACAAAGCTGGTGAAGGGGCTGGAGAACAGGCCTTATGAGGAGCGGCTGAGAGAGGTGGGGTTGTTTAGCCTGGAGAAGAGGAGGCTGAGAGGAAACCTCATTACTCTCTACAACTACCTGAAGGGAGGTTGTGGAGAGGAGGGAGCTGACCTCTTCTCCCAAGTGACAGGGGACAGGACAAGAGGGAATGGCCTCAAGCTCCTCCAGGGGAGATTTAGGCTAGACATTAGGAGGAAGTATTTCACAGAAAGGGTCATTGGGCATTGGAATAGGCTGCCCAGGGAGGTGGTTGATTCACCTTCCCTGGAGGTGTTTAAGGCATGGGTGGATGAGGTCTTGAGGGACTTGGTTTAGTGTTAGATAGGAATGGTTGGACTGGATGATCCGATGGGTCCCTTCCAACCTGGTTGTTCTATGATTCTATGATTCTATATTCCCCCAGGAGTCATTTTATAACCAGCTTAAGGATCATCCTTTGCGCCACTGTGTCCTGTCATCTCCTTGTCTGCAGTATTGAAATCAGAAAGATGGAATGTTATAAGCCAATTTTCTTCTTATGCTGAATCCAATAGCAAAATGTATAGTAGTGTTAGAGAAAATAAATGTGAATAATAGGGAGAAATTTTAAAATAATTGACCACAAATGTATCAAGATTAAATGAAAATTAAGAATGTGAAAGTGCTGGGGAAGAAGTACATGCATTTTATTGTATCCTTCTTTTCTTTGCATGCATGTGTTTAAAGTTTCCTGGAGGCCAATCCTTTTTGCACTTTCATGGATCATATCAAAATACAAGTGTCTGTCTCGGAGAGTGGATGATCTGTACATAGAGGATCCCTTCTGCAACCATTTTGTGGTCACTTTGATGATTAATAAAAAGTTGCAGTATGTTCTGCTTTAGCAGAAGTTGTCATACACCAAGGCATTATCTTCCTATTTAGTGCATTCCCTAACCACTTAAATTCTATGTGCTAAGAGAAGCCAGACTGCCATAGAATAAAATAGGAGGAGTCACTGAGGAGAGAAAAGGAACAAGAGGAGGAGACAGAGTAAAACAGGGTAGAAGAGGTATATTTTAAGGAATGTTTGAAGAGAGAAGTAAAAGAGAATGGATGTGTCAGAAAAGATACAAGGGAGGATGGAGACAAGTCAAGGAAGAGAATGGAAGTGGAAAGAGATGAGTAGCAGGACTTTAGACAGGGAATCTGTGGAGTTTAAAATTAAAATCATGCAGTTGGAGTCATGCAAGTGTGATGGACACTGGCCATGCTTGAGAGCTGTTTTGCCTTACCTGGAGAAAATTAACTTCTTAAAACCTCTTGAATTACTTTGTAAGAGTACATCAGACTGCACTCTGTGATTTTAAGTTCATTCTACTAATGTAGTTCTGACTGTCAAGGCAAGTGTAGATTGTTGATATGCACTATAAATACCTTTTACTGACCTTTAAACTCTAATAGAGGCTAAGTAGCTACTATTTTCATGCATCTGTGCTATGAACTACTGCATAGCTTGTTTTAAAACAGAATCTGTGTAATTATAAAGCTGAGGAGAGGTTTAGTGTGCTTCATTGCTTGGCAGTTAGGGCTTTAATGTACGAAAGCTGAGAAATTCATCTGGCAATTTTTTTTCAATGTTTCATAAATTTTTATCATTTAAAGAGATCGGTTCTGTTCAGAGTTGAGTAACCAGGAAATAATGTGCTGTTATTGAAATCAGTACAACTATGAATGTCACATCTCTACATTTACTGGTTAAATTTGTTTGCTCAGTACTGTTTCAGTTTGTTTTAAATGTTAAAGATAAAACTTCTGCATCTTAAGACTTGCAAAGATGACACTAATGTTCAACAGAGAAGTGTCTTTTTTGAGTCTCAAAGTAGCCTTCTGTTGTAGAGCTGAATATATTAGCAGGTGGAACAGTTTAATATATATTGGTTTGACATTATTGGAATAAATATGTATTAACTAATTTCACATAGTAAATCAAAATTTTGAACCTTCTCCTATTTAGAAGTAACCCTCTGAAGAATACTGTTTGTGGCTGAGTTTTACAGCCAATTACCTTGGGGGTTTTCAGATTATTTCTCTGCTCTGAAGTTACACACATCAGCCATGGAAGTTATTCTGAGCAATTTTTCCTACGTTCACTATCAGCCTGGAAGTAATAATTTGACGTATCTCTTTTAAGTCCTGTTTCCTTTGGTTATTTCTAAATAAAAGAGGTGAGGGAATGTTCTTCTAAAAGTACACTTGTGCCACTTTTGTCTTACTTCCTCCTTTACATATTTTATTGCCTTGTGGGCTCAAATCTTTGTTAAATTATTTTATAAAATTTTTTGCAGTACGTGAATTTTTTTCAAGTCACTGATATAGCAGACACATTTATTTAGCATCTCTGTAGAGATACTGTTTGCTAAATGTCCACTCTGAAAGTAAGGACGTCTTTGGATTTTCACTTCTGTTCCATGCTTTATGATCAAAAAGTGCTAACAGTGTCTCCGAACTACCTCTGAATGTGTCAGGGAGAAGAACCAAAGTTCAGCTTTTCCATAGTAGTCAGGATTTGAAGGATGCAGGTAGTATCTTTCTGTTATGATGAAAAGAGGAGGAGGAGGACTTCACTTTGTTGGCCTCTGGACTGTGCTCATGGCTAATCACACCCAAAGAATTCCAGCTGCACCAGCTGTGCTGGGAATAGCAGATGTACAAAACATAGGACTTTGCTTTCCTGAATCACAAGGCGGTTCCTCATGCTGACTTAATTTTACACTAGAGACACGTTTCTAGGCCTTCTGTGGCTGTGAAGGAAAGTATAGTAAAGTCCAAACCATGATGTTAGACGGCTTCCAGAAAGCAGACTAGCAGCATGCACGTGGACCAGCAAGAAAGCTGCCTACTGCCGGCACTGCCCCTGGTTAAATGAGGCCTTCCTTGCCCACAACAGGAGGCTGCAAGTAAAGAGCTTTGCTCCACTAGTGGAGCCACAGGATACAAGTAAAAAGCAGCCCCAGGGGAGGTGGAAGATGGTTTTTGGCTGGCTTGGCTCTCTGACCTGACTGACCACAGCACCCTGTGGGAGAAGGAGTTGCAGTGGGAGGAAGACAGAGGCACAGATTGCAGTAACTGGAAGGAACGGTCTTAACTGTGAAAACCACATCCTGAGGTTTTTTTTAAATAAGAAAGTAGAAGATAATCAACTCAGCTGAAAACAGTTTGTATTCGATTTGTGTTAAGACACTGCAAGGGTATTAAGTGTGATGTAAAGAACGTCTCTGGGAATCAGAAGCTGAAGCTTTTTTACTTATTCCCTTTTTTATTGTGATTCTTGGAGGGGAAGTGAACTAAGGCACTTGTTTCCTTTGAGGGTGATACAACAGTAACATAGGAAGATTTTGCATATTCTCCAAGTACGAGAATTCTCTTAAACTGTATTGGTGTGCCTTTGGCTGGAGTCTGCAAGAGGCAGATGATCCTGAGCTGTTACAGTGTCCATGATAACTGGAATGAATTAAGGACCCAAGAACACAGTGAAATTAAACCACTGCTGCTATCACTGGAATTAAATTGAGGGTCAGTTGTATCAGGGTACGTGAAGGAGTATAGCTTTAAAAATTCAAATTGATTTTCAAAATAGTAAGCCAATCTGTGTTTGATGGTGAATGCTTCAGTCCAGCATCCAGCTGTCATTGACCTATCCATCTCCACTATCACAGAAGGAGGAATTAATTTGGTTTTCTCTGGTTTCTCTTTTTTTGCAGAAATATTGCTGACCCCCAGAGTGGTTCGGTTGCTCCTTTCTTCAGCTGACTGGGCTTGTGGCCCCAAATCCTTACCGGTTTGAAGAGCTGTGTCGGTTTGTCATGACCCAGCTGAGCTGCCAGCACCGGTGGCAGCTGCCTGCTGCCGACAGGACTCAGCCCTGCCTTCCTGAGGGGAGCCGGGCATTTGTTGCCGAAGAGCAGCTTCTTCTTTGACAGTCTGAAGCTAGCGTACAGACAGTTGCTCAGTCTGTTCACTGCATTCACCTTAGTGCAACTTAGATCTCTCCTGCGAAGTAAATGTTGACAGGCAATTTTCATAAACCGTGTCAGATTGAATGTATTTAAATGTATGTATTTAAGGAAAAACAACCATGCTCTTGTTCTGTTTCTGTTTAGTTCTAGACCTTGGGTTTTTTTGCTTTGTTCCCCTTGGCTTACTCAGTCTGGTGCAAAGGATTCAGTTCCATCTGAAAACTGGTGTTCTAGACTGAGACCTGCATTTTGGGGCAGAGAGGAGGTGTGGAGGAGGGTGTAGAAGCAACGTCTGGTACATATAGAGACCTCCAACAAGTGCGTTCCACTGATAACAAGTCGGAGAAGATGAACCGATGCAGAAAACTATACAGACCAATTTTGAATGGGATTACAGTTGTAAAACAGATGAAAATTGCCCTATGAGAGGGCTGGTTATAAAGGGCGTTTCAGTTGGGGTTTGTGGTAATGTTTCTGATGCAAGTCATGAATCCAAAAATACAAGTTGGTTATGTTTTTATTCAATTAAATTTGTAATAATCAACAAATCCTGATTTTTGTTACCTGGCTCTCCTGACCTCTGTCATCTTATTCTTTCTAATAGAATTAAAAAAAAAAAAAAAAAAAAGAAAGAAAAAAAAAGGAAAAAAAAAGAAATACCCAACAACAAACATAGATTGCTCCTTTATTTCCCTAGGTGTGTTTCCAGCAATCTGGACGGCCAGTTACTGGATTCTGAACAGCAAAGTTCAATGGTAATGCATGTACTGATTATGGTAGTGGCAGAATTGGTGCATAATATCAAAATGGCTCAAGATACCTGCTTTAAAGCATGATAACTCCTGGATCCCATCCCCTTAGCCAGGAAAAGTAACAATTCCTGTAATACCTATAGCAGATATCACTACAGACTTCACCACTATCCTGTGTTTCTGATTATTTTAAAGCAGTGTGGACTACGAGGACATTTTGTAAGGTACATAAAATCCAGTTTATATGTAAACAAGCAATAATTTAAGTTGAGAACTTAAGTGTTTTACTTGTATAATTTTTGTGAGATATACATGTTGTGAAGTTGATTCCAAATGAGGTACTTCAGTATTAAATTAGATATCTTCTTAGCCGTGTGTGTCTCCTGGGTAAGTGTTTTGTAAAGGATCACAATGCCTTGATTAGACCTGATTTTTAGGCTTGAGACTTCTCATTTTCTAAACCTTGTGATTCTGCTCATAGTGTCATTTAACTAACCTATATTATATGCAGGCACTGTAGGAACCAATCCTCGCTTTTTGTATGTTTATATCCTTTCGTAACAAACCTTAGAGAAAACTAACTGTTACTAAGCAGGCCACTGTTAGGGGGTGGGTTTTTTCCTTGCCCACTGTAGTTGGAATAATCTTTTATTAAACCAACATCAGCCTCTGAGGACTTGAAATATTAAGAAACTGATGGGTTTGACCTCTGTTTTCTTTCTGCTGACCCTTAATCCACAAACTTTCTAACCTGAACGCAATTTTTTTGATGTCATGTAAAATGCAATGCATTATATAATATCTCATGAGCCATGCCTTTTGGGAGTGAAAGGTTTATTCTGTTGCCATTTAATTTGTTTTGGTTTTTAGGTGGGAGTTCAAAGGAAATGGCAGCTATTCTATATTAAGGCTGAGGAAAATATGATAAAGATGTTTCAAAACAGGCCATTTCTATAGAAGGCTTTTGATGAAAGCCAAGGAAATGTACAGTTCTGCTTGTCCCTGAGGAGGGCAGCGCCACTGTTGTAGAGAAACAGTGTTTTCTAGCTGTCACCATTCTGTTACCAAACTCAAACAGAATATTTAGTCAGCTAAGCCATCCTCTTGTTTGCTGATGGGAAACCAAAATAGCTGTCAGCCCTGAGCTCCACAGTCTAGTTACAACAGCGACTTTTGTGTAAAACTTGCATTATATATCTGGGACAAAAAATTATATAATTAATGCATAACTTTGAAGGAATTAACTTCATGCACCACAAAGTGTAAATGAGTTTTAAAATAGTTTTATTTCTATTCCATTTTTTTGGGTTCTTTATGATAACGTCTTCAGATAGATTATTCTTTTTCACAGTGGACAAAATAGTTTAACTTGTCCTGTTTCATGACAGACCTGCAAACCCTTATCATCTGTAGCGATTATAATACTTCATCATCCATTGCCATGTTGAAAGAAAGGAGATTGTACCTATCACTTTGGCTCCGTTTGGGTTCATCGTGACTTTAGCCGTCTTCTAACTAATGAAAGAGAAAAGTGAGTGAAGGAATCTTCTGATCATATTGATCACTATAGAAACAAAAAAGCCAAATCAATTCCCTTCATTATCAGTATTTTTCATCCTGTATGCAGTAAATTTGTCAGAGAAAGTACTTGGATTTTGTTTAACAGAACAATTAATCAGTGTTCTACTTACATTACTAAATGTGAAAGGCGCATAATGTGAAATAAGCATATATACATGGTCGTACGACCTGTTTTAAGTGTTCATGTAATGTGGTAAGTTTAAAAAGTGAAGTGAGCTGTTTTGCTACAATGAATTAATTTGTACTCGATCTTTAAAATATTGTCCCACACCGGCATCCCTTTGGACCTGTATTAATTAAAAGCAATGTTTTTGCAGTTTATACAATACATTTTTTAATCTTTGTTTAAAAGTGGAATTCATATGGGCTTAACAGATGAAATGGGTGGCACAGCTCCACTTGCAGAACCCAAAGATACACAATCAGTTTTGAAATGCAACTTAAGCCATTAATTGTTGGTGTGAATTTAAAAGTTTTCTAGTATTTGTATGGTAGTATGCTGCCTAAGAGCAAAAGCATTCTCTGCACAGAAGAAAATTTACTGTAGTGGCTTTGATTTTAATTAGAATTTTCTCCCTGGTGTTTCTTTGTAGACTAAAACAAAATCTTTTAAGTTTCTTACTACAGGTAAAAACTATGTGCAAGAACCTCAAAATGCTAAAATCTAGCATAATGCCTTAGATCTGTTTTTAAGTCTTGTATATTCCTACATAGCTGTCTGATGTATTATATTTGTATAGTGAATTGTGTACAATTTTGGAATAAGTGCATCATCACTTAATCTTTATGTTGTTCAGTAGAGATGATGGACACGTTTCTTCAAACATTTACTGTCATTTAATTTTTCCCTTTATGTCATTTGTGGGTTTTATTTGTACAGTTCATCATGAAGTTGCATCTGAGATGTGTGTATATGAAAAGATTATACAAGGGTAAAATTAAGCAATATATAAACTATGGTTCTTCAGGAGAAAGCTTACAGTGTTTCAGGTTGTGATTTATTTTCAAAACTGAGTTGACTCTGAACATCATTTTGTTCACCTGCATTGATGTTTGTATTTCTAGTGTGAGCAGTTTATGCAAAGGTAGATATATTCAGAGAAATTTTAAATACATTTATGCAAGTTAATATTGCTTTGCTGATGCTATTTGCTTATTTGATGTTAAATAATGCTATTGTAAATAAAGAATTCTGTTCTTATTGCATCATTTAATAAATTTTAATGCCTTCGGGTTTTACATGGCTTTAGAGATTTCAACGTGTTTATGTTGTGTCTTCATTTATCCATAGAAGGGTGGTATAAGATGTAGAACCTAACGCGCTAGAGGGCAGATAAATTGGCAAGTTTTAAAAAGACAGCAGGTCACCTGTGTTAAAGGCTTTATATAGGCCAACTAGTTGTTACTCTCAAATCCTTTCATCTTCATCATGTTATCTTAATTGAAAGTATTTGTCACAGAGCTTAATGTGCAAAAGAGTTCATTAGGAGCACTTTTTTAATGCCATGGTCGGGATGAAACTGGTGTCTTTCATGACAGTTTCGGCAGAGACAGACCTGAAATGGTGTCAAGTGGAACTCAGTAGAGTAAGGCCTGGATCTCCTTGCTGTGCCAAATGGTTCATTTTGACTGGCCAGTTTAAATAAATAAATAAATAAATAAAAGCTGCAAGGATGCTTGTTTATCAGAATTACCTGCTGCTCTCTCTGGGAAATGGACGGGGATAAAAGCTAGCTATATTAAAAATTTTAGAAGCTAAAGTTATTTTGAAGACCTCCAAAAAGCATTAACTTTTCACCATTCCTACCAAAACAAGGCTTATCCTGCAATTCTCTTGGCTTCAGCAAAATGATGGTGATCCTTGGATAAGAAGAAAATACTACCACATTAAGGATATCAGAAAAGGAGGATTTTTCTTCCTAGTATCAGGTCAGAAACAACAAGTGAAAACATCTGTGTACCATACAGAAAAAAATGTTTCCTATTAGAACTTTGCCTTTAGGCAAAGTTTATTCCCTTATAATTTATTCATATTTTTTAAAAAATATCTTGCCAACACATATAGCCAAAACTCCTGGTGTCAATCTAAATACGATGAGCTACCTATGTCCTGTTGTACTGGCTTTTCCCAGTTCTACATGTGTTGTACCCAGTATGGGAGGTGGGTTGTGTGCTGTGTTGTGCTTGGGGTCAGGCTATGGCCAGGGAAGATAGCAGCTGGGCTCTCTGCCCTCTACCTTGGCCTCAGGCTATGAAGTGTAGGAGCAGAGATGCTAACTACAAGCTTAAGTGGGCCTCTTGACTGAACTCTTACCCTATCTCCTGAAACAGTAATTGTAGTGAAACCTTCATGATAAATTGGTTCTTATACTGAAGAAAGCAGAATCCAGAGCAGCCTTGAGCACTTCTGTGACCACCTGCGTGTCACACATAAGTATGACTGGCATCCTCATACCTGTCTGTGGCACAGCCTCTGTAGGTATGTGCAGGCCAGGTACTGTCTCTACAGGCACAGGGTTGGCATCAGCAGAGGCTGTTGCTCTGCATCTCCCTGTCCTCTCCTGTAGCCATAACCATGAGCTGTCTCTGCTCTGGTCTAAGTTACTTATTTCCACAACGGCATCTGGTGCTGTGACTTGGATTCACACATTCTGCTTCACTCAGGACAACCACAGGCTGCACCCTGCTGAACACCTGGTGCTGTTGTACTGGACCTTTTGAAATCCCTAATGGGGCTTCAGTGGAAGGTTATCTGTAGATCTCTGCTGTGTGCAGAGGTAGCTGAACACCAGCTTTTGATACAGTCAGTCCGTTGGCCCACTGCCAGCTAACAGAGTAAAAGCAGTCACAGTTGAATAAAGTCTTTAAGAGAGAGATGTCTGGAAAGATCCAGCTTTGGAACTTCGGTGTAAATGAGGTTGTGTGAATAATGATCCTTCAGACCTGGGCATTAAGGTCTGTACCACTTAGTTGCCCCCAAAGTCTGTCCCTCTTAGCTGCAAAAGAAATCAGTGCAGCAGTTGAAGAATGAGGTGGTGTGATGAGCCCTGTTAACCGTTCCCTGCCTCAGGTTCGAGTCTGAGCCTCCTTTGGTACTGCTGCTAGTGACCCTGACCTGGGCGGGCACTGTGAGCTCACGATAGACAGTGTGAGGGAGGGACCCATGGTGTGTCTCATCTCCTCTCTAGTCTCTGGGTCTGGATTCCTGCCTTGGAAGTGGAAAAAAAAATGTAGTTGATTGCTTTGAAGAGATTAAGCTTAAGGAGTACCTTGGAGTCCAGAGAACCTAAGGTATCCCAATTGCAGGGGGATGTACTTTTTTATTAGTATGAAACAGCCACCAGAAGTAAAACAGGAATCCCAAACTCAAAGTCTGAGATACTGTCGGGGGGGGAGGGAATTAAGTAAATCATCTTAAAATACCTTTGGAAAGCTTGAAAGGGTGAAATATGACAAGCATACACTGGAATAGGACCAGCAAGTTGAGAGCCTAAGGGATGAGAGTGCAAGTGCTCAAGTTTGGTAAATCCAGCTGCACCTGCCAGTGAGTAAGAGACCCATGAAGCAGGTGCAAGGATAGGGATCTGGGCAGGGGTACCAGCTGCAGGCAAAGGAGCTGTGCCCATACACAGGGCATCAGTGAACATGAATGTGCTTTCACCAGTGAGTGTGCACCTCTGCCAGCCTGACAGGAGGAGAGGACTTGGCTGCCTGTATTATATGTTATGTGAGTCTTGTGTGTGGGTGCTGTTTAGGACATGTTGAGTTGTCCGTGGCAGTCTGTGTGACTGGCCCTGTCACTGTCCTCTGAGTGTGTGTCCTGTGTCTATGTCCCTGGGATTAGTACTCTGCTTCACCACTGGACAAAGCTGCAAACGGGAAAGCGGCAGCTGTGTCCCCCAGTCTGGGCAGAGGCCCTGGGCCCTGGGCTGGGCTTTAGCAGCCAGACAAGAGGGTCCTGGGCTGTGGCTGCTGGAGGTGGCAACTGCTTCTAACATCCCTTAAGAGTTTTGCAGCCAGCAGGATCTGGAGAGTTGTGAGTATTCCTGAGATTACTCGTATGTGTAATTTTTATATGTACATGTAATCTCCTAATGCGATAGGAGACAAAACCTTTGCTAATGTGACCAGAGTTAGGTTTGTAAGCAGATTTCTAGAGCATTATGGGGAAACCCAGGCAGGACTAGTGCTAGTAAATTCTCAGATTAATTGGAACTAGTACACTGAAAAAGAGATGTTTATGAACATTAGAATCATAGAATCATCAGGTTGGAAAATACCCACCGGATCATCGAGTCCAACTAGAAGAACATTAAGAGTTGTAAATAGCTGAAGCTGAAGACCTAGTTGATCCAAACTTGGGAGAGGAGGGTAAAAGAGAGGTTTATCAGAGTATGTACAAGATCTCCTCCTCTAAGTAACAGATCACTTCCAACTATCAAATGGATTAATGGTACTTTCTCTAAAGTAGGAGGGAAACTGAACAAATCAAACTAAGGCTGAACTTTCTACAATTTGAACTTTCAAAATTGTGAAAAACGGGGTAGAAAGGGAAATGCAGTTGCAAAGGAATAGCCTCAACTTGCGAAGATTTAAACCTGAGTAGCAGAACTGAGTAGTATAGAGAAAACTGGTGAATTATGCGGGAGAAAACAAATCTTATTCTCCAAATAGCGTATCCAGTGGAAATGAGAATCTCCTGTAGCTGCTGACATTAGACAAATGCATACAATCCCACTCGTGCACAAACAGTTGCTGGGCAGGACAGCCCAGGGTCAACCAGTATGATTGCCAGTGGCCACATGAGGTCCATGTGTCCAAGGATGCTTGGGTGACTCCCTGATTCAATGGGATACATATTTCTTTACTTTCTCCTCCCCTGAGGACCTGGCACCCTTCTGGGGATCATTAAGAGATTCTGGCTTTATGAATGACAACAGTTTGTGCACAGAGGACAGGCCAGGTGACAATTTCAATGCCATCCAACATAGTGTGTCCCCCCCCTGTTCCCATAATGTTGGGCACTAAAGGTTGCAGCACTCAGTAGTGAAGGGGGCTCTGCAGAGTGGGGGGAGGCTGAGACTCTGCCAGAGAGCCAGACGTAAGGCTCATTCATCAGAGCAGCAGGAAACTTGCTTTAAATATTTCAGTTAATACAGAATGTGCTCTGAATTAACTACTCAACCACCACTATCTTAAGATATTTAAGGATGAAGAAGGTGGAGTCAATCAACCGACTACCTTCAGCCTTGTACAGCTGCCAGGGACATAGGGGTTGCTCGAGCTTCAGCGATGCGCCCAGAGATTTCTCCCTAGGAGATGTTCCTGAGAGGATAGTGCAGAAGAGGTAGGGAGACTCTCCCAGTGCTTGAAAAACAGCTCACCTGCCCTGGTTTCGGGCTACAGTTCACTTCATCATTTCACACTACTACAGCTTAGGAGGTTGGAAGGACCCTTGGTGAACCTGGCCAGAGTAATGTACTTAGCTCCCCGCAAGCTGGGAGCAAAAGTGATGATGAAGAACGTGTGGCCAAACTGAGAGGAGGATGGGAGAGCTTGGGATGCAATTTTTTTGATCAAGAAAGGTGGATCAATCCAAGCAGATAATATCTATGATAGGTCACTTAAGAGACTAAATGCTATGCACCTATGCACGTAGCCTGCAAATGTTATGCACCTATGCACGTAGCCTGCAGGAATATCCCTTGATGCTTGTCTTTAATGTGCATCCCCATATCACTGTGAAGAAGGAATACCTTCTGAAATCTTTCAGTGTGCAGGGAGGGAGGTTGATACTGTGTTTACGTTGTAATAAGCCATAAAATCATAATAAAGGCTTCTAGAAGGACTATTTTTATTTCTGGACATGTCTACAATTTAACTGATGAAGAGAATTTTAAAATCTCCCATCGTCTTTGTCCTCATTTCTCCTGAATCTCCAATCCAAACATGTCTTTTCCACAAGCCCTTTTTCCTCTTTCTGTGCTATGATGCCTGGACACCAGGTAGGGGGAGGATTCCAGCTTATCTGGCAACTCTTAATTTCTAACTGTAAATCATTATTCTTTCTCTGGACAATCAGAGCTCAAAGGCTTATCCCTGTAAATTTTATTATTATTGGTACTACTTCTGTGCTGCATCTGTAAAACTATGCTAAACAGCCTGCCTGAAGCTGTTTCCTAAAGCAACATGGCATCGAGTCTCTCTTCGAAGTAATAGAGAATTGGAATAATACAGAGAAAATAAAAAAGACAGATGACAAAAAAAAAAAAAAATCAGGTTATTGAAACAAATGTACTATCTTGAGCAAGTTTCAGAAGGCTGCATTCCTACCTCCTCCCTAAGTCTTGTGTGGATATTGGCAATTCCTGGTGTATTCAGTACTTTTGCCTTGCAAACAGAGATCAGGATGGATAACAGGTTGCAGATAGAAGAATTAGCCCAATACACTTAATGCAAAGTATATAAATGTTCAGACTCAAGTCTGGAGACAAAATTGTCCTGGGCTGACTGTGGAAGGGTCCCTGGGATCTTGGAGAGCAGCCTGGGTCGGTTCTGGGTCTCCCTCAGTAGTGCTACGTGCTTGTGTTTGCTGTCTTACTGTCTATGTCCTGAGTGAAAAAAATAAGGAGAGGTTCCAAATCGAAGCATTTGGTAGGCAGGAATTATAGTGCTGGAGGTCCCATGCTCTGAACACTCTCATTCTCCCCAGGCAGCTGGTGATTCTTTCTCAAACTTTCCATTTGAGAGCACTTCACTCAGGCCAGATAAGAAATAAGGACTGGAAGAACGGCTTCACCTCCAGTCAAGTGCAGTCAGTGATTGTCTCCGGAGCCACCTCTTCAAGTCAGCCTAACGCACCCCCCTTCCTTGGGATGAAGGCAGTGTTTTACAGAGGATTACATGGAGCTGTTAGTTATTTTTTATAGCACACCATAATCACTCAAATATCGCTGAAACCTTCATAAGTCATACCTAGTTGTGTTTATTCCCCAGTCCATCTGTGTCTGTGTGCAGTTTGGCTCGTGCTATGCTGCACCCCAGGATGTCTCATGCTGTCTTGCTCTGAGAAGGACCCATGAATTCAAGTCCCCAAGCTCTGTGTAGGCAGCACAGCCCACCCCGAGTTTTACCCTGGCCTGGAGATTTTTCCATTTCACTGCAACCAGCAAGGACGACATCCTACAATGGCAAGGTGCACACCTGGGCCCATGCAGCCCATTCTAGAGCTCCTTTTTAAGAGCAATTGCAGCATTTAGGCATCTGGGAGGAAGGGGAGATTAGAAGGAGAAACCCCACAAAGAAACAGTATGAAAACCTACAGGGGATCACAGAATCACTAGGTTGGAAAAGACCTCCAGGATCATTGAGTCCAACCATTCCTATCAAACACTAAACCATGCCCCTCAGCACCTCACCCACATGTCTTTTAAACACCTCCAGGGGTTGTGACTCAACCACCTCCCTGGGCAGCTTGTTCCAGTACCCAATGACCCTTTCTGTGAAAAATGTTTTCCTGATGTCCAGCCTGAACCTCCCCCGGCAGAGCTTGAGGCCATTCCCTCTTGTCCTGTCCCCTGTCACTTGGAAGAAGAGGCCAGCTCCCTCCTCTCTACAACCTCCTTTCAGGTAGTTGTAGAGAGCAATGAGGTCTCCCTCTCAGCCTCCACTTTGCCAGGCTGAACAACCCCAGCTCTCTCAGCCGCTCCTCCTAAGACTTGTTCTCCAGGCCCTTTCACCACCTTCGTTGTTCTTCTAAGATAGCCCAGTACCTCTTCGAAGCGCGAGGACCAGCCGTATTCCCTGGTGCCACTCCGGGCAGGTCCTGCCACAGGTGTGGTCGTGAAACCTGGAAAGTCCCAGGAAGAGCCCAGTGTCCTGCCAGGCACTCAGTGGCAGTAACTGAAGTATAGAATTATAGAATCATAGAATCACCAGGTTGGAAGAGACCCATCAGATCATTGAGTCCAACCATTCCTATCAAACACTAAACCATGTCCCTCAGGACCTCATCCACCTGTGCCTTAAACACCTCCAGGGAAGGTGAATCAACCACCTCCCTGGGCAGCCTGTTCCAGTGCCCAATGACCCTTTCTGTGAAAAACTTCCTCCTAATGTCCAGCCTAAATCTCCCCTGGCGGAGTTTGAGGCCATTCCCTCTTGTCCTGTCCCCTGTCACTTGGGAGAAGAGCCCAGCACCCTCCTCTCTACAACCTCCCTTCAGGTAGTTGTAGAGAGTAATGAGGTCTCCTCTCAGCCTCCTCTTCTCCAGGCTAAACACCCCCAGCTCTCTCAGTTTCTCCTCATAGGGCCTGTTCTCCAGCCCCTTCACCAGCTTTGTCGCTCTTCTCTGGACTCGCTCCAGAGCCTCAACATCCTTCTTGTGCTGAGGGGCCCAGAACTGGACACAGGATTCAAGGAGCAGCCTCACCAGTGCTGAGTCCTTAGGGAGAATCACCTCCCTGGACCTACTGGTCACACCGTTTCTGATACAAGCCAGGATGCCATTGGCCTTCTTGGCCACCTGGGCACACTGCTGGCTCATGTTCAGTCGGCTAAGTAAAATCACCTCAGAGCTGCCCGTAGCCCCCACAGTGGCTGAGAGCATCGTGCTGCCTGTCCGGGCCACTGGCGTTTGGGAGGTGGATTTCGGCTTTCCCTGGGCAAACCCCACACCCGCAGCACCCGAGAAACTCCGCGGGGGCCGCGGGTCCTGCCGGGGAGCAGGCAGGGCGCTCAGCTACTGCACTAAGTGCCCATCCGAGGGAGGGTCGCTCCCACCCCCTCGGGCTCTGGGAGAGGCAGAGCCCACCCGGACTCGCTGCTCCGGGCTCAGGGAGGCGGAGAAGAAGGGTCCGGGCGGCTTTTCCTCCCCCCGCGACACGGCCAGAGTCGACGTGCCGAGGGGGCGGCTCGGGAGGCTCCTTGGCTCCGCCCCGGGGCAGCGGCTCCCGTCGGGGCAGAGCCCTCGCCCGCCCCCGGGGCCGCGCGACCCCCGGGGCGGGTCACCCCCACCCCGCCCGGCCTCCCCTCCCCGGGCCCATATAGACGCGGGGGGCGGGGGCGGCGGCTCCGCTCGCCCCGACGGCGCCGGGCGGCGAAGGTCAGCGACCGGCGGCTTCCGCACCTCCGACCTCCAATTCCCCCATCACCTCCCAGCCTCCGTCCCCCGGCCCTGCCGGCGGTACCCGTCTCTCTGCCCCTCCGCTTCCCATCGTCTCCCTCCCGACCCGGCATGGCGCTGGCCCTTGCCGGCGAGTCGGTCCCCGGCGACGGCGGAGACGCCCTCGGGATCAGCCCCGCCGGCCTGGCCGCCTATTACCCCGCTTTCCTCCCTCCCGCCCCGTACATCGAGGCGGCCCCGGACTTCTTCCAGCCCCTGAAATCCCTGGGCGGGCTGGTCCCCGCCTCCCCTCCCCTGCCCTCCTTCAGCTTCGGCAGGGTCCCCTCTTTCCTGGGCCAGCCGCCCCCGCTGCCCGCAGAGCCCTTCCCCGGCCTCCCCCTGCCCCTCTTGGCCAAGCCGCCGCTCCCCTTCCCGCCGCGGGAGGGCTCTCCCCGCGGGTCGGGGGTCCCGGGATCGCCGCCGCCCAGCCCCCCGCGCGGGGCCGCCCGCAGCCCGGGGCCCGCGGGGCAGAGCTACAGGTACCGCTTCACCGAGGAGGAGCTGAACGCCGTGCTCTACGGGGCGCTCCGCAGCAGCCAGGTGCCCGGCAGCCTGCACGCCATCTCGGGGCTGCGGCTGCCCCCCGGCAGCCCGGGTAAGGGGCTCTGCCACGGGAGGGGCGCGGTTGGAGGGGGAGGGATGTGGGTCGGTCCTCCAAGTTGTACGGGAGACTCCTCGGGGCACGTCGGGCTTCCTTCTCCCGCTGGTTTTCGTGCCTTACGTGCGATACAAGAAGTAGTTACGGAGTACTTTTCGTTTAAGCGAAAGTAGAGTTAGGCTTCCTCAAACTAATCGCCTTTTTTGAAAGGCAGACCGCGGTTCTGATAGGCGTTTTCTTTCAAGGAGTGTCTTTCCAGACAATCTTCCTTCTTTGAAGATGAAAACGTCTTGCTCTGCGCTGAGCACGTGTCTCTTGTGCTGCGGTCACCTGTTTGTAACCTTTCTCTGTCTCCAGTGCTCTCGGGCAGAGAGCCGGAGCCGGCTGCAAATGAGCAAGAGCTTTGACCTTTGCGAAGTTAATAATGACACAGAAATCGGTCCTTGGAAAATAATAGAATCTGCGTAAGATTTCTGGGGAAAATTTATGCCTGTAAGCGGGAAATACGTTCTGTGAGCAGCTCTCTTCTCGTTGCACGTAATTGATGGAGGTCGCTCCCTCCCGGTGCCCAGGCCCGATAAGGGATGCTCGCGTTCCAAAACGAATCTTGGAGAGTTTATTAGCCGGTTCTTTGGGTACCGGGGAAGAGATGGGGGGGTACTTGCGGCTGCGGCCGGTGGTGGACTGAAGAAGAGGTCCCTCTTGTGCAGGTGCCGCGGACTCGTCTTCTGCCCCGCTGCTCGACAGGGACTCGCTGCAGCTGCCCGAAGGTAGAATCCCGCTCCGCCCCCGCTCCCTCGAGCACCCCCAGACCCGGCTCTCAGCCCGGCCTGTCCCCGACAGGGCTCGCCGTGCTGCGAGTGGCCTACGGGGACGTGTCGCAGCTCGGAGTCTTCTGCACGGATCCCATCCCCAAAGGAGTGCGCTTCGGCCCTTTCCAAGGCAAAGCGGTCAGCACCAGCGAGATCAAGACTTACGACGACAACTCGCTGATGTGGGAGGTAGCCAGGCTTCCCCTCGAAAGCCCTAAACGGGGCCAGGGCGGGGATTTCGGCAGCCCCTCTCCCACAGCCTGCGGCAGGAGCTTGGCCCGGGGCGGGGGTGGTGGGATTGGGGCGAGCGGGACGTGTGCGGGAAGAGTCGGTCCGACCCGATTCGGTTCTCTCTGCTCCGCAGATCTTTGAATACGGACGCCTGAGCCACTTCGTAGACGGGAAGGGCGCCTCCGGCAACTGGATGTCCCTGGTGAACTGCGCCAGGTTCCCCGAGGAGCAGAATTTGACGGCTATCCAGTGCGAGGGGCAGATCTTTTACGAGACCTGCAAGGAAATCTTGCCGAAACAGGAGCTGCTGGTGTGGTACGGCGACTGCTACGTGCAGTTCCTGGGCATCCCCATCAGCCTGAAGGGCATGCCGGAGGGGAAGAGACCCCCGCAGCATCCCGAAGGTGAGCCTGCCAGGCGACCCCTCGAGGGGCAGCGTCCCTTATTGCCACGGAGCTGTGCCTGACCGGGATTAGATGCCTATTAAGGGAGGTGAAGGAACTCGGTTATCACCTTTTTCCAACCGTGTTTTGCTTTGAACGCTTCCTAGACCTTGAGTGAACCGGTGGCGGTGGCCCCGGAGCCACCCCCCGCCACCCCAACTTGGCCTGCAGCCCCCCCGAGCAGCAGCAGCATCCCCCCGGCACCCCTTTTCTGCCCCGCCGCTCGCTCCTAGGTCGCCTTTCCTCGTCGAGTTGAAACTCGTTCATCTGACGATTGTAAAACATCTGGTGGTGCTGGGCTGAGCTCCTCTGCGCCGCTCTTCCAAAGGGGGATCCCATTTTGGGGAGGAGAGGGGCTTTGCAGGGGACAGTCCTCTTTTGGTCCTGGTTTATTGTGCACTCTTGACTTGATATTTTTCGTGCGGTCAGCCCTCTCCGTTAGAAGAACAGGCTGAAGTCGTTCCGATCTGATAAAACGCTTGCAGAAGAAATTCCAAACGCCCTTGCTCTGGGCACGATTTTGCTTCTAAGATGCAGGGAGTGTGGTGTTACCTATAAGCTAAACTTCCACATTTGTGCCAGTGCAGAGAAAACTGGAGCCGGGTGAGGGATGGGTGGGCTTGGTGCAGCACCGAGGGACAGAAGCGTTTGGCGAATTGGCACAGAAATTTGGCATGGAAATAGTTATAGATGCTGTTCTAAGGTGCCTGGTTCACCTAGTTGGTAAATTGTTCATTTCGTTTTAAAGCTTAAGCCAAATTTATTTTTATTAAAAGCAGAAAAGGCTGTGTTAATGTTTGAAAAAAAAAATCCCGCGTTGTTCCTAAATTCAGCGCTTAAGAACAGTTTAAAAAAAAAAACCCCAAAACAAATAAAGTGTTTTTGTTAATGGTATTTTGTGAAGTATAGAAAAGATGTGCAATTTTTTTTTATTATTATTTTTGGGAGGGGAGGCAAAATTTACAGACAATATTGATAAGGAATACCTGGCAGTGTTTCTGGATGGGTACACGCTTTTGTGTGGACCTTCACGTCTTTTTTTTCACACTCTCTCGCTATATGTGGGCACAGGAGGACGAAATCCTGCGTTTGCTGAAGTCGGTAGCCAAACCAAATAATTTTATCAGGCTGTGGACTCCAGTTTGTTTCCCCTCCCTTAGAAAGGCAAGTGGAGCCGAGCATATGCTTAGGAGATCCGACGTGTGTTTTGTTAGTTACGTTGCCAGAATCTATCTACTGTTATTACCCTCCCGGAGACTTTTAATTCCCAGCTGGGTACCAGCCCTGACGAGGAAGCAGGTTTGAAATGAGCCCCTTTTGCTGTGGTGTAACGGAGAGGTGGCACTTTCCCTTCTGCTGTACAGAAGCCGGGGAGAGCTTTAAGTGTGAGCGCTGCGGCAAGGTGTTTGCCTACAAGTACTACCGGGACAAGCACCTCAAGTACACCCGCTGCGTGGACCAGGGGGACCGCAAATTTCCGTGTCACCTGTGTAACCGATCCTTTGAAAAAAGAGACAGGCTGAGGATCCATATTCTTCACGTTCACGAAAAGCACAGACCTCACAAGGTGAGCCTGCTCCTGGATCTCTCTGCAGTTACTGGTTTTTGCGGGGGTGGGAGCTAAACCAGCTGTATTTTTTTTTTTTCCTGAGTTAAGATCCCCCACTTCCAGTTTCCCTGGTGGGACCACAGCCCAGAGTCTGCATTTTGCAGCAGAGCTTAGTTGCAGAAATTTGCTGCATTTATATTAGGAAAATAAACCTTATAGTCTCACTGAGTATTTGAATAGAAACAATATTTCTTGTGGACTTTTTGAGTGTTTGCATGTTGGGTTTGCTGCTTACTTAAACTTTGTGGGGCTAAATTGTGTTTAATGGTGCTCCACTTGTCCATGATCAAGAGAGAATGTCTCAGGTTCCTCACTTCCCCTCTTTGGTGTGAGAGCTGATGGACATCTGCATCAATTGGGCACAATAGTTTAGTTTTACATTCAACATGGAGCAGATTTTGAACTCATGGAAGCAAATTCTCGCTGAGGTAGTTGCCTCATCTCCAAACATCTCTCTTAATAGCACCAGTTTTCTCCAGGAGCACTGGGTGTGGAAAATCAGGCTTTTGCAAAGGGCGAGTTCCACTATTTATCAGCCCTGAAAATTCTCCAGAATACCTGTTCTATAGATCGTCCTGCAATATGTGAATTTTTTGGGAAAAGCTTTTATAACTAAATCAACAATATTACAATGACAGCATATTGTATTGATCTAGTAACATGTAAAATAAGATTATTGTAAGTGGTTTTAAATATCCTGGAGTTCTTCCCCTTTTTCAAATGCATGCAAAAGAAAATGTTTAGAAAAGTAGAAAGATAAACTTATTCTGGATATGTTGTATTTATATGCAAACAGATCAACTCAAACAGTTGGAAAATATTTCAGTAAAAAAAAAATGAATGTTCTTTAAAGATCAATCATGACTGAGTTTATTTTGGACCTAGTAAAGATAATTTCTTTCAAATTATTGTAGGATAAAAATTATTCTGGGGCTTATACATATTGCTCTGCACCTGTGTGTCTCATCACTTCAGCCCCTTCTGAACTGGTTTTTGTTGCATTGCTGCCAACTGCAGAGCACACAACACTAACGCTCAGCTCCTCAGTGGGAGGATGAAGTGCTACTTGTTTTACTCCTAAGAGAGGAGAGGCACTTTTGACAGATAGAGCTGTAGCCTAAATCCTATGACTGACTCACCGCTTTTTAAAAAACGGTTATTGTAAAAGATACTCTTAATTTTTTTAAGAAGTTTTTGTCTTTCAAGCAAAAATTAAAAATAGCAGCTGGAGCCTGATTTGTATTTTGAAGAAAACATGGGTTTTGCAGATTTTCAGGTTTTGACTACTGAAAGTCAATATTTTTTGTTGATATTCTGAAGAAGGATGGTTTTTAATGAAACCGTTTTAACCACACAAAGAAAAGCTTTGATATTTTGTATATTTATTTTAAAAAAAAGTCTTCCTAAAACCAGATTTAGAATCGTTTCAAATTGTTGCTACATAAATCACTGCTGTGTTTGTGTATACATATACACGACTACATGTATATGAATATATTTATACATATACATGTAGGAAAGTACAGGGACATATCATCCACATAAAAAAAATTATTTTCAGCTATGCTGTCGAGTGCTTCCTTTTAACTTCATCTCACCCCTTTTTTTTTCCCTAGTGCTCAGTGTGTGGGAAAAGCTTTTCTCAATCCTCCAGCCTGAACAAACACATGAGGGTTCACTCCGGGGAGCGCCCCTATAAATGTGTCTACTGCAACAAGGTAAGGCAAAGCTTGGCTTGCACCTACACCCCAGCTCACCCCTCTGTCTGTCCTCTGCTGTGCTCAGCATCACATTCATTCAAAGGAATCACCTCACAGACAGACTGTAAGTCAAAGCACCTTTATTTTTGCTAGCAGGGCGAGCATAGAGTCTACAGCCTACAAAATGCACCTCTGCCATGGTGAAATTTCAGTCAGTTTATATAGTGATTTTATCAAACACTCCATACATCCTGTGGTTAATCCCGATAAGCTATCAGTTAAGTTACATCATTTTAGTTCCCTATTGTGTCTAATAAAACTAGTTTTATGGTTTCCTAGATAGTGACGCATATGTGTCCAAAGGCAACTGTCTTAGTACATATCATACCCCTGCAGAGGGGTAGGCCTCTAAGTTGCTGGCTTGTGTTAAAAAGTAAAAAACTCATAGTATTTGCTAACTGGGGTCACAAAGCAAAAACCTATACTTATGCTAAGAGCGGCCTAGCTATGTCAAACAAGCTTTAAGCTCTATCTGATTTCATTCCCTAATTCAACACCACTTCTAGGGGATGGCTCTTCCCATGCTTCACCTTCTTTTCAATGTTTCTGTTTCTTTTCTGCTTTCTTTGAAGAAAATATCTTCTATTTGAGTTGGTATCCAGATAAGTATGTATCCTGGGTGTAGCTACAAGTTCAAGTGACAGGGCAGTGCCTGATCTCTGGGCTCCTATTCTCCATCTGTTGTGGAATTTGTGTTTTGTTTCAGCTTGGAGAGCTTTTGCAGGGATAAGGCCTAGGAAACCTTGAGGTAATTTCAAATACCATCCAAGGCATTCAGCCAGATCCAATATTCCCCTTCTTCAGCAGATAAATAGATTTTTATCTTCCTGACACCACTTCTGGAGTGTGGTGAACACACTTGGCCCATGAGCTAAACCAGAACAATATGCCTTCATGTATGCTTACCTTGAAGTAACAGGGCAATTGATGTGCAACTGGGCATGGAGGTTTTATTTCAATAAGAACATGAATAAAGCCATACAGCAATGATTAAAGATACGCTCAGTTGTTGCTACTCTTCACAGACAGGTGATTCAGGTGAGCTCTCCCTGAGAGAACCGGGACTACTCTCCCAGAAGGTGGCGGGTGGATGTACAGGCTGCTGCTGGATAAATATCAGTAGGCCTGCAGGTGCTATGGTGGATCTCTGTGATGCAGAAGCACTATCAACATGTAGTAAGGTGCTGCTTTTGTAGGGAGAGGTGTTTTGTTTATGGCTGTCTGGACTAACATGAAGCTGAAGTGTCCCATAGTAAAGAACCTTAGAAGTTTCATTTAGTTATTATAATTTTTCTCTACTACTTGTTCCAAATACTTGTAGGCAAAGTTTAGGATGAAATGCAATCCTTTAATCATCCAGTCACAAGAAGAGAGAGATGGCAAAGCTTTACAGGTTGCTCTGTGAACAAATCTCTCTCAGGATGTGTGGGACCTGCCTGATCAGCCCCCAGCCATTTTGCTAGGACAATTGCACCTTAGGTCAGATTAATCCCTTGGTCCTCAGACTGCAGGATGCAGCTGTCCTAGATCATAACCATCATTTCTGTGGCTGGGAAACCAGGAGATATTTTAAAGCATGCTCACCTGCTCCTCCTACCCAGTCACAATTTTCTCTTTGTCTCTTCTGCCCTGCTGTGCTCCAGGGCTGCTTTGCTTTCCTTCTCCCTTTGCATGCCATCTGGGTGACATTAGGAGATTAAAGGAAGAGTGTTGGATCAAGATCACCTTTCTGCCCTCAAACACACTTCGGCCCTGTTGATAAACTCCTCCAGGGACTTCTCTACAGGGATGTCAGATCTGTTTGCACTCTAAGGTTCCTGGTGAAATGGAATTGTTCTTTACTGTGAAAACTTACTTGTGACTGTTCAGCAGCATAACTGTACTGAAGAGGGGTTTTTTGGTGTATGTGGTCTGCAAATAGTGAGGGACCTGTAAGTGTCTCCCTCTGGAAAAGAAAAAATAGTGAAAGCATGGGCGACTAGTCTGTAATATTCCTGCTCAAATCTTAGTGAGGGTGTTTTCTCCCCAAGTGTAGGATTCTTTCTTAGGAGGACAAAATGTGATTGTGCACATGCTGCTATTCCTGAGAGGTTGAAACAGGCTGGAATGTCAGGAAAATTCAACTTGAAAATATGGATGCTAAGCTGATTGCATGGATGAATTCTGGCAGCTGAATCCCAAGCCAGTGTATGTGAACTCAAAAGGGTTTGACTTAAAAAAAAAGAACTGAAAGGAAAACCCATGTCATGTTTCCCAAATATTAAGAAGCTGCAGAGATAATTGGAGCAGTATTAACTTCTTATCCTTTGACATGTCTCTTGTCAGAAATCTTTCCCTGGACTTGTTCTAACTCCATGGACTCATCCATAGCTGTATAGCTAAATGCAGTATTTGTTGGCTTCTGGCTCCTTGTTGCTGGGAAGTTTTGGGGTTTTTTTTCCTCTAACCGTCTGAGGATGTGAAATAATTGAGAACTTATTTTTGAAGTACAGTGCTTCTTGTAGTCTCTGGGTTAGCTGAACCTGGGTATTATATATGTGAAAATAGACTATCAACTTTGACTCTCTTTCTGTTCCCTGCCCTTTCAGGCATTCACAGCATCCAGCATCCTGCGCACTCACATCCGCCAGCACTCAGGAGAGAAGCCCTTCAAGTGCAAGCACTGTGGCAAAGCTTTCGCCTCACATGCGGCCCATGACAGCCATGTGCGCCGCACACACAGCAAGGAGAAGGGCTGCACTTGCTCAGTGTGTGGCCAGCACTTTGCAGAGCAGGAGGATTACCACTTCCACTTGAAGATTCATGCCACTCATTAGTCAAGAGCCTTGTGAACGAATCTTGGACCAGCTCATGAGTGTATTGAACTATGCACGAGTTCATGTGTTGTTCTGTGCATGTCGCAGAAAGTTACATTACCTACCCTCACAGTGACTCTAGGTGTATCTGTCGTCTGGACCTCCTGCATGTTTCTGAATGTTAGAGACAGACGTTTCTTGCCTGGGTTACCCTGTTGCACACTGGGGTGAAACCTGACATGCACTACCCTCCTCACCTTTCCCTTCTTCTCCTCCTCTACCTTAATTTCCACAAATGGGAAACACAGGCAGGAGAGAAACTCGCCTCCCATGAACCTTTTGTGTGTAAATATCACTGTGAAGAATGTTTTCATGTCTCTAATGCACCAATGTTATGGACTGCCTGGTGCAGTCCATACAAAAGCTTGTTTGAGAGGCAATTTTTGCCAAGTGCATTTCCCAAAGCTATTTAACCTGTTTGTTTTGTTTGGGTGCATGACAAGACATGGGGTCTGCTCCTGCTTAATGCCAAGTCCAGTGACCCTCTATTTGAACATGAACTGCCTCAGAGGTACTGACTGCTGGACCAGCATTAGGAGTATTTAATTTTCTTTAAGCTGCTGCAACGCAGGTAGCTCTAGGGCATTGAGAACAAGTCTTCCAGAAGACACTGGCACCTGGTAAGCCCCAAGGACATAGGGGCAGGTTGCAAAGAAATAACTGCAGCCTATTATACCAGGCTGGCACAGATGGTGGAGGTTGGCTCTGCCCCCTCAGTTTAGAGGGACAAACATGAAGATATTCCCAAGCATCTACGAGCTCTCAGGTGGGTCAAAGTTAGGTGGCCTCGTGGAGTCATTCATTGCACTGTGGCATCAGCACAGGCTAAGAGGGTAGCAAAACACAAGTATTTGCTCATAAAAATGCCAGGGGTTTTTTTCTTTCCTTTTTTTCTTTACTATAGAAACAGCTGCTTAGGTATGGATGAGGCAATGTACTCTATGATCGTTTTCTTCAAAGTTCTGGTTTTGTTTCTTTTGCGCTCTGACTTTGACAAGGACAATAAAACACCAGACATCCTATCCTTTCATATCAACTAACTTTGGCTCATATCGGAACTGTCTTAAGTGAACATTACAATGGGTAAAAAAATTTCAGTCTAAGATCCTAGGTGATCAGACCTGGGTTTTTAGGTAGTTTCAAAATCATGAAAAATCCTTAATAAACAGCAATCCCCGGCAATGTGAAATATTAACTTGATGGAGGCTTAGCAAGGGAACCTGTGCTGAAGTACTACTGAGTTTAGGCAGTGCTATATCCATCACAAAAACCTCTTACACTGAGTGGCCAGCATAATCTGCAGGGACTGTGCAATTCTGAGGGGTTCCTTGTTGGTGGGGCTGTGTTGCATCCAGGAGGGACAACAGAAGCCCTTGCTGGAGCTGGCTGATAACAGATGATTTTGACAGATTTTGGCTCTCTTCTATCCTACATCACCTAAGCTTATCAAGGACTTTTCACTTTAATATCAGAAATGAACAGTTGTATTTGGTGCCAGACTTGATGATCCCTCTAAAATGCAATGTTAAACAAGAAAAAAATGTTACCCATGCATTTAGTTATATCACACAGATACTGTATCTGTAAATATTTATTGATTTGCACTAATTTTGTATGATTTATGGTACATTAAATTGCTCTGTCCTCATTGTTGTCTTTGTGAAAATATATTTTAATACATTTTGTTTATTTTAATATCAGAGTCCTGTAATACAGCAGGATGAATTTTGTACATATTGAGAGCTCAACTGGTGAGCTTTAAGTAGGTAAAATTCACAATATCTATGTCTACAAACCATGCTACAGCTTGCCTGGGTGGAAGTGTTTTTCCCTAAGCATACAGAACCAACAGAAATGTGAATTGTGTGTGAAGGCTTTGCTGGTTCAGTCCCATAAAAAACGAGGTTTGATGAAACCATCAACTACCTACTTATGAAATATACGTTATGACTGGGAATGGCTTAAAAGTGGTACAAGATGCATAGTTGGCCTTGTCTTGTTTCTTGTGAATGAGGGTTAAGTGATGCATCTTTTGTAGTGCTTTTAGTTGTGTGCATTTTCTTCCACTTGTAATCCAAAATATCTTGTACTAAAATACTGGCTCTCTTCTGCCGTGTTGTGTGATTAGTTGTCTGTAATAAAATGAATATGTGAAGAATTCTTATTTTCTTGTAGTTGTAATACTGTCCCTTGCACATGAAAAACCAGTATATGTAAATTTGGGTGATAATTATTGAGACTATTACAATGAGATTTGTATAAAGGATGAAAATAAATTATTGCAGGCTGCAGTGTACGTTAATGAGCTTGTTTTCTGCACACTGCATTGGAGTTGTGTATTTGGTGCTAGTACATGGATGAAAGGGGGATTTTTGTGTTATTTGTAAGTCATGGTGGAGTCAGAACACTATCTTACTGGGAATTGTCCTTGTCCTGCTAGGTAGCAGCTGACTGCATTAGAAGTCAAAGGCACTCAGTGTCCTGATGGATTTGTCTTTAAAGTGTCCCAATAGCTCATGGAAACTGTGACCATTCAGTTCTGGATTGAGTTCACTCCCACTTCCAAGTAAAATGATGGATTCGGATCGAACAGTAAGAAAAGGCATTTAACTACCCACCCATTAACATAGTCTTCTCTATCCTCTGAATAGCGAGTTCCAGCTGTGCTGGGACTGGGGAGCAGTGGAGGTGGCATTTGGCCAGCAGTACACTTCACTGCAGGATAGGGAGAAATAAAGCAGCAGGGAGCAGGAAGGGAGGACAAGCTGAGGAAGATTTTAGCCTCCTGCAAGGGGGATTTGGTAGTTGTCAGTGCAAACATCGCTGTCCTTGCTGGACAGGGTTTTAAGAGATTAGATTGAGAATAGGGAATACCCCTGTTTGTCATGCAGTGTACATGTGGTGATGTTTCCCTCCCTGGGAATTTTCATGGTTACTTGTACCTTCTGTGGCCATACTGCCAGCAGCCCAGTGAATGAGCTGCTCTGGCCAGCTAAGTGGGGGTTTCAGATATTTGCACATATGGATAAAAAGGAAGGAGAGGGAAAGAGTGTGCACGCTTTTTTTCACATGGCAGGTTCCCATGATGACTGCAGGCACAGAAAGCCCCTTGCATGGAGGTTGTACTGTTAAATTCAATTGAAGGAAAAAAATCTGTGCCCAAGCTAACTGTAAAGGCTCGATGCTTTCACTGGGAAGCCTCAGCTGCTGAGTTCCTCCTGAACAGAAACCAAGGTATTTTGCGCTCCTGGTAGTTGTTTCTGAGCTGAGGCTGCACAAAGCAGGACATACTTCAAGGTTCCAGGGTCCAGGCTGTAGCTCTGCATACTGTATTAGATCCAACCCTCCCATTCCTTGCCATCATCAAATATGGGACAGAAGCATTTTTTAACATGACAGTAACTATAGTAATACACTATGTGCAATATGCACCCAACTCTCTCACTGAGTTTGGCTTTACTGGTGGCTGCAGCGTGGCTTCCCTGTCTGGATGGTCATTCTCTGTGACCAGAGTGAGAAGCCAAAGCAAAGAAGAACAGAGACGGTACCTGATGTGCATCCTGGCTCTTATTTCTCCTAATTAGGTTTAAAAATGGTTCTGCCAAGGAGAGGAGCAAGTTGAGTCATTGGCTGTGTAAGACACCAGCCAATTTTATTTCCTTGGCATTAACTGTGTCAGGGGGGTTTAAGTGTTAAATGGAAAGTGACCTAAATAGAAACCAGAGGATGAGAGCAATCTCGGTGGTTTTGTTGGGACAGTGGGGAGAGAGATGAGTGTTTGTGAGGATAACTCCTGAAAAGCCCCCCCTTGGTGAATGACAACGGCGAGACAAAAACAAAAAGGTGGTCTCAATGCTCAGGCTGGGGAGTTCAGGGAACAAAAGGCCTGACCACCGACATCTGCCGCCTCCGGCATCTCCCTGAAGATCCCTGCTCTTCAAATGCCTGAACCCCATCCCCCTGCCTCTCCATCCCCTGTCCGGCTGTTCTCCCCAGGGGGCTCATGGGAGAGGGAGGTGGTTAACCACCGAGGGAAGTTAAAAAGCAGCAAGGAGCTTAGTGAATTGAAGATAATGCCACAAATATTGATCAGTGCCAAACTGTCCATTAAATGCAAGATTGTTCACCAGAAGAGCCCTGACTGGCTGTCCCTTCCTTCAGAAAGACATTTCATGAGGTCCCCAATCTCCTGTGTGCCTCTGCAGCAAGGACTGGGGTTTGTTTCACTGCTACAGAAGCAAGTCACCACTGCATTCTTTCCCCTTCTCCTCACAGCCTTGCACATTTTCCCTTCTGGTTGGTCTCAATGCACATACTGCAGGGCCTTGGGCACGTGAGGGATGTATGGAGACTCAGACCAGCAGCTCTGTTCTGAGGATGTTTGACTTTAATAAGTCTTGCTCTTTTCTGAGAAACAAATTTCTTCAAGGTGCCTGGGGTTGGGTGCTAGCTGCTGGGGAGAGTATCACAGCACTCTCTGCCTGCCCTACAGTGGGATCTTTGTTGCTGTATTCCACCTCCATCCCTGGTTGGTCACTCTGAAGCAATTCGTGCTGTAGAAACTATCCTGGAAACCTCATTTTAGCTGTATTGCAGCAGTGGCAAGCCAGGCTTAAATTCACAGGACTAATCTAGCTAGCCCAGCAGTTCGGTAGTGTAGAGAAGAATGCTCCGTGCCTCAGTGTGAGAATGCTACACGGTCCTACATACTATTATCAGTCTGTAAAGTAGCAGTGAGATTTTCTCATGTGAGGAATGCAGTTTTTCCCCCTTTCATTGCAGAGATTTAAGCAGGCCCAGTGGGACACACCTTCATAGTTAGAAGAAATGCAGTAGCAGAGAAAACAGCCTCTATCAAGGAAGGGGAAGAGTGGATTCTTGGGTTACACTGGCCAAAAAATGCAATTCACAGATGATCCCTGAAGTGAAATCAAGCTGCAAAGCTCCTACTTCCTAGGGAGAAATGGTTGAGTCCATCCTTTGGCTTAATCCAAGCAAAGTTGGGGCTGCAAGGCACTGTGTGGTTTGGAGGACATTGACCCAGTGCGGTGGGGTTGTGGTGGCAGACCGCTCCCTGGAGAAATCTCACTTTCCCACAAGTGACCCCACTGCAGTGGCCAGGGTAGCCCCACAGCTGGTGGGTGCTGACAGGCCAGCTGAGGGATTACCTGTATTGATTCTCTAATAGCTGTCAAGGTGGAGGGAAATACTACTCTGCCACAAGCTCCAGAGCTCTTAGCTGAGTGGGAGCATAAACGCCCCATTAAAGGTTTAATTCAATAGCAATCTTTACTAAAGTAAATGGACAACATCACACAACCCCCCTCCCCAGTCTCTAATGCAAGAGCCATTATGGAGCAGGAAGGCAGAGCACAGGAATGTATATTTCTGCAGTATCAGTTTCACCAAGAGGCTCAAGTACTCTTTTAATGAAAAGGGGATTATTTTATTTTTTTATACCCAGGGATGTGAAAATCCCAAGGAAACAACAGAAGGAGAATCTGTTCACTTTCCTGAAACTCTCCCACAGCCTGACATGTGACTATTTCCCACCAATATATGTATATCAGGATGCAACACAGGCTGGCAGCATCCTGCTCTTGCTTGGGGTCAGGCAAGACAGGAACAGCAAGCACTGGAGATGGCAGCGCTGAAGAATGCTTGTGGGGCTGAGGGTTTTCCCCTCCATAAGCCATGTGTAGAGCTGAAAGAGAGACATTCTGTCCTTGGGGCAGCAATGCTTATATCTTGGTTTCCTGGTGTGTCCAGAGCTGCCTTCTCCAAGGCTTCCTTCCCAAAGCTGGCAGTAAAAGAAAGCTTCACAGCATAACTCTGAAGCCAGAGGAGCTGGGACAGGCATCTGCTGGGTGTCTTTGCCCCACACACAATGCAGCAAGGCTGATCCAAACTTCTGCTAATCAAAATGAATCTTCCTCTCAACTTCAATGGACCTGTGGTCAAGAGTGGTATGAAACCTTGCATGGGTATTATATTATTTATCATTCTACTTTATCACAGTAGGCTTCTATTTAATTTCTTCTTCTTCTTCTAAGCCTTCTTCCCTTGGAACTAGAGGGATCACACATCTAGTTACTCTAGTACACATAAAACAAAACTCAACATGGAAAAATGTCAGCAAAAGGGAAAATTTCTGGAAAAGATAAATTTAGTCATTTACAAAAACATCTGGGATTTTCACCTGTCCCCTACAAACGGGGGACCTCTTCCCAAGAGTGTGTTCAGCCTAACATTTTAGAGGTTTGAGAAGAGAGGAGCAGAAAGGGGGTCTTTCAGCTAGTTTATTTTGGGGGGGATCTTTCCATCAAGAGGAAAATTTAGGTGCCAGGTCTGCAGGCAAGGAGGCAGACTCAGAGAAAATCACCCCGATCTTAACTCAGTTAGTGGAAGATGTCTGGACTTCAGGATTTAAGCTCATTTAAGTTTCTTCTCCATTATGACACCATGTTAACATACCTTGTATCTATTTAAGGCAGAGGGGAGAAGGCAGGGGAGTAACTATCACATCTAAATTTAAAAAGTATGTTGATTTTGGTTAGAGCAACCAGCCAGATCTATTCAGATGGTCTATCTAACCCAATTTTGTTGCTATTGGTTTTGTAACTGTAAGATGTGAGCAGTAGGACCTGGCATGACAAAAACCATTCTCCTTTTATGGCTTTGATTGATTTGTCTCATGGGAGCTGTTTTGTCTGGGATGTTGTGACAAAAACGTTCTATGGAAGGGCTAAGGGAGAACAGTTGTGCTGAATAAGAGAAGACCATTTAATGTGAGGGAAATTCAGAAGAGGAGGAGAACTAAAGTGACTGCTAGAATTTAAAACTTCCCCCAACATCCATGTAACTTTTTGGGCCATGATGCTTTTCGGTAATTATAACTGTATGGTAGGTGGATCACTTCTTTTTCTAACAGCAATAAGGAAATAAAAATTATTATAAAGTCTTCTAAATTTTATCTTTACTTTTCCTTCTGTCTTTGTCTTTGGGACTCACCCTCCTTCTGGCAGGATTTCATAAAGTTAGAACAAATGATAGTTGTGTATAATGTAGTATAGTGAGGGCCAAAGATGATGCATATTGTGTTTATACAGCTTTGTGCTTTTAATCATTGTCATAGGAAAAAAACCCAACAGTACTATTTCTGTAATACTTATGATACAAGGTATTAAACTCACATTATAATAATAGTTTTACCAGAATGGTTAAAATAAAAATGGACTATTCCAGATAATGGAATTCCTCTGTCTCATATAACCATATGGCTGTTATCAATAAACCCATCCTTTATATGATATAGGTATTTTTCCAAACATATTCACCATTGTTAACAGAATATTCATAACTCTATATTTTGTATTTGATGTATGTATATGCACATACATATACTTTCATGTGCATGTAGGTATACCCATGCATATGTATGATGCCTATTAAAACTATCCTTTTGAATAATCAACCAATAATGAAGATACAAGAAAACTGAATATGGAATTAATAATTATTCATTTATAGTTTTGTTACTCCTTTGGATGGCATTATTGTTGCAAAAGAAAATTAATTTCCTAGAGCTCTGTTTCAAGAAATGTTGTGACTATCAAACTAGGTACTCAACACCATCTATTTATTTCCTAGCCCCATCTGAATGGAGGACGAACAGATGACTTTACAGCAATGGCAGATGGCAGCCACTCTTAGTTCTGCTGCTGCTGCTAGACTTGCTTCCCTTGGGCCCCAGTGGGATAGTGGTTCATACCCTTTCCCGTCTTTATGGTGCATTGATATTTAGCTTCACTTGCATTTTGTTTTACATTCCCTAGACCCTTCTGTAATGTGAAAGACCTGACAATGCCCATCTGAGGGGTGTGTCCTCTGAAGCAGTTTTCCTAGTACTATGTTTCAGCATCTGTTTTTGTGAAAGCTGCTCTACTTTGTAGCGTTACTATATTGATATTGATCTGTGCTGTGTAGGTCCATATTTGTCAGGCTTTCAAAGACATATTTGCAAAGATTTCTACATGAGAGAGTAATTAAAGGTCAACCTCATAAATAGTTATAACACCCAAGGCCAAAGGGGAGCTTTTACAGTCATTAGAAACTCATCAGAAGTTTAACCTGCTGGATTTTAATCTGAGATGCTGTAACTGCAGTGCTGTTGAGTCCTACCACAGTCAAGTGTCCCGGTGAGAGCCTAGGCACTGTGGTGGGGTCAGTGTGGCCAGTGACCAGACCAACAGTTCTGCTTCTCCTCTGCCCTTCTGAATATAGAGTCCACCATGATGTTGTTGACCACCTCTCCGTGCTTCTAGGCAGCTCCTTTCCTCAGCCACCGCCTCAGTGAGATTGAGGAGCGATATATGTTGCTGTATACATTGACCCACATTGTGACTATTCTGATGGGAGGCTGCCATCCAGCACCAGCACCTTCCCACCTGCAAGGGAACAGTGTTAAACTTACTTCACTTCAACTTTAGGTTCTCTACTGCTCTTTTATTTGTCATCACTTGCAGGGTATAGAATGAAAGAATATTAAAGAATTACACACTTTAGTGGATGAATGGATGGTTGGAGAAAAAGGGTAAAGATTTTACAAATTCAATCCATTTTTCCATTTCTAAGCAGGACATTTAAAAGCGTCAAAATCTTGAGGCAGTCAGCTTAGGTAAAGAGATCTTTCAGTGCTATTTACCTCAAAGACCATGCTTTTCACACTCAATTTCATGAGTTTGGATTATTTTACTTAAACCTGTATCTAATGTAGAGATTATTTCTTATTTTTTTTCTTAACATCTGTAGAATTATTGAAAGCTTATACCCACTGCCACTCACTTGGATAGTGATATATCAAGAAATTAATCATTTTTTCGACCCAGATCTTTAAAGAGTCTGTCATGATCAAATACTTCCTTTCTCTGAAAGAATTGATGATGGGGGGAGGGGGTGCAGTATATTTATTCGTTCTTTTTGTATTTCATGCAGTTGTTGGTAAAATATTCAGTTAACTTAAAATTACAAATGAGAACCTATCAGATATTGCCTTTTGTGACTGGCCATCTAGACCAGGGCAACTCAACTATGAATCAACTTGAAGACTTTGATTCTTGGAAGTGTTTGACTTGTTGAGGTGAGGAATGAACACCCATAGCTTTTCTAACTTTTAGTATCAGTAAAATACAGAGGCTTTTTCTCTTTTCACATCTCCAATTTGCAATGGAAACGTCTCCTCCAGATAAAGGGGTTTTCTATTATTTAGGTATATAGTTCTTTGGAAGTACAATTTTAGGAGGGGTTGACAATATTTTCACAAATGATTTGAAATGGTGAACATAAGTTTCTTTGTTTCAGACTAAATATGTTTAGTAGGAAAATGCTGACTTCCTGAAATACACCTTGAGAACAGGAAAGGAGATATCTTGGATCCAGGCAGGACACACTGGCAGTGGTGCCTTTGGGGCATAGTTTTCATACAGGAACAGAGGGTTGATGCTCAACTCCTCTGGCCAGTAGATGGTTAGAAGTTTGAGCCTAGCAAATTATGATGTGTGGCAATTAAAAAAAAAAAAAAAAGCAAAACCAACCAAACCTCTGGTAGTAGACTTGTCTAGCTGATTTACCAATACATGTCAATTTAGAATTCAAAAAGGTGATAGCAAGGTAGTCCAGCAGGAACCGTATTTTATCTAGGAATGAGTTTCCGCCCTTCTTTCTCATAGTTTATTGCCTGCACTGATAGAGTCTTGGGTCTTTTCCTGATAGGTGCCTGAATGCAAGGCAGCAGATTAAAAGATAATAATGACAATGACACTGATAATGGCTGGCTCCTAGCCTAAAGCTGGTTGCGGGGAGTGGGGGAGTGTGAAAGCTTCTTGGCCCTGGTGGGCACAGCACTTTCCTCCCTTCCTGCTGTGCGATTATCTCCACTCTCAGGAGTTTAACCTGCTATGAAGGTCAACCCTCTTTGACCTGCTCTGTTGTGACACTAGAATTGACATGTAAAGGTATTCTAAAACGTGCCTATTGATTTCACTACAATGGCTCCTTTGCAGCACAATGTCCCCAGTCCTGGAGTTTCTGACTGAGCTGGACTGGTCTTGGCAGTGCCTCTGGTTCCCAGCTGTGCAGGCCGGTCTTTTCCAAGCCTCTTTCTTGCTGACTCCTGATTGCCACCTTCTCCAAGGCCTTGTTACAGCAACAAGGCCTTCAGTGGAGGGAGGCAGCTATTTTGGTGACCCCATTACTCACAATTTCTTTGGTGAAAGAGGATCTTCTCAAGACACTAAAAGTGAGACCAGGGCTGATATGTGCTGTCAGAAACTAGAGAGAGCTAGAATAATCATATTTTAATGTCCCAATGTGATATCAGTTTCCATTTTTCCTCCTTAGATCATTAGGTTTTTGTCAAGCCAGACAAGGATAGCAATTCTTATTTTTCCAAATGGAAAAAAAAAATGGAAAAATCATCTAAATTATTTTCCTTGCACTGCGGAGGCTGATGCCAAAAGTAGAGCCCAAGTCTCTGTTAATGGACCTCAGAAAAATAGTATACAGAGGTGAGACATGAACATGCACTTCCTGTAACCAGATTTGCCTCCTTCTCCTCTTATGGTACATTTTCCAATGGAAGGAGCCTCAGTGTATGTTCTGGAAGGGAGCTGCAGCACATCTGCTCTATAGGTTGCTTGGACCAGTTTTCGCTTTGTGTGCTCTACAACATTGCTTTTCCCAATGTATTGGAAGGGAGGAGAGGGTGAAGAATAATAGAGGAACACCATAGTGCAAATGAACTCTTCTAAATCTCAGTGTCATAAGCAGCAGATCAACATTCTTGTAACTGCTGTTTACTACTTCTTCATTGACTAAGTCCAAAGCAAGGAAAGTTTCCCTTTTGAACGTTTTGTTGTTCAAAAATGCTGACAACATTTTTGTCTCTGCCAGGTCCTTGTCTTTGTCCTGCTGTCTATGTCTTCCCAACCCCATACATTCAGTTCCTTTTGGCCAGTTTCCAAGAGCAGAGCTTGCATTTACATGTCTGATGGTGCCTTTTGCAGGATCACTGTATATGTGCCTTTGTAACCATGTATATGATCACTGTAACCATGCTCAGGAAACCATCTGCTAAAATAATAGCTCATCCTCCACTGGAATTTGTCAGTGAACGACATCTATCCCATCTCCCGCTGAGGCTCTAGTAGCTGTTCAGAATATCCCAGGCAGATTACTTTTAGTTGCATTTCTTCTCTTTTTTAATGAAGTTATTTGTTATAGTCCTTTAGGTATACTTGGAATTTCCTTCTGCTGCACTGCTGAATTTCCTTTTGTGCAGATTTTCTCCTTGGAGTTGAAACCCTTTTGTTATTTTAAATAGTGAACAAATTGACACAACTTTGTACCTCCTTAAACTTTCAGGATTATAATTAGCACATATATGGGAAAAGATCTAAGACATACATGGCCTTTAGAAGAAGGACAGCTGTCTGAATTCCTTGATTAAAACCGTACTGTACTGTCTACTACAACAATTATGCTGCTTAGAATTTGTTCCTTATGTTCCTAAAAAATTTTAAAAAACACTAAAACATTTACATTAAAATATCTCTTACCTCTTCTACCTCAATCTCTTATGTCTTATTTCCTTAATAATTTTCAATGGCTACTGCATGTGCCACCTGCAATCTAATGCCTGTTGGAAAGCAGATATGTGAATGGCTTCCATTGTAAAACCACTTGCTTGGGTTACAAGTGTTTTCTGAACCTCAGTCACTGAAAATAGAATAGCCTAGGGTAGAGGAGCTCAGGCTCTTCACTCAGTGCTAATATTACAGTATTTATCACCAGAACGCAGCATGATCATTGGTTACTATTGCTTTAAATATACAGCTTTATATATTTCTGGTGTGAAAACATGAAAGCAGAATATGGGTAATTCAAGATAGGGTTGGGCCTTTGAATGAATAGCAAATTCAACACAATCCTGAAAAGCAAAGATGAGTTAAGGTATTCCAATTAGTATTTTACTTGTATTTTACATTCTCACTATGATGCTTGCTGATAAACACATGCACTTGATGAATACTTTTGCACAGGTATGGAGGGAGGCCCTATAGAAAATAAAATGCTATTAATGGATTCTCAATTTATACCAAGTTAGATGTGCAGTAAGAATCCAAATAGATTAAACAAGTAATTCTCATTCTACTGAATTATAAAAATTACAGCCTTGTTTTACGTGCAACATCGAGTTAAAATGATTGCTGGGGATGTGGTGGTGGGAGACAACAACATTGTAAGTATCCTTTCCCACCTGAGAACAGTGACAAAGACAGCATTGTTTAAAAGAGGAACACTTCCTTATTTGATTATTTTATTTCTCTATTAAACATTTATCACACTAGAATCTAAGCGCTATAATTGTTATTTTCTTTTCTTCTGACCATTTTGATTCTTAATTCTCTTGTGCATAAATGTACATGTGTGTATTTAGAAAGTCATTTTGAGGTAAGGACAATAAAAATGTTTAAGCTAGAATAGGAGTGTCATACTCTGAGATCTGCAGTTCACCAGAGCATAACAAAACACTCAATAGTTGTGTTACCAGATTTAAAAGCCTTAACTTTTAATAACAGAATAACAGATGACATGCCTGAAGTCTGATGTGCAACCTGAAGTAAAATGAACGTCATGCTTTTCTTCATATTTTGGTGTACACCAAATTTACTTAGTTAAATAGGCACATTGATAGCTTTTAATAAAGATTTTTACACACGTGAATTCAGAGCACTAAAGATAATGTCAACACATTCATTTTCAGGAATATTTCTAATGAAGCAGAAAATAAAGAAAGGCTAATAAAACTGTGATACCAGTGCCTTTTTAAGCTGCTATGACACCATTACTATGAGTCCGTAGTTACATGACTGGAGGGCTGTGTGTATATACCTAATACTTATCTATCTATCTATCTATCTATCTATCTATCTATCTATCTATCTATCTATCTATAACTCACTGTTTTGCTAGCCTTGGACATCAAAGACTCTTACGTTTTAGCCAGAGGTCAAACTGCCATTCCAACCTCTATTACTCTTCATGATTTTAAACTATCATTTAAGTTTTGGATTTTTTTTTTCTGTCAGAAAGTCAAGAAAATTCTCTCTGTCTCTGACCAAGATTCATCAGGGGAATGTGGTTTTCTTTTTGAGAAAAACATAACTTTGACCTGGTCCTCCACAACCAGTCTTCCTAATATTTGTGAAGTTTGCCTTGGGAGTTTTGAGGAATGGCATAGAACTCGGAGACCAGCATCTCCATGCCTGAAAAATTTTACTCCTCTTATGAAAAAGTATAGTGCTCCAGGAATAACACGTGGGCTTTTTATTTCCTCTGGTCGTATCAAGTCTTACCTAAGGAATAGGATTAAACATTCCAGGTTCATCTGGATCATCTGATTTCTTACTGATACAGGAAATCCCAACAGAAAAATGAGGGCAACTTTTAAAAAAATTCCAATGGGTCACCCCAGGAGGAGAAAACTGAAGATTTTTGTGGTCGTTTTAAAATTCCCTTCATGGTTTTGAGGGGTGAGGGGTTTTGCCTTGGTTGTGAGTTTTCAAGACCACAGATGTCCTTGGCTGCTTCTCATCAATAAACTGTTACAAAGCCCTTGCTATACTTTACTACAATGTCTGTAAGCCAAAAAAAAAAAAAAAAAAAATGCGGGGGGGAGGCATGACACCCAAATAACTGGAAAGAGCATTTGCTCTTCCTCATGTAAAGGCTTCTTACCAGAAATTGATTTCTTGATTTTTTAAAATGTCTTTTAACATAAATATACCCCCATTACACTTTAGGTTTCAAAAAGTAAGAACATATATGATTGACATCTGTAAGAACATCGACATGGATCATATGTGACCTTTTCAGTGGTTTTATTGAACATATCTTATCCTAAGAAGTGTGACCTTGAGTTGTTTTTCTTTTAGTAAACTCAGCCTGGTTAGGAATCTTCCATTAAAGTCCTAGATTGAAAGCTATAGCTCAGGCCCCTGGGATATCGGGAACAGAGGAATTTCACTGTCCTCTGTACACCGCAATTCATTTGTTAAAATGTGCTTAGCTAGATGGATCCTAGCCTGAAATATTTCATTTGTTTTTAGGATGATTCACTACATCTTTCCCTCTTGTTGAAGATTTTTCAAATCTCATCCCTTACATGCATTTTAGAATAACTTTTCCTCATAATTAAAGGAAATAATATAAGTAATATAAACAGAAGATATTTTTTCTGTTCTTTTATATATAACCAGCTGGTTTCCTTCTTTTCTGGATTTTGTTTTGTTGTGTTCCATTTCCCTTCCAGGCACCCCTAAAGAATGAAAAAAATTTAACACATGGTGGAGCTACCAGATTTGATAAGCAGGTTCACCTCATTTAAATTATGGATGCTTTGGCAGGTGACTAACCACCAGATATAAGAATGCATAATTCAAAGAAGAGCTTTTGTATTAGAGGTCCTGGCAGGTTTTAGTTAGTTTGCTGATGCAGTCCCAACCAAGAACTTCAGCAGCAACTATAGAAACAAGATGACATGGATTGAAATGGTTGGACTAGAAGATCCTATGGGTCCCTTCCAACCTGGTTGTTCTACGATTCTATGATTCTATGAAATGGGCTAAATAGTCTGTGGAAACAGTGCTGAGAAAACAAATGTGACATAGAGGTAGTGTGTTATTGGTGATTACTTAGATTGCTGTACTGTTCAGGGATGCCTAAAGGAAGGTCTGGGCTGGCACAGTCGGGCCCCATGCTGCAGTTCCTGCCATCCTTACTCCTCTAGCCTGGAGAGCAACAGACTGTTCTTGAAGCTTCTCCTGATCTGTTCCTTCCCCACTTACACTAGACAGAAATCTTCCACTTGACTTAACAACATTGCAACCTTTGTACAATCACTTGACGCTGGCAGGTCTGGTTGCATCCAAGGGAATTGCATACCAGATCAGGTAATGCCATTCATAATGTTAGGATTGTATTCATAGACAACGATTAGGAAGACTCTCACCATGTAGTTCTCAAGGGCATGACCCTCTTAAGAAGCAAGGAAGACCCAGTGTCAGAAAACAGTGTCCACCACACTCATGGCAGCATCAAAACGAAGAGAGAATAGCTTCAAACTGGTGCTTGCACAGAAGGGAAGGAGGCAACAAAACAGTTTTTTGCTGAGGAATGGCAGCCTCTGCATGCTTGGCAAAAACCTGTGTTGTCCTCACCCCTAGCTGTAGCCATTTGTGCTCAGATCCACATCCCAGTCCTATGTAAGGACTTGGCAGTAGGAGCTGATTGCTATTCCAGTGCTGTCTGACAGCAGGATTGTCGTCTGTGTCGTGTGAGAGTTATCTGGCTTGCAGATAAGTCTCTGAGTGGGGTGAAGGGTAATGGGAAATGGTGAAGAACACATAACGAAATAAAAGGACAGGTTAAAGGTGTCAGTTTCTACCTGAATACCTGTGAAAATGAGGTTGGGTTTCTTTAAGCAACTTATCAGAGTAAGATAGAAGTTAAGGAAGTGATGGAGGGTGGAGAGCAAACATGTAAATGTGAGGAGAAAAGGAGAAGGGAAGAGACAAAGAGCATGTCTGAGAGAACAGAAGGGAGATGGAGAAGTGAGACTAATGAGATGAGGTGGATTGGACTTGGGTAGGTGTTAATCTTTGGCTGCCTGAAGTCCTTAACTGCCCCTAAGCACAGTAGAAACATATCAAGCAAAGATGTGTCTGGAGAACCATATACTTCTCTGTAAACTGCAGTCTCCTGCGGTCACACGGCTTCTCAACACCTCTTTGTGACAGGGGGAAAAGGTGTTCATCAAGACTGGGTGACCCATCCAAACACAGACATGCTGGCTGCTGCTGCCAGCCTCCTCCCTTGGTGTGTGTCCAGGGGTTAGGCAGCCCTGGGGGCACAGGGAGGCCAAGGGCCTGTGCTGCCCTTGTGCAATCAGTCTAGGTGCACTTCCCTTTCTCTCCATGTTTGACTTCATTTGAAGACCATGCAAATCTGCTTAGAGTATTTTAATGAATGAAAGGATATTTGCAAGCTACTTAAACCCCCTGTCTCAATCAGTGAATCATGTCTCTCCCTGCTGTGTTCTGGCTGTGGGAGAGTGGCTGGGTTGCAGTCTATCCAGCCTGGTACACCCTTGGGTTGTTGTGCTGGTGGTGGCAGGGCATAATGAGACTTCCCTACAAAGCTTAGCCACCAGAGGCAAAACTGGCTTGAAGTCTTCATGCTTGGGGCCACGTGTTCATGAACGTTAGTAGGAAGGAGAAAATTTCCACAATCTGGAATAATGTGGAATTCCACTTACACCTTGAATCTGCAACAGCATAATTTTCTCACACCTTCGCTAGCTATACAGAACCACCTGCTGGTGAAGCCAGGTTATGCTGCTCAGCTCCTTCTTGGCGTTCAGAGTCCTCTCTTAAGGTTTATCAACACAACTCTCTTGCTTGCAGACGGGAAGCTGAGGCACCAAGAACCTAAGTGTTCTCTTACACAGATGATTCCTCCTAACTCCTGGTACTTAGCCACCAAGACTGTGATGTTAAGTTCTTTGTAAGTTAATTCCAAAACATGACTCAAAATACTAACTTATGGTAGTCCTGTATCTCACGTATCCATTGGTGTCTCCAACATCAGCTTGATTTCTCCTAATATCCTAAGAAAGGTTAGAAACCAATGATTTTTTTCTTTTCTTTTTTTTTTTTCTTTCTTTCTTTTTTTTTTTTTTTTTTTGTGATGGCATAGGAAGTCTATGTAAATCCAAGACAAAACCCACCACCTTCTTCTTTGGTAAAGGCCATCATTACTAAAGACCATCATCAGTAACAGTGAAATCTTCATGATTTACTTCACATCAAAGGACTTAAAACTCACAACCACATGTGTAGAGGGATTTTACAAAGGTAAAGTAGCAGGACTTGTTTAAAACCGTATCTTCTGCAGTGCAGATATGTGTTTCATGGAGCTGAAACTTCATCTGCAGCATTTTTTCAAATATAACCCTTACAGAAATACTATCTGGCTTAATTCTGCCTAATATATAAATTTCAGCACAGACAAATGAAAAACATGATTACATGCCTTGAGGGAGCTGAAGGAAGCAGCTTGAAGCCATTGGTACCCAAATATCAGATGCTAATATAAAACAAGCAAATGCAGAGGTGTGAAGGAATTTTTAGAATTTTTCTTAATTTCTGTGTTAGGAAATTTACACCAGTAGTTAGATGCCAGGTAGTTATATTTAAAACTTCAGAGGAATAGCAATATTTCAAGAATGAAAATGCCTTTGCAGGATTTCCTATTGAGCACCAGGAAAAGTGTATGATTCCTTATCAATCACGTGTCCAAATGTGATAAAAGCCCACTTCTGCCCGTGCGTTGTTTTCCAAACACTCCACCGCCGGATTTGCCTGCGAGCAGCCTCTCTAATGGAAGGTTCCCTAAGAAAGAAATGGCAATCCTCATCAGTGATACCCGTACACAAAGGCAGGCAACTGAAAGGCTCAGGAGACACTCTTGCCCTATAGAGCTGAACAATTGATCCAGGCCACAGCACTATTAAGAGTCCTTGATACCCGCTACCTCTGAGACAGTGTATTGTACAGAGAATTGTGGTTTGTTGTCAGTGGCCTGCGGAAAGCATAATGGAGGCACTTGGTACTATGGATTGTTTAGAAAGGCAGACATTAATGAGAAGAAAAAAGCTGCTCATGTGATCAGAAAATGAAACCCCGGTAAAAATAACAATGGTATTTCATTACAAACCCTCGTATCCTCCCACTGACTATCCTACCTGTGCATCTCCCCTCTTAAAGACTTTCTTAGCACAAAACAGTGCTTTTGTGGCCTGTTATTCACATGCATTTAATTGCTGAGAAGTATGCTGTAAGATTTATCTTTTACTATCTTTGCTGTTGCCAGGACCATCATCTACTGTAGGTGAAAGAATGAAAAAGAGGTCCTTTTCCCCCTCTCCTAGTAGTTAAAGAACAACAGTAGGGTAGCTCAAGTGAACGCAACTGAACTAAGCAAGGGCTTTTTATGGCAACGGGTACAGGAGACTACAACAACTACATGTTGGGAACGCTTCTCCACCAGCAACAGATAAATTTATAGGGAAGAAAACCAAACCAAACCAACAAACAAAAAAAACCCCAACACCTCCCCCACCCAAAAAAAAGACACCTCCCTCCTCCCCCCCAAAAAAAAGACACCTTAGTACACAGGTGCCACCAATATGTCTCTGCAAGTTTTACCGCAGATGCCATTAGGATGTGACAGCTGGTGGTGGCCAAATGCATCCCTGAATAAATACTTTTTTTACTGGCAATTTTAACTTTGCACCTGTGAAGGAGTATTAAGTAAAAGAACAAACCGTACATGGTTTTGTGTCTTCAGATAAAATCACTATCCTTAGTTTGCCCTTGCACAGTTCAGCATCAGTGCATTATTGATTGGAATTAGGAAGTTAATAAGGTTTGGGCTAATTAATCAGATGGGTAGGGACTGGAACTGCACTGTAAGGCTTAATCAAGTCATCAAAGCTCTCAAGCCGTGAAGAAGGTAATTAAAGGAAAAGGATGCCTGTTATATAGTAACAGGAATCTAGAAGAGTACAAGAGCAAGATAGAGAAGCTTCATTTTCTTTTGTACAGTTTTCTGATATAAATCAGAAGAAATGACCTACGTACAGTGCTCAGCTTCCTATCAGCAAATTAAGTTGGATGAATTTATAAATCACGTCAGAGAGGAATTTAGTCCAACTAGTCTAATTGCCAAGAAATCTATGTTTGCTTGTAGAGGATAGGGACTTTTTTTGCAGTATCAAGGCCTACAACACAATCTCCTACTGCTTGGGACTGTTATTCCAAGGTTGCTAGATATGGAATGAAGCAGCATGGCTTAAAAAACTAATTAAAAAAAAAAACCTATGTTTTTTTTAAAGGCAAAATTTATTAATGTGAAAGAATTATTTTACACCCTCTTGTGTGCTTACTATAGAAGGCCAAATCTCAAAATTTCTCTATTGAACTGCTTTGCTGAAAGGAACCTAAGTACCACAAAAAAACCTTAGTGCTTTCATTAAGATGCAGGTTTTACAGTCTTTCTGGTTGTGTTTTGCAGCTCATTCCTGCTAGTTTAACAATAATGCAGGTGAATTCTTTTCGCAAAGAACACAGAAGAAGTAACCACTAATGGGCAAAAATATAAATTGTCTTTCACATTTGCAGTCACTGATGAAGTTAATATTTTGATGCACACTTGGCACACTGAGATGACATCACAGTTTACTAACATCAAGTGTTGAGTTATGTGTTATTATACTGGACATTTCAGAAAAAAAACCCTAAGATTTTCTTTCAGTAATTTATATTTTCAAAGCTAAAATTTTCGTGTTTGAAACATTTTATCATAAAAAATAAATAAAATAATCTTCTGGCACCAAAGTGCCAAACTGGCACTGAAGTAATGAATGTAGTAGAAGAGTAGATGAATAATTTGAATTTTCATGAGTTGAGGTTCTCATCTTATGTTCTTACCTGAGGGAATTTTGAATTTGTAAGTGCTTAGCAAATAAAAATAAAAATCCCACAACAGTGTAGTAAAACATTGCTAACAAAGAAAAATAAAGAAGATCAGTTAGCAACAAAGTAAGTAAAGTTTAAGTAAGCATGCTTCAATAATGCAGTAGTGATCTTTAAATATGCATTTTGGAATGGAAGGGCTGAGAAAATAAATTCTGTCTATTTATAAAACTTCTAACTAAACCTAGAACCTGAGGTACAGGATTTGGATGTTAATTTTTCTGCCTACTTTTTTGCAGCTTTGGAAAGAGACAAAATCAGGACCTACCTAGTTCTGTTGCATGGGGGTAAAATTGTATGTTTGAATTATATTGATTTACAAATTTATCTTGCAGTGAGTATTCTGTGAATTAAGGAGAAGTGTTCAAGTAACATTTCCTATGTTTTCAGATGGAACTGAGAGGGGAAAATGTTAGAACTGTGGTGCACATGTCAAGTTTTGAATTTAAGCTCTATGTTTCGATGAGCAGTTGACAGTCATGAGCATAGGCTTGTCCATTCAGGAGAAAGCAAGTGCTCCCCTCATGCGCAAACATATTGCGTCCTATACCCAAGTTTGGTTGTGCCTTGTCTCATTGTTCACTGATGAAGGATGATTTCAAAACACCAGCATAAATCCTGGATAACAGAGCATGATGTTTCATGTCGCCCTTGAAACCTAGACAGAAGGCTATTGCCTTGGGAGGGGGTTTATCAAGATGATATTGAAACATGCTTTTCTACTACTTGTTGCTTGTATAGTGAAAATGAACCCGTTGATGCACAATCACTGCAATTAAGATTAAAATGTTACTGGAATAAAAAAGAGGAAAATCTGATAATCTTTACCGCTGTCTAAAAAGAAGATATTATTCCTTTGTGTCCTACAAATGTACCTTCATACACATTCCAAGCCCTATTTTCCTAGAAAAAAAATGCATATTTTACAGAAAGTAGCAGTGGCCTCAAAGTGATAGATACTGAAAAATCATACTAAAAATGAATACATCTTTACATACATTTGCTCATATATTCTCCTCCTACAAAGCTCTGTTGGGTAACTCTCAGGAGAAAGTCTGTAGAAAATACACAAGCTCTGGTGGTCAAGATTTTGGAAAGAAACAAAACCATAGAAATACATCAAGTCTACTGGTTAACATTTCAGAGGAAATACAAGAAATACGTCAGTACCTCTTTTGAAATGCTACATCTTTCATAAAGCTTCCTTGATACTCTCCAAAGGTAGGAGAAAAAAGAAAATGATAAATATTTACTTTTATAAGATTTCAAATCTCAAACAAATATGATGTCTGGAAATAATTAACATCTCCTATACACAAAAATAAAGAAGGTTACGAGCCCATTTTTTGTCTTTCTTGGCATGTAATACAAAAATGTAAGTACTGATTCAGATCTAAGGAAATTCTATCTCAATGGTGATGTTTAGCGAACAATATGAAAAGAAGATGACTACAGAAAAGAAGACAAGTATAGAAAACTGCTACTCACCCATGCTAAAGGGAGGTAAGCCCAAGGTTTATATGTCTGTTTTTACTGCATCCAGTTTCATATTGGGAAAGGACAGAGTATACTTGTACCTACATTCCCACAGCAACAAAGGAGCCCTTTTATCAGCTACTTATGAGAGGTTAATTAACAATATAGGTTTCCACCAGCACTGGAAAATAAAAGGCTTTAACTGCAAGTAGTTCAACTCCTTTTCAGTGTGCAATGGCCCTTCTGGCTTCCTGAAGCAATTGCTTTGGCAGTTCACACTCAGGTGTTCAATCATCAAAACTCTAGTGGGTTTGCTACCATCACTGGTCACTTTTGCCTGCCTGAATATCTGATCCTTAAGGACTTGACATCTACTACCAGATCATTTTCTTTATTAATCATTTAACAGTTGTCACCTGGTGCCACTATGAGTCATATTCTAGACAGTAGTAATCCAGAACTGGAAACCTTAATAAAACATTAGAGAGTCATTGAACTATCTGGTTCTTTCTCCCACTGGTGAATAAAACTAATGTACACAATCTTCATCTAAATGACCCTCAAATGGGGCCAAAAATCATCCTTGTATGCACACTCATGACCTCATTGAAGTAAAACTCCAACAGATTTAATGAGAATTTTAATACTGTAAAAAAAATGAATGGAGACTAAATAAAGGAGTTTTAAATTTCAGCCTGCTGTTAATATATAGAGGTAGTAATGTCCATACATTCATTCTTGACGGTATGAAGGATATATGGCCTAATGCAAAACCTAGAGGAAATAAAAACAGCATGAGGAAATACTAAACTTTGACAATGCCAGCAAGGTTTTTATTAGCCAAGGTTATAATACAGCTGGTGTTTGCCTGTTCAAAAGGAGGTGTTTGCCTTTTGAACTGATCTAAAAGGATACAAAGCAAATTTATCAATCATGAACACTGTAGTTGGGAGTGTGCAGGGTCTATAGCTAGGTGATACATGAACCTAAGTGCTGACACCATCGTACCTCATTAATGTTGAGTTGGCCATGTTTATCATCAATAGTTACTGCAATCTTCTATCTCAGACAGGGAAGGCACAGTGGTGCGAGCTAGGAAAATGGGAAACTTGGAACAACAGTGAGAAGTAAAGCAGTTTGACATCAAGCAGGCTTTTAACAGAACATGTCAATCATTCACTATCATAGTAGTTTGAAAGGTAGCCTTTCAAAATTGTATCCAGTTAGTACTATCTCTATTGCTTTGGAAATACCCAGTGCTCATAGCATGGGGTTAATGTCTTTTGTCTGTTCATACCTAGTTTAGAGATGACATCTGCTTCTTCCTGTACAGAGTGTGCTTTTAAGAGATATGAGAAATATGACCATTTTTAAAACCAGTGAAACTCTTCTAAAACACAGTTTAAAAAAGGCATTTGCAAATGCTGTAATTATTTATTGCCTTGGGAAGATTTTTACATTCAAACATGTAAGAAAACAGTTCTATTATCTCCAGAATTAATTTATGGTTTAGAATCACCAAGTTTCCAACAGACTGGAAACTTAAATCTGTCGGTCACTGGGTGTTGGGTGAATGTCCCTCTTGTTAGTGAAATAAGGCCACGATCTATGTAATCACTCGGTTGAGGTATGTTCTTTACCTGAGCTGATACCACCAGGTACCCCTCTGGAGGTGTCAGTAGTATAAGAGCATAGGGCCAGGTCTCTGACAAGACTGTTTTCACTCAGAGATGTGCTCCTCCACTCTCTTTCACTGGTGCAGCAATAGAAACAATGACTGCAATAACACAGGTTGCCTAAATGATGTTCAAGGAAGTAATGGTTGTTGTTGTTATTAGTATTAGAATTAGTGTTAGAATTATACTCTGGGGATGATTTGGAGCTTGCAGTTTCATGAAGTAATTTTTTTAATAAGATAGATGTTAATCTCTTTTAAATTGTTAATAGCGAAGGACATCCTTTGGTTGAAGTATCTGCTCACATGTGTGTATTACTCCTGGCCCTGCTTTTCTGTAAAGTAACAGTGACATGGTCTCTTATTTTTTTTATTATTCTAAATGTTCTAGGCAATTACATCTTCATGGCTATATACCAACTCTCTCACTGTCTATTTGATAGTAAAAGAACATGTATAATACTTAAGCATGTATGTTACTTAAATGCTATTTTCCGTCAGTAAAAAAGGATATTTCTATTACTAGATTCTCACATACATAATAACATGTACGTAATGGGTCATTCTTCCCAACTTCCATGCTTTATGTCAAAAATTTGTCTTGATATCTGCTAGAGTCAAGGAGTCTGAAGAACACCTGCATTGACTTAAGGTAAAACAGAGCTGTGTCAGGATCATGGAATGAGCTTTTTTTGGAATCAACATAATGAAAACCTGTGCTTGGCTGAAGTGCTCTAAAGCATTAGAAGTTACACTTCCACTGCTGTAACCTCAACAAGTCCTGTAGTCAGTCCTGATTAATCATGTGATTCACATCATCATTTCTGTCTTCTACGTTGTGTTGTCATCGTCTTACAAATGTGTATTAAAGTTCTGTTTCTTAACAGTCATTATTTGTTGTATGTTGATCTCATATAATAAATTGTCATCATCTTGTCTCTGACTTGTGTCCTTTAACAAAGGTAAAATAGTAGTAAGACATTAAGAGCTTAAGAATCTAAAACAATATGAAATGCTGTGATTTCTCATAGCATTCAATTTTGTAAAAGACAGGATTAAGAGACAGATAAGTTAGTACGCTCAGGAGGAGCCAAACATATCAGAGGGACATTTTGCTATTCGGTAGTTTGATCAAACAAATGATGATAACAGAAGAGAGGCAGGAAAAGATTAAAAACCGCACAAGCTAAAAAAACCCCAAGCAGACACAAACAAAACCAAACCCCAGATCTAGTATAAATTACCCTTTTTTGCTCCAGAAATGTTGTTTTTTCAGGTTGCTTCATCTGCCTTGTGAAGATCTACCAGTCTAGCTGGAACAGATGATACACTTTTGGGCAGAATATAGTACAGTTTATATCTGTTAACAAATTTTAAACTGCCACAGAAAGAGGTTTTCTTCTTAGTCATGAAAAGGGTACCAGTAGTATACTGAGCAAAGCTAGTTAAGTCTGGAAGATCCCTTCTTGAAGATTAGGATTGTGTGAAAGAAGAACAGGCAAATGCTTTGACATTTATTCCCTGTGGGTTTGACTATAATGCTGCTACAGAGGCAGTGCAAGGGGAAAAGCAAGGGAGAAAAACATTTGCAGATATTTATTTTAATTGCTTGTAGCATTCTCCGGGTACACTGGAAGAGCACAGGTGGAAAACATAAACAAGATTTGAAAGGTTAGGCTAGTCATCTGACTTTTACTTCAGTTTTTCCTGAGTACAGCCTTTTTCCTATTTTGTAATCAACTGTAATATCAATTAAGTTTATCCATTAAGTTTGTAGTAGGACATTTATAATGTGGTGATTACTTCTAAAGATAAATCCCTCATCCCTTGGAATTGATGCTTATTAATCTTGGTCTAATTGTGGTCTTGAGCTGTTACTCATTTATTATTTATCTTCAGACCCTTTAACCTGCTTTTCTATCCATTTTAACGAAACAAGACTACCCTGGAGGATTTACCTGGTCTGAAATGCATGCATCTTTCCAAGCTGCAGATGGCTTTGAGTGTAAATGTCCAGCAACATCATCTATTTTAAAGAGATTTTGGCTTCCTGCATTAAGTGCCCATTCTTGAGAATGAGCAAGCACAAAGTTTGATACATCAACTGCATTAAATCCTTTTGTTGGGCCTTCTGCCATGTTCCTTTTACTGGTATAAGTAATGGTGCTGGTTTCTTGGCATATTTTGATTTTTTTTAAAGCATTTTTCACTTTGTTTAATTTTTAAAATATCAGATCAGTATTCCAGCGTGGTGCAGAGGATGTGCCTACAAGCACCTGTGTTAGATCAGCTAAGAGAGGAAGCATACAACTGAGAAGGAATTGGAATGAATGGAGAAGAATGTGATGTCACATACCAGCACACCACCTTTCTTTCAGTGAGGCAGAAACATGAACACTTCTGCTGCTCATTGCTGGGTCACAATTTACCATTGCTGTTGGACTTGGATACCAGTGGGAGGTGTCCCTGCTCATGACAGGCAGGTTGCAGCTGGATGATCTTTAAGGTCCCTTCCAACCCAAACCAGTCTATGATTCTGTGATTCTGTGATTCTGTGATTCTATGATTTGCTTTATCAGCTGTATGAACACAACAGGTTGGATTTGCAATCTGACACAGAGCAGGTTCCATTCACATTGCTAATGTTCAACTGTAGTTTTCTGTGGAAATAGCAAAATGACATTTGGAAATGAGCTCCTAAAAGGTTTGTATTTAAGATACTTGAAGAACTTGATGATTGCATTGTTCAATTTTTAGCAGCGTTGGAAGATGTACAACTAACAGACACACTTCCTGAAAACCTGTGTTTAACTCTGTTGCCAGACTTTTGCAGGAGCCGAGACTTTAATTTTGTGGGAACACAGTGAAAAGTGCTATAATTTCCAGTACTTCTCATATCTAACTTATTCTGAAAGATTTTGTGCATAATGCTTAAAAATACATTTTTATACATTTCACAGATTCACAGATCCTTCTTAGTATCATGGTGTATTTTGAAACGCAACGTTTGAGTTCTTCATATCTAAACTTTTGAACTAATTCAACATCGTATTTACCAGTGTTCTGTTAAAGAGGTAGGAAATGCTGACTGAGGCTTGAGTTTGTAAATGAAATATATAATCTAAACGTTTTTTCCCCCCTTCAACCAGTTCTGCTTCTCAAATTTCCTTTGTATATGAACTAAAATCATAGGATTTGCCAGTTTGCTTTCTAGATGCCTTTAAAAAGACTAGATAAAATCCCCTAAAATGTCATGTTTGAAAAATTGCTAAGAAAATCTTCTTTCCCCAGCCTCTGTTCCTGAGTGGGATGGAACCAATACTTCCTCAAAGATTAAAAGAAATCACGACCAAATCCCCTTCCCCTCAAGAAAAGAGGCAAACAAGGCAGGAGAGATGTGACTTGATCACTTTATGCACATGAACTAATGTAATTACCTGGTATAAAACATAACAGTTTTGTTTCTTCATTCCTGGTTGTGTTTTGCCTCCTTTGTACCTGCCTCTGATGCTTCTTGGATCCCCCACAAAGGGGCAACTTAGGGAGCAGAATTGCTTGGGGTTTTGTCTCCTTTTTGTAGACTTAGTATTCTGCCTTCACAGCCATGAACATGAAGCCAGACAAATGTCACTGATAGTGCAGGCAAGAGGAAATTTGTGGAAAAGTCTGCCTGGGAGCTGTAGAAATAGCACCTAGATGTTTGACAAATTTATCTGTATTACAAAATAATACAGTTTTTGTCACCCAGCAAGCAATGGTTTATTTATTCAAACTGGAAAGCCCTTAGAGGAGACTGAGGAAAATTCTCTTCCTCTTGCAGTAGCCTAGGGCTAGTGCAAAGCTGGGGCAGAGGAAGAATAGGTCTTCAACATCCCAGCCAAGTGTCCTAATCACTGATCTATTCCTTAGTCTGGGGTGGAGATGTCTCTCCAAATTCCTGTGCTGCAGAGTCCTTACCTGGTGAGAATTTCCTGGAGGGGGGTACATTCTCGGGTAATGTCTCCACCTCCACAGATTAGCATGAGATTTAAAAAGCAAAACAAAACAAAAAACCCTAAACTTTTGTTAGAAAATTCCTCAGTATTTCTCATTTGAGACCAGTGCTTTTAGTAACAATATTTGGTAGCTGCTGAAAGGCTGCAGTAATGTCCCTGACTACACAACAGCAAATTGAGAAGCCAGGAAAAAAGGAAGGTGATACACTGGTAGGCACTATGCAGAAATAATATGGTCTCAAAACACCTCGACTCTCCTATCCTGTGCTCATAAATGGCATAGTAGCAAAACCATGACTGGAAGGAGTTGCATGGATCAATTAATCCTTGACCCATTTGCTGCTCTAGGTGGTTCTTTGGGGACTGACAAATAATGGATCCAATATTTGGATGCAATCAACACTGCCATTATGAGACTTAATAAAACTCATTATCCTCTGGCAGTGAGCTCGTCGTGGCAAGGGAAAGGATGTTAATTTAACACTTTTTTAATTAACTAACATTCTAAATAGCCATAAGCCTCTGCCGCCAGCCACTGTTGAAATGCAGGAAAACAAAACAGAGTGAAGTTGCTTGTGTAGCAAAATTGTGCTGCTAGCCAAAGTTATGATGTATCTTCATTTCTGAGAGTTTGCCTTTGGGAAATTATTTTAACTACCCTTTTTCTGGTCTCATATGTAGTAATGTAAAGGAGCAGTATTTATCCTAACAAGAAACCATTTAAATGTCACTTACCTGTTCTGTTATTGTTGAAATGTATGCATAGGCAGAGATTTGAGACATCTGCTTTTATGACCAGTAAGGAACAAAGTAGAATAAGTAAATTACTCAGGAATTACCCATGTGTGGAGGAAGGCTTATATATAACTGCAAAATAAAACTATGATCCCGCTGGTTCTTAAAGCAGAGGAAAGGGTTTTCAGTCTCTGTAGCTGAAGTGGAAGGATGACAGATATGTGTAGGTGGGATGTTCACTAACCCTGAAAAGCAGGCAGATCTTTTCACTAAAGACAGGCACAATTCTACTGACCTCTGGACTGTGCTAGACACCTTAAGCAAACACTTATCTAAACTTTAATCACTGAAAGCTAAGTGCCTGGGATGAGTTAATTGTGTATGTAGATAGTCCCTGTTGACATCATCTCGTCCCACTTGGAACACACACTTTCTTGAGGCGGGAGGAATAGCTCTGTGAAGGTGCCTATTTTGTCCCCACTGACCAGGGAGGGAGTCTGAGTGAGTGGTTCTGACTAGAAGCTTATTTGTTGGGTGGCTGAGCCGAGGAAATTCCCACCCTTGGGTAGATAGGACTATTATGACTACTGATAAACCTAGGGCTCTGATTCAGAAAACTAAACCAGCAGCTTTCTTTGCTATCTGTCATAATGTAAAGCTTATAAGTAAAATTTCGTTTTATGTAGATTCTATCTAGAAGACCTATCGTGCACACCTGCGACACTGTGCATTCAAACTTGTAGAGGGTTTTTCGCTTTGGTCTCTATTTTGAATTTCTGCTAATACACGAGTTATGCTGCATGAATTCTACTGCCAAAGCAGTGTATTCAGCTGTGAAATTCAGTATTTCCGCTTGTCCCCGGAGCCCAAAAAACACTGGCTGGGGTGACTGTCATTGCAGGCTGATTGTGACTCTGTTCACTCCCTATGTTTCTTCACAAACACTCCAAAATACCTGTAGTTACGCATATTGCTACAATGGTAATAGCATAATAACGCAGATAATTTTTTATGAGAACAGATTGTCAGGCTAAACCAAGACATCTTTTTAGCAACTGAAAAACATTACATAAATACATATAATACATACAAAATTTCGGTAGCATTAGTGATTCAAAAGTGATGAGGACAGCATAAGTGAAGAAGTTACTGCCTCCTAAATTAAGGTTTTAACTTTTACACCAGCCAGGCTTAGAACTACAACAACTCAGAAGCACAGAACTACTTTAGTCCAGCATCTCAGCTGAGAGAATACGATAATTTTGACCTGGACCATCATAATTTAAACTGTTCTGGGTAGATAGTGTTTCTGGCTTTACTCTGTCTCTGCCTAGATAAGCATAACTGTATAATGTATAACTTCAAATAACAATTCTACCCAGGACAGACAAATGTTCAACATTTGCTAATTTCAGTGGATGTCATGCCCTAACATATTTAGTCCCAAATAAACTCTGTCAAGGATCCTAAGGTGTGAGCTGCTGCCCCAGAGACTCATTACATTAGCTAGTTCACTTAGAGCTCTGAGCTAAATCCTTGAGAAATTGAAAGTCAACCTTATTTCAGTGACTCCAGTATGTCTGCATAGATTTGAATCAGAGTATACTGTAGTTTAAATATCTCTTCTGTGTGTTGTTTATAGGCACAAATCCACAGTTGTTTGAAAATGAGCCTTTGCAAACTTTGGTTTTACATTAAAAACACGCTCTGCTGCCTATTCTGCTATTGGATCATCTGTCACTGTCTCCCTGCTTTCCCTGGATGGCATTCCTAATCCATTCATTGATAAATACTTCATGGATATCACAGCAGAGAGATTTATCCCTAGGTAAGTAAAAAGTCTTTATTTACACTGTCTACTGATATGGTTGTATATCACATGAAGCACTTTAGTATTTTCATGACAGAGGAAGTCTCAGTAACAACACAAGTGCAGGACAAATAAAAAATACTTTCATATGCATTAAACCAGCTGATATAATGCACTAGACTGAAACTAGCAAAGAAGCTGAAATCCAGTTGAGGTCAGTTCTTTTTACATATTGTTTCTGTTTAAGGGCTTTAAGACACTGCCAATCACCTCTAATTGCTCTAAACAGTCTGCATTAAGTGTGATTACCCTGCTGAATTCCCACTGTTGTTAGGGTCTTTATTTTAGCAAAAGTCTAAGCACTTATCAGATCTTCCTAACAAAACACTTTAGCTACAGCCCAATACCTTAACCCTGCTGTGCTATTGTCTACTTTCAACTACATCCTGTGTCTAACTATGCCATCTTTGATGGATCTATGTAAATATGGACTGAAAAGCCAAAAGGAAACCTTTTGTTAAGTAAATATGGAAATTCAAATAAGGACACTGCACAAATGATTTAATCATAAAGCTTATGTATGGTCCAGCTTTTCACAATATACTTATTTACATGCCTTAGAAAAATCTTTGTTATCAAAGTTGTATATATATAAAATTAAGAAAAATTTTTGTTCGCACAGATGCGTGCAGATTTAGGTGATAGAGCTAGAGGATATGGTCGAACAATGGCACAGAAATACAATTATAAATAACAAGAATTTACTATATTTTCTATATAAGATGGGTGTGTACTCAGATATCTTGTTTATTTAATGTAATTCTGATGAATTAAATGATGTAAAGTCCTTGTATAGAGTTTTGCATCCATAGATACTAATATACTGCATTTCTCAAGGTCTCAATTGATTTCTCCTAATACACTGTTCTCTGGTAAATGTTTGCATTATTAATCACAGGTTGGTTAAAACTAGCCTGGCAAGTCTGAGCTTTCTAGCTTGGTTAAGATAAGCACAAATAAGACTAAAGAAGTTAAGTTAATCTACAGCAGTGGTCTTATTTGGGGGGTCAAGATTTCCTACCTTGACTCCAACAGTAACAGAAAAGCTGATCTAGTTTAACTCCCATTCATGTGACTGCAATAATGCTGACAAGAGAAATCAGGTGTATAAGTACTCTGCTTTCTAGGTTGGCAAAGCCATTTTGGGAGGTTCCCTCTTTTGGAATACAGAATTTGTTCTCCTGGTGATTTTGTCTGCAGCATTGCTGGCACAGAGTTGCATGAACACAGCATATTGGGCTCTAACCTGCAACATGGGAAGAGAATTTTGTGAATGAAAGAGGAGTGAAAAAATTGTGAACCAGGAACTTCTCAAGACCTTTTTGACCCCAGAGAAATTGGCAATATAAATGCATTCACAGTTTCACATAATTTATGCAACTACTCTCCCCATTAATTCCTCCTCCTCTGTCATCTTCTGCCTTTGGAGACAGAAGTTCCATTAGGGAAGAACCTGCAGAGCCTCTAGGACACCGGACTATTTGTCTAATTTTTTAGCTACTCATAGAATCATAGAATAATCAGGTTGGAAGAGACCCACTGGATCATCAGGTCCAGCCATTCTTATCAAACACTAAACCATGCCCGTCAGCACCTTGTCCACCCGCACCTTAAACACCTCCAGGGAAGCTGAATCAACCACCTGCCTGGGCAGCCTGTTCCAATGCCCAATGACCCTTTCTGTGAAAAACTTTTTCCTAATGTCCAGCCTAAATCTCCCCTGGTGGAGCTTGAGACCATTCCCTCTTGTCCTGTCTCCGGTCACTTGAGAGAAGAGGCCAGCACCCTCCTCTCTACAACCTCCTTTCAGGTAGTTATAGAGAGCAATGAGGTCTCCCCTCAGCCTCCTCTTCTCCAGGCTAAGCAACCCCAGCTCTCTCAGCTGTTCCTCATAGGGCCTGTTCTCCAGCCCCTTCACCAGCTTAGTGACTCTTCTCTGGACTTCCTCCAGAGACTCAAAATCCTTCTTGTGGTGAGAGACCCAGAACTGAACACAGGATTTGAGGAGCAGTCTCACCAGTGCCAAGCACAAAGGGAGAATAACCTCCCTGGACCTGCTGGTCAGGCCATTTCTGATACAAGCCAGGATGCCATTGGCCTTCTTGGCCATCTGGGCACACTGCTGGCTCATGTTCAGTTGGCTGTCAACCAACACCCCCAGGTCCCTCTCCTCCAGGAAACTTTCCAGACAGACTTCTCCTAGTCTGGAGCTCTGCATAGGGTTGTTGTGCCCCAAGTGCAGAACCTGGCACTTGGGCCTTGTTAAACCTCATGCCATTGGACTTTGTCCAGAAGTACAACCTGTTCAGATACCATTGCAGAGCCTCCCTACCTTCCAGCAGATCGACTTTCCCTGGCACTGAGGTCAGACTGACAGGCCTGTAGTTCCCTGGATCCTCCCTGTGACCCTTCTTGTAGATTGGCAACTGCATTAGCTTAGTTCCCTGGTGTGACATGTGAATGGAGAACTCAAGTGTTGTATTAGCCTAGACCACTGGTGTAATGAATGATTGGTGAACTCAGCATTGTCCTGGGTATTTGGTGGCTCCTGCTGGACTCCATGGATATCAGCATCTGCACTGACTACTTTAAAGGTAAAGATCTATGTGTGCTGCAGCTACAGTTGTGGTTGTGGCACAGACTTATCCTTAGAAAGGAAGATGTATTTCAGCCTATGTTTTCTGTTTTCTTTTTTTGTTGTTTGTTTTGTTTTGTTTCACATTCTTAATGATGGTTTTACTTCTGTAAAATCCCTTATCTCAGGTTATGTCTTGTTCATCTATTCTATCTGCTACTCATCTCTAACTTAATTCCACCTACATACGGTAAGATCTTCCTATTAAGAAATGATAATTTCAATTATGTATTTAAAAGGTACATTGCAAGTACTCTTATGAATGTCACAAGAAGTAGATGTATCACGTTATTTTGGTCTCAAACTTAGCAGTGAGTGGCTATAATCTATTCTAAAAGTTCTCTTGGTTCAGATCTTCTGCATCTTCTTACAGTGAGTAGATTAGCACCTTACAAATTAGTTCAGGAACCAGGGCTAGCCTAAAGGTGCTTGGTAAACACAATATTTGAGTGTCCCTTGTCCCAGAGACTTTTCAATGCAAATGGACGTGATAAATGCACTAGGAGGAAAAGGAAATAATGAAACAGCACTTCTGCAGAATGGCAACAAACGTTGTTGCTTAGAGTGTTGGGGAGGGGCAAGTGAGTTGGGGAGAGCTAAGCAGAGGGAAAGAAAATGACAGTGAAAGAAGTTTGGAATACACAGGCAATGAGCAAAAAAAGGTGAAAATGTGCATACAGCTGTAAATATGTCTCTGGATGTTCAGTGACTCTTTGGATGCTTTTGTGATTCATTCTACTGTCTGAACCCTAGTTTTACCCTAAATCATGCAATATAAGTAATGGAAAACACATCACATTTTCTACTGCTTGTACAGTGCGAGTACAATGCTCTTTTCTTGTCCTCCTTTCACTATTGTAATAGTCTTTCCTTTGACTTTTAATCTATCTATCTGCTTGGCATTTGGCCACACCCTGCGTTCCAAAAGCCATACCTTCTCACAGAGGCAACACTTTGATTCTGTTTTACTTCTCCTCGTTCTTGTTCTTCTTGCTCTTATTGTTGTTGTTGTTCTTCTTCTTTGTCTTCTTCTAACAACAACAGCTTTATATTATACATGAAGTCTGTTATTTATTGCCTAGTAGTTGTGTAGACGTTCAGGGTATTCTTAAAAAGAAAATTGCAATATTTGATAGTTTTTAAAAGCTAAGTCATGGTCAGTCTTTCAGTTCTCTCAGTGGTTACATTGTTGAATAAAATTTCTAAAAGGACTATCATAGTCAATAATTTTGTCTTGGCTACTGAGATCCTTAATCACGTGGGCATGAAATCCTACATGAAATAAAGTGGCTACTGTGCACTCACTGACAAAGAATGCACCCCAGGTCATGCTCAGGCAATTATTGGCTAGAATAACCTGAACTGCCCTTCTATAACTTGTTACTTAAAATCGCTTATAGTTAGAGTGAGAATCAGGGAGGGGTCATGTTCATTTTGATGGGCTCAGGGCTGAAGGATGATGGACTGCACAGCTTTCAATTTGAGCATGCAATTACACAATTAATATTTAAAAAAATATGAGACTTCCCTTCCCTTGGAATGCAAATAGTATTTTCTAAGTAGAAAGTATTATGTAAGGCCCTAATTCACATATAGTCTTCTGGGTATTTTGTATCAGTTCAAAGCCTTTTTGCTGTATGAAAGGTTTCTGATTGTGTGGGTCTAACACTCCTTTAAGATTCTCCTTTTGTGTCAGTGTTTCTCAAGAATAAATGTGCAGGAGGTACTTTTTTTCTAATTCCTTTCTTGGTCTGCAGTATTTTGAAGATGATCAGAAATGACTTTTAAAAGCTGATTAGTTCATTTGTGTTCCCTCATTCTCCTTACAAGATTGTAAGCCTATGGAATTATTTTTTGAGAGCTCAGACATCTCTTGGCATAACTCAGTGATTTACTGTTCTCATTTCAATGAGAATCTAAACCCTATGTTGGTATCTGCAGCTTGTGAATGAGAAAATAAGATTATATGTGTTATGAAACCCAGGTTTGCTCTGTTGTTTCATTGTGATAAGACAGCAACTGAAATAGAAGTTACATGCTCTAGGTGATTTGTTTGTTCAACAGCTTAGTGTGAGTTCAGAAGTAGCCACTGGAGCAATTGTATCATAAGGAGGAATAACATGAGTACATTATTACAATCTCTTCTATTTGAACTGAAACAATAGGGACTAATTCTAGGAATAGGGTATAGTTACCAAGAGTGCATACAGTATTTCAAAACGAACCCCAAACTTTTAATGATTTAAGATTATATAATGGACTATAGTCTGCCATGGGCTTAGGCTGTGTTTGTTGAATGTAGCCACTGAAGTTTAAAGTATCTACTGTAAGGGTCCTTACACCTACTGTTAGTTAGAGGTATTCATGTCTGAATACCCAGCTCCCTTTTTTCCCTCCCCAATGCAGGCTCACTAAATAATAACCTCCCTGCAAGTAGCCACTAAAAAAATAAGCACTTAAAGATGCACTGTGAATTACACCAACTCAGGAGCAGAGATTGCCCACAGAAGAAATACTATAAAATGTTAATAGTCTCATTAACTTTAGAAAGGCTGTTTATTAGCCAGAAGTCTAATGCTACATCTATAGTTTATAGGTATAAATCTATAGTTTTTTTAAACCCCTAGGTATAGTTTTCCTTTTCTTTCCTCAAAAACCAAGAAATCTTACATACAGGAAGATTTTATCCTTCTGTCCATGTCTGTCTAGAAGGGGTGTGCGTAGCTTAGCACATTTCCAAGATCTTACAGGACTGGGTCTCAGTTTACAATGGCAGAAGAACCTCAAGGAGGATGCAGGTTCCCTTTTTCTTGGTATATAATACAACATAATAAGTCAGTAGACCAAATGTAGCTTAGGTTCACCAGTTTGAATACTGCCAAATGTTTAGGATCCTACCAATAATTTTATGAAGTTTGACTTCTTTATTTCACTTGCTCTGTCGCTACAGAACACACCAATAAGGTTGCATGTGCCACCAGACTGCTAATGGCAGTGATTCCCAGAGCAGCACTTTCAATTGGATGATTTACAAAGCCCTTTAGCAGAGATTAAACTGATTTACAAAACTAATTTTGAGTTGACTTGTAAATGATAACTGGGTTTTTCTTTAAAAACACATTTTACTACTTAGTAAAGTGAAAATTTTCTCTGAGTTTCAAGGGAGCCAGTCCTTTGGGGGATTTTATTCTGTCTTATCAAAACCAGTAGTTCATGCCTCCCTTGCTTTCAGAATTTTCAAACATGGCATTAAAGTTCATGTCATTTTAACCAAAACCTCACTTATTCTGCTTAAATTTACATTTACGAAGAATGGTAGATATCAAAGGCTGACTCACTTGTTGGTTGCTTAAAACTGTAAAACAAATTTCAACCTTCTGGCTGAAAATACAATGTGTGCATGTTGTAGTGATGCTAAATGACCCCTCAGACTTTGCAGAGAAACATTATCTATTCAATTAATGGGCCATAAAATGATTTAGATAAAAGACAAGCCCGAAATGTCTTTAGAAATCCAAGAGAGGAAAGCTAATGCTATCTAATTTCTCAAACTTCAAGGATATAAAAGGTTTAGGAAATGTAAAACAACACTTTCACAAGATTCTGCATAACACTTTAGGAAACCAGAAACTACAAACTGAAGGGGAGGGGGAAGAAGTGCAATATCCTATATGTGGCAAAACACACATTAATGCGTGAACGCACACTGTCGTTTTCCAGAGGTGATGCATTTAATACACTCTCCAGCTAGGATGACTGAAGAACAAGGTCAAGTGATCTGACCGCAGACACTTGGTCAATGGTTCTGCGTGAGTGGAATTAGCACTTTCCTAGCTTCCACAAACCACTACAGCAGCACCTCTCATAAATATATTTTTTCAATTTGTTAAATAATTTATTAACTGTCATGGCTATTATGCCATAATAAACATGCCATTTATATCTTTAATGATATATATTCAGAAAATGTTAAAAAAAAGAAAAACAAGGATCACACTTTCATTGATTTTGACCAATTTACCTTGAAGATTTTAGTCTATAATTTCTAAAGTTACATTATCATCTCAGCTTTGCAGAAAGCTACCTGAATTTTAATGATTTTTCTTTCTTGCATATGTTTTTTTTTGTCCTGGATATTTTATAGTATAATAGTCTGTCTATTATGAATTAACCACTTTGCTTTCAGCTACATGCTGTATGGAGATTCTGACCTCATGCAGAGCTCATCCTAGTATGACCCTATATGTTTGCTGGGATGCAGTAGCAGCTGGTGACACAATAGGCAGCTCTCCTCCATGTAAACCACTATCCCACAATACCTCCTTTAGTCAGCCTGATGGGATGCAAGTCAGTAGGTTCTTGTTTTTATAGTAGTTAAGAAACCAAGTTGCATCTAGGTCAAACTACATGTGTTTGGACTAACTGAAGTACCTCTTAATTTTTCAGGACTGATAGTATTTTTTTTCTCTTTGTCTTGAACCAATGTGCAGTTGATGCATGCTTCACTCTCCAAAAGTGAATTTCTGTGGTGTGTCAGGTGAGTCCTCTTTCTTCCTTTTCTATATTAACCAGTAGAGCTGATGTGCTTCATTATTTAGTGTTTGTAAAGCTCTTTTCAGTTCTTTGAAGCACACAAACTGCTAATTACTCAAGCCATGGCTCTTACAGTGTACAGTGTTTTTTTGTAGGAGTAGGCTACTTTGTCTCTTGCTATTCAGGACAACTAAAGGTCATATGAAAAAATTTAGAAGAATCTAGCCATGGTAACATGCTTAAAGTAAGTCAGCAAGCAACATTTCTGTGGGAAATGTCATATTGTGCAAGATTTGACTTTTTGATATGAAAAAAATAGACTGAAACCAGTAAATTGTTTGGAGGAAACTATCTGCATTCTCCTAGGGTGATCTTCTTGATAAAGATCATCTGTGGTGGCTGATTGTTAGACGGAAACCCTGTCGCAGTTTGCCAGGAAACTTGCCCCAGATTTGGCAAAAGCTCTCTGAATATGAGGTGCTTCCAAAAGACACTTGGGTGCAGGGTGTCTCTGCTCTTCTGTGCCATTCATCTGCCTTTCTGATTCCTGGCTCCACTGTGGCAACCTCCCCTTGACCTTCATTGGAAAAGCATTGAGAACAGGAATAGAAATTACTTTACTCACTTACATAGCTCAGTGAATGGAGATTTTTTGTGAGCTGCGATAACTTCTCGTAAGGTGATGCATAGATGTCACCCAGAGATGGCTTGAAAAAAATCTTTACCAGAACCTCCCTAGGGTGGCTTTGTGGCTCAGAGCCTGTTTCTCAGGGTGGGTTAGTGAAATATTTCCCCAAAACCTGTGAAGCATCGTGGCTGAAGAAGGGACAGGAAAAAGCATGGAGCAGTAAACTCCTGCAATGTCCACAGGTCTAAAGTTCACAGGGAAAGTGGCGAAGCAGAAAGCTAATACTGCAAAAAGTGTTTAAACTGGATGCAGAGGGGAACATGTAGGCAGATGTCCCCAGGGTGAACACAAGTCTGTCTCAGGAAGACCAGCAGGACACCCTGACTGGAAACAGAGGGCAGAAGGAGAAAGAGGTAGAAAGGAGAGGTGGGAAAAATGGAAGGGATTCTGTACTGCCTGCATGCACAAGGCCAATCACTGCTTACAGAAATGCAGGTCTACCATGTAAGTGGAGCAGCATTAAAGCAGAACTCCTTCTCATAGACTACTGATTCATTTTCTCTGGACTTTCAAAAGGACAAAATAAATTTATTTGCTTGTTTCTGCCTTTTTTTAAAAAAGTATATTTCCACATATGCCTTAAATTAAGCCCTGCTCTCTAAGGATAAATCATTGCACTTCATACCTTCTGGCAGACATTTCACCAGGCTTGCAATAAAGAGGCTGAGACATTTTTGTCACCAGACAGATGACATGCTTGCAAACCATACCAATCAGAGAAATGCAATATAGTTATAAAAGGGAGCATAAATGCCATTTTATATTGGTATAAAACGACATTCCCTCTCCACTCCCTTTATTTATTCCCTCTCCACTCCCTTAAACTTTGAGTGTTTTAGGTGATGTAATATTGCCCTCTTCTGGACAGATATGGAAATTAATTTTTTTTTTTTTTTTTTTTTTTTTTTTGGATTGACATTAAGGAGCACCACTCGCTTACGGGAGAAAACGGAACAACTGAGAGCAACTGCAAAACGCCAGTCATAGGGAGTGAGGCTGAAGAGGCTCTGTGAGAACTGCGGAGTCTGGAAAGCAGCGACCCCAGCTCTGCAACCTCGCTGCATGGATGCACAGCTGTGGGTCGCCAGATCCCACCAGGGCTGGAAGCATCAAGCACTGGTGCCTCCACAGCCCAGGCATTGATTTTATTCAGCCTCGTGCAAAACCAGGACTTAGATCATAGAATCATAGAATCATAGAACAACCAGGTTGGAAGGGACCCATTGGATCTTCTAGTCCAATCATTCCTATCAAAATGTTAAAAAAAAATCAAAAAAACCCATTCCTACTAAAAAAAAAAAATCAAAAAAACCCATTCCTATCAGATGACTGTGAATGGATTGTACAACGTTTTGCCTCTGCATAAATGCAGCACATACTGCAAATAACCACAAATGAAGGTTGCTAGACCTAAGGGGTGGAGAGTTAAATGGGAGCACCACAAAATCAGGGGAGTGACAGTTATAAACTGTGGGGGTTTTAGTTCTTCTGCCTTCTGCTTTTGAAGTGAGTTTTCTCACTCACTCATCTATAAGAATTTCCATAAACTTTTAATGGGAGAAAGTCTTATATCTACATAAGAAATAAAAAAAAGTTCAAAATGCCATGCTTGCTTGTTTTCAAGAGATAGATCTCAGTGTTGAGGCCAGTTCTGGTTAATATCTTTAGCAATGTCCTAGACAAAGGGATTGAGTGCACCCTCACTAAGTTTGCAGAGGACACCAAGTTGTGTGGGAGTGTTGACCTGCTTGAGAGTAGAAAAGTACTACAGAGGGATCTGGACAGGTTGGATAGATGGGCCAAGGCCATCTGCCTGGAGTTCAACAAGGTTGAGTGTTTGGTCTTGCACTTAGACCATAACAACCCCATGCAACCCTACAGGCTTAGATTGAGTGGCTGGAAAGCTGCCCTGTGGAAAATGACCTTGGGTGTGTTGGTCAACAGCTGACTGAACACGAGCCAGCAGTGTTCCCAGGTGATCAAGGCCAATAGCATCCTGCTTTGTATCAGAAAGTGTGGCTAGCAGGACTGGGGAAGCGATCATCCCCCTGTACACTGCTGAGGTCACATCACAAATTCTGTGTTCAGTTTTGGGCCCCTCACTACCAGAAAGACATTGAGATGCTGGAGCATGTGTAAAGAAGGGCAATTAAGCTGATGAAGGATCTGGAGCACAAGTCTTCTGGGGAAAGGAAATTATAAAGGGAGCAGAGTTGTTTAGTCTGGAGAAAAGAAGGCTGAGGGGAAACCTTATCACTCTTTACAACTGCCTGAAGGCAAATTGTTGCGAGGTGGGTGTTAGTCTCTTTTCCCAAGTAGCAAGTGATAGGACAAATGGAAATGGCCTCAAGCTGAGTCCTGGGAGGTTTAGGATAGATATTTGGAAATATTACTTCACCGACAGGCTTGTCAAGCACTGGAACAGGCTGCTCAGGGAAGTAGCTGAGTCATCATCCATCGAGGTATTTAAAAGATGTGTAGATATGGCACTCAGGGACATGCTTTTAGTGGTGGACTTGACAGTGCTGGGTCCATGACTGGACTCAATAATCTTAAAAGTCTTTTCCAACCTAGGTGGTTCTGTAAAATTTTGTCAAATTTGTTGTTAAGATTCTATGTTCTCAAATGCAGGATCTTAACTTATGATGCTCTTGCAGTGTTCACCTTTAAGAACTTATACAGCCTTAGCTGGCCTGTTTGTTATAGTGCAAAATGTATTATTTGCAGGACCTGCGTGTCTCAAAAATGTAAAGTTTCAAAGTAACTACTGTTCACTGCAGCATTAATTAATCATAGATGGTCTGCTCTCTACACAGGTTATATAAGGTCACTGTACATCTCTATATATTGTTTTTTCTCTTTCTCCCCAGAACCCGTTGAAGTTTTTTTTTCACTCCAGCTGACTATCATGATGTGGCTGCAAGGACAAATATGGTTCATGACTTCAACAGAAACTTGAGTTGACTCACTGGTAGGTAAACCTCCATAAAAATGTTCATATTCTTCAAATACCAGATCAACTTGCAACTATTATGATTTTGAGTTAGTGTTCCAAAATCTCCCTTGATAAAATATTTCCAACATCTGTCCTAAAATATTGGGATTTTTTGGGTGGAGGTGTTGGTTTTAGTTTGGTTTTTTTTCCAGTCACATACATGACTTGGAAATAATTTCTCCAGTAATTTCTTCTATTTACTGTCATTTATGACATCTATGACATCCACTCTATAAATATCACCTTCTGAGGACACTATTTGTAGGTGAGTTGCATATAACAAACATAACTATTTCAGATAATAGAGCAGCAGTCTGCTATCCAAATGGTTTGCTAAAAGCATGGTTACCACTGTCTCATAGGCTATGAAGACAGCACTTAGCAGCTCACATATTTCAGACTTCTAAGATCAGACTTCTGGACCAGATGCCCCGACACTCTAAATGCAATAAATAGTAAAATATAATAGTAAAATACATAACAAAATATGTCTGATACATATTCCTGAATGGTGTTTGAACTAGTGAAAATGCCAGGATTTACATATCTTTCAAGAACAGTCAGTGACTGTAAACAAATGGCCCCACTTAGAGCAGCTGCTGATTTTGTCAACATATCTTTTCATGTCTTTATTTTCTTAGTCAGTGTAGGACAGATGGCTCAAGAATTTGGCTGCAGGTACAACTGCAGCTGGGTTAGAAAGGGTATATTTAATGCAGTGCAATCAAATTTCCAATCTATTTAAAGAGGGTTATCATTGTTTCTTATCAGTCAGCAAGAAGAGGAGAAGAAAAGACACCAGCACTTTCTGAAATAGAGCAGAAAATTTGGGTTATTCTCTTCCTTCTACCTTGCCCTGCTCCACTTAAACATACAGAAGAGCTCACATTGCTGAAACCCAGCAAGGTATAGATTTAGAGCAGATTAAATAATAGAGCAATCATGTAACATTGATAGGAAACAGCTGTCAAAGTAATTAAGACTTGGTTACAGATCAGAATAATGAAAGTCATACACTATCTAAACACAAAAATGAGTTTTTATGAGGAAAACACATTTTCCCAATCTTACTGTAAATTTATTTATAAATAACAATGATGTTGAATAATTTGCCCATTTAAATGTAGTATATGCAGAATGAAAATATTGAGATGGGCTTTGGACATATGTATGAGCAGACAGAGGATAAAAATAATGAGGCAGATGTACACATTTATTTCTGAGATCACATAGAGTATGCATGCAACCAATACATTGTAAAGACACATGACTCCTTGGGACATGTTCAGGATTTTTTTCCTGACTTGCTGGTTTTGCTCATTAACCTAAGTCTGCTCTGGTGTGAATTTGGACTTCAAGTCCTTGGTGAAATATGTTTCTGTGTTCATGCTGTGCCATGTTGGCATTTGACTGAGAAAAGCTACAGAATAATTGTAGAGATGATTCTGTGGGATGTGACCTTTTTGCTTGGTCTGGGTTGGGTGACTTATACAGAAACACGGTATTCAGTCTGAAAAGAAATTCAGAAAAAACAGAAGAATAGAAACTAGAACTCAGGAAAGACTGCTCACATCTTTCCCTTTTCTGAAAACCACATATTTGAATTTACATGTCAGATCATTTACATCATAAAAAAAGGTAAGTTTTTCATCTTCATGTTTACAGAGCAACATTTCAGATATTTTTTGTTGAGACAGAATCTAGACCTGCTGAAATCAACTTTTACCCTGTTTTACAATAGATCAAACAAGACTTAAACAATAATGTATACATATGTGGGGGTGTACAAATGTTTCCTTCATGTCCTTCCTGGCAGCTTTTGAATTCCATCCTGATTTTGGTCAGGCAGTGGTCTCAGAGGTCATGAAGACAGATGTTGAGGAGAAGACCTCTGAGAAGAAAGCTACATTGTGTACTTGCACAGGGGACCCAAAACTGAAAAGACCTCCTTGGTAACAGGAGATGAGAAGACGCTTCAGTCAGCACTTGCATCCAAATTCAAAGAAAATAAGGAAGTTATTAAGTTGTTAAGAAAGCAATACTATGACTTTTTTTTTTTTTTTAAACACCAAAACCATCATTTAGGGTTTGGCTTAGGAAACGGAACTGGCAAATGAGTTTTTCTTCTGCAAGGTACCATATTTCAGTGAGGGACTTCGGGAACAATTGCCCTGATACAAAGGTCGGAGACCAGTAAAGATGATAGAAACCACAGGGGTGAAAGCTCTGTAGGCACCATGGAGTAGCATCTCTGGTGCCTTAGGTTTTGGGCTTACTTCAAGGCTAACAGGAGTAACCAGAGCAAAACAGAATGTATTGAAGTATGGTTTGTCCTGCTGGACACAATTGCTATTTGTCTGTGACTCCCTCAGTTTTTCAAGGTTATTAAGGGAAGGGTCTTGTCTCACCTAGTTATCTCTCTTCTTAAAAGTCAGATGGATCATCTAAAGCCTACTGTCAGTAACAAATAAGCATCTTCACAGGATGTGTCATTCTGTCTTAAACTGAGTGCCTTCCCTAAGTGTCTGTTTTGTTTTACTGGCTGATAAAGAAGTTCACAAAACCAGCTCAGACTGCAGCCCTAACTTGTAGATTGATTGAATTAGGTGAGTTGGATCCTCTCCAGGCTGCCTGACAAAGCCAGGGAGTGATTATGGTGTGCAGATCCTTATTTCAGGGATTGCAAAGCCTGCAGAAAGCTCTTGGCAGAAGTTTGATCAATACCTCCGCCAGGAGAACTAGGTCTCTGATTACAGTCCAGCAGACAGTTAACTGTACTTTAAGTTCCTTCCTCATTAATATTTCCAGAAGTAAGAAGTGTTGCTACAATGCTGGTTTTTAATGTTGATTTAAATGATTCATAGCATTTACAAAGACTGTTCTGTCATCGCAGTTATTGACCAGTTATGCCTACCACAATACCACTGGCCTTTAAAAGATCAAAAGGTTTTTATTTATCATAAAAACAATCATTAAAAATATCTTTTGAGAACATTTCATGCTCCTTAATGCAGTCAGCTGAAAATACCCAGACTTTTAAAATGCATTTATTTCCAATTTTTCCCTTATCTTCTCCCCTTGCTTGGTCAAGTTGAGACTTTAGGCCAGTGCTTGTATTGTGCAGGGTGGCTAGGGTTGTCTTCCCCATGCATGATACGGCAAGAAGCATCGCAATGATGAAATGTCAAAAGCCAGTTGAGAGAGATACGTTTTACTGGAAATCCTTTCCATATGGCTCTTGCCACAAGGAAATGCAGGCTACGATGAGTACAGTGCCATTATGGTGTCCTCGTGTTTCTAGTTTATTCTTTTTCCTTGGTTTCTTTTTTTTTTCTTGCCTTCACAAAGGCCCACACGGACTCACTTTAAGAGCAACTTACAAGTAGATGTGTGTTTCTGCTCTTTTCTCCACTTCCAAGGCAATGATCCAGTCTGGAGGCTATAATTAAGAGCATGCACTACCTTCTTGCCTCCTTGGGGACTGCAAGAGAGGCTCACTGCTGCTTTTTCCAGCTAACAAATGAACAAATCTCCTTTATGCCTGTCAGCTGTGAGGCAGACCAGGACCTGTTTCATAGTGACAAGCCTGCCATCTGGCAGAGATGCACATGGTGAACCATTCAAAAAATACGGTTTCTTGTATCACTGCAAATATGGGTCAATATAGTACCTACAAGTACCCTGAGTCAGTGTAAGTCCACCAATTGCAGCAGAGATTTAGGACAATGTCTGTGGGACTGCAGAAGGATTTTCTTTGCCTGTCCCAGTTCTCCACATCACAGCTTATACAGGGTCTCTTCAGCCTCCACGAGCATGACTCAGTCTCCTGTGAGGCAGATGGTGTCCAGATGGATGAGCTATCTGCCTCATCTCAGCCAGCCAGAACAGCCAGGGAACTTGTGTGAGGGCAGTAACTGGTACCAAGGGAGGTCATTAAAGGATTTATTTGTAGAGGATGAGCTTTGACATCCAGGACATGCACATGGGAACTGTAGTGTCTGACCTTTAAAATACAGTTTAATTAAGATTGACAAGCAGCATATTTATATCTGTAGGTTTATTTACTGAGACACAACACCACATCTCACCACAGCACTCCCATATCTGGAGCTAACAGGGTCCTGACTTAGAATTTCTTGCCCTTGCTGAAGAGGAACGATCCCTTTCCCCACGTATTGAGTGGTGTAGGGAGGCTTTCAGCTCCCTCTGTACTGGGATGGTAAGGGAAGGCCAGTAGCCTGTCCCAGGTGGCTCCTAGCAATGAGAAGAAGCACATGTAGGGGAGCCCTTTGTCTGAAGATAGCATAGTCTGATGGCTGCGTAGGACTGGCTTGTTCAATATGTGCATGGGGAAACATGTTTTGGTTTCCCTTTCACCTATACACTGTCACAGAGAGAGAAATAAGGTTGCCATTTTTCCTGTTCAGGATATTTTCCTTTGTGGCATGGGAGGTGGGCAAGAGAGCCAGCTGCAGTGGTACCTCATGGCTCAGCTGAACACCTTCTTCTGTAGTTAAAAGCACTCAGTCTTCACAGGACTGAGTCTGATAGATGTAATGAACCAAAACTGTTTCTAAAGTAGGGCACCTGAGAGCTGAATCCAACAGATTCACAGCAATGCTGTGGTGATCCATTTGAATCAAATGAAGTATATAGCACTGCTGCCATTTGGTTTATAATAAATATACTATGTCAGATCATCTTCTTTTGTAGCACTACTTGCGGAAAACAATGTCCACTTCTATTGGTATGGTGTTCCCCAATCTCATTCACTCCTCCTAGCTAAAATTTTGAGAGCATCAGTGCTTGCTGCTGCTGTCCTTGAAGAGAGACTTTCAGCTCTTGTATAGATAAGGTCTTTGACTGCATCCATCTACATGCGAAATCTTTCATTGTCTAACAAAACATTGATATAAAAGTTATGAAGACTAAACAGTAAAAACTCACTAGCTGTTGTAAGTACAAGCTGTACAATTGTTTATCTTTGTTAGTGCAGACTTCTGTTCCCACATCTTTGCTATTCATCTTGGATTAGCTAGGTTAAGACTAGAATTAATAAAGTAGGCATACCTATTCTTATTAAGAATATGAGGAACAATGAACTGATTGGCATTTCATATTACAGCAGGCTTTAACAATCATTAAAAAATAATTTACAGTGATTTGTCTTGTTTGCCTATTGTTTTGAAGAAATGCTGTGACACTGCTAGTGTTGATACTAATTTTAAAGTTGATTGTCATCCAGCTGCTTTTTAATGGCAATATCTCCAAGCTGGTATTGAGAACAGCTTGGTTGAACTGAATGCTGAAATCACAGCTGTACCCTGAGCTGTCTGCTAAAACTTGCACTCATTGTGCCCAGATCCCTCCTGCCAGTCTCTTTCCAGAAAGAAGCTTTTTTCCTACTGCTTCCCACCCAGAAGTTCTGAACCTCATGTACACACAAGCCTGTGAGGAGGCAGTTGTTCTCAGGTATCTGCCCTGGCCCTACCCTGATCTGGTCCTAGAAGGCTGGGGACACCCAAAGGGCAGCTCACCCCTGAATAATCTTTTATGACTATTTACTGCAGCAGAGCATGAGGCATCCCCAAACCTAAGTGACAGCGACAAGAGCATACAGCCAAATTCCTTGCTGCACTAAGGTATTGCCTAATTGGCTCCTGCCCTGAAATATCTCTTTTGCTAATATCCTCCCTGAATTCCCCAGGAGGAGCCAAGGTTATGGATACCTAAACTGATAGATGTCTGATACACATTTTTTTTTTAATAAATGGATCATAAAATATTGAGTAACCCCTAGGACTGCAGTGCCTGGTCTCTAGCCAGGACATTCTATAATTCTCTGACCAGCTGCCTCTCAGGGCCTGAGGGCTTGATTTAGAGTCTATTGAGGTGAGCACGAGTTTTCTGTTGGCACTAGTGATGCTGGATCTGGCTCAAAGGCTAAATATTGTCTTCTTATTCCTACAGGTGATCCTTTCAGAGTCTGTGCTGAGAGCATTAACTGTGTAGCTGCTCTTACCATGCTGGCCTCCCCAAACCTCAACAAATATCTCCTGAATTTCATTCCTCCTCATGTGTTACTTAGAAGGGAATTTGGGTGTTATTTTTTTCCCCTGAGGGTTAGGCTAGATAAGCATAAGTAGAAAGTCCTGCTGTGGAATTAGGTAACATTTAAGGCTGGATATGGTTTGAGCATCCCTATGCATCAGCAGTAGGGCAGACCAATGAGGTCTGGGTTTGTAGTAGAATATTAACATGCCACATTTCCCATCTCCCCCATCTCCCCATCACCCCATGTCCCCCATCAACCCCATCTCCCCCATTACCCAATGTCCCCCTTTCTCCCCCATTACCCCATCTCTCCCCATCTCCCCCATCACCTCCCAATCTCCCCATCACTCCCATCTCCCCTATCTCCCCCAATCTCCCCATCACCCCTCATGTCCCCCATGTCCCCTAATCTCCCCATCACTCCCATCTCCCCTCATCTCCCTCATCACCCCATCTCCCCCCATCTCCCCCCATCTCCCCACGGATCGGACTCCATGGTCCGGTGGGTCTCTTCCGGCCTGGTGATTCTGTGGTTCTCTGGTTCTAAGCTGCAGGGCACCTGGGCTCTCTTGGAGACTCCTCCCTCCCCAGGTGTTGCTGCTTTGCCCTCTCCAAGGGATTCCTTTTTCTTCCCAGGGGGGACCAACAGCCTCTAGCTGTGCCCGGCCGGGTTGTGGGTGAGGGATGCATCTCCTGGCATCACTGCTGCCCTGGCATCACTGGTGAGTCCCCTTGGCACACCCTGCATCCCACGGGAGCGTGGCGGCAGGGGGGGTAAGAAAGGCTGGGGGGCCTGGTGGCCCCCCAGCCAGGTAGGCAGGTAGGGATGATTGGGAGGGTTGGTGGCTGCTCCAATCTCACCTCTCAGCAGGGCTGACCTCTCTGTGTGCCCTTGGGCTGGGAGGAGTTATCTTTCTGGGGTAGGTGATGGGTCAGTGGTGGGACAGAAGCCCTTTGGATTGGGGCTCCTTGCTTGGTGAACTGGGGGTCCCTGTTGTGTGCCTGCTGAGGGACATGGGTTAGTGATTGACAGGGATGGTTGGACTCAATGATCCAGTGGGTCTTTTCCAACTTGCTGATTCTATGATACTTTATCCATTATGGTGACACAACCCCTTGTTGCATCATTGATGAAACATGGCAGAGCACCGCAAAGGACTGCTACATAACTTGGAATAAACATTGGGACTAACTCTGTTCAGAGGTCTGAGGAACAATTTTAACTGGTGTAAAAGTAGATTCCTGTATTAGCAATGAGTTAAAAATGCAAAGCAGATTCTTTCTCATAGTGGAAGTTCATGTTATTTGACCATAGAGAAAAGGAGATAAAATTGGGTAAACTGCAGAAAAAGTCCTCATGTCCCTGCCAAATGCCTGCATGCATCTATGAACCCCTGAGCCTAGAGTTTGTTAGAGACAGGCACTCCAGCTGAGTGTGTGAAACTGGAGTCTGTATGGGTAAAACTTAAATGGGCAACTAGCAGAGCAGGTATAGGAAACAGTAAGCAAGGGAGGCAGACTTTAGCTTTTTTTTTTTTTTTTTTACTTATCCCTACTGTCAGGACATGCAGTTACAGAGAAAATTCACAATTTGAAACCTACCAGATGTATCTGTTTTATTTTCAACTGTGAATTCTTTTCTACTTGGTTGCTCTGTGTCTTTAGAGCATATTTCAAGGCAAAGAAGACACTGTCTTATTCCTGTCCTTTATTATTACAGTGATTGCCTTCTGGAAGACATCATCTGTGAGGTTACCACTCACTGGATCAGTCTTGTGAGCTCTTGTAATGTACCTGCAGCCAAGCACAAAGAGGATTCACAGCTACTAAACATTTTCTGGCCACTGAAGGAACAGCTTATCTCAAATGCTGTTCTTGGAAATGAGAGCAGCTTATAGCATCAGCCCTGTTGATTTTCCAGCAGTAGCTCTGCAGTGTTGGTGAAATGCTCTGCTCTTTAAACAATGTACAACTAATATACTTAATGGCAACCCTCAAAGGGGTCTCTTTTTAACTATTTTTCATAGATTATTGTATGCAAGTCTGTGGGATTAAGCACTATAGCAAAAGCCAAGGGCATGGGGTCAACTTTCAAAATAGCGTGTGGCAGAACTGCAGAGTAGAGCACATTGGAGAGGTTACAGAAAGGGGAAAACTGGCTGCAGTTGGACTCATCCAGATTTTCTGAATGTTATTGGTATGTATTAGTACACTTTCTGTGTTTACTCAATATTTGTGCTACTGATAGACAAGCGGCCAGATTTATAGCTTACTTGATTGACAAAGCTCCTATAAACTCAGCCAAGTTTGTACCACTTCAAAAATCTTCCTTAGCATTTGACTGTGAAATGCAATTTTAATAATTACTTGCAATCAATACAAATGCTATTTTTAATTACCAAACTTAATGGGGAGATTGTCACTGCTGTGAGCACACAGTAAATACTGCTGTGTTTCTCAGTCGCTTTGTCTTCCCTGGTCCCCCTAGTCTGGACATGGCTACACAAAGGGAAGCACAATCGGACTCAGTTCAATCTCTGCTTCTCTTGCCCAGTCCCCAGGTTCCCATTTGGCAGGGGAGGAGTAGCTTCAGTCTAACCTGCACTGTGACTGTAGCTATGATAGGTACTCGGGAGCAAAGTCTTCCTACAGTCCTTTGACTTCCTGCCTGCACTGGTGATCAAGCTGTCTCCTTTCGGAGGCTTTGTTCATGAGATCTTACAATGAATATAGTTTCCACTATCCTGTTTATCCTTTTACTGAGTCTCAAAGCTGAGTGCCGCTGTGATGGAAAGCCCAGTGAGTGAAGCTCAGACAAACCTTGCATGTCTTCCAGACCACTGGAACAAGAACACAATGAAGCGTCAATAATCCTTTTTCCACAACTACGTTAAAGACTAAGAATTACTTGGACTGCCTGATCACAGAATCACTAGGTTGGAAAAGACCCCCAGAATCATTGAGTCCTACCATTCCTACCAAATGCTAACCCATGCCCCTTAGCACCTTGTCCACCCATCTTTTAAACTTTGCCAGGGATGGTGACTCAATCACCTCCCTGAGCAGCCTGTTCCAGTGCCCAATGACCATTTTGGTGAAAACTTTTTTCTGATGCCCAGCTTAAATCTCCCTGCAGAGCTTGAGGTCATTCCCTCTTGTCCTTTCACCTGTCACCTAGTATCACAGAACAACCAGGTTGGAAGAGACCCACCAGATCATCAGGTCCAACCATTCCTATCATACACTAAACCATACCCCTTAGCACCTCATCCACCCATGCCTTAAACACATCCAGGGAAGGTGAATCAACCATCTCCCTGGGTGGCCTGTTCCAGTGCTCAATGACCCTTTCTGTGAAAAACTTTTCCCTAATACCTAGCCTAAACCTCCCCTGGCTTGAGGCCATTCCCTCTTGTCCTGTCCACTGTCATTTGGGAGAAGAGTCCAGCTCCCTCCTCTCCACAACCTCCTTTCAGGTAATTGTAGAGAACAATGAGGTCTCCTCTCAGCCTCCTCTTCTCCAGGATAAACAACCCCAGCTCTCTCAGCCGTTCTTCATAAGGCCTGTTCTCCAGACCCTTCACCAGCTTCATGGCTCTTCTCTGGACTTGCTCCAGAGCCTCAACATCCTTCTTGTGGTAAAGGGCCCAGAACTGAACACAGGATTTGAGGAGCAGTCTCACCAGTGCTGAGTACAGAGGGAGAATAACCTCCCTGGACCTGCTGGTCATGCCATTTCTGATCTAAGCCAGGATGCCATTGGCCTTCTTGGCCACCTGGGCACACTGCTGGTTCATGTTCAGTCAGCTGTCAACCAACACCCCCAGGTCCTTCTCCTCCTGGTAGCTTTCCAGCCAGGCTTCTCCCAGTCTGTAGCACTGCATAGGGTTGTTGTACCCCAAGTGCAGGACCCGGCATTTGGCCTTGTTAAACCTCATGCCATTGGACACTGCCCAGCGGTCCAGCCTATTCAGATCCCTTTGCAGAGCCTTCCTTACCCTCCAGCAGATCAACACTTCCACCCAGCTTAGTGTCATCTGCAAACTTGCTAAGGGTGCACTCGATGCCTTCATCTAGGTCATTGATAAAGACATTGAACTGCATTTCTAGGAGAAAAACTGCTCCATTTCCACTTGTATTAACACTTGCACAAAACTTCCTGAGAATAAGAGTGGGAAAGCAGAAAGACATAAGTGAAGCTAGACTGCAGTCCTATTGCCAAAGGACTAGGAGGATTTTGAAATTTATTTTCACACTTTCTTGTACACATTGTGTTCCTAAGTTAGGAGTAATAGAAAATAAAGAATTAAAAACGAGGAGCTTGATGACCACTACCATAACTTAGCAAGTTAAGATAATTTACCAAGCTTATCAAGGGCCAGAGATGAAGCCAATATATAAGCTAGAAATTTGTAATCCATTTGACTGTTTGACCTCTTTATAACTCAGCATTCAGTTTTGTAGCTCAGCCCTTAGTCCATTGCTTTAATAGAATAAGTTTGATTTGGTCTGTTCCTAGAAGAACACCTAGCAGTGAAAATGTTATAAAATTAACATAAAAAAGTGATATTAGCAGCAAATCTACAGCCAAACTGGCCTATCCTAAACTTCCTACCATCTAGCCTAAGGTAGGAAGAGAGACCTAGTGAAAACACTGTTTATCAGATTGATAGGGTGGTGTGGGGGCTGATGAGGCCAGGTATCCACTCCCAAGAGGGAAGTTTTTCTCAGCAGGCATCAGACACTGGCTCTTCAGCAAGCAGCAAACAACTGCAAGGCTGACAGGGCTGAAAGCATCTGCTACTGTGACAACCTGCTTCAGAGCAATCATTAAAAGGTCCCAGGTGAAGATAGCAGAGAGGGAAGCATTCAGAATGTATTTTTTAAATGCTGATAACCATACAGCCACAGACTAAACAGAGTGGATGGATTCCAATTTTTGTCCCTCCTGTTCCTTTTTCACTATCAGTTGTATGCTCTGCGTGAGGCACATGGCTGCCATGGAACTTCACAGGGAAAACCTTTGTCAGTGCTGGTTGAATGATACTATATTTTAGGTGGAGCTTTCTTCTTTGTTTCATTCTGATCTGGCAGTACATCCTCTAGGAAGAAAACATGAACTGTAAGAAATAACTAGTCTTGACTTAGGGTGTGTAGTGGGTGGTGGTGGTGGGCAGGAAGAAAAACTCTAGATTTTCTTCCCTTTTTTCACATCTTGAGATTTGTTTGAGGGTATGGAGACCTTCTGACTCACTCTCACCACCAGCAGCACTACTATGAAAACAATTCAAAAGTGGAATCAAAATTCATTTCTAATGCCAAAGTGTGCTGGAGGCATCCTCTGTCATTTTGAATTGCCTGGGCACATGCAGAATGTGTGATTAATGCCCATAGCATGGGTTTTGTTCTATCTGATTATGTGACCTGTAGTTTCCACACTTTCTGTATTTTCACTTCTTTATATTTAAAGGGTATTTTCACCTGAATGAAAGTTTATTACTTTACAGGTAGCTAAGAAAGCAAATCACTAGCAAGAAAGGCAAATGGAGACAGTAATGTCCTTTCAATACTGAATCGCTTTTCCTGCCGTCCTTGATATTAAAGAGTCATTGCATGGAGTTATAGGGTGTGGCAATACATTAGGCAGGGCTCCTGAGATCCCTTTCAACCTGTTTTTTGCAATTTTACATGCAGATCAGTTTCTTCCGAGCTATTTTCAAATGCACAAGATGTCCTGTTCTGGGCTGTGTGTGGGAAGGGAGACACAGCTGTCAGGGGCCAGGGGTTGTCTTTTAATTTAATCTTTCTTGCTCTAATTCACTGAAGTATGTTGTTTATGTTTTCATGGATGGGGGAATAGCCTTATTTGTGTTCCGCTGGTCACTGTGCTGCTTTTCTGGAGGGGCTGATTGCCTCTTAGCAGAGAGGGATCAGGGTCAGCAAACAACTACATTAAAATATATAGTTATTTTACATTCAAAATAATTAACATACATGTAGACAAAGCAGAGATCACAGAGGCAGTCAGCTACCCTTAACTGCCCTGTCATAATACTGCACAGTAACCACAAAATCCTAGTGATTTCATAGCTGCATTTTTTATAATCAGTTCCTTGATTCTCAATTTCCCAGTCCTTATTGCCTGAGCTTTGGATAATTACAGTAGTCCTTTAATGTATTTTACCCTTGAATTATTGACAAGTGCTTTCAACCTTAAATCCAGTTAAATGTAGAATAGATTTCTGAAGTGATCGTTATACTGTCTTGTGTGACTGTTCTATTACCCTTCAGAGACTGTATAATATTTGTATGCTTACATTTATTACAAAGGAAGTGTCTGAAAAAACCCTTGGCTGTGGACACATGATAAACTATCGGAATGGGATTGTTACCAGGTCTCCTACTCCATGCAATTTTTTTGTTTATTCATTATATCACATCTAAACTCATCTTGCCTTCTTCTTCCTTTTTTAATTGAAGTTTGTCTTAAGAAGGAATTTTGTAGAAATTTAATGTGACACCAGACAAGGAATAGTATCAGGTACAAAAATAAACTGGTCAGGTTTTATTTAGAGAGAGATTTTATAGCAATACAATCATATTTTTCTGGCTGACAAGGGCAGAATGATTCCTCCCACAGTCTCGGTCAGCATTACTTAGTTGATTTTAATAAAAATTGTGGCCACACTAATTTTTTCCTAACTCCGTATTAATTACAGTATGGTTTTAATCTGAATTAGAAGTAGTGGAAATTATTCTAAGCAGCTATGTTAGAGGTCTCTCTGAGTCATTTCTCAGAGAAGCCATTATCCTGCTTTGGGTTACTGGGAATTTAAGAAGACTCTTCTGCTAGATATTTATAGGTAAAAATAAAAGAATAACCCCACCATTTTTTGTGCCTTGTCCTGTACTACTCTGGCATTGTAAGAAATCGCCAGATAAGCACAGTGTGCTTACTCCAGGCACAGTTACTCTCTGACTCCCAAGACCTTAGGAAAGAACATGTCCCCTTTCTCCTCCACAAGCTTGGAAGATGCAGCTTTGCCGACCAAGAAGAACCTGCAAGGTCTACAGCTGGGTGTGCTCCTGAGGCTGGCATCACAGAACCTAAAATATAGTCTAGAGCTCTAAATATTCTGGGCTTGCTTCCATTCAGAGAAGGAAAGCAGAGACAAATATAGGAGTGAGCTAAGGCCCCGACAGCTCAGTTGAGCTCTGTTGATGCTCTATCCGCCCATGGATTTTTCCCCACTTATTGAGGTCTCCGTGTGCAAAGAGGTCTCATCCACACATCTGGCATCCATACATGTCACCCACCCTCACCTGATATGTGCAGCCTAGGGAATACCCTACACATGTCTTGCCTCCAGTATTATGTGTGAATGTAATTCCTTAAGCACTATTATTAAACCTAGACCTATGTATTCAATGCTTCAGCAGAAACCTTTTGTAGAAATGCATAAAATGGTCTCAGCGGAGAGGAAAGCGTTCTGTATTTTCAAGCTTAGAAGAATCTGGATTTTGATCTGGGATCATTAAATAGGTAAAACTTTTTATGTTCAGAAATCAGATCTCTGTGTCAGCTGAGCTGCTTGCAGGGAATCCTTTGACAAAGGACCGAGGACCATTATATCTCATCTTCATGCTCCTCCATAAAGCGTTTTCCTCACTGTAAATGTGAGGTTACATAACCTTCTGCCACTGATGACCGATTGTACTTACTTTGTGAATGCTTTAAAGGGCGTGTCATGTTTCCTGAAGTTACATATAATGACCAAGGCTTGGAAAGAAAAAGAGTGTTTTCTTATATCAGCTACTGTAAATGATCATTCTGAGATATTACCTCCTAATTCACTTTTCTCCCTCCTTCATTTCCTTTGTCCCCAAAGACCCCCAAATTAAATTGCTGTGCTGGTGACCAATCCATTTGGACTACTGCTTCACATGCTTCTTTCTTCTTCCTTTCCAGGCAGTGTCAGTATCAGGATTTAGGCCTGTGTTCCTTAAATGGATAAAACTGCATCCTCAGCAACAGGCAAAAATGCATTTATAAATGGGTTAATCTCTTTACCAGCTGAATTTATTTTCAGAGAATCTCAGCCCTTTTCCCTCTCCTGGATTTCAATATACATAGGCCCATGTGAAGCTAGTGACATAAATCATGTCAGGTCTGAGATTAGAGGTGTGGGAGCAAGGCAGAGAGAACATAATCAGTGCCTGCATACTGCTACAATGCTAATGACACAGTTACAAGAAGTAACTTTAATCCCAAATGTCTTATGTGTTCTGCAAAAACGCGTCAAGACAACCTGCCAGGATGTAAGATACATCCACTGAAATGAAGTGAATCATGGCCTTTGGCTCTTTTAAAAAGTGGCAGATGTTAGTTTGAAAAAAAAAAAAAAACAAACCCAACCAACCAAAACCTTATTCAAATGTAGAGATTTAAAAAGTAGAAGCTATGTCAGTTTCAACTCTCTGGCTAGATGGCAGGCTGTTTGACTGTAAAATACAAAACCAATGGCCAGAATATATATTAAAAAATAGAACAAGTTTCATTAGAGCAGTGAAAAATGAAAGCTAGAGGAAACCCTAATATTTCTGCAGTATGATAGGCATCACACAGGTTCTGGCCTTAATTGCCTGCAACAATTTTAATTCAGTGTATGCAAAACCATGAACTCCCTAGCTGGATAGTTCTATGCTGTAATTATTACAAACATCAATAATTAATATTTGAGGAGAGTATTCTTAGTAAAAAGGTCTTTTTAAAATTCTTTCCCAAGGGGTTTTAGTATGTTAATGCATTAATTCCAGATTGGTGCTTCTAGTTAAATCACAAGTTTCTTCCTAGGTGAGTACACTAGATAACAAGGACAGAAAGCAGAGTGGCCAAGCACTCAAATCTTTATACTTATTTTTAACCTCTTCATCATACTTGTTCCATCTTTCCTCAAATAGATCAGCTACTAATAGTAACTGTGACAAATTCCAAACATGTCCAGCTGCTTTTCGGACTTGTTAATGGTTTTGTAGGTTCAGTTTGGATCAGATTGTCACCTAGTTTACCTGGGGAGCTCAACTTTTTAACACTGACGGAAGATTTGGCTTGAAAATTTGAGAGCCACAAGTACAGGAACAGGATTTAATAAAATACAGTAGAAATCACAACACAAAGAACGATTTCCCATTAGGTATTCGAACCTTACTAGCTCCTACCAATGCATGGGTCCTGCCAGCTCTCAATTTCACCAGGTGCTTTTGTGCTTTTGCACTTAAACTGATAGTGTGTTTCTGGATAGTATTAATGGAGTCTTACTGATTTAACATAGCAAGGTAGTGCAAACTTTTATTGATGATAGTTCTCATGTTTATGGAGTTCATGTCTTTACACAATAATATGATTTGGGAAACAACCTAATATTTGGCTGAATCAGGTAAATTAAAGAAATTAATTCTTAAGAGAAAAACCCAAACAACCAGGCTGGGTTGTTCCCCTGGGAAGGAAGATTGCATGACAAGAAAACATTTAAAGAATTCACTCCTTTTATTTAGGGGCATATTCAGGACAGGCTCCAGAATACATAGCTGCCTGGGTCCTGCCTGCCTCAGGCTCTGTGCTGAATGCATACAAAACAGCTGAGGAATGCTAGGGGAACTGCTCTGCTGCTGCAAGATGAGAGCTGGGCTTTCAAGTTGAGAACCTGGTGCTGGTGGAGCAGCGGTTGTGGTGGTCCCATCAAGGAAGAAGGCAGTAGGGAGTGGGGCCAGGATGAACATCTGGGCTCAGAAGCTGCAGGGAGAAGGGGAATTGTGTATCAGACCCCTGTACCACAGTGGCACTGAGCTGGAAAGCAAAAACCATACTGGGAAAGGAGACTGGAAAAGAGAAGGGTTGGAAAGGGCAAGGAAGGGGAGAGCAGATATTTAGAGTTGACCCTATAACCAGGAGGACAACAGAGAAGGGAGGAACTGCTGAAAGGTGTAGATTACAGGAGCAGGGTGGCAAGAAGGATCTCCAAATTGATGTGTGCTTTTAGTACAGGGATACATTGGTGTAATAGTTAAGGCATTTAGAAAATTATAGTTAGTGTCCTCTACCCACTATATAGGAGGAAAGACAAGCTCCGAAGAGCTAGAACAGTGTTGTGGTTTGACCTCAGCTGGCAACCAGGATCATGCAGCTGCTCTCATCCCCTGTTGACTGGGAGACAGAATCGGAAGAGTGAAGTGAGAAAACTCATGGGTTGAGAAAAAGACAGTTTAATACAACAAAGGAGAGATAACAAAAATTATATATATGTATAAATTTATAATATACATAAAATACACATATCTGCCACCTTTGAGCAGTGCTCCCAGGTGTCCTATGACATCTCCGATGGCACTAGACATCTATACTTGTCAAGTGAGTCAGGTATTTTATCTTCAGTGAACCCCTACACTTAGGCTATTTGTAGATACCTATGTTTAGACAGTAAAGTACCTACAGGGTGGAAAGTATCAACATTTTGAAAAATATTCTCATGTTATCTATGCAAAATCCATTCCAATATACTTATACTTTTTAATGCTAAAAGCAACAATACAGACTTGCCTGAGTTTTATCCCAGCTGATTAAAAAAATGTGTTTCCTTATCACTCACTGAACTGGCAGCAGGGCACCAACCACATGGGGAAGAGAAAGGACTCTCTGTAGCTAAGAGTATCTGAAATTCTTCTGTCTACAGTGCTTTGAAACTTTCTGTATAAAATCTTGATTGAAACTCCTGACTGCACAGGTTTGGGGGGTTTTTTTGCAGACAAGTCAGGATAATCAACCATAGAAAATCTCGTTCTGTCAGGACCAGCAATTCTGATAAAAGAACTTAATGTATGGCCTTTCACAAAATTAGCAAAAGACATGAGTTTCAACACTGCTGCATAATGCATATCCTGAGCTTTTCTTTTCTTCCCCCCCCTTTTTTTTTGCAGCTGAAGACTAGGGGAAGAAAAGAAGGAAATAAAAAGTTTATATAATTTTAGAGCACTGTAGATAGTGTTTTACAGTCATTAACCTCTTAGCTATCAAAACAATTAAACTTAAGGAATTTGAAGCATCTAAGTGCTTGGAATACATACTACTTTGTGCTTTCTTTTGTGTCCTGAGGTCCAAGAAAGGATGTAACAGAACTTATGTGTTGTAAAAAACCAAACCAAACCAAAAAAAAGACCAAGAGTTTACAAGCATTTGCTGTATCAGATGCAATACTTAGTTACAATGTGATACCTCTCTGATGATCCCACATAAACTCTGCTTTTTTGATGTAGTTTTGTTCCAAAAGTTACATTCAGGCCAGCTTGTTTGGCTGAAAATGATGAGGAGAATACAAAGCTGTGCCATCATGCCAAAGCAAGGGTAGTGAGAGCAATTTATTCTGCTGTGGTCTGCATCCTTTCCCTTGTGCTGCAGAAACCACATGCTGTAGAAGCTGGATGTCTTCCTGCACACTTACTAGGTGACTTCTAGAATAGCTGGCAGAACAAGGGGACATACTGTTTTAGAAGGAAGGATGAGGAAGGGGGCAGGGATGGGTAGGAGGAATGGAGAGTGTAAGCAAGCCTGACACTTATCACTGTACTTCTTTATAATTTTCTTGAGGACTCCTGACTAAATGAGAGTAGGAATACATACAAGGTGTACAATAACTAAAATCCTAAGGACTTTAACATCCCAAGGGCTTTAAAATCCCATCGATAAGAAATGTATCATCAAAGCATTAACACTGAAGGGATCAAGATAGAAGAAACATGTCTAGACAAGACAAAATAGATAACCAAGGTCTTAAGCGCTCACCCAAAGCAAAACAGTTCAGAGCTACTTAATTGTACTGACATTCTAAGCATTTTCACACTGGAGTAAAAAAATTATTCACCGTGTATGTACAAAGTAAAGAACAGAAGATATCTAGAGGGCAACCACTGACCTCTGTATTTGTTGAATATGGAGCCTAGTCTGTGAACCTGGTATGGATAGCCATATGTTAGACAACTGCAGTTAGGTCAGTCATATCCCAATCATTGCTTTTAAAATTCCTTGACCTGAACAGGGGGAAATGAACAGACTTCCTACAAAAAGAATCTGTAATTTATTTGAGACAATGTGGCAATTTTCCCTCTGTGTACTCACCTTTTCTGTATCTTATACAGCTGCAAAAAAAGAGTAACAAGCAAATAAGAAAAATATCGCAGACTGATGTCATGTGAATGATGACAGCTTCAGCTGATGACAGTCTAGTAACAGATATGTTTCAAAATAAAGGAAGGAAGAAAGGAGGAAAGAAAGAGAAATTTAAATAATGACCAGGCTCAACAATTGATTATATGCTATATTCTGTTTAAAACTGGGCTGTAAAGGTTTAATTTAATGAGACAACAGACTTCCTCACCATGCAGTGTTTGCTCCAATCTTATCTAAATCGACAGAGCTACATCTCTGTAGCCATGTTTTGGTGCTAAAATGCAGTGTTTATGCCAGTAATATTGCAAAGATGAGTATACTGAAGCTGGTAACTCAACACAAACAGTGCTGAAGGCCTTAATATGGAAATCTTTTAACATCCACAGTTTTATTTTTGCAATTTGAGGTTTTAAAATTCGTTAAACTATTCTTTGCTTTATTAATCTGAGTCATTCCTCAGTCTCCTTCCAGCATTCTATTTCTGATTAATAGTCATTAAGTAGTAACAGCAATCATGGGAAAATGACTATTTTGTCCTGGAAAATTCAGCAGTTCTAATAACTGTTAGCATTTCCACAGTTGAATGTGAACATATAGAATACAATCTGAATCAATGCTAACCTTTTAAAATATCTCTCTGAAGGATATGGTGTTTCTTTTGCATTTTTACTATGACTGTGAACTACTATGTTTTCCGAACAGTTTATTTTAATAAAGCTGATGTTTTCTTATGTGTAGTAATCAATAAAGCTGATCTGTCTACTGAAGAAAAAACTCTATACTGTAGAAATAATTAAAGCTATAATTGTGCAATATACCAAAAAGAATGGCAAGCTGGATAATCCAAACATCTGGTTTCGTTCACAAATGCAATGTAGGGATCCATAAACCCATCCATTGTAAATACAGACTGTGTTGAATTTAAATTCAAATTAACTACCTACAGAAGAGAATGTCTATTTTTTTTTTTTATTCAAACTGTTGGGTTTCAAGGTTCTTAACAATGAGGCTCAGTACACATTTCAGGTGAAACCATGGAAACAGCAGGAGCTATTTTACTCAAAATAGAAATACCACAGATGACCTTGACATTTAAAAGCTGATGCTGCACATTGTCATTTAGGTTGTGAAAAATGGACATATTATTATGTCCTCTATTCTAAAATTGTTCTTAGTCCCTAAGAGGGAGTATTTGAAAGCTGGGGACTTCTCTCATCCTCCCTTTTTACAGGTACAAGGTAGGAAGGTAGGAAATTCACAGGAAGATATGATAAACAGTAGATGATGGCACTGGAGTTTGCGGAAGCAGCACTCAAAGGAATTAATTTGCACCTAAAGACTGTATTTTGTATTCTATGTAAAGACCCAACACATAAAACTTCTTCCCTCAGGTGTCTGAGTGTGAATGGCTTTTTCTCTGTCTATGTGCAGAGACACAGAATTTTTCTACCTTGCATATCTGAATAATATAACGTTTCAAAATACTCCTGAATTTAAGGATTCAATATTTTTGAGGATTGTTGGACAACGTGATTTCTTAGTCTACAACATCTGCATAGAAGTCAAACTTCTACCATCTTTAAACAGCTGAAAATTGGATATTTATTTTGGCTTTTTGCTGTCAAGACATCCTTCTTGGATTCATATTTCTCTTTCCATTTGTGTATTCTTGTTGCCGAAGCATAATTGCTGATCTAAGGTCAGTGGATTTAATGGCTTTAAATTGGAAGGGGGAAGATTTGGACTAGATGTTAGGAAGAAATTCTTCATGATGAGAGTGGTGAGACTGCAACAGGTTGCCCAGGGAAGTTGTGGCTGCCCCATCCCTGAGAGTGTTCAATGCCAGTTTGGGTGGGGCCATAAGCAGCCTGGTCTAGTGGGAGATGTCCCTGCCCATGACAGGGGGAGTTCGAACTAGATGATCTTTAAGGTCCCTTCCAATCCAAACCTTTCTATGATTCTATGACTCTATGATTCAGTGAGGGGGCAGAGATCCCTCTTAACAAGCCCCCATTGGAGAACATAACTCCCAAGAGAGACCATCCACCACTGCTCACCCTCTTGTAAGATCTGTTTCCTGGGACAGGCACCTCGTGCAGTGGCTAGCACATATGCTTTGGCATCAGCATCTTGTGCCTAAACCTTTACCAGTGGAGAAGAGGATTTTACATTTGAACTAAAACCAACCCCTTGTTGAATTCAAAACTGCCCCCATTTACTGATTCACAGAATACAAACCAACACATGTCAGTAGGAATTTCTGCTTAAATGATGAGCAGTAAAAGAGCTAGCACTGGGCACCATATAAGGAAACAGTTGAAATCCCTATTTCAGCTTGGTTTGCCTTCTCCAGAAGTTTTGTATAGCTCCATCAAATTAACACCCTTCTTTTCAGTCTTCAGTTCACCTCTTTATTTTTTACTAGTGTGAGAATAGTCTGTGTGTGAATACATGCATGCACATAAGTAATAACAGTTTTTAGTTTTTAATGGTTTCTCTTTCACTTTATGAGTAATAGTTGTACTTCTAAATAAGATTTTCAGTAAAGATGCCTGCTCACATTGCCCTTGAAGCTTTACTTACTTTGTCTTGCCCTCATGCTGGGAACAACTCTTCCTTTAGGTGATGGATAGGAAGCACATTTTCTGACATTTCAGATCCAGCAATGTCATAGCATGTAAGGCAAAATAATAGCTGCAGGAGTAACAATGACAGAATAAAAACATCTGAGTGAAAATCTGCTTTATGGGCATCATTCTAGGCAAGATTTTCTTTTAAAACTGTCTAGGATTAATTTTACATAGCCATTTTATATGTATAATCATTTAATTCCATTCACAACAGGTAATGTCTCACATTGAAAGTGAACATATAGCAGCATTTCTCGTACAAGCACAAGCTCTGTCTACGTGGACCAGAAGGTTTTCTGAGGAGCAGTACAGACAATAAGAAGCTCAGTGTTTGCTCCTGCTAACAATGGGAGCAGCAGACACAGCTTGTTTTGTTTTGTTTTATTTTATTTTATTTTATTTTTAATAAGAAAATAGAAGTACCATCTGGGCAAAAGGACAGCTGTAGTGCCCAGCTTTGGCTAGGTGGATTCGTGATCTGGGGCACACTTGGATCAACAGCCTTCACATGCTGCTCGGTCCCTAACTTATTTGCAAGTTACATTATTGGTCACAGATACAGTTGCTTACTATCCCGGCCAGGACCATGTTGGTAGTTGCAGTGAGTGAAGGAAGGTAGTAGACAGAGCCTTTTCTCTCCACAGTAGAGTGAAAACAGAAGAGAACTGCAGTCGCTCTTGCAATTACACTTCTGGCAATGCCTCACTCTATTCTAGCTAGTATTTTTAACGAAAATCTCCCATTTTTCTGCTATGTTTTAACCTGCAAACTAAAGCTAAAATGAGAATAGGCCTTCCCCAAAATGTCGTGACAATAAGAATCTTACAAGTATCTGTAATCCAAAGCTGCTGAGCTGAACAGGTTGGTGACTTAGTTTAACTGATAGAAAATATTACCATTTAAAGAAGCACTGCAATAGTTGCCTTCCTCTTCTTGACAATAACGAAGTAGCTGCATTGCATCTGGAGGCTGCAGTAGAACCTGCAGTAAGAGACTCAGGGCAGGAAATTCACTGGAACAAAAAAGGGGCTAGTTTACTTTTCCGCTTTTGAGAAGGTGTCTTCTCATCCTGATGTGTCTCCATCTGTCGCTGCAGATGCCCAGGAAACACTGAAAACACCGAGCTGACTGTGTGTCGACTCGACAGTCGCCACAACCCTGCCCTGCTGATTCTCGCTTCAACTCCAGTGCAGCAAGTTTTCCCAGTCCCCTACAAATACTGCATTAAATTCATGGTTCATCCCCAGTGGCAGCTGCACAACTGATCTCAGTCTAATGGCAGAACAAATCCAATGGTGTTTTCCTGAATCCAGGGAAATCACTTTGTCCTATAACTCAGATGAGGACGTGGGCCACAGAGATTACAGCTCAGGGCAATAACAGGGTGGTCTTTAACACGGAGTGGGAGGTAGCTATAGTTTAAATTTACTATTGTATTTCATATATAAGCCTCTCTGACTAACATGCCTGAAAGCTTTCTTCAGTCAGCAACTGCCGAGGCTACTTCTTGCTGAAATAAGCCTTCACAGTGCCCACATTAAAAACATGTTTTCAAGGATAAAAGGTGAATAAAGTTTCAGCATACGTTTCCTCTTAGAGCATTTCCTCCAGTTCTTTTTTTCAGCTTTATAATAATAAATAGACAAGTCAGGATAATTCTGCATGCATACATCTAAGAGATTTGTGAAGCCTATTGTATAGAGATCCTAAGGCTGTAAAATATGCTCCTCTGGGCAAAATGTTCTTCCTAGAAAACAACAAAAACTTGCTGTCATATCTGGCCTAAATCTGCTTTGAACATTGGTGCATATTTACCAGATTCTTTCTTGGCTATTTTTTTGTATCTTTTCTTTTTACCCTGTATTGCTTCTGACCAGATAATTGTAAATAGCTCACTACATTCCTTACTGCTTTTCATGTTCTAGGTAGAGAATTTGGTTTAAGTGCTGGAGATGTACAGTAGACTCAGGGCTCTGAAATGCATTTACTACTCCAGAGGCAGACAGTAGAAGTCTTCCAGATTTATCTAGGGCTATTATTTTCCTAATTTCAGCAGTTTTCTCCCTTTCCAAGTCTACTGAAGGAGGAGGAAACTAGCTTCTGCACTGGCAATTGAAGAACGTTTTTTTTAATATTCTCAGATTTACTCAATGAATTAGATAAATCATATTTTAGATGGCAATGTATTTCATGAGTCTGTTCTTGTCACTTCTTGTGTTACTCTTACTTTTTCTATATTTGTCAGTGTTCAATTACTTTATTGCTACTCACTAATTAAACTTGTTAATGATTTTACTTAAAGGTATTGATTCTGAATGACATGTGCTGTCCCTGGACAAATGCTCTTTTCCTTCGTGTGAAGTCACAAGTGCTGATTCAAGGGTGGCACCTTGCTGACTCCCATCTGAGGTGACTGTATGGGGTGACACCTTGGAGCACCGATTTGGACACTGGCATTGCCCAGAAAGACATATTTGAAGTGTCTACACCTAGACACACTGAAGATTTTCTTAGAAGCAGGCAATGAAATTGATTTTTTTTATTGCTCACTGTTTAATCATGCATTATAGATTTTGTGGGGGTTTTGGTGTTCTGTACTAACCCCTCTATGTTTTGCAGTTAGTGATGTTTGTGGTCAGGCCAGACAGTACCCCGCAGCAGACTGAAAGCCTATCATATCATGGTAACTGGTACTGGAGGGATGATGGAATTCCCAGGCATTTTTATTTTACAATTTACTGACTTTCAGAGAGGATATTTTTTTAATCGGTGGCATTCTTCCATGTTTCTTCTATTGTGGAGCTGATATTTTGTGATTTTGCCAGTGCACTTCCCTTGAGAGAAACTAATGATCAGGTGGGGGGAAAAAACAATGAGCAAATGTTCTATTTTAATATAAAATTTTGAATTTGGATATGGTAAAGAATTCAAACAGGTCAAAATTGTTAGGTATTTTGACTTTGTCATTTAACATTTTAAATGGTCACACTTAAAGACATATAAGCGTAGAGAGGAGAATAATGTTCAAGTATGGTTAGAGTCATAACGCATATATTAACCAAATATAAATGCATTTGCTTATACATTAATACAGAATTCTTGCCAAAAGGCAGCTGAAAGGTGACATTCAAATAAAGCAGCAGACGCTGAGAAACAAGATCTCTGTGAATAAGTGTGAGAGGGAAAACTGGTTTAGTCTTTATTAATGGCTTTGATCCTGGGTTCAAACAATGCTTCTGCAGCTTCAGATGAATGTTTATATCATTTCAAAGCAGGATGTATTAGAGGAACTGGGACTTTTGGGGAAAAATGTGAACATTAAGAATGAAATGACATCGAAAGGCATAGCACAACTTCTTCCTCTTCTATGTAGACTGTGTGAGTACCTCAGGTTTCCTTAATGCCCGATACTGTTGTGATCCAAGGAAAAAAAGGCTTAAAACCAGAGACATAGATATTAGGAAACAATTATAAGGAACTAAATGTGCCTTTGCTTTCAAGGCATATAGCATAGTTCATTTTATTGCTGCTAGGCTACCACAGCCCTGTATACATTCCTAAAAAACCCCATTCTTGTGTTAAAAAATATGGTATTTCTTGTAAACAACTTGGAAAAAAGATATCTTTGATGATTAGCTGGTGGATTATCTGCCTTTAGAGAGCCAGAGTGCAGCACTTAAAGCTGTGGCTCAAAGCTTCCCAGAGCCCTGGTGCCCAGCAGTGCCCAATTGAGGGGCTCTAGTCCAGCTCCTGAGTGGAGGAGAGGGCCTGCTCCTCTCCACATCAAAGAGATGAAAGAAGCCTTCATGGCTCTCCTCAGACCCAAGAGATTGTCTGTAGAGAGTTCCTTTGCTGATTCTGAAAGCATTCTGCATCATCCCCCTTCCCTCTCCTCGACAAATTCCTAGCACAGTCTGATGTGTTGCAGAACTGGGAATTAGAGACCCTGCCACCTAGTTTGTCACTTAGCACTTATCAATATGATTTCCAAAGGTTAATGGCACATAGAAAAGGAAAACACGTTTAGTTTCACCTTGTTTCTTGTATGCTTTTTCTTCTTTTTATTTTTTAATTTTATTTTATTATTTATACTCCTTATGTGTAAAAAGAACTGCATTAAGTTTATTTTTCAAAGTAAGAGCTTTTCTGTGTGTACTTGCATAGGAGACAAACATAAATAATTAAGAGTCAGTTCCGTTTTTAAGATGATCCACTAGCTTTTTCACATAAACACGTTAAAGTGGGTTTGAAGTTGCATGTTTAAGTTACAGAGCAATAGTTTGCTAGTTTTCTAAATTAGCCGTTCAAACAGTTTCTATGAACTCTCTTTAGAGAGAAAGTACTTAATGAACTTCACACGAACAAAGTTTAACAAAGCAGATTAATAAATGTTATACTTCCAGGGTTTATATGAAGGTAAACAGTCATAGTAACAATGGTTGCATGCTCTTCTTTTTATTTCCTGACAATGTTACTGTTTAGAAGGAGGAATGGGGTGCTCAACTAGCTTTTTCAGACAAACACACTTAAACACTGGGATTTTGCCTGAGAAGAAAAGTATAATTTTGAACACAACTGTTAAAATTATCGCAAGCAGATTCACAGCTTACCTCCTGAGACTTGGCATCTTCTAAAATAAAACAGCAAACCCTACAGAACTATAGCTATGACTTAGGTGGCATGGACTTTATCCTGCTACCAGGCACTCGAAGTGGAGCCCATGTGCACAGGCATGGTGCCAGTCATGGGCAAGGCATCTCAGGGCCTTGCTGGTGCTACCCCTCACAGATAACCTTATCACCTGCTGCTTCTCATTGGGCCCTCTGCATTGATGCAAGCCCAGCTCACCACCTTGCTGTGCCCAATGATTACTGAACAACCAACTAAAGCCATTTCTCCCATCATCTTCGCTCTGCTGTAGATTGTGGGATTGCTCCCTGGATGGGAATGTTCAGGCTTGCTTGTGCTGTGCCTGCCCTTGACTCACAGCCTTCCTTTCCCCCGTGGCATGCAGACTGGAGGCAGACTTAAGACAAGCCTGAAACAGTTTCCCCCAGGGCAATGTTGTTCTCTACTCTTACGTCATTAAAATTCCCAATTCATAAGTGAAAATTTTCTGTCCCACGTCCCATAGGACAGGCTATAATGTAAAAGAATTACCCCAGTGTGAAAAGGTAGCACTTTCTTCTCTGCTATATACAGTTTTAAAGCTGATAACTGTTACCCCTAATTTTAACTGTTGTTACTGTGACTGTCTTTCTTTTTTCTTCCATTCCCCTACTGCTCTGCAACTCCCTTGCATTCATGACTACTTTATTTCATTCAAGAAACTGTAGTTAGTTTTTCTCTGGAGACAGAAAAATGTTAAGGTACCTAAACAATATCTGAGTGTGGTTAAGCCTGTTTCTTGTACTAATGAGCTCTTTAGTTTAGAATTTGCTGTAATAAACGTCTGACATCCCAAATAAAAATAATGACATGCACTCTTCTAGCAGTGAGTTGCCCTCGAGACTTCATTAGGACACTAGTTGGGTGAGGGTCCCTGAGGAGTGAAGTTACTTGTCCTTTCGCTTTATGCTTCCCAGTGCTCGTGCTCCAGGAGGGCCCATTAGTCTCCTAATGCACATCCTGTTTTGCTTATTGCTTTCTAATATTGGGCTCAAAACGAAGAGCAGATGTTACCCAAAAATGATAGTAGCAGCGTTAGAGGAAAGCAGAAGGAAGAGAAGTGTGTTGATTTATTGCATTTGTGGCATAGCATTGAGTGGAAAACCTAGCTAGAAATGTCAAGTATTGAAGAAAACGCAGAGCCATCAAGTGACACCACCCTTCAGCTCTGTTCTTCCTGCTTCATGGCCTGGAATAGACCAGGCTGAGGTACCGTGTTTGGTGTTAGCAACTCCCTGGGCTAGCAAGTACATGTAAAAACCCAAATCTATCATAATTAAAGTATGACCTTAAAAAGATTGTAGTTTTTATACCCTCTTCTGAAACTTACACACCACATGAGAGCAAGCCAGCCTGAGCTGTGGCACAGCTCTCCTCCTCTGCTGATTATTATCATCTTTCTACCAAGAGGTTGTGCCTCTCAAAGAACAGTGCTGTGGGAGTGTCCACTGCAAAGGCAAGGGCAGCTCATATGGGAAGGAGTTTGTCAGCTAGGAATTCAGGCAGACACTATTAAGATAAAGGACGTGTCCCCTACTAACCCCTTACTTAATGACTTCCACTACCTTGTGTTTGAAGGATACCATATATTTTAAATATACTGTGATGACACTTAAAAAGCAGAAAAGTTTGCATAAGTATTACACATTTATGTTTTACTGTGAACTTGGTTACCAGTGACGCACCTTCTGTAATCAACCTGTCAAGTGAAGAGAGTAATATTGATTTCCCATTCATCCCTCGGCACTGGATACTCATATCCACTGCAGACTACAAATCCTCTCTTTGCTCAGTTGACCTGATATTTAAGTACTCAGAACCAAAAGTAAACAGGGAATCTGAACTACGTGTATGCTCTTAGGGATGGCTTTATGAGATGACTGAGTCGAATTAAGTCCTCCTGCACATAAAAGCAACAAGAAAGGTTTCTTTCCCTTCGGCCAGTTTCCTGCTGCCTCTATGAGCTGAACCACTTTACTAAGAAGTAAGCTGAGTGCCAGAACTGGCATGAAGGAAACTGTGACCAAGAGGGACTGACAGCAGAAGAGGAACAAAAGGAAGAGAGGAAATGAAGTAAAAAAAAGGTTTGAGACGATGAGACAGAAGAAAGTGTCAGGGACCTTATGAGAGACCTCAGTTGAGATGGGGAATGATTGAGATGAGGTTTTCAAGGATTGTTGAAAACCTGAATCGAAAAGAACTCTAAAACTACATGCCTAGACAACTATTGAATTTGAGGTAACTTATCAACATTAGAAATATGGTGAAAACCTTAGGGAAAAAAAGTATTGTTTTGGCTGTGTTGAGTTTGAGTTGCTTGAAGGCTAAGCAAGCAAAAAGAGGTATCAAGCATGAGTTTGATAAAAATTGAAAATTATATTCTGTGAAATTAACATATTTATAAATAAATAACAAAAGTAGCTGGTCAGTCTAAACCACTTTATTTTTAAAGGAGGGGAAGCAAACCAAAGGTAAATCCTCTACCCCGTCAGAAAAGCACTAGCTATTCAGAGATGTGTAGGATAGCCTATGTCTTTAGAGTATTTCTTGACTTTATTTTATGGTAAAATTGAAAAGAGGAAAACCTCATCAGTTCAAGCTCTATCAAACCCCAACAAATTTAATATTTCACTAGTGCTATCTAGACTTAGCTTAGTACTAGGGCTTTATTAACAGAGACCAAACTGTGGGATTCACAGAATCACTTGGTTGGAAAAGACCCCCAGAATCATTGAGTTCTACCATTCCTATCAACCACTAAACCATTCCCCTCAGCCCCTTAGCCACTGGTCTTTTAAATACCTCCAGGGATGGTGACTCAGCCACCTCCCTGGGCAGCCTGTTTCAGTGTCCAATGACCCTTTCTGTGAAAAATATTTTTCTGATGTCCAACCTAAACCTCCCCAGGCAGAGCTTGAGGCCATTCCCTCTTGTCCTGTCCCCTGTCACTTGGGAGAAGAGGTCAGCACCCTCCTCTCCACAACCTCCTTTCAGGTAGTTGTAGAGAGCAATGAGGTCTCCTCTCAGCCTCCTCTTCTCCAGGCTAAACAACCCCAGCTCTCTCAGCTGCTCCTCATAAGGCCTGTTCTCCAGCCCCTTCACCAGCTCCTTTGCTCTTCTCTGGACTCGCTCCAGAGACTAAACATCCTTCTTGTAGTGAGGGGCCCAGAACTGGACACAGTATTCAAGGAGCGGTCTCACCAGTGCCGAGTATAGAGGGAGAATAATCTTCCTGGACCTGCTGGTCACACTGTTTCTGATACAAGCGAAGATGCCAGATTCGAGATACTGCACAAACTGAGAGAAGGGGATTAAGAAGAAACTCCGTGAGGAGTAAACTCCAGACTCCTTTGCCCAGTTTTGTGTGCATTTCTCCCTCCTGGAGGTAGTTCACAACTGAGACACAAACTTGCTCAAAGCGGATGACCCAGTGGCCTAGCTTTCTGTTTGCCAAACAAGTAAATACACCTTTGTTTCTTCTCACTTTTCAGCGGGAGCTCTATCTGAGGTCTCCCCTTCGGAAGGTTTCATTGCCTTTTACAAAACACGGCGCAACATCGCGGAGCATCCTCAACCCCGGAGAAGAGGAGGCTGAGAGGAGACCTCATTACTCTCTACAACTACCTGAAAGGAGGTTGTAGAGAGGAGGGAGCTGGGCTCTTCTCCCAAGTGACAGGGGACAGGACAAGAGGGAATGGCCTCAAGCTCCACCAGGGGAGATTTAGGCTAGAGATTAGGAGGAAGTTCTTCACAGAAAGGGTCATTGGGCATTGGAATAGGCTGCCCAGGGAGGTGGTTGATTCCCCTTCCTTGGAGGTGTTTAAGGCACGGGTGGATGAAGTCTTGAGCGACTTGGTTTAGCGTTTGATAGGAATGGTTGGACTGGATGATCCGATGGGTCCCTTCCAACCTGGTTGTTTTATGGTTTTATGATTCTAACTCCGCCTGGGGCTGACAGCCGCGCTCCTGTTGTAACTCGGTTTCCCTCGGGCTGCCGCTCGGTGCAGGTGGCGACGAGGGGTCGGAGGGGACGCGAGAGCCCGGCGGGCGCGCCTGCGCTCCTCCTCGCCTCCCGGGGAGGCGGCCCAGAGGGACCCGGTGCCGGGTGGGAGCTCGGCCGGTGAGTAGCTCCGTCCCTCTCCCCATGGGCGGCCGGGAGGAGGGAGCCCGCCGCGCCCCCTCCGCGCCGGGGGCAGAGCCGCCGCCGGGGCGCGGTTGCCGGGGCCGCCGCCGCCGCCGCCTCCCCCGCCCGCCCCTCCTCGCGGTGGCAGCGAGCAGAAGGCGGCGGGGAGACAAAAGCGGACAAAGGAGGCGAAAGGCGCGTTCCGCCGCGGGTAGGCAGGGCCGGGCATCGCTCGGCGGTCCCGCGGGGTCAGCCCCGGGGCGCCGGCCGCGGCTTTGTTCCCTGTCTCCCCCGCCCGCTGCCGCTCCCCGGGCCGCCGACTCGTAGCGGAGTATTTATTTCAGCCTGTTTATTTTTAGGCTGGAAAATAAAAAGGCTCGGCGCGGCGACCTTTGGCTGTCGCATCCGGCGACAAGCGAAGGGGTCGCGCTCCGGCCGAGACCCGCAAGCGTGCGCGCCCGTCCCCGGTCTTATGTAAATCCCGGGGCTCGAGGCGGACCGCGGGGTCGGGGCGGCGGGGCAGGGGGGCGCGGGGGGGGGCGGGCGGGCGCCGCTGACCTGCCGTGCTTGCTCTCCGCCCCGCAGATCGACGGCGACCCCCGGAGCTCCGGGCGAGCGGAGAGGACGCGGGCGGCCGCCGAGGGATGCGGCGGCGGCGAGCGGGACCCGCCGGGCAGCGTCGGGGACGCCTGGGCGCGCGGGCGGCCCCTCGAGCGAGCCCGAGGGAGGATGGAGCGGCGAAGGACTCCGGCTGACACGTGCGGCGGGGCGGCCGGCGGCTAGGGCCACCCCCTCCCGTCCCTCCTCCCTCCTCCCCGCCATGCGGCGCTCCCGCCGGGCCCCTCCGCTCGCCCGGCGCGCCGGGGCCGTGCGGGCGGCCGGGCGGCTCTGAGCCCCGCGGCGCATGGCCTCGGCGGCGAAGGCGCCGCGCTGCCGCAGCCTCCCCGCGCTCGGCGGGGCGGCGCCGCGGGGCCGCGGGGCCGCGCTCGGCTCCCCCCTGGCGGCCGCGGGGGACGGCGGCGCCTCGAGCGGCCCCGCCGCCGCCGGACCGGCTCCCCGCGACGGGCGGGGCGAGGGCGCCGCCGGGGACGGCCGCTCCCCCCACCGCGGCGGCGGCGGCGGCGGCGGAGGCTCGGAGCGAGGGGCGTCCCCGGGCCCCCCGCGGGCGCCGGCAGAGCCGCCGGCTGCGGGGCCCCCCGGCCGAGCGCGCCTGAGGGCTGCGCTGGCCGACTCGCGCTTCTTCTTGGTGTGCGTCTGCTTCCTGACCTTCATCCAGTCCCTCATGGTCTCCGGCTACCTGAGCAGCGTCATCACCACCATCGAGCGAAGATACAGCCTCAAGAGCTCGGAGTCGGGGCTGCTGGTCAGCTGCTTCGACATCGGGAGCCTGGTGGTGGTGGTCTTCATCAGCTACTTCGGGGGGCGCGGGCGGAGGCCGCTCTGGCTGGCCGTCGGGGGCTTTTTCATCGCCCTGGGGGCCGCGCTCTTCTCCTTACCTCATTTCATCTCTCCGCCGTACCAGATCCAGGAATTGAACTCCTCCGTCAGTAACGACGGCTTGTGCGTGACTGGCAATGGCACTGCCAAAGAGCAGTGGGACTCGTCCGCCTGCGTTAAGGACTCCGGGGGAAACGACCACTCCGTCTATGTAGCTTTATTCATTTGTGCCCAAATCCTCATCGGCATGGGCTCGACGCCCATCTACACCTTGGGACCAACCTACTTAGACGACAACGTCAAGAAAGAAAACGCCTCGCTTTACCTAGGTAAGGCACCTGAGTTACCAGGGTTCTTCGAAGGCTGAACCCCAGGTCCGTCTGAGGGACCGGCTTACAGTACTTCTGCCCTGTTCCTTCTGAACCGTGTGTGCTAAGCTTTCCTTCCAAAGTTTAAAGTAAAATTGCCTTGCTTTCCTATTTAAAAATGCCTTTTTTTTCCCCCCTCGTGGAGCTGTGAACAGCAGTAACAGGTGAAGCTAAGGGAATGTGTGTAAAAGCTGCTGTACTCGCACCCTGCCGCGCAGGGAACAGGACAGCAGAGGAGGTCGATTTTCTCTAACACTTCTCAGCAGTTGCCATTAGTCGGTGACTTCTTCAGAAAGCAATGTTAAAGTTTGTCATGTCTGTTAAATTTTCTTTTTGCTAATACAGAACCTATATATTTGCAAATTTGTAAATTTTAGCCTAGAGTCTCTATCTGTGATGTTAGTGTTTCATAGGCACTTTGAGAGAATTTGGTATGCTTTGCTTTACTTTTCCAGCATTCATTGATCTTAACTAACAGTGAATTCTTGCTGGCATCAGTAAATCATCTGGCTCACCATGGGTTAAGAAAACATTTATAAAAAAAGTAAAACGTTCAGGGTTAAGAACTAGATCACGGGAGTTCAAGGGACACAACAAAATGAGAGTCTGTTCTGGCACCTGGCAGGTAGAGGCAGGTAGGTCTTCCTGACAGTTGTGATTAGGATGGGAGAATGAGATTTCTTAGATAATGGTGTACTAAACTTTTGGGGAGTTTGAACATAATGGACACCATAATTTTTTGATAGTGTGTGCACTGTTATAAGAAGGTTGTGTCTGAGTTTGTGTCAGTATCTTACATGATTCTGTAAGAAATGAACCTCACATACTGCTTGAAATTCTTTTCAAATAAGCAGAAGCACTTAGGGGGCTGAGAGCACTGTCAAGGGTTTTGGGTGCTCAGACTTAACAGTTTGCAGTTCAGTTTACTTTGGCTTTATGATAACAGTGGAGATAATAATTCCGTGTAAAATAGACAAATACGAAAGGAATAAACTTGGGGTATGTGTGTGTAGTAACTTTATTGAGCAAAAGTGGTGATCCAGACCAGTATTTTTATTCCTTTTAACCTGTTTTTCAGCAATTTGACTGTTCTCTGAACTGTTCTAAAGCCATGCACAATCTATATGTGGTGTTTTAAGAAAGACTAAGACAAAGTGGGTTTTTGGAAGGAGGGAGAGGTGTTATCCTTGTTTTTTTTCTGTAGTTTTCACATCATTGCTAATCCGCCTGATGAAATATTTGACAAAGTATCTTCCCTTTCTTTCTCCCCTCTCAGAAAGGCTAAGTGCTACCAAAATTCAAATTAACCTAGAAACAATTTCATTGGCAGTATGAAAAAGCAGAGCATCTTGTCTGAAGTTAGTAACTATAGTTTGGAGCAGCAGAGAAGGGGCTGCAACTTTTGCAAACAGATCGTTTCATACAGTCCTCAAAAACACCATTAAAAGGAAAATGGAAAGGTGAGGAATGAAAGGTAAAAGATGAACAGTGTGAGAGGAGGAAGAAGTAATCACCGAAGGGATGAGCAAGATCAGCAGTCGGAAATTCTCACTGTGCAGGAGAAAATGTGCCTGCCACTGAAGTGCTTCTAGCGCAGGAAATTGTAATAAAGTGTCTTGGGTAGCTTTTAATTCTGGCAGAGATCAGCCTTGAAGTTAACAAAGGTAAAAGACGCCAGCAGCTGTTGTAAGACTGTGTGTGACCCTGTCACCAGGCACTGAAGGCAGCTTTGATCTATACTGGGAGTACCCTTGTAGAGCTGAAGTTCGTATGCAGTGATTTACAAAAGTAAAGGTGAGGTACCCAGCTAAAGTGTACATAAAAAAAATTATACCCGTGGTCTGATTGTGTCCATAGGAGGAAGAATTAGAATGAGCACAATGCATGTTTAAACATCGGGTGAAATGTACTGTCACCTCTTTTAAGGCTAAGCTACTCAGGGCTAGAAGTAATGTTACTTGCCGTTGGAGGTCTTGGTGTTCTCTTTCAAAAATAGTGTGAAATTCTGAGGAAACTTTTTACTTGTTCAGGTTTGAGTGTTTACCTCTATTTAGACTTTTTGAGGGGAAAAAAACTGAGTTCAGTGGAAAAACACAGAGCATTGTTATGTTGATGTTTGGTTGTTGATTTGAGCAAACCGGGGTTTTGGAGTTCTGAATTCAGAGGTCTGGAATGTTTCATGTCCTTGAAGAGAGGGATTTGTGGGTGGCGGGGAGCCCAGTTGCGTGTGGGGACAGGCTAGAGATGGCCAGGGCATGGCTCTGCAGGCCAGCCACGACATGTCTTGCGTTATGCAATACCTATTTCTCGAGTCAGTGTGATTTTATTCTTGGAGCAAGCTATTCAAATGATGTAAAAATGTATATATGCACATAAGCATGAGCTAACAAAAAGTCTAGGAGTGGACCATGGGAGGTGAGAGGCATTGAAAAGGCAGGAAAACCTGATGAAGCAAAAGATATATGCCTCTGAGTGAGTACAGTTAATTAAAAAAAGTGTATCCTCTAATTCCACCTTAGTAGAAGGTCACTAACTTGTTTGTTCGTAATCATACTGGTATTACATCCTATTTTGTTTTTTCTCCCAAGAAACATAACATATAAAGAGGCAGTTGGAGGAGAAACATTAGTTTACAAGCATGCACATGATACAAGTTCCATTGAGCTGTAGAACTGAAGAGTGCTTCCGCTCTGCAAGTGTGCCCACTAATCATAGGTCTCTAAAGCCCCTCGGAGTATCACTAATCCTGATTCTGCAAAAACTCACCTTATGTGGCTGCGGAAGCTATTTTATTTATTTTCTAAGTTAATCCAGCTCAGGGCTCTAGTGGCAGTAGCATATCCTCTTAAGTGTAGGCATGCAAGCTCAAAGTGGACAGCTGTTTTAACATTCCTGACTGGAAGTCCTGCTCTCAAAAAACATATTTGTTGCTTATACATAGTCTCTTGGCTGCCTACACTTAAGTCCATCTGTCAGGGTGGCATGATGCCAGTTTACAAGGTGTTATGTCATTTTTAGTAGTACAAAGGTGCCAAGCAGGCATGTATACTTGGGCAGCCTGCATAGCAATGTGCAAGCTTTCTCTTCTGTGGGATGTTTCTTCCTTGTGAAGGTGGTGCCACCTCCGGGTCCTCCTGCCCCTTGACCTTGTGATACTTTGATGCTCTAGTGCTAACTTTGAGAAAATGTATGACAGCAGGCTTGAAACAAGTCGTGATTGTAACAGGTGCCTAGGAAATGTAAGAACCGGCTCCCTTAATCACAGATAATCCAAAATGAAAGTTGCACACTTCCTGTTAAAACTGGGCAATCACTAAGTTATCTTTGTCTGCTCCCAAAGTCTCTCCCTTATGTGCTTGGCTGTATGATAGCAGGTCTGTCATCATCTGCCTGAAGTTTGCAGGTTCTCCTTTTAATGAATGAATTAATTAAATTAATTGCAATTCAGTGTATTGTCAAATTTGACTTCATGAGTCTTGTTTTGTACTCTTGATGTTTTTTCTGCTACTTGTCAAATTCTGGCAATTAAACTCAGTGAGTTTTTTCTAAACTGGTTTTTTTTTGTAGGCATCCAAGAATTTGTCTTGTGATTGTATCATGTATTTTAAAAGCAGTTCCTTAAAATTAACTGTTGCACTTGAAGAGGCAAGTTTTAGTAGTGGCATTACAGTGCCTGAAGAATTTTTAAATATTTTGCTTATTTTGCAAGTGGGTATTAAAATAAAGAAGAAATTTACTTCAAAATTTCCTGTACAGAAAGTCAATGTTAGGTTTTAAGAAATATTATATTGATGGAAATATTTGAGTGTTCAGGAATGGCTTTCACCAGTACCCGAAAAATGACTAGTGGATGAATTAGCCACTGTGCTAAGGATGCTTTATTTCAGTTTCCAGAATTCTATAGGCTGGTTAAGGTATGACATGGGAAAAGGATCTAAGTTTAATTTTATGCAGACTCTCTATAGTTTTGGGAACAAACTGTAATTACAAAATGCAAAAGTAAACCTTTTATGAGATAAGAGCTAAAAAAGTGGATAAACCTGTGTAAATGGGGTTGGTGCAGGTAGTGGCTCAAGAGCCAGTGAAGTAAAATCCTTTTCTAACCTGTAAAAAGAATAAATATTTACAGTAGTTTCAAAAATATTTTGGACTCTAGCTTTGTTTTCATGAGGATTGTTTATGGATTACTGTTTCTAGCACTAGGTAAGCCATTTTACTATGGTGATATTCTGCTTGGAAATCACCTTCTTACCAGTGTTTTACAGCTGGATGCTCTGTGTACCCCTTGAGTCTTTTACAGACATCCCCAAATACATTGATGGTATTTATTGTATTTTGAGTTAAATCTACCCTTATATTGATGTCCCACCTGGAAGCAGAGGGTAGGAGGAGTAGCTTCACCTACTCCATCAGAAACCCACCACCTCTTCCTGCTGGACAGTCCAACTGCTGAATGAGCTGGGCCTCCATAACACACCATTGCCTGGGTATTGGCATGGGAAGCACTGCATTTTTCTACCACTTCTGTTGATTTGTCATGGTTTGGCCACTTCTGGGGTTATATATATCATCGGAGGATGGAGCTGGAGCCTCCCGAGGGCATTATGTCATCTGTATGTACAATGTAGGATCACTGAGGTTTTCCAAGGCAGGATCAACAGGGACTGTCTGGAAGCAATGAAAACAGCTGACCTGCATTTCATTTTATTTTCATCATTCAGCTTATGACCACTTGCAGTTTACATTGAATATGCTTCTTGCATATCTTGCTTCTTGATATCTGAAAAAGCTTGTTTCCTACAGGATTTTCTCAGCATTGATCCCTGTAGTCAGTAGACCCTACAGACATAGTACATTTATTTTTACAGCATGCCTGTGAGGGGGAAGGATTTTATAGATCAAAAATTGAAGCAAAAGGGTGTTGAAGCTAAAATTGGCAAAAATGTTCACCAGCATTTTTTATTGCTTGCTGCGTTTCCTTTGTAAAAAAGCAGTGTGCTGAACTTATTCCTCAAATATGGGATTTTAGTTTATCTGAGTGAAAGCCACATCTTGGTTTATCCATAGACTAACACTAAAACTTGGCCCATGAGTGGACTCTTTTGGACAAAGACGTGCTTGCTTTGTTTGCACACTCAGCTGGGCAGAGATAACTGCAGGCTGAGCGCATTATGCTCTCTCGGCTGCGCATTTTAGGATGCAAGTGAAATAACTGTGGGTTACACTGCTTGTGCAGGTGGATTATGCTATTTTCCCACACAGATAATTTGGCACACGGAGGGCTCAATATTGTACTTCTCTAGCATTTCTTTAACACCTTTTTTCTAGAAATGCTGATCAGGCAGCAGTCACAGCCCTATGTATTTTTATTGCTCTTTACTATAACTGAGGAAGTATTAGAAAGATAAATTTTACTTTTCTTCTCCAGCTTAGTCTCCTGATCCATAGATGGACTGATACTTTTGTTTTTCCCACAACAGTATAATTTCTTCAGTCATCTAGAGAAGGTGGATTCTGTGTCCATGTGAGCAGTGTGTGCATACAGTAAGTTCAATGAAAGGTGGGGGCAGTCTTTCATGTGAAGCTTCCTGCCAGTGGGATTTAATATGAGTGACATACCTTCACTTGCCCTGTCATGACCCTAAGGGATGCTTTCTTTCTGCCATTAGTTATGTCAACGTTCACAAGCAGCTATTTTAACTAAGTGTTGCTTGGAGTGACTGGCAAAATGTGCTTCGCCCTTCTTGGGAGCAAGGAGAGGCTTATGCACATACTTCCCTGACTGTCCCTTTCCTGAGAAAAGTCTACGTGGGATCCAGAGGCTTGAAACTCACTGAAGTCCCAGGCCCAGTTGTTTTCTTTGTTTAGCATTTGTCAAAATCCTTGGCGTTTTGTTTCTGAGGCCAAAAGCGCCATTTTCCCCTGCTTGAGCTTGGGAGTGATGTTTTCTTGGAATGCAACTCCTTTCTTCTCTGGTGAACTCTGCTGCAGGGCTGGCGTGGCAGACAAGTGTTCAAAACAGCTCCGGTCCCTGGAGAAGCTTGGAAACTTAGACATGAAAGTGTCCTTTAAGTAACAGCTTGTTCGTACCTTTTCCCAGGAACTGAAGCCTTGCGATCTAGTGTCTCATTGCCCGGGGGCTGGAAATTTTATCTGTCTGCTAGATACCCTGACTGCTTTGTAAAGGGTCACAGTAACTACTCCTGTTGCAAGTGGATTGGAGATGCTTTGTGTTTCAGGCATTTTCTCCGAACTCTGTCTTACTCAGTGGCTGCCTCACCTGGATATTCTTAATTGCTGTGAAAGTGCTTATGCAGTCAGAAGAGAGGGGGCTGGATTTCTCTCTATCATTGTTCAGAGATATGATGGTTTCTGTCTTGGCTTTGCAGGGAGAATGTGCAGTTAAATAAACAAAGCTGCACCTCTCTTTCATCCTCAAGGCCAGCATCTTACAATTTTGATTTTTTAAAGTAGGTAAATAGACATCATCTATAAATGAGAAGAGCAGAAAAGCAGCTCAGTCATATTAGATGCTAGTCTCATGCTCTCTTTTTAATCCTTTTTTTCATCTGATAGCACTTTTAAAACCTTTATTAATTGTGAAACATAGAATCAATTTTAGTGTTTTTTATTGTTACATACCTTCGTCATTTCTTTTGAAAACAGTTACTATGCAAAATTCACACATACTTCAACTGGTCCCCTCTGGCAGCTGTTGCCTCTCTTGACTGTAGGGATCAAAGGAAGTGTTAGCTCTGTCTCTCTCTTACTGCTGATGGATGAGAAGGTATCACTTGGACTGTTATGGCAGGGCAAACTGATTGCCTGCCTTTCTGTGAATCATCACCAGAGGTGTCAAAATTTCAACTCCCAAGTCCAAGGATACCACTGCAAACCCACCTCAGCAGCTATGGTGTTTCTGGGAGTCGTTAGGGGTGTAACTTGAAGGCTCTGAAGTGACATCATTGGAAGAGGGAAGTATTTTCCTTGAGGAACCCCTGGAATTGAGGGCTTTGGTGAAGGAGCAGTAAGCTGTTGGCTTTCTGAGTGTTATGCTTTTATTCAAGTACTGTGGTGCTTTTGCCATAGCAGAGTTGGATTATCTGGGCACATAGGCTGGCACTAGGAAATTTATGACTGCAGACAACTCTGCACCCTGCATACAAGCTAATTTTACTTGAGTGAGCTGGATCCATACCCCAGCTTCTTCCAAGTGCCCAGGAAACAGTAGGACATTTCCCATGATGGGAACGAATGTGTCAGTGTCCAGCAGTACTGAGAAGTGTGGGCTGTGTCCTGCTTTGCTGGCGAGCAGTTAGGAGTTTATGCATCTGCTGTGCTGTCACAAGGCCAGAAATTCAAATACACTGCATGGTGGTAACAGGGGAGCTAATGAACCCAGGTCTTTCTTCTTCCCTTTACCCCATCCTTCTCTTCTGCCACAGCGAATTTGTTCTTACTTGAGAAATCGTGTAGTGTGGACACAGAAACTCAAGTGCTGTTTTACACTGTTGTTACACCTAATAACCTAAAAGTATTAATTCTCAGATAAACAGCTTACTTAGTAGCAAAGATACGTTACACCAATGAAAAATGTTGTGCTCCGGTGTGAATTTCTTTCTAACTAGTCTCACAGTGAGTTTGGAGCAGCTGCAGTTGGAGAAAAACATGTATATTTTTACTCGTAAGTTGAACAAGCAAATAAGTGCTCAACATGAACTGTATCACATGAAGTACTTGCGAAATGGCACTACCTATCCACTGATAGTATGCGCCTTTGTTGTTCCTCCTCAATTCTCTTCTCCATTTTCAATATAGGTTCTTTTTCAGCAGCTTGCTTTCTTTTCATTAGCTTGCTGGGATATTTTTTGGATGCTCCTTTTTTTTTAACTTGCATATATTGATATTAACACTGTCTTCATGTTGCACTGTGGACAGTAGGACCTCAATTTGACAGATACCCTCTGCTTTTATCTCTGTTGCTTACAGGATTAGAGTCAGAGCTTGAAGAGTGTCTCAGTGTTGATTTTCTTAAAATCCAGTGCTGGTCTGGAACCAGCTACGAGCTCTTCAATGGCTGGAATTCAATAAGCTTTTATAAATTAGCAAGTAATTTCCATATTTATCTGTCTGTTTTCAGTCAGCCTTTTGTAACTGATAAAAAGTAGATCCTAGATGGATTCTTTTGTGGCCGCATCTTTTCCTTTCTGGATTAAGCTATCCTCTAGAGTTAGAATATTAGAATCAGTACATTACCCGAGCGTATCTTCTGACAGATGCTTTGCTAGCCAAACTGTGGCATTTGCTGTTTAATACTCAAGCTGTTGTATACCCCAGTGTTTATCACAGATTTGTTGGCACCATTTGACTTCAGGTGTCATGTTGGCACTCAAAGGTGCCAGTGCACTCCTGAAGTCATGTACTCACTACTCCAGTCCCTGTTGAGATTAAAATCTGAATACTGGGCCTCCCCGAAGTCATTTTAGGAAATGCATTTTTGTAAACAAGCCAAACTAGATTGTGAAATAGCTATGAGCACACAATGGTGGCTGCTAATCTGTATTTACTCAAACTGTTAAACAAACCTCATTTGTGTCTCAAAATATCTAAAGGAAATATATTACCTGATGTTGCTGTGTGTTAGATTTTCCCTGTAGTTAAAGAGAAATTGCTATATTCGGCTAAGCTGTTGACTCAGTAGATTTTGCTAGGTGTAAGATGACTGAAAATGCTGCCTTCTCCATCAAAGGTCCCAAAGAAATCAGCTCATAAGCTCAGAGGACAAAACCACGTGAAATACATAACTGGGGATTCTGGTTAAGGGGGATTTTTCATCTGAATCAAAACCAGAAGAGGTGGAGGAGAAAGGGAGGTTTAGTGCCAATGGTGTGGGACCAGTAGTGCTCTTTCTCTGGTGTGGTTTGAGGTGGTGGTGGGCAGAGCCAGAAGGGGCTCTGGGCCTGGGGGCACCAGCTGAGGCCAGTTCCAGATGGGAGTTGATGGGGAGGGCTGAAGGTGCTGCTATAAGTATCTGTGGAGTCCAGGAAAGCCCCTGGCAAGGCTGCATACCTTTGTGGATGGAGAGAACAGAATCTTTGCTTCTGCCCATGCTTTTCTTTCCCCCACCCCAGTATTTCCTGTTTCAGCCTGACATGTCTCTCCGTGCTGTTGATCCCTGACATTTCAGTCACTGGAGTTCACAAAATAACAAAATAATTTAGCCCTTTGTGATTTTTAATCTGAATTTATGTTACTGTTTGTTACTTCATCCCAGTGAGTAAAGGTGTTTAATGAAGAGTGTAACCTTGATTTCAAGAAGCTTCAGTAATAACACTCCCATTTTAAAAAGTAAAATATTTGCAGAAGACCACTACATAATATTACAGTTTGTAATTTCTGTAAACGTGATGGGCAGCTTATATCATCTTGATTTAATACAGCTATCTAATGACAGAAATAGTGAAAGGATCCCATAGGAAATTTTATCGTCATGGGGGAATATAGATAACACATGAGCTTTTGAGTCTGCAATATGGTAGTGCTGATGCACACAAATCTGGACATTTATCTGGTATGTTATATAACTGGCCTAAAAGAGGAATTTCAGAGAACTATGCTTCTTCTTCTAATAGCGTGACTGAGGTCAGGAAGTGAGATTTTGGGGTTGTCTAAAACAAGCAGGTGTTAGTTTGTTACCACAAACTTTTCAAAGGCAGAACTAATGGAGTACAGAATCAGAATCACAGAACAACCAGGTTGGAAGGGACCCATCGGATCTTCTAGTCCAACCATTCCTATCTAACACTAAACCTAGTCCCTCAATACCTCATCCACCCGTGTCTTAAACACCTCCAGGGAAGGTGACTCAACCACCTCCCTGGGCAGCCTATTCCAATGCCCAATGACCCTCTGCGTGAAAAACCTCCTCCTAATGTCCAGCCTAAATCTCCCCTGGCAGAGCTTGAGGCCATTCCCTCTCGTCCTGTCCCGTCACTTGGGAGAAGAGGCCAGCTCCCTCCTCTCCACAACCACCTTTCAGGTACCTCCCATGCGTGGACAGGCTGACAGTATTGGGGTTGTTCAGTCTGGAGAAGAGAAGGCTCTGAGGAGACCTTATAGTGACCTTCCAGTACCTAAAGGGGAACTACCAGAAAGCTGGGGAGGGACTGTTCACAAAGTCTTGTAGTGATAGGACTAGGAGCAATGGCTATAAATTGGATGAAGCCAGACTTAAACTAGACATTAGAAAGAATTTCTTCATCATGAGAGTGATGAGCCACTGGAACAGGTTCCCAAGGGAAGTTGTGGGTGCCCCATCCCTGGAGATGTTCAAGGCCAGGCTGGATGGGGCCTTGGGCAACCTGATCTAGTGGAAGTGTTCCTGCCCATGGCAGGGGGATTGGAGCTAGATGATCTTTAAGGTCCCTTCCAATCCAAACTATTCTATGATACTATGATTCAAATGACTGAATTTGTGTTTGATGGAAGGCCAGTACACAAAATTTTAGTTCCTAAGTAGCTATTGAACTTTATTGATATGTGGAAACTCTGTATATTTGTTAACCTCAGTGCCTGAATATTTTAATGGGACAATGTTCATAATGGCAAAGATAAAGCTTGGCGGTGTAAAGTTCTTTGGCTGCAGAAGCAGAGTAGGCAAGAACATTACCTAGAACAATAGAACGATACCTAGAACGATACAATGATACTTAGAACGTTACCTAGAACCCTACAATGATACATAGAACCCTAGAATGATACCTAGAACGTTACCTAAAACAACAGAATGATACCTAGAACAATAACTAGAATGACACTTAGAACGTTACATAAAAGCCTAGAACGATACCTAGAACGTTACCTAGAATGTTTACTCCCATAGCTTCTACAAACGTTCTGGGAAAAGGAAGGCAAACCCTTTTAAAAGAGTACTTTCTGCATTTAGGAGTACCTATGTACCTAAGCCTATGCAGAAGTATTTAAAAAGGCCTTTCTTCATTAACTTTTTCTCCTTGCCTTACTTGATATCTGGTAGCAATTGATTTTTGGTTTGATTATGACATTTTTTATGCTTGTTGAGTTCATGGGTTATAGGTGTCCAAAGCTGGAGCTTCATAAACTCAATAAGCTCCAGCTTTGGATACTCAGAAGCAAGTAGGACACAGACAGCAAGTAAGGAGGCATTTCATGTTGAAAAGCAAAGTAAAAAGACTGGGTAAGGCTACTGCATGCATACATTTGTGATAATTAAAAGAAAGATTAGCCTTCTATGAGAAATGAGGTAAAACTGATTGACTAATATTTGCCAGGCCAGCTATTGGGAAAGGAGTTGAAAAGAACTTTTAAATCTAGTGAGTCAGAAGCCTTGGGTACCTATGTGCCATCTTAGTGTACAGTAAGGATAAGAAATTCAATTTACCAGAGGAAAAATGGAGGAATGTACAAACTAACATCAGTTCCTACATTGATGTCATTAGATCAGCTGTTACTCCTTTGGTAAGTAGTAATATTTTAAGTATTCAGGTAGGGTGAAAATGAGCTGTTTATGATCAGATAGACCTATAATTAACTTCCCATCATACTTATTCCCACTCTTCATCCTCCCTTGCATCCACATGCTGAAAAATTTAAGTCCTACAAAAAAAGGAGCTTGCCACGGGTCTGATGCAGTGCAATACTATTTAGTCCTTGGAGTTGTGCCTGTATTTATGCATATCTTGAGTATTACCACGGCTGAAGAAGGGATCTGTCATATGTCACAGTTTCAGGGTATGTGAGAAATGACAGTTGGCATACTGAATTTTTTTGCTGACTGTTGGGTCATGGTTGACCACTTTCCTATAAGAAAAGATATATCTAGTCTAGTCAGTGAGAGGACTGCTGAGTGGTCTTGATAGAAGGATTAGGTAGCCATGAGGTTTATGGGCATCCTACACTATAAACCAACTGCTTTTTGTTTTAATTGTGCCTGACAGGAAAAAAATGGTATAATGTTTTAGGAATGTAGTGAATTTCCCTCGTCTAGTTTAATAAGATGCTCAGATCAGTTATTTTGTAGTCAGACCATTAGGATTTCTCTGAAATATAACTGCTGGGCTAAGCAACTCTTCTAGTGATGGCTTAATCCCAGTTTGCATGGTCAGTCTGGAGATATTAGAAGAATTAGTAGCATAGCATTAGAAGCGATGGTAGCATAACCTTTATGCCTGTGTCAGAGTCCCTGGATGCTCCCTTTTCTTGAGTAACAAAATAGTGTGGAGCTGGTGGAACTGACTGCTGGTGATTTTCTGGTGTGGAAAATTTGACTTAGAGAATATATGTGCATGCATGTGATGATAGGAGCCAGCCTCCTGGTACAAGCCCTTGGTGATGTGCTTTGTACTCTTGTTATACATAGTGCCAAAATAGACAGTAATCCTCTTACGTGGGATTGTGAAGTAAGTAATAATAGAGCAGAAGTCAGTGCCATCAGTTCAGAGCTGGCTTTTTGATGAACATATTTGTCATTTGTATCTCCTAGATTCTTTAGTACTTCTAAATCTTTGTATTAACTAAGTCTGTCTCTCCAGCGGCAAATGTTTCAATTTCACAATAGTAATGTCTGCTGCAATCAAGACCTTTCTGTTCATCTTTCTGAGTGGTGTGCTTGCTTTAAAAAGGCCACAGAGATTTTGAGTTTTATAATTCAACTCATTTCCTAATGTGAAAAATTCAGATAAAGCAAAATTGTAAGATCACTTAGTCTGTGTAAAATGTTATAATTGTTTTATAAGACACCCCAAAAGGATGTGAAGTAATCAGTTACTATTTGCATACTGTTCATCCCATTTAGAAAAAATGAAGTTGGCTGCTGTGCAACAGGATAGGCACAGTGAGTATGTTCTGGGTGAGAGAAGCAATTAGCTCCACAGCAAGTGCAGTCAGAGCAGAAAGGAAGGTCTGGAGGTGTTTAATTAATACTAATACTAATGCTAATTCATGCTTGTGAGGACCAGAATCATGCTAGGTTACTGCTGCCTTGGTCTTGTGGTTCTCAAGTTTGGCATCTAATAAACATTAGATTTAGAAAAGCTTTCCAGAAAAGACAATAAATCATGTCAAACTATGGCCTGTTCCCATTCCACCTGGAGATAATAAAGTACACCTTATACTGAAAGTGAGTGGAATCCGATCTGTAAAGCTTTTTGTTTTTTAAACAAATAATAACCCTCTTGGGTTTTTTTATACCTTTTTTAAAAAAGTAATTTGAAGTAATGAAAATACTTGTTATTTGTTAACATTTCTCATTTAGGGAAAAATAAAAAAGGATTTATTTTCCACTGCGTAAACAGTTTGGAAACAGGTATATTTCTTTTTAGACTGAAGTGGATGGCAAAAGTCCTTTTGATGGAAAAATGTTTAACCATCAGTGTATTCTTATTTGCATAGCTTGACTTCTTGAGATCCATTTTTACTCTTTAATTTAAAAATGGAGTGGAAAATAGAAATACTGTCCCATTTAGTTTGAAGTTCACTTTCTATGCAACTCTTCTTGCTCCTGTTTTCATTTAGGATGTTGCTCTGGACTTTTAATTTAGACTCCAATAGGCTGGAGAGGATAATTTTCTCCATTCTTACCTATTGAGAATACCTGCTCTGTGGCTTCAGGCTTACCTGGTTTGACATTTTGTAAATGTTCCTCTGTTGGGTTTCAGCAGTGTGCATTAGTAAAAGGATGATTTCGGTGATGATTTACTTTTTGTACAGGAGCACTCATATAATCCTGAGTTGTACTTGTAATCACAGACATTTTGGATAACTGCCAGGGACCATCCACAAACTTTTCAGTTTTCTTTAGAGATTGCCTATGTTTATGTAACCTTATGTCACCTCTTCTACTGATGGTTATCTGTACAAACAGCTTTATTGTTCCATTTTGGCAGCAAACTTCCATATCACATTGCATTAATTATGCTGTTGTATTGAACTGATTGCCTGTTAGTACATACATTCAGATTTTGCAGTTATTGTGTGATTAAAGTATTATTATTGCACATTACTGTATGATTCAAGAGTAACGTATCAATAATCAGTCTATACTTTCTCCAAAGAATAAATCAAGAGTACTGGATTAGAGTCACGATGTTTAATGATTATTTATGTCACAAGAAAAAAACAGAAATGAAACCTTTGTTTTTTGTATTTTGAGGAATTTTTAAGAATATAACACTTGGTTTCCTTTGTCGTCTGGGACTCCCCAACTGAACATTGTTAGTACAGTGGTAATAGTTTACAAGTCTGGTAAATGAACATACGAGTTGTTTTCCTTATAGGCTGTCCCTTTTGTCAGTCAGCAGTGTTCCATGTCAGAGTGAGGTGCTGCCTGAAGGGAGGTCTTCTACTGCACCACTCCTTTCCTTTCACTGTGGGTTGTGCTGCTGATACTTCACTGGCACTGGATTCAAGGGTTTTGTGACTACAGCATGGATGAGACCTCCTGGCTGCTCTGACTTCAAACTCCCTCACCGCTGCATCAGCTCTCTCCTGTAGCTTGCCTGTGGCTGCCAGGCCTTGTGGGAAGGAGGGAGACATCTGGGGCAGCTGGGGAGTTGGGAGCTCTTGGGAGCATATGAGGCAGCAGCCCACAGACATGCTCCCCAGTGTGCTGGCTGAAACCACACACGGTGACCGAACCACAGACTGCCTGCTGTGGTTCCTCTGCTGGCCTAAAGAGAAGCAGCTGCAGCAAACATCCAGCGCTTACACATTAATTTTTAGCATCTGCCTGAAACTTTGATTCCTTTAGTCACAGACTTGCTACTAATGATGGTTGTTTACCTGAATACCAAAAAGTAGTCTGGAAAAGATGATTTTTCTTTAGTGTCCTGCATGGAATGGTGACCTTATAGCACATCTTTCAGTGGAATATTTTCTCTGCAGTTTTTTTTTTTCTCCTCTCTTATTGTGAATGTTTGAAGCTCCCACATTGTAGGTCGCAGTACACTTTCCACTGACATTCTTTTTACACACTTGCAAATACATTTTCAAAGCAATATTGTAGTTAATAGTAATACATTATTCATTAATGCAGTGCTTATGTAGAGTAGCAGCCAAATATAAAACATATTTTGTTATATGAAATATTGGATATTGAAAACAAATAGTAGAACGATAAATGAAAAAACATATAGGGATTTATCACCCTCATAGTAGACATGCTCTTTTTCTTACTCTCTTTCTGCTCCGTCTGCAGTAAAAATTTTTCTCCCAGCATTTTGCGCAGACGCGCATACATCTCACAGAATCACAGAATGATCTGAGTTGGAAGGGACCCACAAGGACCATTGAGTCCATTTCCTATCCCTGCATAGGACAACCCCAAAATTTATACCATGGGTCTTATAACATTGTCCAAATACTTCTTGAGTATTGCTAGGCTTGATGCCATGACTGCCTTCCTGGGAAGCCTGTTCCAGTGCTCCACCACCCTCTGAATGAAGAACCTTTTCCTAATATCTGACCTAAACCTCCCCTGGCACATCTTTCTGCCATTCCCTTGGGTCCTGTCATTGATCTTCAGAGAGAAGAGATCAGCTCCTCCTTCCTGCTATGAGGTCCCCTTTCAGTCTCTTTTTTCTCTGGGCTGAACAGACCATGTGGCTTTAGCTACTCCTCCTATGACTTCCCTTCTAAACTGTTCACCAGCTTTGTGGCCTCCTCTGGACACTGTCCAGTAGCTTGATATCCTTTTTTACTGTAGCATCCAAAACTGCACAAAGTATTTGAGGTGGGTCTGCACCAGTGTGGCGCAGAGTGTGAAAATCAGCTTCCTTGACTGGCTAGCAATGCTGTGCTTGATGCATCCTAGGACAAGTTGGCTCTCTTGGCTGCCAGGGCGCACTGTTGGCTCATGTTCAACTTGCTGTCGACCAGAACCCCCTGGGTCCCTTTCCACAAGGCTGCCCTCCAGCCTCTTGTTCCCCAGCCTGTATGTGTATCTAGGGTTGTTATGTATTGTATTTCTTAGAAATGGGAATAAGTTGAAGTAAGTGCTCCTGCAGAAGTGTCAGCTAGTAAAGCTGTGTGAAGACAGGACACCACACACCCCTCTGCCAAGGGGACCCTCTGTTGAACCCCATCAGTGGGGAAGGACTTGTTTTCAAGCCTGCCTTTTCTCTTTCCTCTCATAAGCAGAGAGCAATATTTCCAGTGTCGCAGGGCTGTGATCATGTGTGCATGTGCTTTTGACTGTGATTTTATTTCATTTCATTTCATTTCATTTCATTTCATTTCATTTCATTTCATTTCATTTCATTTCATTTTATCTAAGTACAGGAGGGGGAATAGCTTTCATTCTTTAAGATTAAAACTTGATTTTTTGACCTTCCTTTATGTCTTTCCCAATACAGATAACTGAAGTTTTATTGATTAGATGATGACAGCCACAGCCTGATGCATGGGAGAACTACTGTCTTGGGTGACTGTCAGGAGGACACCTGGGAAGGCTGTGCAGTAGCACTGTGCTAGTTGAAGATTTAGAGAGGAAATTAAACTGACTATTCAATAGTAGTAACTACAGTATTTTAAAATCGTTGCAAATTTTTTCCCTAGAACAGAAATGAAAGGCTTCTGTTTTTCTTTTGTATTGAGTGTATTTGTATTTTCTTTTGTATCAGCAGCAAAGATGGCACATAAAATGTATGAGTCAGGTGAGTTTATCGAATAACTGGGTGATAATTAGTTGTTCTTCAAATCAGTACTGTTATTGCCCATCTGAGAGTCTTCAGGATATTCCTGATTCTAATTTTGTTCCTTTCTGTGACAATCTGAAGGCATTTCATTGACTTCAGTGGATTTATTTTTTCTGTATCACATCAATGTAAAGGAGACCATAATGTGAGCTATTTTTTTTTCTTTTGTTTTCTTTTGTAGGCATATACAAATATTTTCTTTTTTAATTCATCTCCTGAGACAATTTTTTTATGACTGAAACATTACATATTCTCTGTGATAATATGAAAACTAAAAAAAAAATACTCTGTTAAATAAAAGGTGTTTTTTCTGGACACTTATAAAAAGATGCAGCTGAAGTGAAGGGATGAATTTATAAAAAGAGCTTGGGGTGGTACCTCTGAATTGTTCCTCCTCTGGAGGAGATGGATGCTGTTAGAGTTTTCTATACATTCTATACATTTCTATACAAGTTGGAAACAGAGAACTAACATTTTATTTTGGTTATTCAGCTATGTGTGCTGAAAACAAGTGTCTGATTATGCTGCCATATATCTGCTGGTAGTGTCACTGCAATGTTTTGATCTTTTAGTTACTAAGATTTTCCCAACAGTTTTATGTTTGGAAAGCATAATACTGTGTTACTATCGTTTGTTTTGAGAGAAACTTTTGCCTGACTGGTTTATTCTATGAGTTAGCAGATGGCGTTTTAACTGTGCTTGATTCAGCAAGCCTTGGTTTTCTAAGTATGTCTCTGGCTCAGAAAATCTCTGCGAAGCGCTTAGAAAGTGATGAGCAAAGTAGTAACTGTGCTGTTTGGGAGCACAAATGGAGCAGCCATGATGTGTTTGACAAGGGTTTATGCAGTCTGGGGGATTAAAATCGGCCTCTAGACAAGGACATGTCACGCCAGTAGAACATATGGTGACTCCACTGATGCAATGGGTGAGCTGCTTGGTTGAGGAGAGGAAGAAATTATGGCAAGAAATATCTCAAAGTCGAATTTGCTGTGCAGCGTTTGATTCCTGTATTCTGTGTATGAGCATTACCATGATGTGCTTTCTAAAACAACTGAAGAACTTCAACTGTGTAAGAGGTTACAGTAGATAAAGGTCTGCATTTTTCATAAGTTCCACAAAGCCCCTTTTTTAACTTGTTCTGTTTTGTCTGAACTCTTTGTGGTCTGAGTGTAGTGTCAGCACTGATAGCAGTAGTAGACTTGTAATTTTTGAAAGTTTTAAAAAATATATTATAGACATGCAAGATTAGGGATAGGAATGTGTCGAATATAATTATCTGTGTAATGATATAAAATACAATTCTAAGCATGTTATATTAATTTATAAATAATTTGCATTCAATAAAGAACATTTTAGTTCAAGGGGTAACCAGAGAGATTTTTGTTCTTAAGGCAAATGTTTTGTTGTAGATTGGATTTTTATTTATGGAGTTTATTAGAAACAAGTATGATTTAAACAATGATTGACAATCAAAGAGTTTTATTGCTACTGTTCTTGCATTTCATTATAACTTTTACATTATAACTAGTTGTTTTTTAACTAAGGCTTACACCACATCTTCAAGTATATGTGTTTAATAAATATTTGTGAGTACCATGTTGAAACTCAATCTATACTGTCACAAATCAATGTCATGGCAATATAGTTTATTAAAGTTCTCAGTTAAGTATAACATGCAATATAAAGAAGTATTGTGTGCTTTATATTTTCTCTTTGAAGGAGTACTAGATGTTTATGGTTTTTGGTGGTGAACATTTTTACTCTTTTTCTCTGCCTATGAGCTGCGTGCTTCCACGCGTTTTGTTGGCAGATTTATCAGTATGAATCTTCAAATGTAGTTAATGGTCTGGCAGTGTGTGAAGACATCTCTCTTCTGTCACTTTGTTGTAAAAAGCTCCCGTAGAGCAGAGAGATGCCAGATCAATTTTTGTTAGACTTGGAAAAGCTCTGACAGCAGTGCAGACCACTGGTAATGCTTGCAATCATGGTAATTCCAAGCAACTCCAGTATCATTGTTTGAGGATCTCCCTGTCAGTCTCTTTCTCTCTCTGTCAGAGTAATTTAAAAACTGAGGTTAATATTTCCCAAGGAGCCTAAGGAAGTCAAAGGATCTGACTTTCAGTGAATTTCAGTGGGATTTAGGGCTCAAATTTAATTTTCTTTGCAAACATAAGCCTGAAGTTTCAACAAATAACTTGCTTGTGGTAAACTCATTAAAAACTGTGATAGCTTGCAGATTGTTTACGTAAGTGTAATCTTCCAAGTTAATCTTCCAAATGAAAATAACCAAAATAATGTTCCCTATGAGAAGGGATGCAAATGGACAGAGATACTAGGAAAAAGCGGCGCTGAATTATTTAAGTAAGCAAAGTCTAAGTTATGAAATATATTTTAATGTCTTATTTCCTAGGCTTGGCTGCATACTTTCTATGTGTTCAGGCATCAGTACCAGCTCCGGCTTTTCTGGAGCATTCTCGCCCTTCGTTGCTCTCAGAGTCAGCCTGTCGGAGAGGGATGCCACATAGTGGCTCAGGACAGGCTGGAGGTTCCCCAGCTGCCTCAGCTGGTACTGAGGCTACCCATTCTGGGGCTGCCTCTGCACAAGCAATACCCTGGTGAAATATGTTAATGGCACAGGACCACCTCTGGTCCTTCTGTTATCTGGGTAAGGACTTTAAAAGAGAGTCTCCAGGCATCATGGCTTGAAAAGAAAAGTGAAGAGGTGTCTTGTCTCTTGGCATCATTCTTCGCTTAGGATGATGACTGTTTCTACAAGGTCTAATGTGTTGGAGATGAAAAGAGAATTTGTAGAATAATTTAATGATTTATTGGGCCAGAAAGGACTGTTATGTTCGTTTACTCTGACATCTGTGTTGAATCAGATTTTATTACAGCATTATCCTTGTGCAAAGCTGTATTTATATAAAAACATTTAGCTTAAAATGAACCACTCGCAGTTCCAGAGAGTCTGCCACTTCCCTAGGAATATAGTATAGTTATCCTGTTACAAAAGTTGCTGCTATGAAAGTTTACCTAAAGTTGGCCAAAAGTCGTTTGTATGTACCCCTTAGCCACCATATTTTTCGTGTCTGTCTGTTGAGTGTGAAAGCATCTTTTACTACTGGAGAATAACAATATGCTTAATAACTTGCTAATCTAGGTAGCTGAGAAGCAAAGCTGTCCTGTTCAATTCTACTCATGGAAGAGTGAAAAAAACAGAATGAACAGTCTTTATTTAAAAAAATTACAGACTAAACAAAAGGATATTGGCAAATTTTCCCCAAAATATATCACCTGAATAATTAAATTACCTAATCAGTGAAAGTAACTAAAGCCGATTTTTGATTTTTCAGGTTTTGTAGATCAACAGTGTGTGGTGTTTTGAAATATCTTGGAAGGAACCCTGTAATATAAATAATTTTCTCTTGGGAATGCTAACACTGCAAGCTAGTAAGACATATATTTTATTAACATATTAACATATCTTACTGTGACTGGGAATGAGCTGCAAATGGAGTCCTATATCACAGTGACAATTTATATCTTAAAAGGAAGACAAATGTAATTTTAATATTACCATTAAGGAGAACCCTTTGTAAGAGTAATTACTTTTTCAATGCTGCACTTAATGTTTAAACTATGCCATTTTGTAGCACTGATAAAAATGTTCTGGTGGTTTTGCTTTGACAAATTATGATTCAATTAAATCTTGATTTTTTAGATATATTGATTTAATATTTTTTAATGTAGAAAAAATGATTTTTTTACAAGGTTGAAATATTTGACTTACAGTGAACTAAGCAATCAGATGTATTTATACAATCAGTTTGTTACTAACAATTGGTGTCTGTAATGGTTTTCTGTCCAAAGCAAAAATATGAGTGAATTTCCTTACTTTTGGTTTCCTACAAAACCTTATTCCCCTCTTTTCTCCATGACTCCCTGGGACCTCAGTTTCTTTTTTACTAAATTTCTTGTGTGTATCTGACAATTCACACCCCTTGATCTATTGGGTTTAGCACGGCCTTTTCAGAGATCAACAGCCTCAATACTACTTCTGTGTCCTACTTCATGGGGCTGTGTCAAGAGTCCCAGGGTAGTTTGGTAACAATTTGTTTCTCCATAAAGCACCCATCAGCTCCTTTACTATGGAGAAGGAAGGAGGCTGGGTTATCTACGCAAGACTAAAGATGACCCTTTCCCTTACTGAGGGTTATTTCTTCTTTAATTCAAGGTATTAAATCCTAGGAGTCTTTTAGTTGAATGATTCCAAGTCAGAATGTGTAGAAGCTAACAATGGTTCTGCTATTTGGTGTCACTGCAGGGATGAGCTTTTCTTATACTAAGGTTTCAGTGTGTGCTTCGTGATCAGGCTTGTCATGGCCTGACTTATCTGCAAGACGTGTTATTTAGATAATATTGATCTAATATCTAAGACTTTACTATCTGGACCTTTCTATCAAAGATATGGCTAAGCACCGTCTCCTTCTAGGTGGTTTTACTTCTGCTGCCCTAGTTCTATTAGAAGTTGTAATTAGAACCATAAAGAACATTTTGTTCTTGCATCAAAACCAAAAGCCTTTGTATTGTGAACAGTGGTGGGGAAGACAGGAGAAGCCTGTCATTTTCATCATCCTTCTGGTTTTGATAAGGAGACTGTGTTTAAATAGTGAAGAAATTAATTTTTGTGCTGCAGCAAAATACTCTGCTGTCTCTATGCAGAACATGGGAGTTGAATGAACTTTCGTCTACTTTCTGATCCCTGAATGGAGACACAAAGAAGGAGAGATGCCTACCCAGAACCTAAAGCTTGTTTTCTTTCCAGAAACAAAGATTCCAGCATAATTCCAATTTTGTGGAAATGCCCAAACAATGTTTGTTCTTATGAGAATAAAGAGCAAATTTTGAAACTTTGGAGGTTTTCCTAAAATGATGTTGCTGTCCTATAGCCAAAAATAAATAACCTCTGCTATTTATAACTACTACACATGGATGAAGATGTTTTCAGACTCTTTGACATATAGTAATATTTTCAGTATGGTATCAAATATGGTTATATGGCACTACATTTCACTTTGTATATTTTTACTTTTTTTTTTATTGAGGCTATTGCAGCTTTCAGCCTTTTTGGATGTAGAAAAATAACTTCTTTAACAACACAATGTTAATAAAACTATCAGGGTCATCTGCAAATGACTGAAATAATATACTTTTGCTTACAGGCAGATTTTCAGTCAGATAGGAGTAATGAACTGTAATTCCTGTTGTTTCAGTTGTAAGATGAAAATGTAAGTGCAATTTACAAAGAAAATAAGTAGAAATGCTATTTGGTTTGCCCTTCTTAGCATTATGTTACTGAGAGGTAGTCAAGTGAAAAAAACAATCACCAGCATTTTCAATAATTAACCTGTGCCTCCTAGGCAGAAACCAAATTTTGAAAGGAAATTAATTCTGAGAGAACATGATTGAAATAATTGCCCCCTTTATTTCTTCATATTATCTTGCTGGTGTGACAAAGAGAAGCGAATATATATAGAAAATCTTTGACTATCAGCACCTAACCTTTCCTTTAAATTGATATTTGGTATATCTCAATTTCTTCCTCTCAGTTTCTTTCCTAGGCACAAAACATCTAGGTTTGGATAATGATGAAGTATGCAAAATGTGTGTCATACTTGTCTCTGAAAATCAGATATTTATGTGTGCTGTTACCCGTTTTGTGCACAATAAAGCCCAGATACATAGACAGTAGGTATTTAATGTACATAGGTTCTGCTGAGGAACTGGTAGTTGTTCTTGGCTCTCCCAGGGCTCAGTGCTAGGTCCAGTCCTGTTCAATGTCTTCATCAATGACCTGGATGAGGGCATTGAGGGTACCCTTAGCAAGTTTGCAGATGACACAAAGCTGTGTGCAAGTGTCGATCTACTGGAGGGTAGGGAGGCTCTGCAAAGGGACCTGAACAGGCTGGACCACTGGGCAGTGTCCAACGGCATGAGGTTTAACACGGCCAAATACCGGGTCCTGCACTTGGGGCGCAACAACCCTATGCAGAACTACAGACTGGGAGAAGCCTGGCTGGAAAACTGCCAGGAGGAGAGGGACCTGGGGGTGTTGGTCGACAGCCGACTGAAGATGAGCCAGCAGTGTGCCCAGGTGGCCAAGAAGGCCAATGGCATCCTGGCTTGTATCAGAAATGGTGTGACCAGCAGGTCCAGGGAGGTGATTCTCCCTCTGTATTCAGCACTGGTGAGGCCGTTCCTTGAATACTGTGTCCAGTTCTGGGCCCCTCACCACAAGAAGGATGTTGAGGCTCTGGAGCGAGTCCAGAGAAGAGCAATGAGGCTGGTGAAGGGGCTGGAGAACAGATCCTATGAGGAGCGACTGAGAGAGCTGGGGTTGTTTATCCTGGAGAAGAGGAGGCTGAGAGGAGACCTCATTACTCTCTACAAGTACCTGAAGGGAGGTTGTGGAGAGGAGGGAGCTGGCCTCTTCTCCCAAGTGACAGGGGACAGGACGAGAGGGAATGGCCTCAAGCTCCGCCAGGGGAGATTTAGGCTGGACATTAGGAGGAGGTTTTTCACACAGAGGGTCATTGGGCATTGGAATAGGCTGCCCAGGGAGGTGGTTGATTCACCTTCCCTGGAGGTGTTTAAGGCATGGGTGGATGAGGTCTTGAGGGACTTGGTTTAGTGTTAGATAGGAATGGTTGGACTAGAAGATCCGATGGGTCCCTTCCAACCTGGTTGTTCTGTGATTCTGTGATTCCCATGGTATGTGGATGGTAGACTCTAAAATCTGGTCCTATGCCTGAAAAATTTCACCAGGCTCTTCCCCTACTTTTCCTCCAAGAAAAATATTCTCCCAGAAAAAGAAAAAAGGGGACCCAAGCAGTATATTCCTGCCTACTTATACTGTTATACTGCCTAAATATGAAATATAACTAGGACAGATGATACAAGTATTCTGAAATACTCTTCTTGGCTGATTCTTCTCTGCTGGTCTTGTATCTGTTGACTTGGGCTTTCCTACTGCCATTTTAAATTCACAGGATTTAAAAATACTTCAGTCTCTTTCTTTCATTTGATTATTTCTACATGGTAAAATCTGCTTGCATGCCAAATTTCAGCTTTCACTGCCAGATATTTTTCAGTTATGATAACCTAAAAAGGGGGGGATGAGATGCAAATGAACAGCCCAGCCTCACTCCAGTTTAGTTAGAAGTAGTACTAAAGAAATGAAAGTAATTTTTAAGAAACTGAAATCAACAGAGTCCTCAAGCGTGTGGCTGAGGGTAGTCCCCAATGAAAATTAGACATGTGTTTCAACTGCCAAACCATTAACAAAAAAACCCCCGAGCAATTATAAGGCAGAGATGAGATATTCCCATTTGACATGACTTCACAGAAAGAATGACTATGAGTCAAGAAGCTATTCCAGTATTTCTTAAAGACAGCTTCAGTGTCCTCTTCTTAGGAACATCACTGAGTAACAGGACAGAAGTGAAAAATCCCTCCTGCCTTCTGAGAGTAGTCCCACTAATTTACAGGATTTTATTAGTGATGAATTTGCTACTGTGGATTTAGGTTTCAGCGTTTGAATGAATGGGAGATAAGACAATGAAATTATCTTTAAGATCATTAAGAAACATACTCTTCTGAAAAGTGAGGGCTTGTTAAGTTGGGATATGTTAAGGTGTCATATTTATTATGTAGTGTACTGTCAAAGTCTTGGAAAAACGTTAAGGTAAGATGTGGAGCTTTTTTTTCAGAACTGATAGCCAAGAATAGCCAACTTGCAGTCAAGAGCAAAATTTTGCCATTCTATGTGTGTTTGGATATTCTCACTGCATGTGGCACAAGTAGCATGTGCATCTGTCTGAGAGTTAGATTTCCGTAGCAGCACATTTCAAAATGGTTTAAGAAAGATAGTTTTCATTGCTTTTGTATTCATGCATTTAAGAAGTTGTTGACACTTGTGTTTTTAAAAACATTTCTTGAGGGAACCAATGACTCCTAGTCTGTCAAAAGAATGTCAGAGCATCTCTGATTTCAGTTTATGTTCTGATTATACAAGTATAGACAAGCTTATCTCTGGCCATGTAAACTATTTGCATCAGTGAGAACTTCCCATATGCTTAAAGTCTGAGATAGCTGTATATTCTTTTGGAATAGGGTCACCAGAACATCCTTGCCTTTGAATTGATTTAAGAACTGATAAAGCTGATAAAGCCTGATGCATGGTGTCTAAATTCAGTTAACTACACTCAGAAATTGAGAAATTACATCTGGTTTCGCTAATATCTTACAACAGATATGTCTTTTTCATATTTAATTACTAACCACAAGCCATATTTGCTAATATTATCGCCAAATGTTTTGGTCAATATAATAGAGAAAAGATTATTGTTTCTAAAGAATGGGAGGGTTTCCAATTGGGAATTGGGGTTCTACTTCCACAGTTCTCAGATTTTAGGAGTAAAGAAATAATGACTCTGTTTTAAGCACTGGAGTACCTTTCCTGGGGCATTTTTTTCTTAAGCCGAATATCTGTAAGGCTGAATTAGCATGGTACAAGTGTAAAACTTTCTTCTTTGATATTTTCAATGTTTTGAGACTTTTGATTGGATACACACACTTGTTGACAAGTGTAACCTAAAGACAAGTGCCTAATCCTATGAAATATTAGTTTATGGTGAGTTGCTTTATAGTCACTCTGGCTCTGCAGCATAGCAAGTGATGCTGTGTATGAGAGGTAAGCTGTGGAACAGGAAGCCTATTTTAGCTTGTTTTGTTTGGGTTTATTTTCCTGGGTTTTTAGAATTGTTAGAATTAGATCCTGTGAAAGTGACTGTAGTGTTTTAGACTATGACCTCAAATGGAGAATACAAAGCATAGACCAGGTTATCTGTTTAAGCCAAGGAATGATATTTGCTTTGATACAAATGATATCTTAGTAATTTATCTGTAAGAGAAAAGTGAAAATGTTATGCTTTTCATTTGGCATTGGCAAGTCACTCCTCATATTTGTATTTACTTTAACTTCCAGCATTTTTAATGGACTGTTAAGCTGGACCATTCATTTTAGTTTGCATGATAGGCATGTAAAATTATACTTTAGTTATGCTTCTTTAAAAATTTGTCTCCTAGATCTGTGGAATCTGCTTGTGCAAACAGTGACAAATATATTCTATATAAAGATCAAGGGAGGATACTGGAGGAGTCTTGTTGCTCTATTTATTGTTTTGAGTGGAGCACTGGATCTGAGAGACTTTAAAAGTAATGATAACATTAATTCAATTTGAAAGGAAGTGATTTAAAGATTTGATCTGTGCATTGTTATGTGAACTGCAATAATGCTCAAAGCATTGTTTTTTCCTGAGCAAATAACCACATTAAAGAAAAATTCCCAAACCATGTATAGATAGTCTTGGCTCTGTGTTCATAAAGAAAAGAAGGAAATGAACTGATTTCCTGGCTTAGAAGCTTTTAAGAAATATGCCTGGCTTGTGCTCACAACTCCCTCTATTTTGTGTCCTCAGGCTCAAAAGAGTGGTTAAACCTTATAGGGTTTTTTTTGGTAGCTTCTCTGTGGGTGAATTGAGGCAGGATGAGTTAAATATGCCTTTATGGATGGGAACAGCGTTTCTTTGACAGCTGCTTTATCCTGGTTCCTTGCTACCCCATCATGGTGCTGGGACATGAGAGGAATAGGGAAAGGCTAAGACTTGTTTGCCATTGAAACCCCTGCCTGTCTGTGGGGAAATTAAAACCTGCTCTATACCCTAGAGAAATATTCTGCTACTTATTCTCCAGTGACAGCATAGCTCAGCTTTCCATTGGAATATGCTGCAGTAGGGCTAGAAAGGATGCTGTGGTACCTTAGCATGGTGGTGCTTCTTTTGCTTGCAAAATCTCAGATGGTAATGCCTGTGACTGTCTTCTTTTCTGTAGCTCTCTGAATTTCCTGACACATGGAGACACAGTCAGGATTGTATGAAGTTTGTATTGCCATTTTTTATAAAGCTCACTCCTCAGTTTATAGACAGGTAACCTATAAGCACAAAACTTTCCTTGTAAATTCACAAGTGTTTTCTTTTTTTGTTGGTTTTATTCTCGTTTGTGCTGTTCTTTCAGGATGAGTGGTGTTCAGTAGGTATGGCACTGAATTATTGCTTTGGTAAAGTAAATTGTATACCTTGACTTTCTGCTCTACTGCATGACTATGGGAGATAATTTTTATCTTTTGTATCTCTGTTTCCCAATCATGCTACATCTACCAAAATTGCCATACTATTCTGCCAGGGAAAAAAACATGCATATATATATATGTGTAGATAATTTCCAGAGTGCACACTATAGCTTTTGCAGGATTTTGCAAATTCTAAACTTTAATTAAAAAATAGAATAAAGGTCAAATTCTGCTTGTCTTACACATATGAAATGAACAGTTGTACTACGGTGACATACTGCCAAGATTTGAACAATAGGGTCTTTCAGAAATGTTCCTTCTCACCCAGTGATAAACTCTGTGTGGTGACATTTGTGTGCACATGAGAGGAGATGAGAAGCACTGAGCAATATATGCCTTTGTTTTTACTTTTTAAACCAAAGTGGTCTTTTTAGAACTCAGAAGCCAGACAGTCTGTTGGAGCCTGCTAATGTTGTTTCTTTGTATTCATCTAGGCACAATATGATACTTGCAACTTTTATTGGTACTAGCATTTACTAATATAAAAAGCATATTTGGAGGGTTAACAATGTATGCCTTTAAGGATGCTATAGGGACCTATGTTTTGTATTCCGATATGCAAAATGTATTGAAGTTATTGTTTGATGTGGTTAGAGAAGGAAAAGGACCTCTGTCTCAGTATATTTTTGTAGTGTGGGTACATTAAAAAAAAATCTTTGGCAAAAAATTATTTCATGCATGTTATGTGAACACACAGATTTTTAGACCTGCAGAAGATTCAGTCCATCTTATTGTAGTCATAGAGACTTTGCTAGAAGAAGCTCTATGTAATGCTTTCTTCTGTTGAAGATGAATCTCCTATGAATAGAAGCAATAGATAATACTATAATTTTGTCAAATGTTGTCAAAATGGCAGCATTCATTGCAGTGTGTCCCAGGATAAACTTTTCAATGGAGAACAGCAGCATTGCTTTATCTTATTTTGCTTTGGTAGGTAAATTCCTGTGTGATTCAATTACTGTTGCTTTGATTTCCCCTCTCTCTCTCATACATCTTAGCTGCGATGGATATTTGTGGCTAAGCCTGACTAGCCATAGCCAGTTAGAGTTTCAAAACTAGACAGCCTTGCTAGTATAGTGTTGTGCCTGAGATGATATCCCATGCTGAGGGTATATTCACTGAGGCAGAGGAGCTCCTCAGGTACAGAACTTCAAAGGAATTAAATAACCATGACTGAATATCATGGGGGAGAATGGGCACTTAACCAGCTGTGTCTGAACCAGGATTTTTTACTCATCTATAGTTTATGTTAGAGGTAGAACTACAATCTAAAAACCCAAGTTTGGGAGGACTAGGAAAGACCACTCCTTATCACTAAAGAGAAGCTGCACCCAGAGGAAGAGCTATGCTTGCTCATGCAAACTCCTCCCCACAACACTGAATTCTTCAGAGAAAAGGGAAACTTGAAAGAATCTGCAAGGTCTTTGAAATTATCATGTTAAATACTGTGTAATTTTAGTAGACTAACCTATGCTTTGATTTGAAAGCTTGAGATTCATTGTAGCATATCACTTCATTGTAGCAGCAGCAAGCTATGACAGGCTTCTGGGGAAAATCTTTTGCGAGGCCCAGTCTGAGCTTGTGTTGAATGTCACGAGTAGTTCTCAGGTGGCTCTGATTTTTCTAGGTGTAGGTGACTTGCAGAAGCTGTTTGCTGGAGACCCATGTTTCCAGAGAAGCATACTCCATGACTTGCTAGCATTGAGTATGCATGGCTAATGCAGTAATTCTGAGAGGTGCAGATTTTCATTTCAGTGAAAACCAGTCAGAAGAGAATCAAGAGAATGCTCTGGTCCATATATCTATAATAACCATAGTTTCCTCATTTTATCTTTTGAAAATGATTTGCTGTTTAGAGTTGAGGTATAACTTACAGAATGTATGTTATCTCTATTTTATCACGGGAAAGGAGATCATAGAATCATAGAACAACCAGGTTGGAAGAGACCCACCGAATCATCAAGTCCAACCATTCCTACCAAACACTAAACCATGTCCCTATGTACCTTGTCCACCCATGCCTTAAACACCTCCAGGGAAAGTGAATCAACCACCTCCCTGGGCAGCCTATTCCAATGCCCAATGACCCTTTCTGTGAAAAACTTTCTCCTAATGTCCGGCATAAATCTCCCCTGGTAGAGCTTGAGGCCATTGAGAAGAGGCCAGCTCCCTACTCTCTACAACCTCCTTTCAGGTAGTTGTAGAAAGCAGTGAGGTCTCCTCTCAACCTCCTCTTCTCCAGGCTAAACAACCCCAGCTCTCTCGGTCGCTCCTTATAAGGCCTGTTCTCCAGCCCCTTCACCAGCCTCATTGCTCTTCTCTGGACTCGCTCCAGAGCCTCAACATCCTTCTGGTGTTGAGAGGCCCAGAACTGCACACAGTATTGAAGGAGCGGTCTTACCAGTGCGGAGTACAGAGGGAGAATAACCTTCCTGGACCTGCTGGTCACACCATTTCTGATACAAGCCAGGATACCATTGGCCTTCTTGGCCACCTGGGCACACTGCTGGCTCATCTTCAGTTGGCTGTCAACCAACACGCCCAGGTCCTTCTCCTCCAGGCAGCTTTCTAGACTGACTTCTCCTAGTCTGTAGTTCTGCATAGGGTTGTTGTGCCCCAAGTGCAGGACCCGGCATTTGGCTGTGTTAAACCTCATCCCATTGGACTCAGCCCAGGCAGTCCAGCCTGTTCAGATCCCTTTGCAGAGCCTCCCTACCCTCCAGCAGATCGACACTTCCACCCAGCTTAGTGTTGCCTGCAAACTTGCTAAGAGAGCACTCAATGCCTTCATCCAGGTCATTGATGAAGACATTGAACAGGGCTGGACCGCTGGGCTGAGCCCTGGGGAACCCCACTTGTAACTGGCCTCCAGCTGGATTTAACGCTATTTACCACCACTCTCTGGGCCCAGCCATCCAGCCAGTTTTCCACCCAGGAGAGTGTGCACCTGTCCAGGCCAGAGGCTGACAGTTTCCGTAGCAGAATGCTGTGAGAAACTGTGTGAAAGGCTTTACTGAAGTCCAGGAAGACCACATCCACAGCCTTTCCAGCAACCGAGTCACTTTGTCATAAAAGGTGGTCAGATTAGTTTGGCAAGACCTGCCTTTTGTGAACTCGTGTTGACTGGGTCTGGTTCTCTTGCATGTGCTTCATGATAGCACTCAAGATCACCTGTTGCATGACTTTCCCTGGCACTGAGGTCAGACTGACAGGCCTGTAGTTCCCTGGATCCTCCCTTGGACCCTTCTTGTAGATGGGCACAACATCAACCAGCCTCCAGTCCAGTGGAACTTCCCCAGTCTTCCAGGACTGTTGGAAGATGATGGAAAGGGGTTTGGCCAGCACATCCACCAGCTCCTTCAATACCCTTGGGTGAATCCCATCCAGCCCCATAGACCTGTGGGTGTCTAGTCGGGCTAGCAAAGCTCCAACCACCTCCTCTTGGTCCATGGGAGCCTCATTTTGCTCCTTTAGTTCCAGGGTTTGTACCTAGAGGGAACAACTTTCTTTACAATTAAAGACTGAGGCAAAGAAGACATTAAGTACCTCAGCCTTTTCCTCATCCCCTGTCACTGTTGTTCCTTCTGCATCCAATAGGTACTGCATGGTCTCCCTAGTCCTCCTTTTATCATTTATGTATTTATAGAAGGATTTTTTGTTATCTTTCACAGACTTTGCCAATCTGATTTCTACTTGAGCTTTAGCCCCTCTGATTTTTTCTCTACACAACCTCACTTCCCTCGTGTAGTCCACCCAAGAGGCCTGACCCTTCTTCCAGAGCTCATAACCATTTCTCTTCTTCTTGATATCACTCAAGATCTCTCTGTTCAACCAACCTGTTTTTTTCCCCTGCTGGCTTTTTTTCCGGAACATGGGGTTGGCTTTCTCCTGAACTGCTAGGATTTCCTTTTTGAAGAGCTCCCACGCTCATGGGCTCCCTTGCCCTTAAGTACTGTCTCCCATGGGACTTTGCCAACCAGCCTTCTGAAGAGTTTAAAGTCTGCCCTCTGGAAATTTAATGCTACTGTCCTGCTAACCACCTTCTTCACTTCACCTAGAACAGAAAACCCTATCATCTCGTAATCACTTAGTCCTAGGCGTCCTCCTACTGCCACATCCCCCACAAGGCCTTCTCTGTTCACAAACAGCAGGTCCAGGAGGGCGCCTTCCCTTGTTGGTTCATTCACCAGCTATGCAAGGAAGTTGTCTTCCACGCACTCCAGGAACCTCCTAGACTGCTTCCTTTCTGCTCTATTGTTACTGATATTACTACTATTTAATAGTATAGGTTTTTATGACTCAAGAAATTTGAAGGCAGTTTGCAAATCTGAACACCAGTCAAGGTTATGACCAGGAGGTTAAAAGACAAACCCTGAATGTCCTTAAGGGCAGTTAAAGAAAAAATCATCTGGATACCCTGTGGTCAGCTTCTGCATCAAAATACTACAGCATGTCCCCTGATAAAAATATTTCTTGCTTCTGTTGAAACTTCTTGGCAGTTGAATCAATACAAGTCCCTAGATCAAGATCTCAGATCATGGTCCAAAGAAGAGGGACCAAGGTGATCTAGATGAAATGCCAAGTAGGGGGCTGAAAGGGAGGTGTTCCTGCATCATCTACATGTTCCAGAACCTTTTTCATCCAGAAGCTGGAGTTGTCCTAGTGACCTGAGTGGAAAAAAATTATGAAGTGGTTCTCCGTAGAATTTTTTATTTGTACAGTGAGTTCAGTTTTGATGATACCCTGATCGAATCCTGTTCCAGTTTAGTTTCCATATAATCCAGTAATCTTGGTAGCTTGTTTGGGACTCAGGAACCTCTTTATTCCTCAACATTGGGGTGTAAATGTTTGAGGTCTGTGACAGAACTTAAAGTGTCCAGTACCCTGGGGGCAGTCTGCCAGGGTGTCTCTTGGAGATGGCTCTCATTTTGCTTCCACACCAAAGCTTCTGGGAGATCTTTTCAATTACCTAATTATGAAATATTAGATTCTCTTACTTGCCATGCATTCTATCTTTAGTCTCATCTAGAAGTCCAAAACAGTTTATTTCACTTTGTGTCCAGTTTCTGATTCTGTCTGTTATTAGATGCTGAGGAAGATGCTGCAAAGTATCTTATAATGACAGTGGTGGAACTTGTGTGCTCACATGTTTCCTCCTGCCCTGATCAGGCCCACGGAGCCTGTCTTTTCTGAAAGATCCAGGAAATTATATATTGTCTGTAAGTTATAGTTAAAGAAAAAAACATCTTGAAACCTGAAAAGTGTACAGTAATTTTAAAATACTTTTGAAATGTTGAACAGCAGTCCTTCTTCTAATGGAGCACAGTGTGCACCATAATTTTTATTTTTACTCTACAGTGTCTCTCTTTACAAAGAAAACCCTCTGAAGTTACTAGGTGTACAAAATCACTGTTTGGGTAGTACTTCTAAACCTAAGCATTTACTGCATGTTACCTGTTTCAGTTGTGGAAATGAAGCTGAATAAATGCAGCATAAGTGTTTTTTCTGAATACTGTAATGAACAGATTAGGTCAGTCTTTTGCTTGCTTTGTGTTTCCTCTGTAAACCTTTTAGAGATCTGAGTTTTCTGTAGTCTTTTGAATCAATTTTCCAAGAAAATTTTTGTAGAACAGTATTTGTTGTAGTGGATGGAGGTGTTTTTGTTTGTCTGGGTTTTTTTCCCTCCTCATCATATGGATTTTGCAAATAACAGTTACTGAGGGGTTTATCTAACCGCTTATTGCTAAGGAGCAGTTTTACAATGTGTGATGAAGCATTTTAAGCATACAGATAATTGTTTACCATCAATGCAGAAGGGAACGTGGCTGGAATAAATTTAAATAGTCAACATGGTTCTGGAAACAGTTATGCAAAAAAGGCTTTGGCAAAATATAATTATTTGAAATTGCAGTTTCATTAAACCTGCAAATGTGTTTAAGGAAGAGTAGCCTAAGAGTGATAAACCTGCTATATCAATTTGTAGCCTGGAAGCATTTTTCACTTTAGGCAGTTTACCTTTTGTGGCAGCTTCTGTGTTTTTTTCCCCTGCAATATAGCTCTCAGATAGCAGCCTCTTTTTACTCATGAGACTTTTTTTTCTTCTTTCTCTTGTTTCAGTACATAAGATGAAGATGCAGAAGTTATTTTGGTCTAATCAAGCAGATTTAGTGACTTTTTTCTGCTTATTTTGTCCATGAGATGTAATTTACTATTACCAGAAAGGAAAGTCTGCATAATACCATGGAGAGTAACTGACCCACAGAAACTGTGGGGAGATAACAGATTTTGGGGTGAAGATAGATTAGAACTCCTTCTGCAGGGTCTATTGTCCCTCAAGAGAGTCAACAGCGCCTCCCAGTTGGTATCATCAGCAAACTTGCTAGTGGTCCATTCAAATGCTGCATCCAGATTATAGGTAAATGTATTGAACAGAACAGACCCTGGGACTGAACCCTTAGGAGCACTATTGGTGACTGCTCACTAGTAAAATGTAGCCACATTCACTACAATCCCTTGACCTCTGTCCTTCAGCCAATTCTTCACCTAGTGCACCATGACCTGCTCATCCTACATCTGGATGTAGGGTGTAGAATGCTGTGAGGGGCAGTATCAAAAACCTTAATGAGATCCAGAAAAACTGCATCCACCACCATCCCTTCATACATTAGGTGGGTGACCTTATCATAGAAGGTTTTCAAATTAGTTAAAAAAGGACTTCACTTTTGTGAACCCATGTTAATTGTGCCTTTCAGTAGTACCCAGTAAGTCTTCTCCATATTTTTTCTAGGAACTGAAGTTAACCTTCTAGGAACTGAGGTCTGTAGTCCCCTGGGTCTTCCCTCACACCATTTCTGTTGATTGGAATAACACTGGCTAGCTTGCACTCAGCAGGGACTTCCCCAGACTCCCAAGACCTTTAGCAGATGATCAAGAGGGGTCCTGCTATAGTATCTGCTAGCTTCTTTGTGAATCCCATCATGAAGTCACATGAAAAACTTGTGAATATTCAGCTTATATAGCTGGTCCCTTACAAGAGAACAATCTTTGGAAGGTGGCTATGGTCTTGATGTTGTGGTCAAAACCACATGGATCTTGTAAAAGGTGCCTGCATTTAAGGTCGTGATAACTGATCTTGGCTTACTTCAAAAGCTGATTTGGGATTTGCAGAAATAGAAAGAGAAAGGAATGGAATTGGCAAGACTTAAGGGCAAAGTAAATTACCACCTTTAAATTATCTATCTTTCAAAACCTAAACAGGAGAACAGGATTCCTAAATCTCAACACTCAGTTCTACTCGGCAAGCAGACCAGATGTTTTTGTCTGCTCTTACTTGTGTCTCACAGCTATGCCTCTACTGGGACATGCAGAAAGGTGTCCTGGGTCCCAGGTCTAGTTGTGTTTTGGCCTCATGCTAAGACATAGTCTTTCCTTGGCTCTGTCTCTCCCTTGCTTATGGCAGCACTGGCACACAAGACAAAGGGGAGCAGGGGAACACGTGCCCTGATTGAGTGGCTAAAGGACCAGGACTGGAGACTGCACTCTGAAAAGTATTTTGGAGAAGACAGAGCAGATAAGAGCCTTCTATTGGTATTTCCTACTCTGTTATTCCAAATTCTAAGGATTTTGCTGTCATCCTATGCCCAGACCATGACGATGATGTAAGATATGTGTCTGTATAGAATCATAGAAATCATAGAACTCATGGAATCATAGAACAGCCAGGTTGGAAGAGACCCACTGGATGATTCAGTCCAACCGTTCCTATCAAACATGATAAAAACTTATTTTCATTTTACTTGCTTTTTAGATTAGGAAATCTGTTTTAAAATCACATGAAGATTTTGAATTTCAAAGATTAAGTGTTCTGAATAAGGCAGGAGTCTTTCTTGAAATATGGTGTATATGTAGTCTGCTGGTTTCAGTACGTGAAACAGGGACAAGTCCATGGCTATACAGATAAAAACATAATTCTATCAATCTCTGAGATACGAGTACTTGGTTTCTAAACTTTAATTGTTCTTTTAAACCCAGTATTTGTCTGATGATAATTGAATTGGAATGTTATACTTTGACGTCTAACATTATGCTTTGCTTTCTGTTTGCTTGCCATTAATTATACTTTTTTCCATTTATGTGTTACATTTTGTTTTGATTCAAAGGAAATGTTATCACATGTGAAATGTATTGTCAAAGTCACGTATGCTTTCCTTCCAAAGAACCAATGTAGTATATACCTTCATCCATAATTTGACTGAAAACCTACAGAAAACCCTAATTTTCTTATCAGTGTGTTACTTATACGGAAGTTTTTCCTTTTAAAGGCTGCAAAAAAGGGCTCTGAAGGTTTGAGGGTACAAAACTTCTTTAAGAAGCATTCTTTACTTTTGGATTTTACCTGTAAATAACTAATGAAGCATTCATTTTATTGATGTATGACTCTGATCTTTTATTTCCTCAGCCATCATGTATGTAATGGGAGCACTTGGTCCTGCAGCTGGATACTTGCTAGGAGGACTTCTTATTGGTTTCTATGTTGATCCTAGAACAACTGTTTATATTGACCAGAGTGATCCCCGATTCATTGGAAACTGGTAAGGATCAAGCATCTTCCAAAACTACTCTCTAAATTGCCAGCAGGGAATTGAGACAAATTGGGAAATTGTATACTTTGAGGTCTTGTTTAAGGTTGTAAAAGGAGACCAAGGAAGACCAGATTTCTGTTGATTACTACACGCTAGCCTCTGACAGAGAAAAACACTTGCTACAGAAATGCATAGGCACATTGCATGGAAAACCTCCTGTTTTTGGCTGCTCCAGGACTATCTCTGACCATTGTGGGCATTGAATGACAGCATGCAGCATGGAGATGGTTTTCCAAAGCAGGAACCACAAAATGCAAGCTCTGCTGCCTGGATGAGAAGTGGTAGATTTTGTGTACCTGATCTTGGAGAAGGACGTAGGATGTGGTCAGAACACAACCTTTCCGGTATTGTTTCTCAGGGTGATGGCTCGTGTTTAGGCAGTGGGTGATGTAAACCATCACATTATTCTCAAGTAAATAGTAGGTTCTCAGCGGCACTAAAACAACCATAACTGTTAGCTGATATTTTTCAGCAGGCTTTGATATGTGGCCTTCTTGAAAATGAGTCTTTGATGAAGGTCTCAAGGAGTCTCTAACTGACTTTTCTCAGATAATTCATAGATCTGCCTTGATGTTTTTGTGCAAGCCAGGAAAGATTTAAGTTCATCATCCAGGAGGAGACTGCTACTTTCTAGGTGTAGCGTGCAGTGTCCGTTCTTGCACGCTGGATTTATGGTTGTCACTGTGCCATTGCAGCCAGATTGTATGTTTCTATTTATCCTGCAGTGATCTCTCCTGATTGTTTGATATTAAAAATTCTCTTTCAAGTATTCTTAAGCCTTTGAAGACTTATTGCTACTTTATATGTCATACTTAGTCCAAGAGCATTGCTGCGCAGGACTGACTAGCCAAATTTTCAGTGAGAGAAAGGCAAACCTTAGTGCTCAGTTAACTTATTACCTTGGGTCTAATGACTCTGTACTCTCATGAAAATACTAACATAAGTAATAGGAAAAATTTGTCATGTAAATATGCTGCTGTATTAAAAACATGCTTTGACTATACTTGAATAAAAGATTAGAAATGAAAGAAATATCTATACATTCTTCATAAAACTCTTATGTTTCATGTGTTTTTAAGGACATGTCAGAACTGGTAGTCAGCATCTGCTCAGTACTTTTCAACAGAAATCATGAATTAGCCCAAAAATATATTTAATAATTGAAGTCTGTGGGATTATACAAATGTGGAGTAAGCTTTACTTTTATCTATACTGCAGCCACTGATGTTACTTAAAATGCTGGCATATCCTTGTGAGGTTTACCTTAAACAGCTCAGATGAAGGTAGAACAACCAAAGCAGCATGGAGACATCAGTTTGCTGATGTTGGGCCATTTGCATCAAGCTCTGTGTCACTGCAGATGGTTGGCCACTACTGCTTATTTAAGGCTAGCTTGCATACACGTGCAGTGTTGTCGTAGCCAAATGCATCAGGGAGATCAGACAAAAAAAATGCCTATCCTTGCTTATGCATTACAAATTTAACTATTCTCCCTCAAAAGAGTGAGTGGTAGCGGTGGATGTCCAGTGTCAGGAGTGGGTTCCTGGCATCCTACAGGAATGCTTTAATCACTAAGCTCCATGGCAAGAGTTGTGAGAAGTCACCTCTTATAACTATTTCTGTGGGCATGCTTTGAGAACATATAATCACAGAATCACAGAACAACCAGGTTGGAAGGGACCCATCGGATCTTCTAGTCCAACCATTCCTATCTAATACTAAACCAAGTCCCTCAATACCTCATCCACCCGTGTCTTAAACACCTCCAGGGAAGGTGAATCAACCACCTCCCTGGGCAACCTGTTCCAATGCCCATCAATGCAACATCTACTGAACTAGGCTTTGCAAGCAAAACAGGGCCTAGTTTGAACATATGAAAGATTTCATGTCAACTTGCTGAATACATTTTATGTACCTCCAATGTTTAGTTTAACCTGAACAAAGTATCTTGGTGATTTCAATGTTACACAGGGTTGCCAGCAGAAATGATGCAAATATGACTGAAGCAAGGACAGAAAATCAACTGTCATAGAATCTCAGCAGGCGTGTGGTATTCTAGCAAACATACAAAAGTAAAAGTCATTCAGTTTCTTTTTCCCATCAAGTTGATTAAATCTCTAGAGACTGGCTTTCCCTGGAGGGTGTTTCAGTTTCTTGTATTACTTTTTCACTTCCGAGTTTCTCAGCTTTTACTCTTTAATGTCTAGAAAGTATCCTTACTATCAGATCTCTGGTGATTTATTTCAAAATCTGTGATGGACTGTCATCAGGCATCCATAACACCCGTGCTTTATTCTCTTTTCCCTTTCTGGACAATTTTCTGCTCAGGAAAATGAGGACTCTCACAATATGAGAATTGGTCCTTTGTCCCTTGCTACTCACTGACTGGCTGGTTGCAGAGAGCTCTGCAACTCTGGAAGTGTAGACTTGCATTCACTGAAATCTGTTTTCTGGAACTGTGACATTTTCTCCTTGGAGAGAAGTGCTGTGTGGCCAAGTTTATTTTTATTTATGTAATCTAACAATTTGAAATGTGAAAGTAGTCTTGCACTTACTTCAACTGACATGCTTTTTAAAAGTAGGGTGCAGTTGAGATAAGTTAATGGACAGTTATATTTGAGATTTCTCAGTCTTGTCTCCTTTGAAGTGAATTAATACTTTTGATTCTCATCTTTCCTTAATTGTAGCTATAAAGTTTCTAACATAACTTATGGTAGGGAGTGGAAAAATTCCATTATTAGATGAGGTAATGATTACAGACAGAATAACTGCAGCAACTATGATATATGGCAAGAAAAATTAGAGTAAAGCTCTTTTTTTACTTAAGCTGTTCTGTTCTAAGATGTGTATTGCATATATGCAGGACAAAGCTGATAAAGAATTTCCTCAGGTTATTTCTGATCTGATTCATCCTTGAGTTTCGCAGAACTTGGATTTATGCTCCAGGGTTTTGCACGCCAGGGCTTTCTGTAAATGCTCTGGGCTAAATTACAAGCCAGCTGTCTGTGCCAGCCATTGAAAGTCGAAAATGGCTTTTTATTCAAATGTAGTAACTGTAGGGATGTCTATTAGAAATCATTCATCGTGTTGTCTTTGAGAACTGTTTCTGTGTTGTATAGGGATCTCATTAGCTGTGGCGGAGCCTTTGGCAGTCTGTCAGGTGCTTTGAATAAAATTTTCTTTTGCTCACACTTTTCTGAGTGTTTGCCTCATTCTGAATCTCTTTAATGTTTGGATATTCCTATATGGTCTTTCATCAGCATTCCACACATGAAGTTTAAAGGAATTCCCCAGCACTATCTTGTCCTTTCTTAGCTTTAATTGCTTTTATTTGAGATCCTAGGGCTTGTGTAGATGCCTTTGAGGTATTCTTCTGCATGTTTTCTTTGACTTTGGACGCCAGAAAATCAAGAACTTTTTAATTAATGTATATTGTGTTCTGACCTCTCAATCCCCATTGTAGGTGTCCTTATTATTTTTGGTATTGCCTTTTGTCTGTTTTCCAACTTTTTGATATTTCTCCAGAAAGATGTGAAGTGTAGACAGTGCAGATAATTGCATTCAGTAACATCTCCAAGCACTCAGTATGCTATCATAATGGTCCCTCTGGATTTTAATTTGATCTCCTACTACATCACAGACCACTGTCTCCTTTGCTGTTTCGTGCTGAGTTGGTGATTTTGGATTTGTGCATATTATTGCTACAGATTGTTTCTTTGATCAGTGCCTTGGCAGCTTTTGCCTTTGAGATCCTGAAAGGGATATTACTATATTTTTCTACAGTATAGTGATTTATTCCCTGTCTGATAGTGCTGACTAATCCTCCTAAAAGTCTGCTTTCTAATCCGTGTATGTTATCAGCTAAAATGAATGAATAGAGGATTTTCTGTTTACATAATATCAAAACTTTAAGTCACTTAGATTTGCCTTGCAAAAGCTCTCTGGACAGTCTTTCTAACAAAAATGGTGTTATACATGGCTGTTTGGTATTTACCTTTGCATAACCATTTACTACACAAACCATGACACATGCATATGTTTTCCCCTTCATTTAAAAGTACAGTTTGCAGTATCTTTGCGTTACATATATGAGGCAAAATACTTTTTCTTGTGCAAATAATCCTATCAACTCAATATTTCTAAATATTTTTTGAACAAATATACAATTAGTAGCTTCTTTTTTTCAGATGTAAAGGATGTACAAAAAAAGTAAAAATTCTTCTTGTATTGGATTTATGTGGCAAGGTTTTGGTGGTGGTGGGGAGCTACAGGGCTGGCTTCTGTGAGAAGCTGCTAGAAGCTTCCTCTGTATCCAGCAGAGCTAATGCCAGCCAGCTCCAAAATGGACTGACTGCTGGCCAAGGCTGAGCAAATCAGCAATGGTTGTAGTACCTCTGGTATAACATATTTAAGAAGGGGTGCCTGCCAACCCTGCACAACAGCAGCAGCGGTCAGAAGAGAGATGTGAGAATATGTGAGAGGAAGAACTTTGCAGACACCAAGTTCCTCAAAGGAGGGAGAGGAGGTGCTTCAGGCGCACCTGCAGCCTGTGGTAAAGACCGTCATGAAACACACTTTCCCCTTGCAGCCAATGAAGGTTAATGGTGGAGTCCATGGAGGACCCTATGCTGGAGCAGGTGGATGTGCCTGAAGGAGGCTGTGACCTCATGGGAAGCCTGCACTGGAGCAGGCTCCTGGCAGGATCTGTGGGCTCCAGGCTGGAGCAGGTTTGCTGGCAGGACTTGTGACCCCATGGTGTAACCTATAGTGGAGCAGCCTGTTCCTGAAGGACTGCATGCCGTGCTGGTGCAGTTTGTGAAGTACTGCATCCTGTGGGAAGGACTTACGTTGAAGAAGTTCTTGGAGAACTGTCTCCCATGGGAGGGGCCCCATACTGGAGCAGGAGAAGAGTGTGAGGAGTCCTTCCCCCTGAGGAGGAAGGAGCTTCAGAGATAACGTGTCATAAACTGACTGCAACTCCCATTCTCCATCCACCTGCCCTCCTTTGGAGGGAAGAGGTAGGGGATTCAGGAGTATAGCTAAGTCCAAGAGGAAGGGGGAAATGGAGAGAAGGTGTTTTAAGATTTGGGTTTTTATTTTCTCTTTTGCCCGTGACATTAATTGCTGAATGATCTCCTTGTCTTTATCTTGACCCATGAGTGTCTTGTTTTATTTTCTCTCCCTCATCCAGCTGGGGAGGAGGGTGATAGAACAGCTTCAGCGAACACCTGGCTTCCAGCTAGGGTCATACCACTACAGTTCTGTGAACTGTGATTTGAAAGCAAAGAAGTTCAGTCTTTCATTGTCATGGTTTGATATGGCAGTAATGTGATTGACCTCACTGTAAATTCCAAACACTAGAGTAGAACAGTTGATTCAATCTTGGCTGGCTGCAGGATGCTGTCTCACTCGTACTCCTCAGCGGGGTAGGAGGAGAAAATATGATATAAAGCTTGTGGTTTGAGATAAGGACAGGGAGAACATTCACCAATTACCATCATGGGCAAATCAGACTTGATTTAAGGAAGTAGTGCAGGTGGACAGAGCATGGGGGTTGCCAACAATTCATAACACTTTGTCTCTGCTGTTCCTTCCTCCTCGTATTCTTCCCCTGCTTCAGCATGGAGTGCCTCCCATGGGAGAGTCTTTCATTAGGTGATACAGCATGAGTCTTTTCCATGGGGTACAGTCCTTCAGGAACAGACTGCTCCTGCGTGCGCCTCCCTTGGGTCACAGGTCCTGCCAGATAACCCATTCCTGTATGGGTTCCTCTCCATGGGCTGCAATTCCTGCCAGAACTCTTCTCCAGCGTGGGGTCTTTGCAGGCTGCAGGTGGATATCTGCTGCACCATAGTCCTCCATGGGCTGCAGGGGAACAGGCTGTATTACTGTGGTCTTATCCTGGGCCTGCACGGGAATCTCTGTTCTGGCACCTGGAGCACCTCCTTGCATTCATTCTTATCTTACCTTGGTGTCTGCAGGGTGATTTCTCTCACATTTTCTCACTCCTTTGACACAGCCTCATCTTTGGGCAGTGGTGGGCCTGTTTTGGATCTGGATCTGGGAGCAGCTCATGGTGTTTTCTCACAGAAGCACCCCTCCAACCTCAACCTGCTACCAAACCCCTGCCATATAAACCCACTACAATTACTTAAGTGTACAGTGAGAATTGTACTGTCAGTACATGGGAAGAACACTGTGGATGAATTCAAAGGTTGTCCTTTGTGGAAGCATCTATGTGAATTTATCTACATTTCCCTGTAATCTTTCATTCTAAGATGAATTCAGAGGAGAGATTATGTTGTCTGCTACTCTGCTGTCAGCCTTCTGACTGCAGAAGATTAACTCTAGAGTATTTTCTAGTAAGGAACTTCTGCCCATCTGTGTTGCTGTGGTTAAGTTCATTAAGCTGCTTGTCTTCAGGGAGGATAACTGCATCCCTGTAGTCTGAAGGGCACTTTTCTAGCACTCCATACATCACCCCTTCTGTCAGTAAGTTTCAGGTCATTCCATATGAGCCAAGGGATCATTGTAGGATTGTTTATAACCCATTCCTATAAGACGAAGTGGGGGAGGAGGAAAGGAAATTTTTTGTGAAGATATATTACAGGTTGTGGTCACAAAACAGAGCTGCAAAGTTTTAGTCATAAACCCTGGTGTGAACTGCAATGCATCATTTGTTTGCAGTCAAGCTTTGGCAACTCTTCATTGGGAAGGAAGAGAATTGGGCAGTCAGGGCAATGAAAGGTAGGCACTGGAAAGTAGAGAGATTTAGCCCCTATGTATCCATCTAGACATTTTATCTTCTTATGCTGTGGATAAATTTTTCATGTTCTCCAGAAGAATACTGTATTACTTTACTGGGAATTACCCAAGAAAGGAAAAGTAAAAGCTAGTATTTGTTTCTCAGCACTCAGCACTGAATAATTACCAATTTGCAGAAACCCAAAGCTGACACTTTCTTAATATTTGGTGGGTTCTGAATAAATACCTTTATCAATAGACAAGCCAATAGAAACATGTTCTGATCATGAGTTTTAGTGCAGTGATGGCTCTTCCCCACTCCAATCTTTTATTCTTAATGTTGGTGTTCCATATTTTGCAAATATCTCTTTCCAATGAGTTCAGACTGTAATAATCACTTTGGTTTTTTTATTTCATATAATGCATTGCCTTTCATTTCTGTTCCTCTCTCCTAACATCAGGTGGAGTGGATTTCTCCTTTGTGCCATTGCAATGCTCCTTGTGATATTTCCCATGTTTACCTTTCCAAAAAAGCTCCCTCCTCGACATAAAAAAAAGAAAAAGAAAAAGAAGGCAAACTCTGATGATGTTTCAAGTGATGATGAAGTCATGAAAGAGAAAACGAATAGCAAAATACAAGCAGAAGGTGCAGTTCCTGCCTCTATGGGATTTGGAGAGAATGTGAAAGGTGAAGTTTGTTTTTAATTTTTAAATGCTTTTGATATTCTATAAAAAGTCATCTAGGATTGTGTGAGCAAGTAAGGTAAACCTACAATATCAGATCTTTCAGAACCATGTTCTCACTTTGTTTGCAAAGTATCTACAATGTGATAGAGAAACAAGAAAATCATGTTGTCTGCTTTCTTCTTTGAAGAATCTCCATATTTGTGAGTCCTTGTACATAATGTTTTCTTCTAAATCCATAAACCTAGTTGTGGGGTTTTTTTGGCCTTCAAACCTACTGACCTCTGATCTACTCCTGTCAAATTTTTCTCACAAACTCTGGGGAGCAGGAAGGGGAATTTTGTCTTTGCTGGACACCTTCATTAATCATTGCAGGCAGTGTCACAGCAGAGGGACTGCTTCATCCTATTGGTGTGCCTGGAAGACACAGGTATACAGGCAAACTACGTCTGGATGAGTTTGCTGATGCTGATTCTCTGTTTCTGTACATAATTTCACCTTTCAGGTCATGTGGTGTCACTGTAGGCACAGCAGGTATATAGAAAACGAATACACAAATACAAAATGTGAATACACAAATGCAAAATGTGTACCCTACTTTCTGCAAAATCCTATGTTAATATTTTAGTGAAGTCACCAAACTAGAGCTTATCATATACAAAACTTCTAGTCTTCCCTAGAGGAGAAACCTCACCACAGGGAGCAATGAAAAGCAGCATTTTAATCCATGTGTCAAAAAGATACCAAGTGAGTCAAGATTAAACTCTCATTAGACACTCATTATGTGTCATTTACCCTAGCAAAGAGGGCCTACAGAAGGAAAGTACTATAATTTATTTGTTTTCAAGTTTAAGTGGGCTTTATGGAATGAGATCATGCCTCAGGCTTCTCAGTTGAGGCAATTCTGTTTATACAGGGAAGGAGAAAAGGATGTGCCCAAGTAATTTAACATTGCTTCTTCTGAGATGTAATGTATGTTTTATACTTCCCAATGAATTTCAGAATTTCCTCTTTTTATAGCACGATGGGCAGAAACTCCTGTTAGGGAGTAGCCAGGAGACTGATGATTTAGTAGGTCATGTCTTCTGGTCTGTACTAATAAGTATCAGTGATGTTGTACTTTGCCATGGCAGAGGTCAGTACCATTAAACCTGTAAAATCTGTGCAGAAGTCTCAGGGAATAAGCTGTTTGTATTGATCCTCTGATGTGGTGATGTCTTACTGGGGAAGCCTGGCAAAATTATTCTTGTCCTGCTGTAACTTGTCCTGATTTCACATAAGTTAGTTCTCTTGATGAATCAAATGGAATTGAAAAGGCTCAACAAGAGAGGGCCAGGGTCCTTTTTGCCTGCAATGGCTGCCAGCATAGGCTGAAGAAATAAACTGATAAACCTCCAACTTCAGAGACCAGAACTTTATTTTGACCCATGGCAGAGCTGGGATTAGATAAAAATACAGATATATCTTTACTTTTTATCATATTTCAAGATGCAAAGACTTGGAATTCAGTCTTATCTATTTATATTGCAAGTAAACAATATGGGAGGGAGAGTGCTTCTGATTCAAGTCTCAGAAACCCGTCATTAAGTAGGTCACAGGAGGAAGAAAATTGGATAGAATTTATTGGGAGAAATAGAGGCGGTGTAGATAATGTAAACTAGAGGAGAGGTACAATGAAGAAGCCACGGTACAATTCCATACATGCAGATAAATTGTGAACTTGAGCAGACAAACCCACTGTTTCCTTTTATTGCATGAATATGCTTAGAGTTTTGTGCCATGGAAATTGTATCTGCAGTCGTTTTTACTTACCACAATAAGAAATCTTACTGTGTAATTGGGTAAAGGAGCGGCATAAAGGAACACCATGTGTATATTACCTGAATTATATTGGTCTGATCTGAAGTATGGTAATTTATTATACACATTTTGTAGTCTTTGGTTTTCTTTTGAACATTTTGAGTTTTGTCCCTATGTACAGCTCTTTCTTAAATGTGGAATGTTCTTGACTGCCTTTTCGCATCTACTAGATGTCATATGCTCTTCCCAGTCAGTCCCTGCTGTGGGTGGAGGCAGGGTAATAATGCTTATCAGGGCATCAGTGAAAGTAAAAGAATATCCTGAGGGTCTCGACTCTGTAGGGTAAGTCTACTGAAGTGCTCCCCTGTTACAAGATCCAGACTAGAGTTTCTGCAGTACGTAAAGTTTAGTTGGCAGGGATCAGAAGAGGAGGAGGAGACAGTGACCTCTGTGTGTGGCTAATTGGTGAGCATGTCAGAGAGAGAGTTCAGCAGGCCATGGGCTGGAGATCTTCCTGTGCCACTGACCTTGAGTGAGGTGCTCTCTCCTTATCCTTTCCTAGGCCATCTTGAAGAGCTCAAAATAGAAGAGGCTGACTTGGCCCTGTACAGTGCTGAGCAGTATTAGCTGGAGCCTCGAGGAACTGCTTTAAACCGAGTTAACAAAAATAATAGATCAAATTCATTCCAAACCTCCCTACTCTTGATGGGTTATTAAGGGCTGTTCAGCTCTCTGGCCACTACACATGTACCTAAGGCACGTCCTGAAAATACTTGAGTTGAGTGATGTTGTTTAAATGGTATGTGAGTAGGTAATGAAATTAAATACACGATATAGTATTATTGTAGAATTTTGTGATTAGCTATGTGTAGAATATATTTGAAGTAGTCAAGCATGACTAGAAGTGCTCATTTCCATTCTGATAAACAAACTAGAAATTCTGTCTCTAATGTTTGCTCTGCCTTGTACTGCATAAGGGCAGAAGCTGCCTCTGAGATCTCAGTTTAGAGGCAGCCTCCTTCAAAGTTACAGACTTGGATAATGCTGTCCAGCCTTGGAGCACTACTGGAAAGAAAGTCCTCTGGCAAATATCTGCGTCACCCTTACAAGAGGCTTTGTTGGTGGACTTCAAGAGGGGAGTGCTGTGGATTGGAATGGTTTATTTCCCTGGCTGTATGCATTGCACCACCTTGGGCTAGATGCACTGGGACAGTGATAAAAGAAAATATATTTAAGTAATGAAAAGTTGTTATTGAAGTCAGAATTTGAGTTTTTATTGAAATTCCATTTATAGTTCTTTAAGATTTTTGCTTAGAGCAGTGTTTGTGAATATTTGTATTGCTTGCAGATATTTCTTATGCTTTTCCCTTACCATGAATCAAGCAGTGGTCCAGCACAGTAGTGAAGTAAAGTGAATATCCACTCATCAAAGAACATGTGGGGAAGAGAATTGCCTGTAGAGTAGCAAACCAGTCCTGCAAGGCAGGCTTCAATTTATTCTTAGTTACGTATTAGGTTATTAAAAAAAAAAAAAAAGAGGATGATACTTAAGGTTTAAATTACTGCAGCCATAGTAAAAGATCATTTTAGTTTTAGGGATGTAGTTGATAGAGATTTATTTGTTCAAATGACAGAATTAAGGAGATTGTAAGTTCTCATTGGTTTGTTTCCAATGCACACGTGCAAAAAATGAGGTAAGTTTTTTGGAGATCTAAGAAATCAAAACACGACAAGTTTAATAATAGCCTTGGAATCAAAGTCTAGGCCTATGGCTAGTCACAGAATAATAATGTGACATTGAAATGTTTTAAATGCATGATTGATTATGTGGTACAAATGATCCTTGAAGTTTTTAGCATTCTTGCCTTTTACTCAAATTAGTGTAGTTGAAAGATATGAGGTACTTGTGCCTTGTTATTATAGGTTTTTAAATTCAGAAGTGTAATACAGATTCTGTCACAGAGAATTTGACTGTAATCATAGGAGGAAATCAGGGAGAACCTAATTCTGAATATGTATCTTTATTTGCAAATTTCTTACTATACAGCAGCTTTTCCTTATATACGAGACAGCTACTTTTTATAAATCACAATAATCTCAGGAATAATCTCTGTTTTATTTCATGCCAAAAATTACAGTAATCAGCAGAGCTGTTCCCAGAAGAATCCTTCACGGTGGTATGAGAGAACTTATGCTTATTCCAAGACACTGAATTTTATCTGTTTATCAGTAGAAATCCATTTGAGAATGCTAATTAGTTTTGAAATTAATAATGACCTTTAGATTGAGTGCTCAGATGAGATGCAAGTAGTAGTCAGCAGAAAGTACAGCTCTACACATGAACACCAAAGCAAAATGTTCATTAGCTCTGCAGTTATTTACCTAATTAGTTCTTCAGTATCTTTAGATAACCATATCTAAACTAGACTTTTTTCTGAAGCTCAGTTTTACTGGGAAGACCTGAACTTTACCAGGTTTCATGACATTTGGACCAGACCCTTTAAAATAATGAATCTGACAATGTTTTTGGGCCCAATGCTTGGCCAGTGACTTCTAGTTCATTTTTAAAAAGAACACTTAGTTCATCATCTTAATAAAACAGTATTTCTTTCTGTGATGTCCAATCTTCTGAAAGTTACCATCGTCTTTATTTTTTTCTGCATGTTTTCAGCACAGGTGAGCAGCTGCCACCAAAAAGCTCTGTTTCCATCAGGACTGAACTTGGCCCCCCCTCTTTATGTTTCCTGACTCCTTTCTCACAGCAGCAGCAGCACAGTCATAACTGCTTGCTCCTGTTGCAGGGGGAGAAGCACTCCTTCACCTTGTCCCCAGGGGAATCCTGCTACAGATGCCCTGCTGCAGTCCTATAGCAGCCGTTTCTTAAACTGCATCATCCAGTCCCATGAGAGGCTTTGCAAAAGCAGGGTTAGAGCATCTTGGCTCTTGTCCTTTGTTTTCTTTTTCACCTAAGCCCTCATCAGCTAACCCAACCCAAGGAAACCCAAAAATAGACAGAAAGACAAAGCTCATGAGGTTTCAGGGCTAACATGTGATGTTACAGTAGATCTTTCATTTTTTTTCTCTCATTTCCTCTTGAACAATGAGATAAATTTTTATCAAGTGTATTTTGAATATGGAGCTTTTTTGCCAATAAATACTGATATTTCATCTTTGTACTTGTTACAGTAATGTAGTTTCTGAAGGTGTACTGTTGCATTATAGTTTCCATATATTCATATTGAGATTATATTCTCATAGTCCTCTTATCTTGTTTCTTCCTATTCTTTTCTTGCACAGTGTCACAATTTTTGTAAAAAAAAAGCTGTAGGTGGTAAAAAAACATTACAATTCAAATATATGAGTGCTTCTTAATGCGATTTAGTCATTGCTTATTTCCACAAAATTTTGTATTTAAAATTTATAATGTTTCTTCATAGGGCAGCAAGAGAGCATTTGGCTACATTAAAAGTCTAAAGCCTATACTCATAATGAATTCAGTATAAATTTTGAGGACTGGCGTAAGCTAAACCTAGATGCAGTGAGAAAACTTATGCTTATTTGCATCGTGATATGTTTTGACATGACAAGAGTCTAAAATTCTGTTTCCTTTTATATAGCTACCTACTGGATTCAGTGGAGAAAGTGAAACTGATTTTTGACTTGACAATTTTTAACATCAGTAAATATCTTACTCAGGAATTCATACTCACCATATATTTCTAATGGGCACTCATGTAATTGAATTCAATGGGCTTTCCGTCAAGCAGTGTTTGATTTCTGTATGAAGTAAAAAGCAATTAAAAAAAAATCAAACCATAGTAGGTTAGGTATAATAGTTGAATAGAAAAACTGATATTATTATCATAGAAACCCCCATATTTAAAATCATAGCATCTAATTTGAGAAAATTAAATCTTGAATAAAGTTATCATCATCCTGTGACTATGACTTGACATCACTGCAGGACTGAATTAAAAGTCTGTAAGTGTTTCTTTTAACTACAGTGCTGAATTTCATGGGGTTTCAATATGTGATTTGAGGGTAACTGCAACATCTACGAATACTATTTCAATTTAAATTAATTGTGTGCTCTCATTTGTAATTGATCATTTTATCCCTTCTGAGAATATTAAATGAGTTGTATGCAAGGTATGTTGAGATTCTTTGATATCACTGACATATTTTTTCAATATGCTTTGTCTGCATCTATTTTAAATACTTTCAAATCATGTAGATTAAAAATACTTTTGTTCCATTGTCAAATGGTAGTATTATTATCCCAGCTTTCCAAGTACGGGCCTTGAAGCTGAGAGTTACAAGAGGAGTATGTGACTTGTTTTCCTCCTGTGGAGTGCAAAACACAGTACTGCTGGTTCAGCATTGTAATATGCATTATGTTTCAAATTAAGAATTCAAATTTCAAATTAAGATATCAGAATAATTCCAAAATCACTATATTTTATTGCAGTTTTTCTTTCCTTTATAGTATTACTATGTAGACCCTGTTTTTTCCAGATTTTTTTTTTAAAACAGACCTCAGTTGTGGTTTTGAAAAATGGGACTGCAGCCCTAGGGCAATGCAGTGAGATAGGGGAAGAGCAGATAGCAAAGACTGCAATCCCAAATACGCATTCTCCCTTCTGCTTAGCAAATGTAGCCAGGGGCTAGCCAGCCATTAGTGCCAGTTCATCTCGGAGAAAATAAATTTGTTTTGTTTCAGGTTGCTTTTGTTTCTTGCTCATTATTTATAATATTCATTTGTCATTTTTGTCATTTTATAGAGCTTCCAAGAGCAGCTGCCAGGATCTTAAGCAACATGACATTCCTTTTTGTGAGTTTGTCATACACAGCTGAGAGTGCCATTGTCACAGCTTTTATTACCTTCATTCCCAAATTCATCGAGTCACAGTTTGGCATCCCAGCTTCCAATGCCAGCATCTACACTGGTAAGAGTATAACATTGAAAGAGTTGGTGTTGTTTGACTAATGAAATGAAACAATGTAGTGATGAAACAAAACTGTTAACCAAATAGAACAGATGATTGGATCAAGTTTTGTATATGTGGTTAAATACTTAGGCTGTTATTTGATGTTTGTTTCATGTGTTTAGTAAAACATGAACCCATTTACATTATTAAAGGACTGGGTTTTTTTTACATAAGCCTAGATAAGCATTTTCTAATGTGTTACTGGTCTTCAGGGAGGGAAAACGCAACAAAACTGAAGTAGAAAACCCACAGGAATGACTGCAGTTTGTATGCCTTAGAAGTTCTTTTAAAGCTGTTCTTATTTTATTTCAATTTTACTTCATCTTTCATCTTTAAAATATACTAATCTTTCTCTTCCCTAGTGATGAGTTGCTTATGTGCTTCCTTCAGTTATCTCTCCCCTCTAGGCTGATGGTTTTCTCCATATTTACTTATTAACATAAAGTGCATAATGATCTAAACTAATCAGGAGAGCTCCCCATGTTCCCTGCCACCTATTTTAGGTCTGAGAGCCCCCATTTGCAGGTATGGCACTTCCCCTGCTGCTGCAGCAATGTACAACCTGTCCAAGTTCTAACAGAGTTACAAACCACAAAGTCTTAAACTTTATACTGCTCTGTGGGAGGAAGAGATGGGAACTTCCCCAGGGAAACAGGCCAAAATATCGTGCAGAATTGGGGCCCATGTCATGCAGATCACTTCTCTCCTAACTGCATCAAAGAAACTTGTCTTTATAAGCATCTTTTTAACTTCTCCATAGTGCTTTTCAAATGGAATAGCTGCTAATTGCTAGGCATGTTGGTTCTTTGCTCTCCCATACTTCTGGATATTGCACCTGAGAAGGAGTGATAGAGTGGAGAGAAGTTTGTGGGAATAGAGGTGAAGTATGGGGTGAAGCTACCCAGGGACATTAGTCAAAGAAAAGAAAAAAAGTAGTACAAGAAAGAGAGACAAAGACACAGCCACCTCACGTGGGAATCATTTGTCACCTGCAGTGGCTGGAAGAAAAGTGAGGAGTCTTTCTCGAACGTGGAGGGGAAATATCAGAGAAGCACCATTTGGTTACTTCTCTTTGAGAGCTTGCTGGCTTGTGATTTTCTGCAGGGCATGATATCCCTGTGTTCTGTATATAAGGAAGAAACATTGATTGATGGGACTGTGATTCTATCTGAAGCCTAAGATAGCTACACACGCACAGGAGTTTTGCTGTAATGAGTCTTGATAGGACTGCTGCTCCATAACTCGCTTTGTTTTCAGATAAACCAGAAACATTGCCAGTCAAAATATTCAACAGTCAGTACACTGAAAGAGGAAAAAATGCTATGACTCTATCCAGTGTGTGAAACTATTAATTCTTGTTTCCCTCCTGTAAATTGCTTGATAAAGACTGTTGCAATGAACCAGAAGAAGAAAATTAAATAGCTCTAGCTGTATGTGCAGCATGGACAAACAAGCACTGCTTCTACAACCCAAACTCCTAAACTTAGCATCGAAGTCAACAGTTATTAATTTTATGAATTCTTTTTGTTAGAAAAATGTGAAAAGGAAATTTTGAGAATCAATACTAGACTGTTACTGGCTGAGCTAGTGAAATACATGTCCAGTTTACAAACTTCTGGTTAAGAAAAGAAGGACTTACATATTATTTGTATTACTATATCTGTAATTTGTATGTACATTACCAGCTGAGTATATGAGCTTGCTGAATATCTTAATGTCACTGATGTCATTTTTAATTATTTACTGTCTCAATTCATAAGGAGGAATTCTTTAGTTAAGTCTCAATTTGTTTCTATTTTTGAACAAAGCTGGAACTAATCATAAGCAAACTTCATGTCTTGAACTTGTGCAGCTTGTGCTGCAGTCTTGTCTTGTTTGGAGTTTTGTTTTGTGTGTGCAGAGCAGGTGGCATTCAACCTCAAGGCTTCCTCAAGTCCAAAAAATAATGAGCTTTGACTTTTGGTTACAAGTAGATCTTAGACAAACCCAGGTTATAATTTCAGTTGCTTTGCTAGTGATTTCCATGTGAAAAAAGGAGTTGAAATTCAAATAATTTGTCATTGCAAGACCTGCACTCTATATATGGTAAAGCACTGCTGTGTTAATTTCTGCTAAAATGGTTATAAACACATCGAATCTACCCTTAGTTCTAGGAAAGATATAACATGTGTCTCAGACAGTTTGTTTGAAGATCTCCACAGTATTCCCTTTGGAAGTGTAGCCCATTCAGCAGATATTGCAGTTTTCTATTCCTAGACTGTTAGTAGCTGTTAAGAACATCTTTTGCTGCTGTGAAAAGCCTCAAATAGTGCAGCATCCTGACAAGAGCAAAAAGGACAAAGCTTGAAAATTGCTGATGGAAAGCTGATAATGACTTGGAGCGCAGTGCCCAGGAGTGTATTTGGCACAAATGGAGTTCCTGTAAACCAAACTGCTCTTGCTAAATGAAGGAAAGTGCAGCACAATAGCTTGGTATCAGATCTGAAGCTTTATTCCTTCAAATGTCTCTGAAAAAGGAGAATGCATGTCCTGATTAGATATATATATATATACTTTGCTTTGCCCTGGAAGCTTGTCTGGAAGTGCACTGTAGTAGCTACGTTTCTTTGACATTACATCACTTCTGATTTCACATACCCTGTGGAAAGAGAGGGGCATAAGGATGAAGAGCGTGTACTGAGAATCATAGAATCATAGAATCGTGTACTTAGGGCAAAAGAACCCGTCAGGCTTCCTGACATGTAGGATGGAATGAACACTTCTCTCTGCTGCCTTCACCACAAACAGCGAAATCTGCTCCTGCTTTGCAGCTTCTCCCAGCTTTACTTTTCATGGAGGAATTTGTCTTAGTATCCTTCTAATATACAGGCTTTCCTTTAGCTTTCCTTCCTTCTGAATAGAACAAACCTTGACAGGCAATTTGCTCATATTCTTCTCGTTTTTAATGTTCTGATCTTCATGATGTGGCAGAGGATGGATGAAACAGCAATGCAGTATAATTCACTAATGGAAGAACTGTTAGCATAATGCCTTGCGAAATATTTACATGCTCAGTTTTGACAAGGTACTAGACATAGACACACAGATTCTCAGCTCCAGTGAAAGGCTTTTCCAAGATTGATGCCCTCGAGAGGATAAGAAAGAAAAGGTAGATTCAGGTCCAAAAGAAGTTAAGAACGCAAAGCTAAAGAGGAGGTGTAAAATACTGAGGTTAGTTTGTTGTTAGTAAGTCCTTTCCTTGGGCTACATCCTTACTTCCTATAACTGATGTAGCCATGGATTTTTAGGGCCATGAATTTTTTTTTTTCCTAACAGGCATTTTAGAAGGCGTTGCAAGTGACCCCAGTCTGCCTTGATGTGGATGTGGGTTTCTCTGACACAGATTTTGTGGGGGCATGCCTGGTAGACTTAGGTGGCTGTTACTCTTTTCACCCAGAGAGAACATTTTTAGTCTTAAGTGTAAGGATTTGCATTATTTCTTTCCCTCAGTCATATTCAGTCATTGAAAGTGAGAGATATAACACCTCGAGAGAGATAACAGCTTTGAACTTTGTGAAAATCATGTAGTTCTCCTGGAAGAACTTATATATTAAAATCCTGCTCATATGAGAAAGGCATGTTTTGAGTCTGTGAAGTGTTATTATTGAGAATCTTCCACGTGAAATGATGTTTTATTTTATAATGCCATTGGTGATGGCAGTATAATTAAGGTGGCAATGATTTTTACCTCTTATTTTTGATTTCATGATTTCAACATTTTGGTAAGTATGATATCCCCTTCCTGTTTAGACAAATAAGCGGAGAATTAGAATGCCTGGCGATAATATTGAAGATATTTGCAAGTGATAGTCTTACCAGCTTCTTTATAAAGAAGATCAACATCTTTAAGGATTTGGATTATAAAGTTTAGCTGCTTCTCCGTAGATGTAGATGCCAAAAGTTGTTCATATTCCATATTTATGTGGAATGAATCTTTACTAGAAGAGACCTTATTTAAATACCTCACATGTCAGTGAGAAGCAAAAACTGAGGGAAGCTGAGAGGTGCAAGACGTTGACAACACTGTGTTGGGTCCTAAAAAGTGACTTGTTGCTGAACTGCTACCTTATAACTACAGCAGCAGAGCAACAGAAAATTTCTTTTGAATCTTGAACTTACCCTAATGCTAATTCTAGTATCTTAATTTCTTTAATGGTGTTCGATCAGTTTACACTCCCCATGGCTGTGCTGAGATGAATGGGGCTGCCGATGTGGGAAAGTGCTATTCTGCTTGACTAAAGTATCCAGAAGGCAGAATATGCATCCAGGCTAATATGTGCACTCCTAAGTGGGAAGGCTTTTGGGGTCTTGCCTGAGGTTAGCGCTGAATTCGATGGAATTAATCATAACAGTAGGAAGAGGAAGGCTTGTGTCCAAATCTGGATATCTTCAGATTTTCAGTATTTACACTGCAGCAACGTATATCCCTTCTCCCCGTTCTAAAATAAATACAAAGCAATGTTTCTACTTGTAAGTACAATAGTTCTCTTATAGTGCTTTGGCTGCTGGTAATATCATAAGGAGGCTTTTATTAATTCCTTGACAACACTCCAGAGGTTTGAAAAGTCTGACTCAGTTTGCTAGCAGAGAATCAGACAATGGAGATCTTAGTGCAGCATTTGTAGTCATCTAATTAGGGAATGAAACAATATTTATGTTTTATACCATTCCTGTAGGTCCTGTTGTAACGTTGCTCAATTTTCTTCCTGGCAGGTGTGATTATTGTCCCAAGTGCAGGTGTTGGCATTGTCCTGGGTGGCTACATTATAAAAAAACTGAAACTTGGTGCGAGAGAGTCTGCAAAGTTGGCTATGATCTGCAGTGGTGTGTCTCTGCTCTGCTTTTCAACTCTCTTCATTGTTGGATGTGAAAGCATTAATCTAGGGGGAATAAATATACCTTACACAACTGGGTAAGTATCTTGGAATCGTCAGTGGCAAAATCAGCTTTTTGCAATAAGCCTGATAAAGAAATGTAAAAAATGCTGATGGCTTAGGTATTGAAGAAGTCACATGTTCAAATGAGAATTTGGTGAGTATTGTGATATAAACGCATGCTGTTACTTTGTCACCCTTTGCCTTTACATCTAATTTATAATGAAGTTTAAGTAATAATTCACCTTTTCAAGGGATGAGAAAAATACATTAGAATGGACTTCAGTGATTTTTACAGGAAAATAAGACTAGTGTCTTCTGTAGATAGCTCAGAATTTAGTTGGTGTGTCTATTCACAGCTGTTCTGAAAGTTAGCATTAGCATTAGTTTTTTACTGCCTTCAACTAATTATTTTATTGAGAAAAGAGGTGAGAGATGCTAGTGGCAAAATTCTTGAAAGTGTTGAGGTGTATCAACTATTTGAAATTGATAGAAAAAGTCAATATGCTTATATTGTAATGTCATAAAAAGTTGAGAATTACTGACATGTTACAAAGCGTAGTTCAGGACTTCATAGCCTCAGCCCTATATGATTTTTTAATGCAGAGATCAAATCCAAAATTATTATCATAATGATAATACAGAAGCAGTGTTACACATAAATTCAGCTTGAATACCTGACATAAACATTCTCTTAATCCTCATGGCCAGTCATTTGATAGCTTCACGTCATTTACTTGGTAGGCAACTCTCTAACTTAGCTATCAAAGAATGTTATTGTCCATGTAACAAAAAAACATGCTTTCATTTTGAGGTTTAATAAAACACATTCTTCATTCTCTAGTTCTTATGCAGTGCAGTGTATGGACATAAAAGCCAGTTCAACAGGCTGGATCAAATAGAAGAAGCAGTACAGCTACTTGGTTCAGAGTAAATGTCTTGCATGATGCTCTACCTTAACATGGCTGTGCTAGGACTGATGTCTGAGCTACCTGTGCTGCCAGGAGCCCAGAGATCTCTGCTGCATTGAGCATGTGGACACACCCTGCAGGAGAATCTTCTCTGGGCAAACATATTCAAGTGTACAGTTCTTTTCTTTTAAATTTAAAAATTTCTTTTTCTATGATCAACTGACCCATTAACCGATATATAGGAGAAGGATAAGCTTGAGTGTTAGTTAACATAGAAGTGCCCACGAGTACTGAGCAAAGTAGGCAATATTTCATAATTCAGTATGTTTCATAACTCAGTATTTTTCTAACTGTACCAGCTGTGAGGAAGTGAATGGGACCTGGAGGCATGCACGGATTAGAATACATTTGCAAGGATTTTCTGCTTTATGTTAAGCACAAGCAGTTTTGTCATTGTTGTGTGTTGTCAGCAGATCTGTTATCAGGAAGGTCAAGGGCACAACCGTGTTATGCACCTCAGGACTTGTTGTTCTGTGCCCCAGCCTTGTCTCTGAAGGCATGTTTGATATTTCAACACAGTATAAGGAGCCTTATGTTGAACACAGTATGACAGTCCTTCTCTTCCTCCATAACCAGCATCTGAATAGGAAGTCCTAAATCAGCAAATTGTCTCCTTGTCCAAACAGCTATTGAAGATGTCTAAGGTGGAAGACTCCACCACCTCTCTGGGCAACCCATGCCAGTGCTGGACATCTTCACAGTGAGAAAATATTTCCCAAGATTCAGGGGGAACCTCTTGTGTTTCAGTTTCTGTATATTGCCTCTGGCCCTGTTATTTGGAACCAGTGGAAAGAGCCTAGCCCTGTCCTCTTTGCGTCTTTCCCTTCAGGTATCTAAACATGTTGATGAGATCCACCTGAGCCTTCTGTTCTCCACACTGGAGAATCCCAGCTCACTCAGCCTTTCCTCAGAGGAGAGATGCTCCAGTGGACCCAGCATTTTAGGTGTGGCCTCACCAGTGCTGAATAAAGATCAAATAGCAGAGATCAACTGCTTTGGTTGTTTGTGGACCTGTCTTTTCCATGGTTTTTTTGGTATAAGGCAACTAAAACAGGCTCCATGGGAAGCTTACTTATAGTGACAGATTCCTGGATTAGTTCAGTTACATTTCACACATTTCTGGTGTGTAATGAATCAAAAGAGAAGCTTTTTGATTGCTTTCTGTTGCTTTGGTGCAATTAAGGTTTAGTTAAAGCATGCAGTTGACTTATGGAGGCACTCCAGATGAGAAAAAATAATCCTATTCTTTTTCTTGTACCGTCAGTTTGAATTTCTGTTATTCTTCTATCTCTTTAGGTCAGTTGGTTCTCTTTACTTGAAAGCAGTGACTAATTGGATCAGAACAATAAAAACAAAGAAATCCAGCTAACACAGTGAGAGGGCCCCTTGTTTGACAACTACACAAAAATTGCATCATTGCTGTATTTCCAGCTGCTTGCCAACAAGGAGACTGCAAATCTCTGCCATCCAGAATGCCCTTCAATACCAAGCCAAAAAATAGTGGCATCAAATTAAGAGAGTACTTTTTGTCATATAATTCAATATTAAGATAATAGAAGTTATATGGTGAGGAGCTATCTCCTTTCCTTTATATTTCCTTGGTCCTGTAGGTTACTACAGTGATTTAGATAAATATGAATAAAACTATGTGGAAACCAATTCTTTGTTTCGATATTACCAATATAGTCAGGCAATGTGGTTTGGTGTTTTTTTTTTTGTTTGTTTTTTTTTCTTAAGCTGCATTTCATTTAGATTGTAGCCTCATGTGTAAAGGGTCTACCTTTTTTTTGTCCACTATGTGTGCATTCACTGCCAGCACAATAAGGTTTCAGTCCAAGCTGGAGGATATGAAATAACAGGTCACAGCTCTAAAAATTCCAGGCAATAACTCTTGCCTTATACTTTTCCTTTTCTTACTTTACTCCTGTACCACAAGCCTTCCACAGAGTAACAGTTAGAGAGGAGAACTGAATTTAGGGGAAAAAAAAAAAAAGGGAACTAGACTCCCATTTATCATTAGTCACATCTCTTCTTTATTAGCTTTACCAGCCAGCATGTCATGGAGACACAGAACAGCCTCCTTGAGAAGTGAACAAATGCAATCTGTCAGATAGTATTCTGGGTTTTGTCCCAGCACAAGTTTAGCAAACTTGCAGTTGAATCTTATTAGGAGCAGCATCATTGTTTGTAATTGAAAGAATAGTTCAGGAAACGCTGTCATTTGGGGCTGGTTTCTGTTAATGTGCTTGTGCATGATGGGTGTCCTTGGCTGGTCAGGTGAGGCAGGACTGCAAATTTACAGTATCTGTCCTGGCTGTAACTAGTGGGAAAGCTGTTTCTCATCCTCTGTGTCTACAGCAGTGAATACATTGAAACTAAGCTGCTTTTCCCACAGGCCAGCTCATGAGCAAGACTTGCTAGCTTCAGTGCAATTACCATAAAAGCCTGTGCTTTCTCACTGAGGCAAGTAAATCTGCAATGTGCTGTGCAGTAATTCAGGGATCAATACTCTGTTTTCCTTTGTGTACAGTAGGCAGCTTCCCAGTGTCAGATTATGATTAGTAGAGTACGTAGGTTCATCTTATTGCTGGAAAAATACATACCTTGTAGAAAAAATGTTTCACTACTGGAAAAAGTCTTCATAGAAATCTGTTATGATATGTTCTGTATATTCTTTCATCCTTCATTAGTTTCCCATCATTGACAGAGGAGTGAACAATGAGTGAAGAATGAAGGTAATAAAGATGAAAGCGTGAACCTCTTACAACCGTCTGATAGATGATTCTGTGTATAACTTGTTCTTGAAAGGATGAAAAAGATAATCTCTTTGCGTGCAAAGCATTTGCTGTATACAACAAAAAAATCCCCCAAATAAACCTTACAGTGATTTGTTGATGTACAAAAGGTGATGAAAGCTGGAGAGGCACAGCTTGCAGTGGCTTGTTACTAATCTTAACATATTTGCTTTGTGTATCAGTAAATGTAAGGCTTCTTGGGGGAAACAAGAAGAATGCCCCTGAGATTAAATTATCACAGTGGTCTCAGGTCAGTTTCCAATTTCATGCTTCTTGTACCGTACATGCCTGATTAAATTCACCTTTATTTTTAAGCTCATTTCCTAATCTTTATGTCACGGTAATGATCAGCAAGCCAGCTGAAGTGAGTTAACTACATAAGCAAAGCAAGCTGGGGTGCAGGCTCTCCTGCCTGTGCAACAGCATGACCTATCTACTGCTGAGAAGGGTTTTAAGTGTTGGAGGGGTGAGAGGTCAGAAAAATGCATTTTGTGGGATGGAAGAGGTTGGAGAGGGCAACCCAAGCTGTGCCTTTCACAACAGCCAGGGCTGTCCCCAAACTTGTCTGTGTGCAAGTTGGCAGAACCCTGCTGGCAGCTGTGATGTGGGCACGAGGCAGGCTGGGGAGCCATTGGTTACCCCAAGTGTTGAGACATCTGGGCCATCTGGCTCAGCAGGCTGCCAAGGAGCTTATGAAACTCCAAAAATGCTGCCTCTCCTGTTGATGTGGAAAAACCTCTGTCACTGCTGCTGAAATCAGTATGCTCCCAAGGAATGTTTTAATAGTTTGATGTTTTCCTTCAGAGAAAAGGTTTTGTTGAGAGATTACTGGAAAAGTCTGCTTCTTGCTGTATTATGTGTTGCTGTGTACAGCTTTCTGGAATCTAGTGTGATATAATAAGACAAGTTTCAGCTGATAGCTGAGAAGGCAACAGAACCAGTATCAGCTCTGGATATTTAATTTCCTGCTCAAGCTTCAACTTGTTTCTAAAACTGTGCCTTGTTTGTTTATGGCTCAAGAAACAAAACACTCAGAAAGGCTTTGGTTAACATCCAATTAGACCATAAAGTGTAAAGTAGCTTCATGAGCTAAATTTGTGAATCCGATTTGTGTGATCAGTAGACAGTCAATAAATATTTAAGAGCTACTTAGTAACATTTGATCGACTGCGAAAGTGCCTAGCTGGAAAGATGTCATATTCAGCAAAAGCAAATAGTGGTGTATATATATAAGTACATTAAAAATGAGTCATGTGGAAGCCACTAAGTAGCAGTCACACTGCTTACTGTCACTAGTGGCAGGAGGTGAGATGAGAGATGACACAGGTGACAGTTGCTGTGTGTAGATTGTCTCCCAAACTACGTCTCTGATATATTTGGCTGTGGAGGATAGAAACAGAAAAAACATCCCTTGTAGTCTGTGGGGTGGTTAAGTACAGTACTGACTGTTTACCTTTACAGTGATCCTGCCTACGCATTACAGATATGAAGGCAAGAAAACAGCAGTCTTTGTGTGGCTTTGTAACCCTGTCAGTCTGTGAACATGTGTACAGGACACTGGGGATGCAGCCACAAATCCAATCCAGATTCCTGTTCAGCTCCTGCCTGGCTGAAGAGGTGCTAAAATTCCCTGGATATCTTGTTATCTGCTTAGAGCAGACACTTGAGCTGGTTTTAAACAGCAGTGGCCTCTCTGTGGCACCATTGAGCAATACTGAGAGCACAGCAAACAAGGCAGCAACAGTTATGCTTCAGAGCCTGATGTGGAGAGGTTGTGCATACCAACATAATTCCTAAAGTGAGAATTTTGCTTATGGTATGTGAGCAATTCCTCATGCCCCAAGAGAACTCAGTACTTATTTCATGTTTAGAATCTATCTGGTCTTGCAGATTCTGCGGGTGTCAAACTGGCATTTGTTTTCAGAATTTGGGTCTTCTGGATTGGACTGCACGGACCACATGCAGTGATAGGATGGTGCCTGCAGCTCCACTCACCTCTTAGGTGTGAGAAGGCATAAGGTCACATTCTTCTCCTGGCACTGAAGATTTTCATACATACATTCTAGCCTCTGGAAAAGGCCTTAAAATTTTGCTCCTGTAACCTCTCTTCTTTATCACATTCAACCTTGCATGGATTGCAAGGTTGGATTGGAAGTTGAACTTTCATATCTAATCAGTGGACTACTGGATACTGCAATGGAGGAAATTTTTAATTTTCATTTGTGAAAAAAATGTCAGCTGGTTTATAAGTATCAGTGAGGAAGAGGAAGGAGGGACAGCCTTGTGTCATGGAACTAGGCAGATTTAGCCTCCTGGGAGAGGATCCAGAAGCTGTGCCCCTCTGTGGACTGAGACCAGAGTGACTGTAGTTTCTGAAACACTCTGAAAGGTAGTACATGGAGTATTCAAAGTAATGTTTCAAACTAAGATAGTGACACACCAAAGGGTTCTGGTACCACTGTAATAAAACCCACAAGATAATAAAACCTTCACTGTTCATCTGTCATGTGCTCTAGCTATGAAAAGTCACAAAACTATGCAGATGACAGACTGCATGACCTAGGCTTCTGACCTAAAGTGCACGTTATGTCATTTTGACCACTGTGGAGAAGGCAGAGGAGTGCATTCACTGAAGAATTACTTTGGGATGTGTTTGAAATACGTGAATTCTTTCTGAAACACACTTATGTGTGTTTTGTACTCTTCAATCTTGGATTAGTATAGTTATCTGTTCTCAAGGACTACTAAAGTTAGATAAGCTATTATATGAATTTTGGCCAAAGTTCTCAAAGTGACCCAACATAGATTTCTGTGTGATTTTTAGGGAGCCAGGTAGATGCAGGTGTTTAAGCTGCTGTGAGTAAAAGGCGGGAAGGAAGCATTTGAAATATGTCCAGTTCCACAAGGGATGTGTGCATGTTCCCTGCTGATTCCGAATTTATTAGCATTGGTCACTACGTTTAACAGTCATAGTGGAAGAGAACTGCCTGGTGGTGTATTTTTTCTATGAAGTCAGGAAATTGGTTGCCACAAAAGAAGGTGAATTGCTCACTGAATGTGTAGTATCCTCTACTGGCCAATTTAATCAGAGATAATCTCCTAATGTCCCCAAGAGCACTATAACCACTGCAAAAATGAATGTTGGATACAAGGGAAGAGAAAGGAGAAAAAATGAGGAATGGATAGAGATACAGAAGTAGAAAAAGGAGTAAGCAAGAGAAAAACCTATCTTTAAAATCCTCCAAAATGAGATCTCACTTGGAAGAAAGTGCTTTAGTCATGGTCCTTGCTCCAGGTTTTGTTACAGATATCACTGTAAAGATTCATTGATAAGGAGATGTGAGCAGGATTAGGATCATGCCCAGCTTCAGCAGGAAGGATGGAAAGCACCATTCTGGAGCTTGCTGATAAGAACAACATCAAGAAGATGTAGACTTAAACCCCCTTAGGTTGAGTAGGACCTGGAATGCCAATGTTCCCAGCTCAGGTAACTGCTAAGCCGATGAAGAAGAGGAAGCTTCCTTCTCTACTTCAGAAGAGAAATGTTATAAATCCATGAAGTACTGGGTTTCTGGAGAAGGCTATTAGCACAAAGAGGTAGTTTTCAGCTCAATGCATAGGAACTCACTGAGTTGTTCATTGTGGATACCAGTATTCCTTTACAGTGTCAGGGTGCATAGCACATACACCCCTATTCTGGGAGCATGGTCGCCTGAATTAAAGAGTTCAGCTGGCTGAGTCCAGGGTCATCTCTGCCTTGATAGGACTTGTTAATAAAAGTAGTTGTGAGCATCTGCCTCTTCGTTCTCTTGGACTTGCTGTGTGATCACTGAACTGATTATTGTGATCCTTGTCTCCACCCAATTCTGATCTGGTCTTGTCATTGCTCTTGGCTCCTGTCTCACATATCCTGACCAGGGTGCCAGCCAAAAAGTCATTGGAGGGAGGGCAGGCCCTCGTTTCCATGTTCTGAATTTTTTGAGGTCTTAGAAGTATCAGCTGTCTTTGTTCCTTACAGAACTTGCCTTTATGATTTGGCAACTGGAAGGACTAAAAAGGTTTAGGTACTGCAAATTCAGCTCATATAGTACAGGATTTAAAACTCTCCCTCTGTCTTCAGAGAAACTTATTGCAACACTTAATATTGAGACACAAAGTAGCATTTACAAGCCTAGAGTGCAGCTGTGACAGAAAAGAGAACTTTTACATTTAAGAGTAAACGCTAGAAAAAGAAAGCTATTCAAGCATCACCTGTAACTACAGATTGCAGTCCTGAAAACATAATAAAATGGAGGATTTCTTAAATAAAAGAAGATGCTTCAGGTGAAAATGTTGGTATCGGATGCTTTTCATTTTTCAGTGGCCTTATATAGTGAAGGGAGAACACAGATACAGAATTTAGGAACTGTGATTTCTTTAGACAGAAAGGTGTTTAGGAAATAAGAGCTAGGCTCCACAGCCTCAACCGACCCTGTCATTTGGAAGTAGATTGGTATGAATAAGGTCGTTCAAGTAACTTTTCCATTGACTTAATGTATTCGTGTTGCTGGCAGTGTTTTAAACCCAGATGAAATTCCAAATGAGATGCAGAAAATGGAGCCAGCAATAAACTACACTGTAGACTCTTGCTTTTCCACTTATTAAATTAATTTAGCAACCTAAAACAAGACAGAGAGTGTGGCAAGAGTAGTAAAAATAAGTATAAACTTAATATGGGCCTTTTAAAAGGTCATGCTTGTCATAATTTGGCTGAGTAATGGCAGCAGAAAACTTACATTTCAAGGTGTGTCTGCATACGTATCTAAGCAGAACAGTTTGTTTTTGGCAGCTGAACTAGTGTGTTCAGTAATAGCATGGATAAAAGGTATATACATTATGTGTAATACTAAATGTGGTTATATTAGTTTAGTTAATATTAAGTGTGGTTTATTTAATTGAAACTACACAATTTCTCTAAAGCTTGCAAATATTTTCATGTTAACCATAGGAACCTCTGAAGTTTGTTTTTCCAGAAGCCTCCATGTGTTCAAAATTTACAAGCAAATTAGTCAAAATGGGGGCTCTCATATAAATCTAGTAAGAATCAGATTCTAAACAAACAACTGCTTGTGTAACAGGCTGTGGACCATCAAACCCCCTTGTTGTTAGATATTGTAGATGCAAAGTATTTAATCTTAATGTGAGAAGTACCGTGATAAAACCTGGAGTTTATTAACTAATCAACCACATCAGATTCAGAAAGTATTTTGGGCTGCGACTCATTATAGGCTAAGAGAATACTTTTCTGGGGTAAGTTTCTTGCCCTGTTCGTGCTCTTCCCTTGTCATCTTCTTATGGCTATTGTTAGAGAAAGAATACTGATGAAGAGAACAACTGTGATCTCAACAACCATTTTCATGTGTTTCTAAGGTTTTCACGGAAAATATACACGTACAAAAAAAAAGGTTTTCCACTCTTCTTTAGCCAGCAAAGTTAAAAAAACAATGCTATAAAACTCATGTAAGCAATACTGGTAACTGGAAGGGCCAAAGGTGGTATAGTAGCTGTTTATAAACTAGTCTGAAGTTTTCAATAATATATATACCCATTAAAAGTGAATGGCTTTTCAGGTGAATTATTTGTCAGAAAAATTTTATTATGATCATCAACTACTTCCTCATTATGAGGAGCTTCTAAATAATAGAGGTTGATAGTTTATCTTCTCTGATATTAGTGCTCTATACACTGGATACATTTTACTAGTCTGTTTTTAGTTTGGGAACACACAAACTAGTATCCGTTTTCTCTTTCCTTAAGTGTTTCATTTTAACTCTTTCAGTGAGGTTGACTTTGTGCCTGCTAATGCTTTTCCTCCTTTGTGTTATACTCGAAGCCCTTGCCCTACCCACAAATGCTATAAGCCCAGTGTCACCTTGATCTGGTTAATTTGGTAACTGTGTGACTTAGTGGACCCGAGTCAAAAACTGAGATGGTGACAGCTGGCAGTCAGTCATAACCAGAGTTGATTTCTTGCTACTAGTAGCAAAAGCACCATTTGATCAGTGTTTTGTGGTGGTTTTTTTTTTTTTTTTTAATCTTAACATCTTTATCATCTTTTGATGATCTTACATATATGGACACTGCTATTAATGAGGCCTTTGTCACTTCTGGATTGAGCTGCAATGGTACAATTTATAGAGCAAAACAGAGCCAAAGTGGAATTAATTTATAAAATCTTAGTTCCAGCCATGAGTTACATACTTGCACACAGTGGTTCATACTGGCTGCCCCTTGGCAGCTAAAGATACTGATATCGGTTCTGTCTTAAGAGTTTGTCTTGCTTTGGGGCAGCCAGCACTCATGGCAATGCCTTCTGGGGAGACCAAAACTGCTTCTGAATGACCTCTCTCTACACAGAGTCCAGACATGCCATGCAGGTGTTAGCCAGAGGAGAGGTTGCATGAGGAGGGGCCCATAGCTTCTTCAGTGTGGTGCCTTGTTATATGAACCACTGAACTCATCTGAGTGCTGTGAGCTGCTACCTTAGTTGGGGTCCTTTTGTGCATTCTTTGTGCCAGGCTGGCTTGGCACTTGCTAGTGAGAAGTCAATGCCATTCCTTGCTGTGACAGTTGAGATCTCTTCAACCACCTGTTTGGTGCACTGGTGATAATGGTGAAGAGCTAGCTTTTTGATGTTCTGTACCCTTCAGCTTTGAAAGTCTCTTTAGTTCCTTCTGAGCATACCATCAAACCCTTCTGGGGAAGAACTAGAAAGTCAGATTTTGGCAAGATTTTGGGGAATTATTCAGGGAAGTGGAATAGTGATTTTACAGATATTTAGTAATAGCATAACAACCCTCTAGATCTAGAGATATTCCTGTAGATTTCACTCATACATATAAATAATGCAAGCATTAAGTTTTCTGAACAGTTATTGCTATGTGCAAAGAGATGCGTAGCAGTTAATGTAATGCTTTCATCTTGTCACTGAACCCTTCACTAAAAATCAACAACAAATTGCTACGGCTTAGCATAGACATATAAAATAACTGTGTCTTAACTCTTAAAGGGAATAAAAAACAGAGGAAAAATTACAACTGGTACCTGGACAAATAAGATACAAGTTTTAAACTTTGGTGTTATTTTTGCATTGTGTTTGTAATTGATGGCAGGAATGCCTTGGATGTTTTGATATATTATTTAAATAATGTATATAACCTTGAATAAATGCAGTCTTTGCCTAATAATCAACTCTCAAGTTCCAAAGTTAATGAGTAGGATGTTTTCTTCCTCTGAACAACAGGATATCTGTGCTTGCTCTACTAGCATGTTCTTTTTCCTTTCTTCAGTCCCACTCTTGCCATGGCCCACAGGAATCTGACTGGGAGCTGTAATGTTAACTGTGGATGTAAGATTCATGAGTACGAGCCTGTCTGTGGATCAGATGGAATAACGTATTTTAATCCTTGCCTAGCTGGCTGCATCAATGGTGGAAACCATAGCACAGGGGTAAGTGCTTCACCCATCCACCCACTTGGTGGTCCCCCTTGGGACTGGTGCAGATCAAAGACGGGTCTATTTCTAGTGCAAGTCTCCTCCCTCCCCCTCCCCCCCCTTTCATGCGTGGGTCTTTTCATGTCTTGAAAGGCTAGTCCCACTCCCAAACTTCCTTTTGATTATGTATAGTTTTGAGGCATAAGCTCTTTTGTACCAAGTGAATCATGTCAGTGAGTGCAAAGGGATATAGAGAGGGCTGATATTTCTACTACATACTCTGAAGACCTTGATGGAAGTGGCCTGCCTGTCTGCTGCTCCTGCAGGACTCAGAGGGAATCTTGATTCAGTGTCATCTAATTCAGTTTTCTTCTAACATAGGCAACCATGTCATGCTGTCTTTCCACAAACTCATCAATGTTACTCTTAAGAGCAGTATACTCTGAATAAGGCCTTAACTCTTCAGGTAGTTGGAAAAGTTTTAGACTCCTAATTAAATTTAATCATAGCCTGCCTAAAGCCATGGGTGTTTAGATCAATATTGTCATTTTGCTTAAGTAGCTGTCGCACCTGCACTGGTGTATTGATAGTTCTTTTGTTTGCCTGGGTAGATAAAGTCTGCCCGCTTATTCTGCTCTTGTAAAATGGTTTGGCCTTTCTCATAGCCCATCTTGAAACCTATTCTAGGATAAATGAAGTGATTGTTATTGAATTTCAATAACCACAACTTAAAGGATGCTAGTAATCCACTTACTTTCTTGGAAATGCTTTGTCTGTTACAGCCCAGTCTTCCATGGGCTGGACTGGCAAGAGCATCCTGCTGCTCAAATCACAGCATGGAAATTTAACAGTTTCCAGGACTGGGCACAAGGAAAACAGCTGGAATATAGTATCTGACCTAAATATCAACAGAACAATATGGCCATGCTAGTTTTGTACAAAAATCAAACTCCCAAATTCTTCTGTTACTGGACTGTCTTTTAAAAACAGGATAATTAAGTAACATAAGCATTGATTTTTTCAGGACTTGATTATGCTTTCCAGAAAGCTTATTTTTATTGTATCAGGTACCTGTTTTGAGGTCCTGAGCCAGCCTGTGAAGCAGGAGGATGTAGGTCCAGTGCTGTGCTTTCTCAGCTTCACTGGAAAATGGTCTGAAAATACAGGTTCATACATAGGTGCTACTAAGAAAAATTAGTTTCCTTTACAGTCTTTTATAAAGTATTTTGCACTTTTTTAGTACACTTTTTTCACCTGATATCAAACTGGCATTATTAATTAATTTAGCAGGGAGGTACTTTGAGAATAAGTGTTCTTCGCTACAGATTTTGAAACATGTTATTTCCTCTTATGATTTAAGAAAAGATTCTTCATGGCCTGAAGTTTTAACTCTAGTTAATGGTGAATAGAATAGGACTGACTTTGGTAGGAAAGTGCATGGCTTTACTAAATAATGCTTTATATAGGGCACTTTTTAAAACAACAAATGTAATCTTGTGCCACTGATAGGACATAGAATATCACTAACCTGATGTTTGAATTTAAGTTTACAACAACGTTTTCAAAGTTAAATACTTAAGAATTGTAAATAGAAGAAAAGGATTGTTCATGCCTGGTTTATATATATATATTCCTATACTCTAGCATTTCTGTTGTGTTATGTCTGTCTCATTTAGTACACTGGCTTGGTTTCTCTGGTGATGAACCAAGATTGTGTAGTAAAGGTTAGTTTCTGTAGGATACCTTTTTGGCATTTGTATTTAGTATCAATAAGGAGATAAAGTGATGGTCTGTAGGAGGAAAGCAGATACTCATATGATGTTAGAAAGTGGAGCGCTGCCTTGGGAAATGTTGCCTTTGTTCCTGAATGATGTTGGGCAAGTCACTTAAACAAAACTTCTCCCAGCTGGTCATTAATCTTGTGTTCTTCATATTACAGTTGATGGATGTGAGCAATAACAAGAAATGCCTTTTGTAGAAGCACTGAATGCCCAACGCTGGAGAAGTGGGCCTGTGTAAACCTTATGAGGTTCAACAAGGCCAAGTGCAAGGTCCTACACCTGGATTAGGGCAATCCACAGTTTCAGTACAGGGTGGGGGATGATGTGATTGGGGGCAGCCCTGCAGAGAAGGACTTAGGGGTGGTGGTTGATGGGAAGCTCAACATGAGCCAGCAATGGGCATTTGCATCCCAGAAGGCCAATTGCCTGGGCTGCATCAAAAGAAGTGTCACCAGCAGGTTGAGGGAGGTAATTCTGCCCCTCTACTCCATTTCTGTGAGACGTCATCTGGAGTATTGTGTCCAGTTGTGGAATCCTCAACATAAGAAGGATAGGGAGCTGTTGGAACAGGTCCAGAGAAGGGCTACAAAGATGATCAGAGGGCTGGAGCACCCCCCATGAAGACAGGCTGAGAGAGTTAGGGCTGTTCATCTTGGAGAAGAGAAGACTTCAAGGAGCCCTTATAGTGACCTTCCAGTACCTGAAGGGGCTACAAGAAAGTTCAGGAGGGATTTTTTACAAATGCATGTAGTGACAGGACTAGGAGCAATGGCTATAAATTGGATAGAGCCAGATTTAGACTAGACATAAGAAGGAAATTCTTCATAATGAGGGTGGTGAATCACTGACCTACGGGTTGCTCAGGGATGTTGTGGATGCCCCATCCCTGGAAGTGTTCAACACCAGGTTGGATGGGGCCTTGAGCAGCCTGGTCTGTCAGGAACACCTGGGAGGTGTCCCTGCCCGTGACAGGGGGTTTAAAACTAAATGATTTTTAAGGTCCCTTCCAATCCCAAACATTCTATGATTTTATGAAATCTATATCTGAAGGCATGGGAAGTTACATTTAGAATATATTAAGTTGTATATAATGGAAAATGTTCTGAAAAAAACGATCCTGATTGTCTCAAATTAGCCACCCACATTTGTGAAGCTTTTGATCCGTTTCAGTTACTTAACTACAAAATAGAGATAACAACATTAGTGCCTCATCTCATAATTGTTTTGTAGATAAATTGCTTCTTTTTGAAAGACTTAAACTGTAGTGTTAAGTATGATTTAAAAACCCTTATGAAATATGATCAGTCTGTCTTTGTTGTGGAATATGTTTAGTGTGAGGAAAAAAATACCTGGAATTGCATTTTGTAAATGGGAGGTAAAATACTGGATACATTGATATATTTTTAAGTTGTTCAGTTAGATCCCATGGGAAAAAGATGTGAGGCTGTGTTGTAACATGAACACATAGAAAGGTCTACCCTAAAGTTGACAAGCAACTGTAATTTGGATATTTCCTGTTGTCTGGATGTTTAAATTTGCAACCGTAAGATGGCCTTGTAATGTAGCTTCAGCCCATGTGTGATCTTAGGTTTTATGAATGCAAACATTGAAACCAAAGCCTCCTTCCTGTAATATCACATGGGTCCTGAGCTGTTTCTTCTCTAGTGTCTGAATTCTCATCTGCTTCATGCCCCTTTGTCATAAGACTAGTTGAAAACAGTAGTAGAATAAATGTGACAGGCTATTTCTGATCTTGCTCTTCCACACCTTGCTTGAATCACAGACCCCTTTGCCTATGAAATTCCGTTCAGTCCTTTCATCCTAAATTAAGCCTCTTTGTCCATTCAGGGATCCCTTTTGTCCTTCATTCTCACTGTTTAAATCTCTGCTTTCCCTTTATTCTTTGGTTTTGTTCCTGCCTACACCCACATCCAGCAGGTCCTGAGTTCCATTTGTGAAGTGCAGCGTGTTGCTCTTTAGCCAGATCTAGGAGGAGTTCCATTGAGATGTCAGAAGACACCTCCTGATTATGAAAGTCAACAGCCTTCAAAATTCCACAATACGGCATTGCCAGCACTGCTTAAAGAGTGTTTCCTCACAGTTTTTTTAGTATAATAGAAGCAATCTTTTTCTCGAGCCTCTTTGTCAGAAGTGATTGAACTACTTTAGCAGAATTTCCCAAAACATATTTCAGAAATGTTTTTTTAAACTGAGCTGAAATAAAGCCATGAAAAAGCAATCTCTTCATGGAGAATCCTGGCCAGCGTTACAATCAGTTGGAGTGGTAACTTCACTTGTACTTGGGGTAATGATACTAGAGAGAGAAGTTTTCTCATAGAGAGGTCTGATGGGACTGTCTTATCACATCTCTGTAAAATGTCTTTCTTGCATGGGTTTTTCATGTGGAAATGTTCTTTTGCACTCTCCCCAGGTAAGAAATTACACAGAATGTGCCTGTGTCCAGAGTCGCCAGGTGATCACTCCGCCGACGGTGGGCCAGCGCAGTCAGCTCCGACTAGTTATTGTCAAAACTTACCTGAATGAGAATGGCTACGCTGTTTCTGGGAAGTGTGATAGAACCTGCAACACGCTTATCCCATTTCTGATATTTCTTTTCATTGTTACCCTTATAACAGCGTGTGCCCAGCCGTCAGCAATCATAGTAACACTCAGGTGAGAACTCAGTTATGCTTTTTAAAGTATTTTTGCTGTGCCTGCTGTCACCAATGCTTGTGTCAGAAAAGACTGGAGCAATGCAGTCAAACTCCTTCAATCTTATGTAACCTTAAAAAGCAAATAGGATAGGGCTAACATGGATAGAGTGGGACTTGCTTGTAGTTAGAATATGTAACATGATAATCTACTTCTGGAAATAAAAAGTGCCCAGCTCTTTCCAGGTGCTGTAAAGAGAAAACAAGTGAAAACTTTAGGTAAGAAAGTGATTACTCCTGAAGAAATTTTCAGCCTTCTCAGAGGAATGGTTTCAAATGCAAATGAAAAAGCTGATTTTAAAAATTATCCTTTCCTCTTTCTTAAGATTGTTCATCCTCCAATATGCCTGATTTTTTTGAATCTTCCCTTTTTTTCCCTCACAAGAATTTTGAACTTGCAGTGTAGTACTGTTACTGTCACTGTGGTCACTTAAGGAAAGATAACAACACAGTCTTTGTAGGGAAAGGTAGTGTTATTTATTCAGATGTGTTTGGGTTTTTGAATAAACTTTTTCCATCTCTGTCCGGTAGTCTGATAAGTATTATCATTTCCTGCAACTTCTCTGTCTATTTAACATACACTTCTCTAAGTAAACTTCAGTCTGATTTTTGAAGGAAAAGTGACCTGAAAAAACATAAACATGGTCTTCTGCTGAAATAAATCTGTATGTGTATAGTGTATGGTGCTGTCGTTAAAAGAGGAGGAGGAATAATTAGAGGAAAATGAGATAATTATTGACTAGGATTTATAAAGCACACACAAAAGTATTGGTTCTGCTGGTAAGAGAAGGATGAAGAGAATGATTTAAAGATGTCAATTCAGTTTGGAATCTGAAGCTGAAGAGCTCTCAGAGTTCAAGAAGTAAGTTCCTTTCGGACAGGGATGACCTGAAAGATGGAAAAAATAGACTTGACTAGACTAGAACAATTCAGTTGGAAAGGACCTACAATGATCACCTGGTCCAATTGCCTGATCGCTTCAGGGCTGACCAAAAGTTGAAGCATATTATTAAAGGCATTGTCCAAACATTAACAGGCATGGGGCACAGGCCACATCTCTAGGCAACCCATTCCAGTGTTTGAGATGCTTTTCAGAAATACACCCAAAATGATCCAGAAGCGCATAGACATTCAGTCCTTGGGGCCAGGTTTTGAGCTGATCTGAGGTAAATCCCTACAAAATGTGAAATGCTTGTAGTGTAGAAACCAGGTCCTCAGCGTGAACTGTTAAGCTGTATAAATCTGCTTCTCTTGAGCTGCATTAATTAGAAAATCATTAAAAGATATGTATCTTAATTTTAGACCCTTAGGTTAAGATTGAAATAATATTTTTAAATCAAAAGAAAATTTGTGATTTACTTAAAATTATAGTTTTATTGTGGGATATCATTACTTTGTATTTAGTCTTCTGAAAGGTTCACATTTTTCCTCTGATAGCTACGGAAGAAATCTTGTACTACTTGTATTGAAAAGAAACATTGTTTAAAGAAACTGTTTATGTGTTTCTACTGATAGTCTTCCTGAAGTAGCTCAGAAGTGCTAATGGTACTCAGAGATCTGTTAAATTCAGAAACTGAGTCCAACTTTCACCAACTTCTCCATTAATTGAATTTATTGAAAGAGATTTATAAAATAAAGCAAAATGTTATATAAAATAGTAGGGAACCATCATGAGAAGCCATAAACATTTTCAAAGGATTCTCTATATTTCCTTAATGGGATTGGATCAAATAAGAGTTGATGATATTGGAAGCTTAAATGAAAGAAATTTGGAAAAAGATTTTTTTTACAGCTCAGAAAAAATCCAGTACACACAACAATCATCTGTTATGACTGTTTCTTCAGAGGAGTTTCTTTTTGCCTGCTAGGTCTGTAGAAGATGGGGAGCGACCCTTTGCACTAGGAATGCAGTTTGTTTTATTAAGAACTCTTGGTAAGTTTTGCAGCTACTCAGCATTTCCACAAAGGCTAGCCATGTTCAGCTTAAATGTACCATAAGAACACTAAAATTCCATAAATCTGCAACTAATTGCCTGATGACTAATTGTATTAGGAACCTAAAATTAATAGCCTCTGGAAATGTTGTAGTTAAAAATTTATTTAATTTTCTTTTTTTTTTTTTTGATACTTACTTTCTAGAACTACATTTTTGTCCCTGAAACACATTTTTTATGGCTTTAAATTTTACTTAAAAAGTAATAGTTGCTAAATATTATTTAGTACTTTTTCTTTCATTAGAAATAGATTTTTATTGCTTTCAACAATAACAATAGGTTTTTTTTCATTTTTAAAATAAGAATTGATTGTTACTTAATGTTTAATTTCAAATGTTTTATTTCAAATGTCTCAAAGCAAAAGAGTTACATGTTAAAAGTCTTTATTCCACAAAGTAGTTCCTTTCAAGTTTTTGAAATTCTAAACTCCTGAACACACCAGGTGTTCAACTACAATGAAGCATATGACTACAGCATACAAGGACTATTATAAGATAAGAAGAGGAGAAGCCTGTATGGCTACATCTGAAAGTTTTCTTTGAGGAAGGGCATTTCTAACTTGTCTTAAAGCTGTCGTATTTCTGGAGAAAGCAGGAACATTCAGTGGGCTGGCCTCATCTTTAGCATCCTTAGAAATTGAAGTCTGTTTCAGAGGAAGATCTATTCAAAGCATAGTTTACCATTTTAGTGATCTCACCACATCCATCTGTCTTCAGTAAGAAAAGCATTTTGAGAACTTTGGGGCTTTTAATCTATAATATAAGCAGCTCCCCCTGCCCTTTCTGAGCTCATAGGCAATGGATGTTCAGCAAGTAACACTGAAGATAGTGTTGTATTTTGTTTGTCTCTCTTAATTTATTTCTTGAGGGCAACATTGGATTTAATTTTGGGGGACACAAACCTTAAGAAGAACTGTCTGGGGATGGCAGATTGAAGCTGTACCTGTTGTTAGGTGCTGCTGCATTGTCTTCTTTGCCTGAATTCTTTCCCATTTGTGGTACATTTCATGTGTGGGATAAGTAGTGTTGGTGGGAAGATCAGCTGACTAGTTTTCCATGTTTTACATTTCATGTGACAACAGCAGTATAGAAATCTCAGAAATTCTTGACCTACACTGTTTGACTAAGGCATATAGTTTCTCTAGAAGTGTTCCACTACAGACTAACACATATTACATCTGTTGCTATATTTATTTCAGCTTACATTCCCACTCCAATTTATTTTGGGGCTGTTATTGACACCACATGCATGCTTTGGCAACAGGATTGCGGCGTACAAGGATCTTGTTGGGAATACGATGTCACCTCGTTTCGTTTTGTCTACTTTGGGTTGGCAGCTGCTCTCAAGTTCGTTGGATTCTTTTTTATTTTCCTTGCCTGGTATTCCATTAAGTGTAAAGAAGAGCAACTTCAGAGACGGAGATGGAGGGCTTCGCCGGTGAACACTGTGAGTGAGATGGTTGGCCAAGCTGGACCCCAACAAAACTATGCACGGACTAGATCTTGCCCTACCTTCAGTTCCCGAGGAGACATCAGTGTCACACAAGGAATGAATTGTGTAGCACAGACATACCCTGGCCCTATTTCAGAAGCAATAAGTTCCTCGAATGAAAATGCATTGGAAGAAGTCAGTGCTGAGATATAGACCCCTAGCTTGGTAATGTAATATTTAGTTTTGTTGGTTGACTTAATTACGGCGCCTTGATAAACACCTGTGCCTTCTATTTTTAATCTAAATGTAACACATGATGAAACCAACAAAGCTTAATGCAAGCAACCATAGTATGTTCCTGAGGGCTGGATACCTCAAACCAACCCACATTCTTATTTCCTTCCTCCTGACAATGGAATTTTAAAAATTGTGTTTGTAATTATTTCAGATGTGTCCATTAAATGTCCATGCTCTGATCTAATATTGGTGTAAGGGTGAGGTATTATGAACAGCAGAAGTCAGTGGAAAAGTGACAAAAACTCATATCGTTGATGTCTACACATAACAAAAACGCTTAAATGAAATAGATTGTTAACTTCATATCCACAAATTGTATTTTTAAGAGATAAGTAATTACTGTGAGTTCTGCTACCAAGCACAACTGAACTTGTTTAAACTATGCAACTTAGTTGGATAAATGTACATGCAGCAAATTAAGCTTAAAGTTTGCTTTTAAAGACATTACTGCAACTGAATTTGAAAGGGACTATTATCAGACATAACCATTACATTAAAAAAGAATTTAAGGTTTAAAGTACTGTTAATAACACGTTGAGCCATACAAGAGTAATGCATCAGGTAATGTTTGCAATGTTCAGTCGTAATATTTTTATCCTGTCAACATGTGCATTAATTTTCATTTGATGAGTTGTAGTCATTCTTCATAAAGTATACAGGCTATAAAAGTATAATACTTCAGTATTAATTTATAATAACGTTAAAAAGTAGAAATCATGCACACATATCAAAGCTGATATGTCCACGTTTCTGTAATGTCATTTGGGTAGCTGTTACTAGCACCAAATCTATACTTTTCCTGAAAAAGAAGAAAACCAATTACAGCTTGATAGGAAGAGTTTGTCTGTCCTTGAGGGAGACCTAATAGCCTTCTTTTGTATCTGAGCAGCTGCCTGGGATCTGGCGAGCCTCTTGCAGCCAGCAATGGCACAGGGCTCAGGATAGCACTGCTTGCTACCTGCTGCACGAGTGAGCAGAGAAACCTTCAAGTGGGCTGCAAGCAGCCTGCCTGCTGTGTTGTCCACTACAAGGCATTCATGTACACGCCTGTGCTGTGCTCCCTGCCACCAAAGACACCAAGGGAGTGCCAGCTCAGACACAGGATCCCTCTTGTTTCAGTTCACTTCTGCCTCTCCTGCTACCTGGTGCTGGGCAGTGTCCTGGGACAGGCCTGGAGGTCCTAATTGTATGGACTTTTTTGTACACATGGCTGTCTTTCTTTTTCTCAGCTTCATTGAAAGCTTCTGTGAAGGCAAAGGGAGAGAGCTAAGAATAGAAATTGTCTGCAGGCGTGGACCCATGGCACATGATGTGGCCTTTGCTTATTCCAAATTACTGTAGTGTATTTTCTCCCCCGGAGATGCTGAGACTTTCTAATCAAGTGTACTTGGCATTTCATTTCTTGCTCTGGAGGCTTTGTAGTGCCATGCTTATGATGTATTAATGATGTCTCAAAGGGCAGAGAATGATTTCAGGTGGACACTGAGAAGTCAAAGCTGTATTTTGCCCTGTAGGGGAAGTCTTAGAAGTCTAGGAAATTAAAAGCAGTCTTTTTAGAGAACTCAGTGATATGCAGGTTTGGATTTTGACATGTAGAGTGATTGCATGAAAATAACGAGGAAAGAGCAAAACATCTACATATTATTGAACAGAATTATTCCTGCTTTAATTTTTAATTTATAATACATAATTTTATGAAACATTATATAGAATCAAGTCCTTGAAATTAAAGGGAGTAGTGTCCTTGGCATCCATTGAGTTGTTCTGGGAAGAGCAGATGAGCACACATCCCTCTCCTCCTTTGCTGGCTGCCTTTTCTCAGCTTCTGGCTCTTCTTGACCAGCACATGAGAGTGGTTCTCCTGCTTGAAACAGTAGCTGCTGATTTAAGAATTTCTCAGTCCATTTATATGGCTCGTAATGATTCCCACTTCTCTGTGTGTCTACTCAGATGCTTCTACCCCCAACTACAATATGGAGGTATATTGTTTTAACCACCTCCTACTATTCTGTACATATGAATAGGTTTTTGAGGTCAAGCAGCAGATATTTTTTCTCTTGTGCTGCCACCAGACACAATATATCCACAGTCAGCATGTGCCACCTGAGATGTTAGCTTTTACACTTCTCATCCCAGTAAGTAAATAAGTTTCCTTGGCTCAAAGGTATTTGGTATACTATTTATTTGCCATGGGAGATCACAACAGATGACAAAAATGTTTACTTTTGCTCCATTCTCAAATGCTTCTTGCACCAGGAATTTCCTGCCATGGCACAAATTGAGGCAGAGTAGTAGGATGAAATATAATTGCAGCCCATCACTCATCCGTTTTAATCACTTGCCCATTTTATCGTCATGGGATGAGGTGAAGATTGACAATCTTTTCAAATACCTCAGAAACAGAGAATTTAGGGAATTGTAAAAGGCTAGAGATGAATCATCTATCCTGATCTATTCTGTTTCATGTCTTGTTTGTGCTTCTGTTCCACGTGAATAACAAAGAAGAGCTGATTAGGCTTGTTGGATTGTCAGGAGCTGACACTGATGGTAAAAAATGAGGGTGATAGGAATGACACATCTGCAAATGCAGGTGCTTCTGAGTTGATTTCAAAGGAATTCAGAGCTTGCTGGAATGGAGACCACCAGGTTTTTAGGCAATCCTGACACTCCAGCTTCTAAAAACATTCATTTTTTTGAGATATTTGAGAAAATGGGATGCAGAAAGATGTTCCCTTTAGAAATGCTGAAAAAGTCTTGTTTATATACTTTCAATTGTCTTTTCATTTTCATTTAAAATAATATGCAAAACAAAAAATGATTTATTACTTTTCAAACAAATTTCATAACAATTTTGGATATAGATAATTTTCACAATATGAATGTGTGTCTACAAAATAACTGAATTTAATCAACATCCTCTGAAAGAAAGAAACCCCAGACTCTGGCCAGCATTTGATTAATTTCTGAAAGATACTTTATTTTAGGTAAGCTATAACAGCCTAAACTAGGCCAATAAAGGCATGTAGGGGGAATACATTAACTTCCTAGAGAAGTTAATTCCTACATTGTCAACATTGACTGAAATAAGGGCCTGCTGAACCAATGCTGTTTTCTGAGGTTATCATTGCTGAAGGAAGCAGTATTTCTAGAGAAGTTGTGTGCCTCCCTAGAAGTTGTCATGATTGATTTGTGGTACTAAATTGACTCACAAGAAGGAAAAAGGAGCTTTATCTATCACCCAGTGAAGGCAGCCATGATGTCTTCCAGTTGTGACATCCTCATGGAATATAATTAACTTGTAATTTCTGTGTGCTCAAACACTAGAGACTGGATAGTGGTGAGTGCAGGAAAAGGTAAAGCATGGGTCCTGCTCACCCAGAGGCTACTATTGGTAGCAAATTCAAGTGATCTACCTGCAACTGGTTAGCCAGGGATAATGGGCAACAACACCCAGTGATGAAGTTCAAGTCCACAAAACACCATCACAAGGACAGACTAGTTTCCTCTTACACCACTAATTTCTGATTTAGAATGAGGGGTGTGCAAGGAGAAGTAGCTCCAATATACAGATTTGACTGTACAGGTGATCATCCCTGCTTGGCCTCCCATTCATCCTTCTTTCCTCAAAAAGGGAAAAACTTCAGAAAGGGCATAGCCATGGCCCTGGGTGCTCTCAGGAGATTGTTCTCAGATATTTTGAGTGCTGGAATATCTGGAGAGCAGGACACTTTGTATTTCCAGTTCTAATGAAAAACCCTGTGGTTTTAGTTCCCCTTTTTCCACATGAAGATACTGGATATAATATGGTAAAATCTGTAACAGGTAGCATTCTATATCCTTTCAGTACAATGTAGGCAGCTACAAGAAACATGTTGAATATATGGGTCAATTTATGTTTAATTTGAAACTTCTATTTTTTTGACTAGCCATTGTATCTTTAAAAGTGCATGTGTTAACATGCAGTTCCTCAGAACTTGCTGTTCTCTACTCAAGTAGGGGCACAAATCTCATAAGAGGAGTGGTAAATTTGAAAGGCCCTAGATTAGTTACAAATACTTGAATGTAATGTTTTAAAAAATAGGTTTTCTTTTCCTTTTAAATATAGCTTATTAATTTATAGCATTAACTGTTTGTTCATTATGGCTCTGATCCAGCAGAACACTTAAATATGTGTCTGAGCTTATATACTGAAGTAATGCACTTAAACATAATGTATGTTTTAAGTGCTGAACTGAATCCCATCTGTGTTCAAAAAGAAGTTTCCTTACCCAAAGAGTAATTTCCATGCTGAGTGTTTTCCCCCATGGAGTTTGTGCTCATTGTAACCACAACAGCATGAAGTAGCAATTGAGTAAGTCCCCTGTGGCATTCATGTGTGGCTACTTATGTATCTGGCAATGGAGGAAAGCTTTCATTTTCAAATAGAATTCAGATTCAGAATACTTTGTGGACATGCCCAAAGATACATTCTAGCTTTTCCTGCTGTTCATTTAGTTTATGAATTTCTGGCTGTAAATCTGTGCATTACATGGAGAGACATAAGGGCATCTTTCTGAGCTTAAAGCCAATGAAATTGCTCAAGTAGTGCTGTAGGTTCAGGCTGTGCCCTTTCACAGAACTTGGACCTAGAAGTTCAGATGACAAATTTTTCAGTATCCTGCACAAATGAAGCAGAGTGCTGCCTGCTCTGTGCAACTCCAGACAGCATGGCTGCGAGAGGGGTCAGCACCTCCACCTTCTGTACTGTTTCCCCCCAAAATGCCTGAATTATTGCTGCCTTACTACATTTTCTGTGTGTGTAGTACCACAGCCCTTTGTAGTATCATATTGACATAAAACTGATGATAAACAGGTCCAATGTGTCTTACTGCTATTTTGGAGCCAGATTCTCAGCCTCATCAGTCCAATAATGATGGACTAGTACCTTGGGTTGGCTGTTAACAAGTTGACACTTCAGCAAGTGTATGTGAACAAAGTGGTATCAGTTGCTTGTTTAGCTTTCATACTTGGTTCACTGGTTGCTATTACTTTTTTTGGAAATCAAAGACAAAATAGTTCCTAAACAAATTTGTCTTTTTCTGTTTCCTCAATCATGTATCTTTTATAACAGCATAGGAGATACTATGCTGCATGATGCAGTGTCCAAGTTCCCCCAGCTGAAGCTATGCAGTTTAGGTTGCTTTCCAGGAGAGATTTACTTGGACTGCAGTCTGAATCAATATTGCTTTGAACAGAGTTTATTTGCCTTTTGTAGTTTTAAGAATATTTCAGGTTCTTCATGTAATGGACGTGATTTTATAGACATTTTTATTCTTTAGAGTGCTCACAAGATGGACAGTCAACATCACGATGGTACATTAATTCTTTGGTATTGAATTAGGGCTTTTAATTAGGGCTTTTATTTTTCTTAAAACATCTTGTTTTATAAGTAAAAATACAAAAAAGCTACCTGTAAACATTGTCGCAGAGCAGAGATGTAGAACTTTCAGCATGGGGACTAGGTATGTCCAGGGTTCACATAAATTGTCTTCTTTACACTGAATATCATTAATACATGTTATTATGTAGCCAAAGGTTTGAAAGCCTACCTGATCCTCAGGGAGGACATTTACCCTATCCTTTCCACAGAATATATGTCATAAATTAAGGAGGACAGATAATACTACACATACCACATAGCTATGTCCATTACATTAACTGCAGTTAATAACTGTAGTTTTTAGTGACTCCTCCTTAGTCCTTCAGATAAGCTATTTTCTTTTGTCTTAAAACAGCCTTTTAAACACAGATATAGCTCTTCAAGTTCAAAGTAGCTCCAAACTTTTCTTGGTTTCAGTTGTTATGGAAAAGATGTGTATGTATTGGGTTCCATTCCTCCAGTCAATAATTATTACATTATCTGTTGTGTGTACTGTATTTTCTTAATTTTTTTCTATCTCAAACCAGTTGTCACAATGTTATTCTGTAACATTATATTCATGATATAGAATAGATGAAAAGCTGTGGACTTCTTGAAGGGCTACAAAAAGTATCCAAAACGTTGTTCACCTAGAGGAAGGGTGAGACCTGAAAATCTTTGGACAAATGACTAAACAACACTGTGGTGCTAATAGGTACTGAAATATTTTATGATGCATTCAGTATGACTTAAGTGACATATTCAAGGCTTGTCAATGATGAAACTGCATGTGTTTTTCTTAAAGTCTGGACTGCTCCAGTAAAGACAGTGTTTGTAATTCCTGGTTGAATGGTAGGTGGTTCCTACCTGGCTCTTCTGTGGGAAAGATATTCCAGGAGGCGGTACAGGTTTTGGCCCAGCACTAACAGCTAAGTTAAATGCTATACAGACCACAGAAATCTCACGTAGGATGTGGTCATCCTGCGGTACCATGTTGCTTTATTTAGTGGCTTTGCTTAAGCAGAAGCTGAAAACAAGTTCTGTAGTAATGACAAGAAACACCGGGCTAAATTCTGGGACCCCTTAACAAAACAATGTTAGTAAGCATTTGAATTAATTTGAGAATCCAGATATATTAAATATTAATGGTTTTTTCATGTAATACCAGAAAAAAGGTGTAGAATAAGAGCAAATTCTACCTCTAGCAATGGAAAAAGGCCAAATCTGATCAACTTTAAAGTGAGCTGTAATTTAAAACAGAGGAGTTTGGTTTCAACATCTTGAAGACAATTTTTTTCTCTTCCGTTTTGAATTCTGAAGGGTAATTATTTTATGTTCTTGTGCCTAGGGTGCTCATACAGAGAAGGCTTCTGTATCCAAAACAGCACTGAGAGGTATCTCTCTGATAGGTCAGAAATCTTACCTCTTTAAAAAATGCCGTATTTGAAAACATAGAGGGACATTTCAAAACAACAACAAAAAATGACAAACTTTTTTGTGAGATCCATGGTTGGGTGAAGGCTTTCCTCAAAGAAGACCTGCGTTTTTCCCCAGTTGAGCAAACTGGAGTTTTGCCCTTGGCTGCAGCGCATACCTCTACCAAATGATTTAAGCAGAACAGCATCAGTCTGGGTAGAATGTTAGGAGCACGGAGTGGGCACGCTGCCTGTAACTGTTTAGTTTTTTAAAAACTCATTATTAAGCAAATGTGTAGAGTATTAAAGAAATGCGTAGAGTATGTCTGACCATATGAGTGTGTGGGTGCTGTGCTGTGGTTAAAAGAGACTAATTGGTTTATGCGGTTTGTTTTGCCAGCTTTAGGCGCCTGTATGGGTATTTTTAATTGATATTTATTTCTCAGCAGACCTTAGGATAATTTTAAAGCTGTGTAACATCATTTAATGAATTCTATTGTCAGCATCTGTTGTAAACATGTGTTTACAAAACAAGCTCTTGAATACTTGATATTTGGAAATAAAAAGTAGCATATCAAGTGTGTTTTATTTCTAACAAAAAAAGGAAAGTGACAAAAATGTATGTGGGTTGCTGTGCAATCGTTCTGGATCAGATGATTAATCATTTGGTCTTTCAGTGGGTACTCAGACAAAAACACATCTTTTCACTGAATTCAGTGGCTACTGAATCACTACTAAGTGTTGATCATGCATAAATAAACTGAAATTCCACCATTTCCTCTAGCAGTAAATTCAATTGATATTAGTTATATACTAAGAAATATGAATGTGTTTAAAATAGACTTTGACAGTTGGAAAAAATACATAGGATACAAGTCTAAGTGCATCTACACTGCTCAGTACAGGAGGGCCAGGGCATATACCCAAGGACTGGACTGAAATCCATGCCACTTAATGCTTAGTTTACTCCTTGACTCTGAATCAGACTACCTCTGTGGTTTGTAGGGAAGGGCTATACTGCAGAGAGCTCCCATGTCAGAAGTGGCTGAGCCTGATGTGGTTCCCACAGCCTCCCAACACCACAGGCCGTGTGCGTCAGGAACCCCTGTGTCCTCACACAAACTGCAGCACACAGAGCAGCACCATGCCATAATGGCTCTAGTGGTTGCAAAAGGCCATGTAGTACCACAGACATGTAAAAATGTAAACAAATGGAAGTTATTTTTTTGGCCCACAGGAACATCAGCACAGAGCCAAGGGAAGACCCAGGGCTAAGTGCTACATAAGGTGGATGAATCCTTGGTTTAGCTATGTGGATGTGACCTTATTCAAATAGTTTTGTGTTGGAGTTAGGTTTTCTACTCTCTGGGCTCATTTTAATTTAAAAGTATAGGTGTATACTTGCATGGAAATTCTGTCCCGAGGCACCCTGGTCTTTCAAGATCAAAAGAACTGCAGGCTGATGTTGAATATATTTTTCTAGGCATGTTTCATTATTGAGACTTTATACTTGAAGCATTTTGACCAGTGCATTTTTCATGGCTGGATTAGCTGTGACTTTTTTCTATGAAACTTCCTCACTCCTTCTTGTCTTCTAAAGACTACAACCTCCCACCTCCAGCAAAAACCATAATGACACAAGGCAGCTAAATCCACATTGATCCAGGGACATGGTTTATCTTTCTGTGGTATCTAAGTTCATTTGGTTTTGCACCACAGTCAAATCGTGGTGGTGTGCACAGCACCTACCAGATTCAAACCTTCAGCCAGCAGTACATTTTCAGACAATGTGCATGATCAGGGAGAAGCAACTCATGAATGGCAGAGAAATCTGTGGGATCTGAATCTTCACTGATTTTCAAGTTCAAAATAAGACTTATCTCTTTAGTTCTAATACACATAACCACACAGAAAAACCATCTTGCAGATCACTCTGAATGTCACAATGTTCAAGACTAGAACTGTTAAATCAAAGAATGTGCTGCAGATTAAATTATCATCCATAGATTTCTGGCTTTTCAAGGGTATCATTGCTAGTTGAAAACTGAATAAATGAGCTGCCTTGGCAGGGACTGGAAGCACAGTGGGGCAGTGCAGGGCCAAGGAGCAGCACTGCTGTGTGGCTCATGAGAGATCATTGTTCCCTGTACCTAGCTACAGAATGAGTCACATTTTTTTTTCTCCACACTCCTATACGAGAGCTGTAAAAAGGCTTCCATCTTTAGTTTAGAAGATAGAGCACTATTTAAGCTTCCGATAGTTTATAAGACTGTGCAGAAGAAGGAAGACTGTCCTGGAAGAGGGAAGACTGACCACTTTGAAGCTAAGGGAGATGGTATCTTTTCCATTTCCTGAGTGAGCACTTTAAGCTCTGACATAAGAAGTAATGACAGGTGGGATGAATGAGTGAACCACACTGTTAGATCTCTCTCTCTACCCAAGCAGTAAGAGAGAAGAAAGCTTCTGGCTTGGTTCTTTCAAAACAGTGTACTTTAAAAGAATGGATGGCACATGGTTGGTGCTGGGTAATTCCCTGCACAAAGATGTGAGACATTTAGAATAATAGAATGATAGAATAACCAGGTTGGAAGAGGCCCACCAGATCATCAAGTCCAACCATTCCCACCAATCTCTAAACCATGCCCCTCAGTACCTCGTCCACCCACACCTTAAACACCTCCGGGAAGGTGAGTCAACCTGGACAGACCTTTCCATTGCCTAATGACCCTTTCAGTGAAGAATTTTTTCCTTATTTTGAGTCTGAACCTCCCCTGGCGGAGCTTGAGGCCATTCCCTCTTGTCCTGTCCCCTGTCACTTGGGAGAAGAGGCCAGCTCCCTCCTCTCCACAACCTCCCTTCAGGTAGTTGTAGAGAGCAATAAGGTCTCCCCTCAGCCTTCTCTACTCCAGGCTAAACAACCCCAGCGCTCTCAACCGTTCCTCATAGGGCCTGTTCTCCAGCCCCTTCACCATCCTCGTTGCTCTTCTCTGGACTTGTTCCAGAGCCTCAACATCCTTCTTGTGGTGAGAGACCCAGAACTGCACACAGTATTCAAGGAACGGTCTCACCAGTGCTGAGTGCAGGGGGAGAATAAACTTTCTGGACCTCCTGGTCACACCATTTCTGATACAAGCCAGGATGCCATTGACCTTCTTGACCACCTGGGCACACTGCTGGCTCATGTTCAGTCGGCTGTCAACCAACACCCTTAGGTCCTTCTCCTCCAGGCAGCTTTCTAGACAGACTTCTCCTAGTCTGTAGCTCTGCATAGGGTTGTTGTGCCCCAAGTGCAGGACCCGGCATTTGGCCGTCTTAAATCTCATGCCGTTGGGCTCAGCCCAGTGGTCCAGCCTGTTCAAATCCCTTTGCAGAGCCTCCCTACCCTCCAGCAGATTGACACTTCTACCCAGCTTAGTGTTGTCTGTGAACTTGCTAAGGGTACACTCAATGCCTTCATCTAGGTCATTGATGAAGACATTGAACAGGGCTGGACCGCTGGGCTGAGCCCTGGGGAACCCCACTTGTAACTGGCCTCCAGCTGGAGTAAACTCCATTTACCACCACTCTCTCCAACCAGTTTTCCACCCAGGAAAGTGTGTATTTGTCCAGTCCAGAGGCTGAGAGTTTCTGAAACAGAATGCTATGAGAAACTGTGTCAAAGGCTATCAAGTTGTATGGACTTTGCTTCAACTTCCTTTTGTCCTTAAAGTCCTCCCAAACTTGGTGTCTCAGCCTGCTCTGCACCCAGTTTTGAAACACATCTTGTGTTCGCCAATGTATTTTCTGTGTATAGACATCTCTCAGAGGTCTATCTAGCATTGCAGTGACTGGATTTTGAACACATATGTTGATCCCTTTTCCTGATTCCCACAAACATCACCTGGAAGTTCATGTCTGGTAGAAGGACAAAGATTGTGTAGAAGGACAAAGATTGTGTAGAAGGAGAGAACAGTTCAAGAAGCTAAATTTCCTTTTTATGAAGACTTCTGTGAGGAGGTACTGCCCCTGACTAGAGATCGGTGGTCCATTCTTGTTAAGCTCTGTGCATCCCGTCTGCTGCACTTAGCTGTCATAGGGAGGGCTTTGCAGGGAGGAGGGAAAACAGCAAGCAGGGGATGGCAACATGTAACATCACAATACTTCTGGGAACCCCTGGTTGTGGTGCTTGAAGCATTGAGTGCAAGGGAGAATTGGATGAATGGGGAATTAAAAGAAAAATCACAGCATGTCTTAAACAAAAAATATATATTATTCACAATCTCCAGGAATAATTTATAACTATCAGAATGTGGTGTATTATTTAGTTACCCATTGCTTTAAGAGTGAATGGATTCTTTAAAATGGAAGCTATTAACAAATTTTTAAACTAAATCTCAGTTAGGAGGAAAAGTGGATCATCTGGACTTCTCTGAAGCAGGTAAAGTAAAACACTTTTTATTTCAAGAAATATTGCTTCTAGACTTTCCTGAAGCCAGAATTGTTCTATAAAAGTATCACAGAAATATTATACAAGTTTTAAAAACACAGTCTGTATCCTAGTAACTTAAAACCTATGTACAAATAGCATCATTCATGACCATAAATACGTTTTTCTATCAATCAGACCATGACACATACATCAGACAGAGAGCTAGTAATTTTAACATATGTACAAAGTCCATCAAAAAAGACGGCTTCTTAAAATTATTAAAATCCTACTAAAAGAACCTCCTTTTAAAAAAGTTTCAGCTTAGAATACAATCTGATGAATGTAAGTTTAACCTGAAGTGCTTGCAATAGCCAAAAAATAATCACTACACTAAATAACATGTAACAGATAGGAAACACACCTGTGAATTGGACACTATGGAATTACATCTGTTTGAGGTAATTCCCTTCTGTTGTTGTTGTGCTAATTATTTAGAAATGTATAAAAAAAGCAAGGGAAGATATTAAGTTTTGAGTAATACAGATTTCAAAGTAATTTTTGTATTATACTTAATAAAATTTAATGTTTGGTAAATTCACGAAAAAATTTAGAATACAACAACAAAAAATTATCTAAACTACTATTTTTTATGTCATGTGCCTTTTGTATCTAAGATAACATAAATCAAATATGATTTTATCATTCCCTTTAATGCCTGTTCAAAACAAAAAGAGTTTAAGTCTCAAGATGATAATTATGCTTTCAAGATATTGTTCAGGATAATAAAAATCGGATGTGGTGACAGAAGCACATATAGATTGATGGAAACCTTTCTACCAATATCAGGGGGAAAAAAAGTCAAAAAACCTCATGGATTTTTAATACTGACAATATCAACATATAGGGAAAGAATCCAATTTAAACAAATCCTCCTACAGTTAACAAGCATTAGCCATACCTTTCTGAGAGTAAATTTAATTAAATCAAAGTAAGAAAAACATGCAATATTTTTTGATAACATAATATTCCAAGTGTCTGTTTCCACGATCATGCTGATTACCTCTTTCCTGTCATTGTGTTTATTGTTTCACAATTACATGAGACAATGAGCAAACTAAGAACACGTAAGGTGTTAGATTCATAAATGGTATGGCATGCAGATTTTAAAAGTGCATTTTACTCAAAAGTGTGACATCAGGAATTTCCAGTGGTTAAAATAATTTATGAAAAAGACTTCATACAAACAGACTGGGTGGACTGAAACATTCATTCATGGCGGGATCTGGAAACAGAGGAAGTATCTTAAACATTCTTGTCAAAGAAATAATTTCAACTTCTGGAGAATCTGCTACTGTATTTGAAAGTTAACACTGTTTCTTCTCATCCAAAACTGGAAACCTTGCTTCCCTGTAGGGAGAATTACTATGGAAATATGTGTGTGTGAATAAAATAAATGCACACAGAAAAATACTGAACGGGGGTCACTTTAGCTGCAAATGTATCTACAATAACCATGGAATGTCAGTTGTCACGATTACCTTTATTAGTTTGCTACTAAGAAAAGAAGAACTGATTTAATGGTTTGTAACTTGATCTAATCCAAGGAGAGTGGAGCTGAGGCACTGCCTTCTACACTTAAAATTTGTGAAGTTTCCCCTACAAGACTCTTTTCTGTCTTTTTCAAGAAAGTTCCTGTTTTATGGGCAGCAGTAGATGAATCCCTAATGGATATGTTTAATGCCGGATGAACAAGGGGTTCATCGGACCTCACAGGAAGATATATTTGATCTTCAAATATATCTTCCACAGCATAACTGTCCTGATGAGTGTCTTTTTGAGGAATACTGATGGGCTGCAGCATGAAACTATGCTGTGACTCCAACTCTACCAAACCATTTCCACTGAAATCCATATCAAAATGGTCGGACTCTTTATCTTCCATCCATTTTTCAGCTTGATGATCATTTCTCCAGTGTGCGTCATTCAAACTACTTTTCTCAGGAATATCATTGTTTAATTCAAGTTTCTTCTCCTGACTTAAATTCACCGTGCTCAAAGCAAGGGCTGCAAAGTCCGTTGGCACAATAAACTGCAACTCTTCTGCAGGGAGGCCACTTGATTCTTCAGCAGAAGTCATTTCCACCAAGGTAAATGACGTGGATGATTTGTCCCCATCCCCATTGCTGTGAGCAGTATTGCCCTTGTCTGTTTTATTTTGCTGGTAGTAACTGTTCAGCAGTGCAAACATTCTATCTACATCCTTCAAGTAATTAGTCCAGTCAGCCAGACTAAGTCTATAGTTGTATCTGTATTCATATACACTTTCATTCACACTGTACAAGTCTTCCAGTCCTTGCCAGTTGATGTCACCAGTGAAACTAGGCAGGTTAGCCTTCCCATCCATCCCATAGTTGTCCTCTGTTGAAAGAAACAATAAAGCCTAATGATGAACACCAGCTTAAAAGTGCAAGCAGAGATTCCATGTGTGTTCTACTCCAATTTGCTTGCAAGCACCACTATTCGTAACACGTGCAGCTCAAAATGTAAAACACCCCACATCTTCTGCCATTATAGTAATGATTCTGGGCTTAGGTGTGTTCACAGCTCCTGCTGAACACACAGCAAGAAACTCCCTGTCTTCTGCTACATCCCTGGACTGAGTCAAAAAGAGCAAAATCTAATCTAATGGGGCTTTGTGATGACAGTCAGAGATAAATATTTCCACTGACACTTCGAGGCAGGGAAGGTGTTTCAATACACAAATAATCCACTCACCTTTCCTGAGCACTCCTCCAAATCATAGACTAAATGAATAATGGTTAAGTATAAAAGACTAACTTTACCTGAACTTCAACAACGCCCACAGGAATCATAGAATCACCAGGTTGGAAGAGACCCATCGGATCATCAAGTCCAACCATTCCTATCAAACACTAAAGCATGTCCCTCAGCACCTCATCTACCCGTCCCTTAAACACCTCCAGGGAAGGTGAATCAACCACCTCCCTGGGCAGCCTATTCCAATGCCCAATGACCCTTTCTGTGAAAAACTTCCTCCTAATCTCTATCCTAAATCTCCCCTGGCAGAGCTTGAGGCCATTCCCTCGTGCCTTGTCCCCTGTCACTTGGGAGAAGAGGCCAGCTCCTTCCTCTCCACAACCTCTTTTCAGGTAGTTGTAGAGAGTAATGAGGTCTCCTCTCAGCCTCCCCTTCTCCAGGCTAAACAACCCCAGCTCTCTGTTCTCCTCAACATATGTAAATGCCCAAAGGAAAGGTGTAAAGAAGATGGAGCCAGGTTCTTTTCAGTAGTGCCCAGAGACCCCTCCTCCTTCTTCCACCTTTGGTACCGTCAAGTGTGTGAAATTTTATTTCGACAAGGAACACTGAATACCAGTATTTAATTTAATTCACCTCACAGGCTATGTTCAGTCCAATGATTTTATCAACTAAGTGCACTACAAGGAAAAACTTAACCCCGTAACGCAACAACTGGTCAGAGATAGTCACAAATTGCCCTTAAAAATGATGTTGTAGGCAATATTCAGTAATTTAGTTCACTGAGATGACAGATTCATTGTCTGAAAATTGTACAGGCAGGTAGGATAGAAGTTATTACTTTGGAAGTTCAAGGGGCTGTAGTGCAACAGCATGAACTGAGTACCAATATTTATCCATATGGAACCCTTCATCCCTACAGTGGGTTCTTGGTATCTAGGTTAATTTATTGGTGTTTTAACTTGTTCCTTCTCAATGTTCAAATAAACAGAAGAGGTAGTTGCTCCCTATCACAGCCTTTGCTGTGCATATACTTTGCTTCTTTAGTAGCTTGAGATTTAACAGTGGAAAGAATTTTTCCAAAATATAGTCTGTCATATGACAAGTCAGAAAATTATCACCTTGGTCAGAAAAAAACTTGAGATTTTCTTATGATGAGGGGCCTTATTCTGCTCCCACTGAAGGAAGACTGCTCCTCTTACTTGGAAACATGTGACTCTCTGATCTTAGTTGACATTTCTTCACTCAATACAACAGTTGCAAATATTTTACAACATACAATTTGAATATCTTATTTTGTTTAAGTAAGTTCTAGAATTTTTTTTTGTGCAAACAGTTGTCAAACTCCCTGTTATAGGAAGCAACAGAAGCCTTTTCTGTTTGATAGGACAGCTATGACAGTGTCTTCCTTCTCTCTCTTCCTGAAGTAAATAAGAGAAATGCAATCATGGCATGATCACAACAGCCATCTTCATAAGTCCAATTATGGATAATTTGTTTCCTGAAACAAACAATAATTAAATACTGCAGGGGGTTCAAGAAAGAAGCCTTATGATTCCAGTGCTTAGAGGCATAAAGGGGCCTAGAAAACATTATAGGAAGGGATGCATTTTCTGAGGAATTTTTGGTCACCAAACTTGGTATCTTATTAATCACACTGCAAATGTGACTATATTTAAATTTTGCTCTGTTATTATATGCGTTGACAGTTTCATACGTGTTTTTTCTTTGTCAAAGCAGTACCTGTATAGGAAAACAAATTGCTGTAGAAGAGTCAGTGGCCAGAGTGGTTTGGTAGCAGAAATTGAAATGAGTATTGCTGTTTGGCCAGTTCCAAATTTGTGGCTGGACCAGGGAAGTGTGGGGCAAAGCGGAGGCCAGAAAGGTGCCCTTGGGCCCAGAGGTGCCTCTCCTGCCTGTCCCAGGCAGGAGGACAAGGGGGTGAGCTGGGCAAGCTGGGGTAGCAGGGTGGACAGAGGGAATAGCTGGTGTCTGGTGAGGAGAAGCAGGGTCTCTCATCAGCCTCAGCAGCAGGGCAAAAAGGCTGTGCTGCACAGAATTAAAATCAGTAAGGAGTTTGCTGTGTTCCTGCAAAATAGCTCAAAAGAATGTTAGAGCTACACAGTTCTTTGTGCTGGATCTATAGTTTCCCCTTTAAATGTGTCACTGTTGCTGCAGTCTCAAAGGCATTTCACAGCTGGGAAGGCACTGGAAATTGTTCCGTAATCTTTATGTCAAGCAGAAAAAACCCTTATATAAACACATGGGACAGAGGTTACATATACATATATGTTAAACAAACAGGAAAGTGAAGTTTTAAGTTTCTAGATCTGGTTGTATGTTGGTTGAGTGAGTTCACAGCTTAATTCCAATAGTTAGCTATAGATGTGAAAGTTTCCCACTGAAATTGAAGCATACAGGGAGAAGGAGGGAGGAAAGCGAAGCTTTTACTCTGTAAGAAATCTCATTACACACAGGTGTGAAACAGAAAAGTGCAGGTGAGTTGCATTTGAGTAACAACATGGCAGTGAATTCTTCGGTCAATATTTTGGAATCTCTCAGCTAAAGAAAAATTGTTCCTAGCTGTTTTAAAAAACAAGCATCAGCTAAGCTTCACTTCCCAGTTACCATGCTCCAGTGCCCCAAGATGCCATTTGTGCATGCATTTTCTCAAAGCTAATAAGGGATCTGGATATACCTCATTGAGACTAATGAGAAGCGGGTATAATCATCTCCTTGGTGGCTTTGAAAAACCTCAGACAAGCAGAGTTGCTCTGTCCATCAAAGGACAGATGAGACAAGTTCTTCCCCATTAAAGCTCTTTTCCTATGTTTTCTCCGTATTGTACTTGTAACAGCTATAGTTCCATAGTAACTCAGGATATTTTGAATTGGAAACAGAACTAAAAGGATCAACTACATGGTCTGAAGGAAGCATAAAGGGTAGTTCAGATGACTTAGCAGTTTAGGGCTTTTCCCTTCTTATTCTGCCAGTTTCTCTGCATGCATCAAGTAAAGGATCCTCTAAGAGATCATTTTAATGATTTCTGATTTTTGTTCATTTAAAATTTTTTTTTGTGTTTCAGAAAAGAAAAACATTTTCCACCAAGATGGGACTTGAACCAAAATATTGAACACAGGCCTCTGTGTATATTGAGAAACTGAGTGTCTGGAATGTAATGGCATTGTATTATACTATACATTGTATGTATCCCAGTAGCATAATGTTTATTGATTTGGTATCAGAAGTTAAAATGTTTTCATTATGAAAGAGTGTAGGAAGACGTAACTTAAAGATTAATTCTATGTGTACTACTATTTCATGCAATCTTACAGTGAAAAAATGCCATTACTGTTAGGTCTCTAGTTAAATGAGGAATTCTTACAAGGGTACCTTTCTAATGAAAGACTAAAAAGCATAATTACAGGGATTACTTTCTATCATTGTAGTGACCAGTTCCCACTGGGCTGTAATGAGCAATGCCATATAACCAAAGGAAAGCTTATCATTTTCCTAGATCCCAAAACTACTCAAATGAGAAAATGAAAAAATTGGCTGCAAGGAAAATTGAGCTGGTTGAATTTGGAGATCTGTAAAACATTGAAATACACTATCTTACTTGTTCCCTGGCTGCTGGGAGCTAATGACGAAGTGATTTTCAGAAAACTCTGTGAAGAAAAACTTTTGTGTAGACTTGTAAACTTCTTGGACCCAGCTTAAATCTCACAAAAATAATGTGTATTGGGAGCTACTCTACCAAACTGAATGGAGATGAAAATATATAAAACTGATACAGAGTGAGAAGATACCTCGACTTAAATATGACACCCAAGAGACTTCCAATCTTTTTTTTTCTCATGAGTACAAGTTTTGCTTACTGAGCAGCAAATGCAGTACTGTTATGACCTCAGTTTTTTCAGTCTGTTCAGTCTTTTGCTTTATATTTGAATGGTTTTCCCACCAGGAGGAACTGGGCTTTACATGATAAATATGTAGATGTGATAAATACACTTACAAACAGCAGTCTTCCACGTATATGCCAGGTTCAAGCATTAGGTGTTAAAATACCTCACCTGTTGCCCTTCCTCAGTTCACATATTACAACTTCATTAAAAAAAATTGGTTGCATGCATGGTCAGAAACATCTGTCTGGCTAACTCAAAGGAAAGGAGCCTTATCTTTCTGCCATACTTATATTGAAGTGCCTCCTGCTGGCTTCTGAGCACATGGTACTCAAATTGATCATTGCTTTTGCTTAAAGCAGCATCTGCCAACATTCCCTAAAACCAGTGAGAAGATTTTACCTTATTTGCACAGGTTTGATTAGTCTCTTTGCATATATATACATATATATATACACACACCCCCTCCTCAGAAAACTTTTAAAGCATACTTGTTTTATGTTTAAAAACCAGTTGTACAGACTTTCTAAATAGAAAGAGAAAAAAAACCCAACACATCCATAATCAACCCAATAGCAAGAAAACAATCCAAAAGAGGTGACTTTTTATGTCATTTTCCCCTGTGTAAACATCTAAGAAAAATACAAGCATGAAATATGAGCTGTATGAAGTCTTGAGCTAATGAGCTACGTTAAATGCATAATGGTAGATCTGAAAAACAATGGCCAGGTTCAGACAGAGTAATTAGAAAATACATGCATCAAAACCTATGCTGTGTGCAACATGGTAGGATACAGACGTTAGTTGAAATGGACCGGAGTCATGCAATTATTTGGAAAGAAGCTGCTGAGGAAAATAAAAAAGTGTGGATACCTGTTTGGATCATAGCTTCCGCCATCTTTATTTCCTGATATAGGAAAAGACAAGAGTAACTTTTGTTAGTGTTTAGAACTTGTAAAACCATTCACAATGTAGTTTTCCATGCACAGCATCTAATTCCTAAAAAGAAATGTACTGTGTTAACTAAAGACAGAGCTGCAGTCCAACAGAGATTTCCTGAAAGTTTCATGTAAATTAATTGAAAACCCACAGTTTTTCAAGAAAAACCCTCCAAAACGATTAGATAGTGTAAAAAAGAGAAAGATCTGTAGGTAAAGAGAGATATAAAAACCCCCCCACAAAACCAAAATATGCAGAAGGGAATATTCCTGTAAAAGAAAACACAATATTCAATCAACCAAATTTAAATGCAATGAATTTCAGACTTAAATACCAGCTACTTTTGTACTCGGAGACTCTTGTAAAGAAATATTGCTTTTCTTAAAATTGGAGAGGACTACTCCTGATTGGAAGTTTTCAATGTTAAGTCTCAGTTGTGGGATAGCGCCTGAGGTTGTTCATATAGATAGAGAGCAACAGGAATAAACACAGGTTTTAATACTTCACCTGCTACTGGGAAGAAAACACTAACCAAATAAACCCTGCAACAGAGAAAAAAGTTATGACTATGAAGATCTGCATGTGCTTGTTACTGATTAGTTCAAATAACATGATGCAGCATTTCTGACATATATTGTTTGCCATCAGTATCTGTCTAAAATAACCTGGGTGAACTTGCAAAGAAGCTTCCTCATCATGTGGTTGTGCAGTATGGTGCATGTGGAACATTCCAAACTATTTGGAAAAACACTTAGGAGAATGAAGCTCCATGGGTACAATTTATACTTAAGCAGACAGGGGTTAAAAAAAAGAATAAAATGGAAATAAACATTCTCTATTTCTTGTACCTGTTTCAAGTCCCTTTGGCCTTGGATTGCACTGCTTATAACCTTGACAACTTCGCATTTCCATTAATTGTATGTGTAATTGATTCAAAATGCCTCTTTCCACTGTGTGCACTGTATTTGTCAGCTGAGAAAAAGAGGAATGGAGGGGAAAAATACTTGTTAACAAGAATAAAAATCTTAAAGGAGTATGGTGAACAATATTTTCTAACAGGGAAAGCAGTTTACCTGATAGGGATCGGTATTCATATCAAAATATTCCAAGAATCCAGTTGCAAACTCACAAAAGAGGAAATTGTGTGTGTCGTTAACTGTTCGCAAACACCAGTAAGTGTTGTTATTCGAGCTTGTGCAAGCACAGAAAGAGCCCACTGTAATTGAAAAAAACTCCATGTTATTAGTTTTCATCGAAAATTAATATGCTTGTTTCTTCTACTGGTGAAACTTCTCATGTACTTAAATTCTAGAACAATTAAAATAATCTTCTATTTAAATAATGTTAAATTCTCATCTAAAACAGAATAAATATTGCTTATGTAATTTTCCCAACTATACAGTTAACGAATACAGAAGATAGTGCAGTCGGTCAGGCCTCTGTAGGACAATCCAAGCAATGTAACTGGACTACATGTTTTCATTTTCCAGCTTGGAGAAACCTAGGGCCAACTTCCACTCCAGACTGAAGACACCTGGTTCCAGGTGTCACAGTGATGGGAGCAGCCATAGAGGTGACCTGAGTATATAATTTATAGTATTGTTCTACCAGCAGAAAAGGTTGTAAGAAAGGTCTCTCTTTTTAAGTTTTAAACAAACTGCTAAGAATGTTTTGCTGTAGAAGAATGTCTCTTTAAATCCAATAATAAAATATTAATATTGCCTTAGAGTTTTGCTTAATTTAGATTTGTTTTTAGTACTGCAAATTGCTGTAACATTGTCACTGTCCTGAAAAAACTTCCTAAAACCAGTAATGGCATTGGACCTTTTTATCTGTGTAAGCTGAATCAACACATTAGCTCTTCTCTCAGTTAAGGTCTGCATCAAAGCGAAATTTTTATAATATGCCACAACTATTCCTAGAGCACTGCCAGAAATATATTATGTGTAGTACATTGTTCTTATACACCAGGTGAATGTTCCACCCTTGTGGTTTTTAAATTCTTTTAGAAAATAAAAAATGGGAACAATGGGAAGAATTCATAAGGGATAATGCCTGTATTTTCCTCGCAGTATGGTAAGTTATTTATGGCACACTTGAAATCAAACTGATAAAATCATAGTAGGCCTGAAATTTATGATAACTTTAAAGGTCAAGTCCCCATAAAGTATTTGAGACAATGGGAAGAATAAGGATACTATTAATAACTGGAAACCCAATTAAAATTCCTATAAAATATTTGGTCATCTCAATCTCTAAAAGGTAACACAAATATCAGTGGTTGGTTAAGAAAGTCTGTGCTTTAGGTGACAACTCTCCTTTTTGTTCCTGTGGTGTTCAGCATTGAGCCTCTTGTGCTGATTTGATATCAACAAGCAATGCAACAATTACAAGCACACGCAGTGCAACTGATTGCATGAGGTGTGAACTCTGTTACACAGCAGAGGATAACCTCATTCAGCACTGCATGTGGAGGTGAGACTTACAGTTCCAGAATGGTGCTGTTTGCCAGTGGTTGTTGTCATGGGTAAAACATGTTAATCCAGGAAGGCTGCATTCGTCTCCTTTCTTCTGGCGCCTTTTCCCCTTCCTTTCCTTCTTCCTTCTCCGGTTCTCTTTGAAGAGCTGCAGTTTGCTATCCACTTCTTGTGCTGCTTCTCTGTTCAGACAGAATCATAGAATCATAGAAAAACCAGGTTGGAAGGGACCCTCTGGACAGAGAACAGTCTTTATTTGATTAGCAACAGCATAAGCAGTTTTATCATCTTTCTGGTTTTTTCAAAGATGAGGGGATGAGAATATGGCCTTCTGCTAGCTAGCTTCCACCCCAGATCTTACAACTATGCATTCTTTCCAGTAAGCATGGGAAATGATGCACTGTTGCATTTAGTTTTAACTGGTTCTTTGTAATGATTGTGAAGTTAATCAGCTTCTGAGATTATTAATTTCTTCCATTTCTATCAGTGTTTTAAAAACATTATTCATAAACATGCATCTTTCTTTCCCTCCCGTCCTCCCTTCCCCACAAACAAATCCCCAACCGCCCCAAACTATATTTCTCCAGTCACCAAAAAGCCAGCCTAAACAATGAGAGGATAACAACAATCTTACTTGAAGGGATGAAGATGGTTCTTGAGTTTCTCTTGGGTCTTTACACCTTTCTCTTTGTTATAATAGCTACAGGGAAAATAATTAGGAATTATCAAGTCATGAAACCATTTTCAACACTAAACCAAAACCAACAACTTTGACATTCTCTTAGAAAACTACAAAGAATGTCATGATTTTCTCTTATTTTAAAAAAAGGTTTATCTGTGTGAGTGATCCTATGCTAGATTATGGCAAAACTATAGCTGAGTTCAAATATGATAGTAGAATACAAACACTTTAAATCTTGAAACGTTAATAGCTATCACCTTTTGATTCAGAGTAGCTTCAGCTCTCAAAAGGGATCTAACTAAAATGAGTACCTACAGTGATTATAAATATCAGTAAAGCTTATGTTCGTTCTTTTTAATCTCAAAAAACTTGAAAAATATTTTTAGCCTGAACAGTTGGTGTAGCTTTCAGTGTTCAATGCCATCTCTCTTACCTCTGTTTACTACAATCACATTCATCTGGTTTTCTTCTTTTTAGGTGTCCCCTAACTTCCCTCAAATTCTTAATTTTGTCTTGAAGAGCTTCAATCTGCAGGGAATATTTCTGAGTCAGAATTATTCTTTGAAAAGGTAGCAGTGCCAGTTTTTAAAATACCTCTTACCTCCTTATCAATATAAGCCTTGTGGTCCTTCCAGGCTCTGGCGGATTGGTACAGCTCCCTCTCACAGTGAATAGTGTCATTTGGAAGAATAAAACACCTGTAGACATGAATTTAACAAAAAGGAAGGAGGTCAGTGTTTTCCCAATTGCCTTGCTATTTCTTTTCTTTCTTCCAACATTCCTAATCATTTTTTGTTATACTCTGTCAATAAATAAATAAATAAGGAAACTCAACAAGATCTTCTCATGTTGACTTATTAATAATTGCTTCAATCTGTTTTCTCTGCACAATAAAATAAAAGATATCCTCATCCATGAAAGATGCTCTGTGCCTCCTGAGTGAAATTGCAGTGGCAGTGCTATCTTGGAGATTCCTTATCCAAGCAGAAATTAAATTGAAATTGAAATAAAAATCTGTTCAGAATTAAAAGTTTCTCATTAACTGTATGTGCCATTTCTTATTTAACCACAGGCTGCTGAGAAATATATTCCTGTTGCCACATGAATGTGCTCATTGTCCAAGTATACAAAATAGTCAATACCAGAACATAGTAAATGGACTAATGTTCAATATAATCAGTGAAGATTAACAAGGATTGAAGTTAGAGCAAAGAGTTCAAATTGTAAAAAGACCCAAACCCACCAACCAGAACACAAGTGCAATTACAAAAATGGTTATTTCAGTGTTTGAAAAAAAACAGGTCTAGCAAGAGAAAAAAAAAACACACATGGAAGGCCAAGGATGTGGAATGAGACAGAAAATCCAGTAAACTACAAGTTTGTAGTCTCCCTGCTGACAAAAAGAAATTCCTTAATTACAGAAATATTCCAATTTCATAGACACAATCTTTCTTGGGTCCTGCTTCATCAGAGTGCTTCTTTTAATTTTTGAGAAGAATAACAGAAAAGAAGACTTAGATGCTTATCTCTCCCTGTATTACCACATTATTTTGTTATGGGTTTTTTTCACTCAAAGAATTCTGAAAGCAATACTGTATGCAGGAAAAGTCAAAATACTTCCTGGAGAAATAATGACTCTAACATAAAGCTATTAAAAAAAACCCCCCAAAACAACAAGCAAAGAGAGAAATGCTGTTTATAATTTAAACATAATTAAATGGATAAACCAGAAGATTTTTGTTGGTTGTATGTGCCTGGCTTTTCAGATCAATCATGGTAGTTTTTCAAAACTAAAAAAATATCTTGAGATTTTTACCTTTTCATTCAGATTTTTAGAGTAGGGCTAAAAATGGAAATCTAAGCATCCTCCAGGATGGAAACATTATTGCAGGTCTCTTCAGGGATAAAAAGGTCTAATGTATCTTAGTTAGCAGCTGCAAGTAACTAAGAATTAAGAAAGATGATGTAACTGATCTAATCTGCCCTCATTTAGAGTGGGATTTCAGTCATCTCAAATTTAGGCCTCTATACTAAGCTGATGGCCTAGACTTTATAAAGAACAGCAGGACTGTCAGCTTCACAGGATGAATAATCTTTCATGACATGCATGTTTTTATACGGAGTATGAATCTTCCCCTGGAGATTCCTAGTCCTCCTCAGAAATAAAACTTAAACTAGATGCCGCCCCTTAAAATACATATACTAAAGTTAAATGATTCTACCTACTAACAAATACAATTCAGGTTTATCTAAAATTTACAGCAATATTTTTAAGTTTTTAAGTACTCCAACTATAAAATCATGAAATAGTGGGAAGAAAATACAACTAGGAAATGAAGAAAATTTCATTTTAAGTAAAAATCCCACAGAAAAAGCGATCATACTTGTGAGTCACTCTGACAGAGTTGGGTTGACCTATAGCATCAGTGCCATCAGCAATCATTACATCACTGGCAGCTCCATCGATTTCCTCTGTTTCTTCCTCATTTTCAGTATTGTGGCGCTTGGTGATACTTTTGCTCTTTAACACCTGCAGTTCTTCCTCTTCCAGATTTATGTCATATATTTCGCCTTCAAATTCCACAGACAAGGACCGAGTTTGGCGAGTGTGAACAAATCGGGGTTTGTATTCTGAAGCAGAAGAAAGAAATATTCCAGTCTACATGACCAACATGATGCACAAAAAACATACTCCAATATGCAAGAATGCTGTTCCGTCAAATCATCTTTTTTCCCCCTTGTGGCTTTAAAGAAGCTAATGATTTTTTTGATACATCAGGGCCCACACTTTTATGAGTAGCATGAATTTCAATTGCTTCAATGGTTTTTATTTCATGCTAGTCTGACCTCATGCCACAGGCAGCATTTGTATCTCCAAATAAAAAGAGCATCTCAGAAATCATATCTCTAGCAAGATACACCCAAAGAATCAGATACTACAGGGTTAGGAATCACTTTAGAAAATAAAGCCATTTAGTACTGTGTAGAAAGGTCAACACCTGTAAATTGTCATGGGATGTAATATTCACTTATGCTTTAAAATAAAAATGGCTTTTTAAGAGCGTAACTGCTTTCTTTTTTAAAAGTAGGCACTAAAAGGGCAAGAATCCTTCATATATGAATGTATATGTATCTATACATACATACATACATATATATACACACACACACACGAACACACACACACACGAACACACACACATATCTACTTATCTATGTATACAATTCATGGACCACAAAAAGCTTGCTGCATTGTAGAGCTGCAGTGAGATTTATTCTTTCACTTCTACCCATTGAAAACTCTGAGCCTTGTAGGGTTACAGCTCTTTTAATTACTGCTTTGGAGTTTTGCAAGTAGTGAATATGGGTCAGATTAACTGAGACAATTAACTCTTTTACGGATTTTTTTTTTTTAAAGTTACGTACAAGAATACCTGTGTCTGGGCTCAGTCTGGAATAACTTACACTTTTTACTTTTGCTAAGTGCACTTCTCCCAAATCAGGCTGATAACACTCAAAGTCAATATCACACCAAAGCTTATTCTCTCTAGCAAAACCACACACAAAGAGCCCTAGATATATATATATTTCAGTTTGTAAAAATCAGTTGTAGGGCATATCCATTTGTTACATCCATGCTGAAAGTCATCTACTGGTTAAAAATAATTCATGCAGCAAAATAAAAGAAGAGCTGTAAGAAAATACTGCCTTTGGAAGGTAGTGTAGCTTCTGCTGCAGTTTTTATGTTAGTGTCTTTGAGAGACTCACATTGAACCTTCCTCATAAGAATCTTTTAGAAGTGCAGACAGTAAGCTTCATTCAACTCTTCATTCAAATCCTTCAAAACTGTTTCAATGATTGCCTGCCGTCAGGTGAAAAAAGGCTTTCTGGTCAAGTTAATGAAGGTTTCATTCTTCCTGAAGTGAAAAATTCTAGTTTCAAAGCATCTTTCTGATTTATAACCACATTGCTTTATAATAAAATAATGCAGAAAGATTCATAGGGTCAGGTGGTATGTTTTCTTGCATTATAACAGTATGTGACGATACTACTTATTATTCAAATCACTGAAAGAATCTGGAATATTTAAGCACCTTATCCAAATGTCACCGAAAAACTGAGGCCTTTCCCTGAACAATTGCATTTCTTTAACAATGTCTCATCATCATGAGTCTTTCTCTGCTCTACTTGGATGAGTGCTAAAGTGGATTTGGAGCAGGAGGAGCAGGAGGACAAAAGGAATATGAACGTTGTAAAGGAGAAAAGCATAACAGAGGGACTTCTGGTGCCCCCTTCAGATGATTTCCATACTTCCACTCCTTCTTTCCCCGAGTCACCTCCCCTCCCAAGTTGTAACCCTCATTCAGCCCTTGCAGGTATGCTAGTGACATCTTCTCTTTCCAAGGTACATGATAGGTATCTCTCCTTGAAAATATCACTTAGGGGAACATTCCCCAGTTTGAGAATCACCTTGGCAGTCTGACATGTGGACTTTTCAGCAGAGATCTGTCTGTACACAAAATAAAGTTCCTTAGGTCATATTAAACAAATGGAAGAAATTATATCAAGGCAGCATTTAGTCTGAGAAATGAGACAACTGAAGACAGACAACATTGCGGTTGACTATACGAAGAATACCAGAGATACTTGTTCACATGCAGAGCTGGGAAGGCTTCGAATCAGGAAATATTTTGGATTATATTGACATTATTTTCTTATTTTGTAGACATCTGTGCAGCATCTTCTAACTCTTACCTTTCTCATACGGCTTCACTATCTTATTGTTTTAAAGACACATCTTTATTTCATTCCTCACTCTAGTATTCTAGATAGAAAGCAGGAGAATACAGCCTGGTCTTGAGCACAATCAGAAATCCAGGTCCACTTTCATTCATAGAATCATAGAATCATAGAACAACCAGGTTGGAAGGGACCCATCGGATCTTCTAGTCCAACCACTAAACCAAGTCCCTCAATACCTCATCCACCCGTGCCTTGAACACCTCCAGGAAAGGTGAATCAACCACCTCCCTGGGCAGCCTATTCCAATGCCCAATGACCCTCTGTGTGAAAAACCTCCTCCTAATCTCCAGCCTAAATCTCCCCTGGCGGAGCTTGAGGCCATTCCCTCTTGTCCTGTCCCCTGTCACTTGGGAGAAGAGGCCAGCTCCCTCCCCTCTACAACCTCGCTTCAGGTAGTTATAGAGAGTAATGAGGTCTCCTCTCAGCCTCCTCTTCTCCAGGCTAAACAACCCCAGCTCTCTCAGCCGCTCCTCGTGGGGCCTGTTCTCCAGCCCCTTCACCAGCCTCGTCGCTCTTCTCTGGACTTGCTCCAGAGCCTCAACATCCTTCTTGTGGTGAGAGGCCCAGAACTGAACACAATATTCAAGGAATGGCCTCACCAGTGCTGAGTACAGAGGGAGAATCACCTCCCTGGACCTGCTGGTCACACCATTTTTGATACAAGCCGGGATGCCATTGCTACAGCTACAGACTCTACTGTCATTGCTGGGAAGACAGCTGAAAATACTTTTAGCATCTAAAACAAGGCTTCTTTTGTAGAAATCATCAGCAGAAACAAATACAGGTACGACTGTCCTAAGCTTTGCTGGTACATCCCCTTCAGCCCGCGCTCCACTAGAGGACACTGCAATCTCACTCGTGTCCCTACGGGGATCCCGGCTCTGGAAAGTTAGAACCGAGTAGGAGTTCACTCCGACAGCAGCCAACACACAAATGATGTCTTTAGGATATCACCAATCGGGATTCAGTGTCAACGGTGCAAGAAAACACTTTTTCTAGCCGTCGTAGCAAACAAGGGCACCGGCTGATGGGCAGGTTGTCTAGCCCGAGCAGCGCGATAGGTGGCACCAGAGCATCATCACAACCATTGCCATCAGCCTAAGGACTTCTCGCCCTGTTCCAAACAATATTCTTATTATTGTTACTACGAAAGCTGTCATGTAGAACTTGACTGCCAATTATGGACGTGTTCGTTATATGCGGAGCTGAAAGCAGGAGGATGCAGGTAAGCCAACACTCCGCTAGCCGTTTCCCCCCAGCTCATAGCCCAACAGATCAGATAACACCTACTTTGTGCACTGGGGTTTCTCAAGAACTGTCTTTGATTTTTTCTTTGGGTCCTGCTGTTTCTGTAATCAGTGTCTCCACAATTGCAGTCTTTGTCTTTACCGCTGTACCCCCGGGAGTGTACGCTGCGGGTCCTTTTTCTGATGGCAAGTATGTCGCTAGATACCTTACATTTGTGAATTCGAAGTTTACCAGAAGCATCCTCTGTGCACTGCCATTTCTGTGAGAGAGAGAAATGAAGATGATTTTCAGTCTCCCAAACTCCTGCTACTTTCAGGTGGATTGTAAAACAAGAGAGGAAAATTTCTTTAAAAATTAAGCAAGTTATTAGTATTTAAAATTATTCCTTATATAACAAACCGAGAAAGGAAACATTACAAGGGCTAAATTCACTCTCAGTTTTCTGAACATCTCTCTTATGCTAGGCACCATAAACTTGAATGAAATCAATGCGAATCTGCATTAAAAAAATACAAACCAGCCAAAAAAAAAAAAAAAAAAAAAAAAAAGAGATATAAATCAAGAGTATCTAGACTAAACAAATCCCTGAAAGGAGCAAGTAAAAAGTCTTAATTTACTGAGCCACAGAGCATAGCTGTCAGGACTGTTTTCACAACCCCTTTTTTTCCCCTTTGAAAAAGCAAACTTTTTTCTTTGTTCTGTGACTTGGGATTTCTGACATAATTCAGGGAAAATAAAAAATAACCACATATGAAGAACTGGTTTAGTTGTAGGGTTCCTGGGAAAGAGAAGGGCAAACCGTGCATGTGATTTATAGAAAAATACATAAACCACTAACAACATGTAATTTATTTCCTTACCAAGGGCCAGAGTTAGTGCCTGCACCCCAAGACATGGTCTTGCAAACCATGCCATGCAGACCTGCAAACATTGCTGGCTCTTTATGTTTTATGTAAGAAGGGAGAAGCCTGAAAGTTCGATATCCTCAGCTGCCCTGCCTACACCCAGCAGATGCAAGCAGTGGAAGAACTGTAAGGACAGTAAACAAATAAATCAGCTTGGATAAACTCCATTGCATACTTAAGTCCTGAGATTTGTATTCGACTTGGGATAAAAAGATGCAGTCTGGAAGAAGCACCTGTAAAAGGCATTGTACATTAGCTGAATATCAAGGCAAATGTGGAAGGGTGAGCATAAACAGTTTTTTCCAACTTGTCTGCACAATATCTATCTGACTTTATTATCAACATCGCTGAACTAGATGGGAGATTTCAGAGGGATTTTTCCAGAGGGTCCCATTGTCTTCACATTTCAATTAAAAAGCAACTGGACTTTAGTCTCCTTTTCCACAACAAACTGTCTTAAAAAAAGCACAATGTAATTTTGTTAAAAACATGAATAGGGGCTGAGAGACTAGAGCTTCTTTGCCCATGCCCAAAGCTTGCCATATAGAGCTGCTGGGTTATAACTGTCACTCGTTACACTCAACACAAGCGAAGATGCAAAGATTTCCTGTTAACTGTAGTGTGAATGACAACGAGAACTAGAAATAACTATGTTTATTTATGACTCAAATACAACTATAAATTACTATTACTCAGTGAGTTTTGTCCACTTGTGCATCGTAACCTACAACAGCCAGACTTTGCATACAAGAGCAATTTAGTTTGGCTGGATAGTTTAGTGAACATAACTCAATAATGATACTGATAACTGCAATATTTTACTTGCAGTTTCAGCTAAGGTTCCCTATAGTGTGTCCATTTTCTGTTCCCATGACTAAATAGTGTGTTTTTCTCTAGCCTCATTAGTAATACCAAGACAAGTAGATGTTGGTCCTAATGGAGCTCTCAATTTAATTTTTGAAAAGCACACACATTTTGGTAAATCCCTGGACTGTTTTTGAAGTGCTGCTAAGCTAATTGAAGAATGAAGAAACAAAACTAAGCCTTAGATATACTTGCTAACCTGGTCATAGAATCACAGAATCATAAAATAGTTAGGTTTGGAAGGGACCTTAAAGTTCATCCAGTTCCAACATCCCTGCCATAGGCAGGGACATTCCACTTGATCAGGCTGCCCAAGGACCCATACAACTTGGCCTTGAACACCTCCAGGGATGGGGCACCTACAACTTCCTTGGGCAACATGTGCCAGTTCCTTACCACTCTCATGGTGAAGAAATTCTTCCTTATATCTAGCCTAAATCTGCCTCTCTCCAGTTTATACCCCTTGCCCCTAGTCCTATTGCTACAAGCCTGATAACCTGCAGAGTGAGTTGATGTGGCTCTGAACTGCAGCAGTGAAAAGCACTCTTTGGCCTAACATGTGGACTGAGCTACAAGATGGGTACCATGCTCAGAGAACTTGCCTGTGGATTGGCATGACTTTGATCCCAGAACAGTAAACTGTGTACAAAAGGCCTTAGACGTGTGTACATCTGATGGCTGCCCAAGAAATTCCACTCATGCCCAGACTTTCAGTGTAAAATTACACCTACAAGTGACAAGGTGACTTTCTACAAGCAGAGGTGTCTGAGAGCTATAACACTTTGCAGGATTTTCTTCTGCAACAGCATTTGCACTTTACCTATCATGGCAAGAGAAGACTGTTACAGGATAAGAACTGACTGTACCACTGTGTTTCTTGTGTTTATTTGGTATGTTACATTTATAAACATATGGCACTAGTCCTTAGTGAGTCTCAAAAGCACCATTTTCAAGTAAAATAAGTCTTTGTCTAACACTAATTACAGCAAGAGGTTTCAGGAGTGACTTCAATAGCCATTTAGATCACTTTTAACAGTATTATGACTAACATCGAAACAAGACTCTAATGTCTACCATGAACCAATAACAGTTCTCTATTAAAACCAGAGATTAAATGTGATTCACTTCCTTTTCTTTTTTTGTTTATTTTTTAAATAATTTTTACTTTAAAAGCTGTCATTATAAAGATGCTTCAGATTTCTAAGATGGAATTTTTAGACTAACTTTCCTGAATCCCTGCCCATGCCAGCGTAACTGACCTCTGAGTGTGCATTATGCAGTAAGTCATAATGGTCCTTCTGCTCACCTTCAGATCTATAAAATGCATCAATGCACATAAAAGAAGATTCTGACTGATGTGCTGCCCCTTCCTCTCCCATTTTTTACCCTCCTTCCTGCTGTGAATACCAAACTATTCTTTGAAACTCAGGACTATTAGGTTTGGTTTCTGGGTCCCCATTTCTTCATCAATAAAAAAAATATTGGCACATGCACAAACTAAATATGTATTCATTAAATTTTAATTTGGATATGTTTTCTTATTTTCCGCATATTTATCTTCCTTCTCACAGTCATGTTTGACAAGACACCTAAGTGGATCTAAAAATCCACTGTTGCCATAGGAATACAGGATAGTCCCTGCTTCTGTCTGCATGCTGACTTAGGGACCCCTACACAAGTTTATTCTCTCCCTAAGCAGCAGTAAAGAGGACTAACTCAGAATTAAAAAAAAACAAAGAAACACCAACCTCCTCCTGCTCCAAATCAAAAAAAAAACTAATGGAGAGGAGAGGCAAGATCCTGCCATTTGGCTGCAACAAGCTGCTATATTGTTTCCATCATGTGAAACTTAACCTGTGTCAGCCTTTTCCCCTGTCATTAACTCATATTTTCTTTCTTTCATCTCATTTCATCACCTACCCTCCATCAATTATTTCCCTCTCACCTCATCTCCCCATTTCCAGTTTTCCTTCCACCTCAATTTAACTTCAGAGGAGAAGCAAACATAGAAGATCCCTAATACACCCACACCAATGGAGTCCTGAAACCCCCACTTGAAAGTGGGTGGGACTCCCACATTGCAAGGGGCTTTGCTACATGCACCCTTAGGACCCAACCTCGCTCTGCATGTGCTGGTTACCAGGCCTTCCCTTAGCCTTCTCTGCCCCTGGCTGGAAATTGTAGAGACAGTTTAGGAAAGGTAAAGGTGTAAAGAGACTGAGCACTCTATGAGAAGTAACGAAGGTCTTTGGTCTCGTCTAATTTGGAGAAAAGAAGGCTGAGGTATGACCTCATTGCTCTTTAGAGCTGCCTGAGAAGAAATGGAGATGAAGATGCTGAGCTCTTCTCCTTGGTATCCAGTGATAGGACATGGCAGAATGGTTCAAAGCTGTGTCAGGGGAGGCTTAGACTGGTTATTAGGAAACATTTTTTTACCTAGAGGGTAGTCAAACACTAAAACGGGCTTCCCTAGAGAGGTGTTCAATGTCTGTCAGTGTTTACGAGGTGTTTGGACAACGACCTTAACGACATGCTTTAAATTTGGGTCAGCCCTGAACTGGTCAGGCAGTTGGACTAGATGATCACTACAGGTTCCTTGCAACTGGAATAGTCTATCCTATCCTATCCTATCCTATCCTATCCTATCCTATCCTATCCTATCCTATCCTTCTCAGTGCTCAGGCTGCTTTAAGCTCTGTCAGATCTGAAGTTTAAACATGTGAGTACACATGTCTGCTCCTCACTGGGGAGGGAAGCACCAGACTGCCACAGCAATGCAGTGAGATGTTTTCCACAAGTGATGTCCTTGGCATGATGCATGCTTTTCTGGGGGTAGAAATTTGCCCTTATAAAGTCATTTCAGAGGCAAAGGGGAGCAAATAGGGTACTTCAAAGAGTATTGTTTATACCTGATGGTTGCTGGCATAACCCTGGTTGTGACTTAGAGCTACATAAGCAAGACAATAGCAAACGACTTGGTAGGTGCCTTGAGTCTCAGTTCCCTGGTATTAATCTGCCTTAAAATTAAGTCCAATTCATTACTGAATTAAGACATAAGAATATACATTCAGCATGAAACATTGTGATGTGTTGCACTGTAAATATTCACCTAAGCAGGCTTTCAAATCAACTTGTTTAGTTAATAGATTGTGACAGCTTTGAGAGAGTTCCTGTCCCCTTATGTAAGAGGGAACTTAATTAGACAGTTCATGAAAGGTGTCTTAAGAGTAGCAATGTTAAGGGTTTCCATGAAATGTAATTACCTAGTATTTGCAGTAGACACTTCAGGGTTAAACATTGTGTCAGATTTTATCAAAAAGCTATGAAACCCTGAAAAACATGCAACCGGAAATATAACACAGGGACAATATTTTTACAGGTGCTTTTTCATTTGGGTAATGTATGACTGACTCTGAGTATTACTGCTCAGCCTAGGGAATGTTAAGAGATGATATGAAAAGGAAGACTTCATGAATTTAAACATGTCCTTAAGATCTCATTTCCCCTTTTTCCTGTTTTGAAAGGTATGATCTAAATTTGAAGATAGTTTAGATGAAAACACAATCATGGGCTGTGTAAGTGTGTGCCACTTTTCTTTATTAGCAGAGCTGTGTGAGTGTCAGGGGACCTAATACGATAATAACAGTAAGGAAGTCTGGTTTAAGGCTCTGCTACTGCACCAAGTCCTGTTTTTGCTTTCTCTGTGCTATTCAAAGAGGCTATGTCAAACAGCATATTGAAAAGTGCCCTGTAATTAGCTGGCTATAGTAAATAGTACAGAGCAGCAGTAGTTTATTTCTGCTGAATTGGACCTGAATACTGAGAATTTTTATGGGCTAAGACCATGTCATTTATGCATTCCTGCAGAATAACGATCAACACTGGTCCTGCTGAGACTCCTAAATGCTCCTGGAAATATTAATCTGTGTTGTTGTATCTCAGCAATATTTGAATATTGTATACAAGTGCCACTGTTTAACAGAGATGGTGCAGCAGGTTTGCTCAGGGGATTTGGAATTGCTGAATTTTTGTGGAAGAAAATCTTCAGTTCATAACCGGGTTGATGCTGCCCATAAGGGCAGGTCTCAATTTTTGCACCATTCTCTGATAACTGCTCCACCTTCTACTGAAACACAAGCAGCTCCAGAATTTATCAACGTGAATATATTCAAAGGTGGTTATTTATATACAGAGTAGGTATACAGAAAGTGTTCCTCAAGCTTGGCAATGGTTAGTAGTTCAATAGATAGAGTGGCAATTCGTCCTGTGAGAACGGATGTAATATGGGTGGAAATGTATGACCTTAGAAATACATTCAGTTAAATATACAGGGACAGAACTGAAGGGAAAAAAGAATGAGAAAATAAGCATTGTATAACAGAAATAACTATAAAAAATTTCCAATTTTGAGCTGCTTCTCGATGTTTAAGAAATGGAAGAAGGAGAAAACAGTCTAGGAAATTTACAGACTGTACAATTTTGCATTATTGACATCTAGACAAGATTGATTTGAAGTGTCACAGTTACAGCAGTTCTTCAGTTTATAAAAAACACATGGACTGCATTGTCAGCTCTAAAAATGCACTTAGGCTATTTCGCCACCATGGCATTCTCTACCAAATCTATTAGCTTGCCTGTAGTTGCAGCGCCGCATCAACAAACCTTTTTTATTATCCAATAAACATCCGCACTAAGGTGCAAAAAAATAGGGGACATTGGAAAGGATAAATCCAGACTTAAAGTTATAAATAAGAATGAATAATAATCATTTACCATTGGGTCACACATATTTAACTTGCATAGGGCTTAATTTATACTAATTTTCACTGGATGCTTTAGAACTGGAACTCTGCAAAAATAATGCCTGGACAGAATACTACAGAAACTACTGCAAATGATTCCTGCATAATTTATGGATTTTATCTATACATTTTTGATACATAAAATTGGTACCATTCTACTAAAAAGCCTTTCTGCTGAGGAACACTGATAACACTATGGCAAAAATGCTGGACAAAGTCATGCATTGAAAGAGGTGAAACCAGTGAAACCAGTGATCTTTCCATACTGAAATATCTCTGGATTTTATCCAGAATAGAGCTAGTGCATCATATTAAGATTTGCTTAGATTTGAAGAATTGTCAAATCTGGAAAGAGCTGATCTCTATTTAACAGGAAACTTAAATATTTAGGCTGAAATGTGAAATATTTAGGCTGAAATATGACATACCATCCTTTTAAGGAATATTTTTAGAGATAAAAGAACTTATCCTCATATTTGGCTTTCACTCATAGGAGCGTGATATTTTAACAAGGAATAACATAATTTCTAGCAATTCCTGTCAATTCTTGAGCAACTATGTTGCAGGCATGTTTCTGTCAACTGTGCCGGATGACTGCAGCAACTAAAGAGAGCAAGAGCTGCTAGCAGTTTTCGCAAAAGCACTGACGTATATACTTAGTTTTAACACGTGACTGGTCCCAAACACATCTGCTTCCAGTTAAGCCTGTGTACAGATGCTCTGCTGAATTATGGTTATGAGGTGGTATGGAGGGGCAGGTGGCAAAGGAAAGCTAGCTTCAGATGGATGTTCTGGTAAAACAGGTTGACCACCAGTGCCTTTCAACTCCCGCAGGCATCAGGAAGTTGTTCTGAAAATGAGAGTATCCATGACTGATGATTATATACTGTACCACAATTTAACTTGCGTTTTAGTGTGTACTTGGAGTCTGGCTGTCAGTTGCTGGCCAGCCATCTGACACTTCTAGCCAGCTATTACCGGCTTGTGTGTTTTTATTCATACTCTGCAGATAGTCATAAAGCTGACCTCTACAAATGTATAGTCTGTGCTACTTATTTTATGAGAACTTAGATACTTGAGCCAAACCAGACTACACCCAATAAGCCCCACTCTAATTTCCTTTACAATATTATCTGTAACCTGATTGATGGCAAGTGTTCTTTTAGCTCTGCGAATAGACATGCTTTCAACTGAATGCTGATATGATAATGTGATAAATATGAATATGAACAATAAAAATAAATTCTTATGCTAGATTTTCAAGTGGCAAAAGATACAGGAGAAATAAGAAGTATATAAAGAATATATAAAATGCTTTTTGGATCAGTGCCAGAAGATTCTTGCACATTTACCTCAGAGCTGATGCTTGGATTCAGCAACATGTGTCCAGTGACTACCTGTAAAGACTTGAATCACTGTAAAATGCATTGAGAACTGATCTAAATAAAATTCCACTGTACAGTCTTCAGACATATTCTCCAAACGGAACATTATTTCTTGAGGGTGGTTTTAGAATATACTTCCTCAGAAGTAAACACTATATTTTGCCTTTCTAATGCTGGAGTGCATGAAAAAGAGCACCAGGAAGTTTAGTAGCTATGGAATTATACCTGTGTAGCTAGGTTTGAGTTCATGGGCATGCATGACATTTTTCCATTCTGCCCACTGTCAGTGCTCACGGAAGCTGGCAGCAGACCACAGATCTTTTCAAGTTTCAGACCTTTGCAGTTCATAAATTGGCAGGTAGTGCTGAGCAGATGGTAGGAGATGTATGCCCATAAAATAAACAGATCTGTGTCTGGGTTTGGTTGCTGAATCATCCAGCCTAAGAACTGAAATTTTAAACACAATACTTCACAGCCCTCATTTTGGAAGAGTGGCTCTTTATTTATCCCTGTTGGGAAATTTTTAAAATAAGGTTGTGGTTTGTGTAATTTTTGCAAGAGGATAAACATGCATGTTTGACTATGGATTCGATACTGATTATAAATAATGAATTCAACAATACACTGGAGACACCCAGACTATGAGTCATAAGACCTCAAAAGGTAACTGCTATCTGGAAAACAGTGTTATGTCCCAGAAGCCAAAATTATGCCTCAGGAAAATTCCTATGACTCAAACTGGTGATGAGAAAAAGAATGAAAACTCACAAATTAACTCAACTCATTAATTGCACATTTAGATGAGAGAAGAGAGAAAGAAAAAGTATAAAGGAAAATACAGTTAACATGCTTTTATTTGATAGTTGCTAAGTATCCAGAACAATTTCATGGGTGAGAAGGTGGAGTGAGTTCAACAAAAATAATCTGCCAGAGAGCAGGTTTAAGAGCAACTTGCCTCTAAATTTCCTGAACTAACATATATTCTCATCACAGGTTACTTCAGTGGAAATCTAGTAGGAGACTTGTGTCATGATAAGGTTGTATTAATCCAGAGAAATATTTGCTCACATGATATTATTTCTGCTCTATTGGAAAACTAACGGAGTTTCAGTTAAAAATTCACACTAATTATTTCCCATTTTAAAACAATAGCAGGGATAGCTAAATTGCAGATTAGTAGATCTCTATGTACTATGCACCTTATAACAGTAAAGCTGAGAGGGGAAATGTGTATCAATCCTGCAAACCATTTAAATGCTAAAATCCATCAACAGTCCATATTACACAAACTGGGCTCAATCAGGTGACCACAGTAAGTTACCCTACATAAACAGGTGAAAAATTTGGCATATAAACTACGAAGGAAACCCCTGGTCTCTGTCATAATTTCTTGCAGCGCTCTCTGGCATGTCAGGGAGTGACCTCAAAGGAAACTTCTACCTCACCCAAGCCCCAAAGCTGAGCAGAGTCCACTCCCCTGCTGCTCCCTGTGCAGAGGGAGTGAACGTGATCAGAGTGTGATGGAACCAGCAGTGCTGCAGGTGAGTGCAGGTCAAGAGCTGAGTCAGGGCAGGAACTGAAATCTCGTCTGTATCCAAATATGATATGGGCAGATAAACCATAACTCACAAGACAGACAAAGTAAACATCATTTCCCAAGTTAAGAAGCTGAGGAGGAGGAAGAAAACATGAAATCCGGGAATGCAGGTATCAAGCAAGCAAAAAATCAAGAGCATGTGCAATTGCTGTCAGGAACATCTGGAGGTCATTTATTTGAAACTCCTCCTCAAAGTAGAAACAACGCTGTTAAGTCTTGAAAAGTGTTCCTGAGTAGACCTTGCACAGCTTCTTTGGGCTGCAGTCCTTGATCACTCTTATGGTAACACTTTTTCCACTCACCTACTCAGGCTTTCCCTTCCTGCAACTCCTCTGTTGCTTATAGGCTTTTTGCTATGTACCTCCAAGAAGTGCCTGGGTCTGTCTTCTCCCTAATTAGCCATTACCTAGTTGAAGGAAGCAATTAGATTCCCTATTTCTCTTCTGCTATCCTGGCTAAATAAACCTCTGCCCCTCCTCAGTACTTCTTGGCCATCTCTGGGGTGCTCCACTGGACTTGCTCCAGCTTGCTAAAGTTGCTCTGTTAATGGAGGTCCCAGCCCAAAAGCAGCACTCCAGGTGCAGCCCACAAGACCAAGGACCCCAGCACAAATACAGACTGGGCAGAGAATGGATTGAGAAAAGCCCTGAAGACGAGGATTTGGGAGTGCTGGTGGATGAGAAGCTCAACATAAAAAGACGTTATGCACTTGCAGCCCAAAAAGCCAACCATATTCTGGGGTACATACAAAGAAATGTGACAACAGGTCAAGGGATATGATTCTGCCCCTCTGCTCTGCTCTTGTGAGACCTTATCTGGAGTACTGAATTCAGTTCTGGTATCCTCAGCACAGGAAGGACAGGAATGTATTAGAATAAGTCCAGAGGAGGGCCATGATGGTGATCAGAGGACACCTCTCACAGGAAGGAAGACTGAGAGAGTCGGGGTTGTTTAGCCTAGAGAAGAAAAGGCTCAGGGGGGGACCTTACAGCAGCCTTGCAGTACCTGAAGGGGGCCTACAGGAAAGCTAGGGAGTGGCTCTTTGTCAAGGAGTGCAGTGATAGGATGAAGGATAGTGGTTTTAAGATGGACAAAAGTAAATTTAGATTGGATGTTAGGAAGAATTTTTTTTACTGTGAGGGTGGTGAGGCACTGGAACAAGTTGGCCAGGGAAGTTGTGGAAACCCCATACCTGGAAGTAATCAAGGCTGGGTTGGATAAGGCTTTGAGCAACCTGGTCTAGTGGAAGTTGTCTCTTCCCATGGTAGGATGGTTAGAACTAAATGATCTTTAAGGTGTCCCATCCAACCATTCCACGATTCTATAATCTAAATTTCCTCTTGATAAATAGTAATTTAGAACTTAAGAATTTATGGAATAATTATAGCAACTCTAGACATGTTTAAAATTTTCTTTTTCCGTTTTTTATGTTTATCTACTTTTGAATAGACATTGGCAACTGAAATTTTGAAACTTTTAATTTAAAAAAGTGTCTTTACTAGACTTTTTCTTTTTTTTTTCTTTTTTTTTTATTTAGATGTTACTTATTGAATAGAAAATAAGCTGAAGCAATTATTTTCCTGTATACCATGTCCTTGGAGATCTTGGAACTAGCAGGTCTCAGGATCTCACCTCATTTTAATACAGGAAAAAAAAATTCTTCTTTTTTAACTCCTAATTGTGTTGTCCATTTCATATGGAGTAGATATTGACTCAAGTAAATTGAAATTAAGACAAGCTCTAAATGTACTAGACAGTACATTCATGTATTAATTCACCAAATGCTGTTCTTAGTTCCAGACACTTGGCAGCAACTTCCCATGGATCAGTAATTTCATTATTTAAAAATCTGTCAGCACTCATTCTGTGAAGGCAGTTTTAATTTATGTGATGTTAACTGCAGTTGATTGGAGTAAATGTAGGAAGTACTACAAGTCAACACAATTGAAATGAAGATTTCTTTTCCTATATAAGCACCTATGTAATTTAAATTAAAGATACTAATTTCAAAAGATAAGACAAAATTAAGACCCACAACATGATATTTCCTCCTTTTTTTCCAAGAGGTGCAAAGTGACTAGGGGAAATCTGCTGGAGGAACTTCATATTAAACAATGATGTCTCGTATTGCACATTGGAAACCATTTGGGCTACAGTAAAACTATTTGGTCTAGTAACATTTAATTTGCATTAAGGACTTTTCTGCATGGAAAATATCCTACAGACATTTATTTCATACTGCAATGCCTCACTGATGTTCATGTTATTTCTAGTGCCATTCTTCAAATTCACACCCTTCCTATTCTACATGGACTTCTCTGTGAGCACTGCATGTGGCCCATCCCTGAGAGAGAAGCTGCCCTTGCTCTCCCTCATAGAAGGTTTATGTAGGCGCATTTAACTTTGACATCCCAGCAAGCAGGCTTCAAGATGTTAGAATTATCAAGGACAAGTTTGGTCTCTTTGTTTAAGAAGATAATTTACAGATACTGATGGCTAATTCTGAAAAGAGGTCTTAAAAAGGTGAGTTCAGCCTTATCCTTCATTCAGCCATGAGGGATGGCTGCTGGTCTCCATGGAGCTGTCATATCTTCTGCATTTAAAGAGCTGTGATGGGAGTTTGTAGGTGGGAGAGTCCATTAAACACCATGGCTCTTATAAGCTCCTTGCTGTCTCAAGGCCTTCTCCCTCTGTCCTGTGATAAAACAGGATTCACCAGTATGGGGTGGAAAGACAATTCTACCCCAGTGAGCTAGGAAAAGGCCTGTAAGCAATGTTTCCTAGTGCTTCAGATGTGATATCTGGTCAGGACAGCTAATCTTTTCTATTTACACGTAGAAATGTGAAGTTGTTCAAACCTAGATTTTGGCATAAGAGGTAATAACTATAAGAAATAATGGCAAAGAAAATGTTTTGGTATTTTAGTGTCTAACAGTCTAAATGTCTCCATTGATCTCCTTTAGTTTTTATAAAAAAGATCAGTTGTTCAAATTTATTCTCTGTTTACTATGGTAGTATGAGAACTCCTGAAAACTTTGTCCTTAGGTGAGACTGCGATATTGCGTATATCCCTTCAAAAGTGGTCACCTTTAAGGAGCATGTGTTAGGTGAGTGATGCAGCAGAGGACATGACCGAGGACATGCCAGTCAAAATGTATTGTAGTCTAATCTGTGATTAACCTAGATTGGCCATAACAGTAGGCTATAATGATTAAAAAGGGAATGGGTAGGAACGGAGCATTTCTCTTAAGTGAATGAGCTCTCACCAGTGATCTTCTGTTTGTTGTACAGAACTCTACTTACCCTGGACGAAGTACCATGAGTGACTGGTAATGGAAGCAGAGCACAGTAAGGCTTTATGCTCCCATTCTAAACAGTTTACTGCTATTCCAGCATCAGGCCTACAGCCGGTAGCAGCAATCTGAACAAACATCTGAGGGAAAGGCGCAAGCATCTGCCTGGGAGAAATCTCCTCACGCTCCTCCAGGGAGGTGTGTGGGGACAGGGACAGAGGGAGAACAGCAGGGCAGATGTGAGCTGCTGCCTGGGCCCCAAGCATATGCCTGATTGGATGTGGTGTCGGTGGAAAGGTGTACAGCTCCCTTCCACATCTCTCCAGTCAATTTATCTTCATATGTTGCTGTAGGTATAGCATTAATTCAGAACAGACTGAAGAGAATTTGGGGTCAGACATAATATTTCTTCATTTAGCTTTCTCCCTGTATACACACTACAGAGCTGCAAGCATAAGCATACTAGTTAGGGGTACAGTAACTTTTGTTTTTGTGAACAGGCAATTAGATCCATGTATCAGAATCAGGCATCAGACTGAAATCATTAAAGCTACAAGAGGAAAAAGTAATGCCTGAGTATGGGCATTATTGTTTGATTCCTTAAACAGCAAATGATTCTGAGTAAGGGGATCTTTCTATGAAAGGTGTTTCAATAAATAATGTATGTTGTCCAGTTCATCCCAGTAAACAAAATAACATGTAACCATAGGACTCACTGGTTTGCTTCAGTATTTCTGAATTAGCTCAGAAGCTTTCATTGCTCAAAGAGGTTCTCTCTCTGATTCATAATTATCATTGAAATATCTTGTACATTTAGCAACACATTGAATCAAAAAAAGACTAGTCATCTAATACTATTTATCAGCACAGGATTTTCACCATAATCCCTGTATTGAGACAACAGACTAAGGACTAGATCTCCAACATCTTACATTGGACTGTTACTTAGAGCAATTTGTGTCTGCTTTTCCTTGCTCTGAAGATACTCAGGATAAAGGTGCATCAGCTATCTTCCAAATACCATATTCTTCAAATAATTTTGACTCATAGTGAAAAATAGGTATTTCCCTGTGACACACAGAAGACTTCATTTGCTTGTGGCTTACCTGTCCTGGTTGTTCACAGGCTGTTTGGTATCTTGCTTGTTGGCATAATTCTTTTACTCTCTCATATTTTGGTAGTTGATTAGACTGCTGAGTGCTTTTGTTGGGTTCATCCTTCTTGCGTAGAAATTTGCTTAAAAAAATGAAATTGAATAGCTTAGATAAACTCTTCTAAATTCTGGAATGACGAATTTAACTGGAAAATCAAAGCTATTTGAAGATTTAATATTTCTCAGGGGGGAAAAACCTCACATTTCTGTAACTGACCTTCAGTGTAAGTCAGGTAGTGAAAAAAAGGCTCAGATGATTTTCTGGAAAGGATTTAAAGATAAATAAGGGCTGCTGAAATATGCCTAACTGATACAGTTCAGCACCATTCATACATAAATATATCTTCTTTCACAAAGCAAAACATGCTGAATCAGTACTTGCCTGGCTGAAAAGCCCAGCCGAAGACTACAAGGCATCCATACTCATTCAGCACTAGTTTAGCTATATTTTATATATCACAATGTGTCTCATGCATTGTTTCGTGCTATATCACACAAAATTTCCACAAAGTATTCAAGGAAATTCCTGTAAAATTATTACTGAGAAAAAATTTTCATAGCTGTAACTAGCAAGGTGAGAGGGTGTAGAGAAGTAGCAGTGAAAAGAAGAGCAGTTACAGTCATGAATCTCATTTACACATACATCTTTTCTTAGCTAGAACAAAAATGAAGAATGCTTCCACAGTACTTGATGGAAAATACGAAGTTAGTTGATAAGGGGATTTGGCACAGCTGGATTCTAAACAGAGATTTGAAAAGAAAATGAGTCAGATGATGACATAAGTGTTCACAAGTAGAAAAAGAGGAGTTACAGTCTAGGAGAGTAATCAGAAAAACATGCCTTCACATTTCTTCAGGGGTTTGGGAGCCCAGTAGATTGCAAAACCAGTGATGGGAAAATAGGAAACAAGTCAGACCTGTAAGTTTACTTGCAAAATTTACTACTTCACTGATCATATAAAGAAAGAGGAGGGAGCAGAAAAGAAGGCATGTACAAGAAAGTGTTCCCAGCAGTCAAGCTGTCCCCAAACTCTCTCACCCCTAATAATTACCCTCTTTCCACCAGAAATGTGTCACGCCAAATTTTGGTCTTCTTGTTTGTTCGAAACCTGAAAGCAAAATAATAATATTTACTGTTGGCACCTACATGTGGCACTGCTAGTGTTAACAACTTTTTTTTTCCTTATAAAAACAGCTCTGCTTGTATATACCTGCAATTTTATAGATCTATTATTTAAAAGACTCTTCAAACATGAAAGTTGTGGTCATTGGCATGACGCAGCTCATTTTCACAGAAACTTTTTCTGCTCAGTTATTGATTTACTCAGGTGTTTGCTTCTGAACTGGCTAAAAACCAGATGTTGGGACCCACCTGTTTCCTGGTCTCTCCAGATCAAGAAGCTTTAGGACAGATTTGCCATCCATATCTGGTGGTGTGTCAAGTCCTGCTATATCTAGAATTGTTGGAGCAAGATCAATATTCAGAACTATCTGAGGCACTCTGCAAATCAACAGAAAAGGTCATAGTTGTCATGTGTTCAATGTAAGTCTTCACATTCTCTTGGAAATAGAATGGTAATTAAAGTTTATCAGGTCTTTGAAGATGTAAAGCTCTACAGAAGTACTAAGTTTAGAAAATCCCTTTTGAAGGCTACAATTCTGAGAATGGCGGGCCAGTACTACAGACTGTCATCACAAGGAAAAAATAAACACAATAAAACAAGGAGGTGAATTAGCCACACTACACTTCTCTCATTGACAATGGGGCATGATGCCATCCATTCTGCTAAAACATAAGGTGAACAATAAAGATGAACTCCTACTTTCTAAAAGTAAACCTCAAAGCGTAAACTTACAGGACTACATATCATACAATCTTCTCATCTACATTATAACTTCTTAATAATACGCAAAATGAAAGACGTGCTTCTTTTTAGGAATCATTACTTTGTGATAGTAGGGCATGCTTTATTAAATGAAACTAGACAGAGTGATAATTACATGCTCTTAGAAGCATTTTACATTATATTCAATAACTGTGCTAGGGACATAAGAGAACGTACACTGATCCTGGTTCTACACTTGGACCACGAATAAAGAAAGGAACTCGAATATCAAAGTCATATGGCATTGACTTCCCCTTGACCAGTCCAAACTGCCCGATATGGTAACCATGGTCAGCAGTGTAAATAATGTAGGTATTCTCCAGTTCTCCCATCTCTGAAAGCATTTGGTATAACTGCAACACAGCATAGGAAAGACTTTTAATTTAATATAGTAAAACATGTTTTATGCATAGCCATCATATACAACCATCATTTTACTCGCTTAAATTAACAGAGCTAGACATGACATCGCTGAGGCAATTGAAATGGACATTCTGGGGATCAATGTTTTTAGTTCTCATGTTTACTACGCTGCTAAAAAAGTCAACTTACAAGTTCAGTTTCACATTTGGCAGAGGGGAGAATTAAACAAGTCCAGAAAATTAGAATAGCAAAATATGGTAATACTAGTGTACTTGCATTACTATGTCCAAAACTCAATGTGTACTCAAACACAGCTTGGGAAAAATGTCTGCTACAACTTCAGGGCAAATGGTACTCAGATTTTATTTACTGTATTAGTCTACAACTTTCTCATTCTTTAGAGTTGTGGGCTTGGGAAAAGGTTGTAAATTTTTATTAAAGTTTAAAAAAAATCTCTCTAGGGGAAGATCTTTGGTCATGGTGCTTGATTTTGGAACAAAAAGTCATGCAGAGTACACCTACAAGTTCGCATATCACATTACCTATAATTAGCTGTACACTGCATTGCCTAACTTCTGCAAACACTAGCAAACTGACGCCTGATTTACTGTGATTTGCCACTTCCCAGATTTCAGCTGAAGGATGATCTGTGAAGGGAGTGTGTGAAATAAATAGAAGTTGTCATGTGCACACCTGTGTCTATCCATGCATGCACACAGGTGATACCTCTTCTGTTAGTACCAGGTTTTATATTAGGCCCAGTGACTTTTCCCTTAAAAAAAAATCATCAGTTTATTCATCCAGAAAATAAAAGAAGCAAGAGAGGAGCTTGGCAATGTGCTGCAGAGAATCAGAATTCATTTCTCCTGGGGAAATGTGAAATATTTTTCTGTAGCCCCAGGCTGTGGATCTTGGAGGTATAAAAGGAATTAATTTAATTTTGTTACCAACTAGTAAGATTGTAGTCACAGTAGTTTCCTGAACTCACTCTTTCCATAGAGTCGTCAACTGACATCAGGGTCTGAAGTCTTTTGCGTTGCAAGACATTTGTAAACTCCATGTGGATAGGCAGCATGGGCCCTGTGTACTGCATGATCCAGTGCTTATCCATGTTTGGTGCGTAGTTATAGCTGGGAGTGCTGGGAGGAAAAGAAAGATCTGAAAGTTGTGCAGCACCACAGGCATCAGAGGAAGGTGGGAACTCCCCTGATGCAGGAATAACCAATGAGCAGTTAAATCACAAATTCTGTGTAGTATCTGGTATTTCTAAAGTCAAATATCAACAAACATCACTTGAGTGGCTTTCGGTATAGTGTCCTTGGAGAGAAAGGAAATTAAACAGCTGTCCACTTTACACAGGCTCTCAGAAGACCATTCAGTTGTGTGGTTGTTGAGGGTCAAAGAAAAACAGATGCCGCTTGCTACCACAACAGTGCACCGGCAGTAATATTGCACCAGCTGAGGCTCTCTGATTCCCATCCATAAGCTCATTTGTCATCTGGAGAGTCAAGGAGTGGTCAGAAGAACTTGCTCATCCTTTAACTGTCCGATATGGCCAGAGCAAAAACCTAATGGATAGTGGAGCCTGACAGTAGACTTTTGTGGCCTGAATGAAGTCACACCACTGCTGAGTGCTGTTGTGCCAAACATGCTAGAAATGCAATATGAATTGGAGTCAAAGGCAGCCAAGTAATATGCCACAACAGATATTGCTAATGCATTTTTCTCATTCCCTTCAGCAACAAAACACAGACCACAGTTTGCTTTCACTTGAAGAGGCATCCAATACAACTGGAATTGACTACCCTAGCAATGGAAACAGCCCTGCCATTTGCCATGGACTGATTCAGACTGCACTGGAACAGGGTGAAGCTCTGGAACACCTGCAAGGCATTGACAGCACCATCCTATGGGGCAATACAGCAGAAGAAATTTTTGAGAAATGGGAGAAAATAGTTGAAATTTTTCTGAAAGCTATTTTTGCCATAAATTGAAGTAAGGTTGAGGCATCTGCACAGGAGATCCAGTTTTTAGGAATAAAATGGCAAGGTGGAAACTGTCAGATTCCAGCGGATGTGATCAGCAAAACAGTAGCTATGTCTCCACCAACTAGCAAAGAGGAAATAACAGCTTTCTTAGGTGTTGTGTATTTTTGGAGGATGCGTATTCCAAACTATAGTTTAATTGTAAATCGTCCCTGTCAAGTGACCCAGAAGGAAAATGATTTTAAATGGGTTCCTGAGCAACAACAAGCCTTTGAAGAAATTAAGCAGGAAATAGTTCATGCAGTAGCCTTTGGGCTAGTCCAGGCATGACAAGATGTTAAATATGTGTTCTACACTGCAGCTGCAGAGAATGGCCCTATCTGGAGCCTCTGACAAAAAGCAGTAGGGGAGACTCGGGGATGACCCTTAGAGTTTTGGAATTGAGAATACAGAGGATCTAATACTCCAACTGAAAAAAGATATTGGCAGCATGTGGAGGAGTTTGAGCTGCTCTGGAGCTGATTGGTACTAAAGCACAGCTCCTTTTGGCACCTCAACTGCAGGTGGGCTGCATGTCCAAAGGGAGGATCCCCTCCACCCCTCACACAATTGTTGCTATGTGGAATAAGTAGGCTGCACTGATCACACAGCGGGCTTGGACAGGAAACCATGGTCACCCAGGGGTTTTGAAAGAGATCATAGAAGAAAGCAAGTATTTCAGAATATTGCTAGAGGAGGAGATGATGTGTGCCAAAGAGGCCCCGCTATATAATAAACTGTCAGAAAATGAGGAGTAATGCACTGTTCTCTGATGGGCCCTATTGCATTTTGGGAAAATTATTGAAGATGGAAAGCTGCTCTATATATTCCTATACAATGAATCACTGAAACTGCTGAAGTAGAAGGTGAATTTAGACAGTTTGCAGAGGTGAAAGTCATCCAACTGGCTTTAGATACTGCTGTATGAGGAAAATGGCCAGTACTTTACCTCTACACTGACTCACGGATGGTGGCAAATGCCCAGTGAATGTGGTTAGAGTAATGGAAGCAGAGTAACTGCCAGCACAGAGGCAAATCCATTTAAGCTGCCCCACTGTAGCAAAATATTCTTGCCCAGCTAGAGTCTGATGTTAAAGTGCACCATATAGGTGCCCACATACCTATGATAGGGCCACTGAAGAACATCAAAATAACCAGCAGGTGGATTAGGCTGCTAAGATTGAAGTGGCTTAGATGGATCTGGACTAGCGTCATAAGGGTGAATTACTTATAGCTTTGTGGGTCCGTGTCACCTCAAGCTATCAAGGAAGAGAAGAAACATATATATAGGTTCATGATTGAGGGGTGGACTTGACCATGGACGGTTTCACACAGGTTATGCATCAATGTGAAGCATGAACCGCAGTCAAGCAAGCCAAATGGTTAAGACATCTCTGCTATGTATGACAATGGCTGAAGTAAACATATGAGGAAGACTGGTGGATTGACTATATCACTCTCCCACAAACCTGTTAAGGCAAGAGCTGTCCACTCCCTTGGTGGAAGCAACTGCCTGGTCTCTGGCTGTGTGGAAGTGGGGTGGGGATTGGTTTTCTGGGCAGTAAGCAGTTGTGTTGCGTATCATTGGATTTGCATATTCTTTTATTTTTCCTCTTAAGTATTGTTATGCAACATTTTGTCTTCCTTTGTTACTCTACTAAACTATCTCTATCCCAACCCATGCATTTTGCCCTTTTCTTTTCGATTCTTCTCCTCATCCACCATGGCAGGAAGAAGTAAGTTTGCAGCCACCTAGTGCTTTATGGCATCTGAGGTGGCACCTTGAAGAAGCAAGTCTTAGGAGTTTTGCTCACCTATCACATATTAGGCACATTGACAGAAAAGAAGGACACTTCCAGTGGGAACTTTCCTCTGTTTCTTTGGAAGATTGTCAAATTAACTGTTTTCCCACAAAAGGGTTCAGTTTTGATTAATCAGCATTTTTCAGCAAAATTCTGCTTTTTTTCAGTGGACTTTTGAGTGCCCCTGCCACAGAGCGATGAGGTGCCTGTGAGTCACAGTCAGCCAGCAGTGCTGTGACAGCCTTCTGCTGTGTCAGGAAGGAGAGCCAGCTGCTGAAGCAGGCTCAGGTCTCACATTCCCAGACCACTGTCAGAAGCCTCCACCACATAATGGATAGTCTTTAAAAGCAGCACTCAAGTGTTTAGTAGGGTGGTTAAAACCTTTCACAGACACCTTCCAAATGCATTTTGAATTTTCTGGGTGAGAAATGCAGTGGGCAGAGAATAAGTACAATTTTTCTCCCAGGCAGTTCAAGGAACAGGACCTTCTGTGAAATATCCAATGCCAGAGGCTGATGGAAAAACATGACACAGGTCCAAAGTGGAGGGGAAAGAGTACTAGGAAAGAGACAGAAAGGAATTAAACTCCACAACTTGTCTGTGTTCCCTTTATACCCCCTCTACTCAACACTGATCAGGCTTCATCTGGAGTATTATGTTCAGTCCCCGCTACGCAAAAAAGATGTAGAGAGGCTGGAGAGGGTCCAGAGAAGGGACAATGAGATGATCAGAGGGCTAGGAAACCTGTCATACAAAGTAAGGCTGAGAAAACTGGGTTTGTTCAGCCTTGAGAAGAGAAGCCTCAGGGGAGACCTTATTAGCATTACAAAAGGTAATGGGTATGGTTGGACTTGATGATCCGATGGGTCTCTTCCAACCTGGTGGTTCTGTGATTCTGTGGGTGTAAGTTACTTCTGGGGAGATTTTGATTGGAAAAATATTCACCATGATAACAGGTAAACATTGGAATAATCCACCCAGGGAATTGGTAGATTCCTGTACACCAGGCAGTTTTAAGGCTCTGATTGACAGGGTGCTGGGCCGTCTCATTTAAACTATATATCACCTAAAGAGGTTGGAGCAGATGATCCTTGAGGACCCTTCCATCCTGGTATTCTATGGTTCAATGATTCTCTTAGTTCTGCTTTGCAGAAATCCACCAGAACAGCACTACTTGCCAGGCACAACACCTAACATTGCCCTCAGATCTGTCTACCTTTTTTGAGGGTAAAAAAGTCCCAACCCGAACACAACAGAGGTGAATTCCAGGGAGAATACTGCTGATTTCTGAAAACCTTTCCAAATAGACAGACCTCTTCCTTCTCAGTGATGACTTGTTTATCACAATGTTTTTTTATCTTGAAGCAGCAGGAGATGCTAATTAAATATTCAGCTGTTAGTCTGTCACTGTTTCCATTCTTCAATTTTGGGAATGGCTTTACTCTGTATTGACAAGTACTGCTATAAAACAGCACTGATATCTACATTTCCTTGATTCCTCTTAGCACTGGGAATATAAGGCTGAAGAAATGTTCTGTGCCTTCTATTGCCTCTTCTCACCCATGGAGCTATCTTGCCTTGAGCATGTGTTGATCTATGACCAGTAGACACTGCCAGGTGCCTCATTATATTCAAGTTGTCCATGGCCTCTAAGTCTGGCAAGGTGCTACTGTTCATCTATCTGTGGGTTTCTACTGGACTGCCCCAGAACAGATCAGAACTCTGCTGCCTCAGAGTATAGTAAGGAGGTGTTTCTGATTTCAAGGTCATTCTTTCTAGTTAATCAGCAAATAGTAAAGCACTTAAGCTTCTGAACGTGTGCCCAGAGACCAACTGAGAGTTCATTTTACATGTTACAAAAATAGATAACATGAAAAAGCACTACAATTAATGTGGATCAGTTCTAAAATGACCGGCAACATATTACGTGAATATTAAATTTTTAGAGAGGGTGAAGATTGAGGGAGCAAATGATTACTGAAAAGGTATAGTAGTTGTCATTCTTGTAGGCTATACTAGATTTGATACATCTAGATCATTCACTTGCTTACACATACTATACAGATCTTACTACACAGAGACTTCTAGACACTTCATAACAGGCCTGTTCTGGCACTGGGCAGGACACTGGAAGATGTCAGGTTCATAAAATTTCAAATTGATACCCCGAGTAGGCAAGGGCTCAAAAGGAAGTAGTGAGTGGAAGCAAGTCCACCAGTGGAGCAGGAAACCAACGTTCTCCTTGCTCACACACCCTCAGGTGTCTCTCCACAACAGATTTGAGGCTCTTGATGTGAAGGATGGACTGGAGGAAAATGTGGGGGATGATGTACCTACATTAGAGCAGGAGCAGAGACCACAACAGCACAACCACCGTATTACCACAACTGCCGCGAGGATGGGAAGGAGAGTCATAGCTGTAGGAAACTCCACTGAGGGGAACAGAGGGTCCAACTTGTCAAGCAGACCCTACTCACAGAGATGTCTGCTGCCTCCCAGGTGCCCAGGTATGGGATATTGCCAGGAAACTTCCCAGCCTGGTGAGACCTTCAGAATACTACCCATGACTGCTGCTTCACATGGGAGGTGATGAAGCGGCAGTACATAGCCCAGGGGGGATTAAAAGAGATTTTAGGGCCTTGGGATGCCAAGTGAGGGAATCTAGGGCCCAAGAGATTTTTTTCTTCCCTCCTTCCAGCTATGGGTGGTGACATTGTAAGGCTTACATAGGTCCACTCTATTAATACATGGCTCTGTGGCTGATGTCACAGCAACAACTTTTGTTTTTTTTGGCAATGGGATGGCCTACATGGCACCAGGATTGCAAGTCTTGGATGGGATCCACCTTTCTCAAAGAGGGAAGAGGGTCTTTGCCCTGGAGCTTGCAGGGCTTGTAGAGAGGGCTTTAAACTAAATGAGAAGAGGGAGGGGGATAATAACCAGGCTAGCCTATGACAAGTGGCAGGAAAACAGACAGTGGTTGGAGGGATGAGGTGCTGATATGGGCCCTCCACCTGCTGTCCAGGAGCATGCTGGGGATGCTGTGGAGTGGCTGAAGTCCTGTGGAGATAAGTGGGAGGCTCTTGAGGTAGTAGGTGTTAGGAAGGAAACTTCTCCAAAACACTTTATAGGTTATAAAGGCTTCACTAAGAAGTTCAAAATAGCTAATAGATCTCATTTGGCTTCTAAGGTACCACAATAACTTTAAGTTAGACAAGAAATAAAAGAACCCAAGCAACCCAAAAGAATGAATGCTTGTATGGCTTGTTGAAATGGGATCCTCAAACAGCAAATCATTCAGAAATGGATTACAATATCTCTTACTAGTAACTGAACTGCTTTTTCTGTGATAGTCAATGAAAGAAATGGAATATAGCCCTTCTGCAGATCATTATTACAAATAAGATTTCTTAACTTTACAAGTTAAGAAAAGAATGGAAGATTCAGCTTGGCTAATTCTCTTTACACAGTTGTATCTGTGGGGAAAAGAAATACAGCAGAGCACAGTATGTTTTAAGAGCTCTCAGAGTTCAGGACAACTTTAACACTTTTCTTCTAAGTCTGATCCAAATATATACATTTCCATTTCAGATAGGTTAACATGGAAAGCAACAAGAGTGTTTACCAACATTTGTTCAGTCGTTCGTACTATAAATCTGTTTTTGCCTCAACCTAGAATCACCTAATTCCCTCCTGGTTTTATCCAGCAAAACAAAATGGTTTTCACAAAAATACTACCTAAAAAAATGTAGACTGTGAATAATTCCATAGAGTTCTCAGGGGTTTTTATCCCAAAAGTGTTTGGCTAGTCTTCTATTTGTGTTGGGAAACCTCCAGGTACTGAAAATAATACAGCACTCTATATGCCCCAGGAACATTTTCCTTTAATAAAAAGAAAAGTCAACAGTATTTAAAAATAATATCTATGGTAAAACTCATTGTTAAAAATGAATAGTTTCTGCACAAAATTAACACCTATTTTGTTCTTTGAGATATGATTAGCAAACATCACGCAAGAGGTCATGTTTCATCAGAAAATGTGTAATTAAACAAATCCTTTGTTTCTAGGGAAAGTAGACATCCAGATTTAGATGCTGTTCCTGGAAAGTAGAAAGTCTTGATTCTGGACAAAATTAAAAGTAAAAAAAAAAAAGACCAGTGGCATGGTCTGTATTAACGTGAAGTTGATTTTCATCATTCTGGATCTACTTTTTCTACATTTTAAAAGAAGAATCTTTTAAATCCAAGGATGTTTATATATCTGGGCATGTGCAGTATGAAAATTTCACTCCTGAAGAGTAACATGACTGCTGTATTTCAGAATAAAGAAGAAAAACAATGCTGTTACTCATTAAATATAGTACCTTTTTATTTTAGGAAAAATGATTTGTTGCTACTCAGATGTTAATTGTGTAACTAGAATCTTACCACATTTCTGTATCACACTGTTTCTTCTAGTCCTGTTAAAAGTCACATTTGTAATGATGTGTGTGGTGGTTTTGATAATCTATCTCTAAGTCAGGAGTCCAGGTGTGCCTCAGACCAGCTGTGACAAGACAGACATACTAAAATGCAAACGTATGATCTCACTTTGACGGATAAGTGTCCATCTTACAAGAAATAGCATCATGACTAGCAGATGTTTAAGACAGTCTTGGTGACTAGAAGGCACCCTGAATGCAACCCTCTCACAGCTCATATTCACACAAGATTCCTCTGGAGATATGGAGGTGCAACAGCATTGCTCTTCATGCTTTCCTCCTGCAAACACACTGCTACTACCACATTTGGTCATTCAGCACTGTTTACACTATCTTCAAATGGAAATATAAAGCTCTACAAAGCTCTATAATTTATCTTTTCTCAGATTACCTTGGGAAGCTTTCTGATCTTGTCTCAGATAGCGTTTCTATCTGCTCTTCCTAAGACCTTTGGCCTGGCAATAGGACTGCTTCCAGGTAACCGTAAAATCTGGTTGTCAGTCTTCCTGCCAGCCCAAGGATCTTTAACTCATCACAGCAAGCAGTATTTAAGATTTCCATTTTTCACATTTTTCAGTAAACCTGGCTCGCACAGAGTTTTGCTTTTAATGTTTGTTTACTTCACAGCTTATAAACAGCTTAGGTTTGATTCACAGCTCCCCTAAGACTGGTTCACACTGGAAAGTGAAGGGAAGTTAAAGTGCTAGAGGCCCTGAGCATAACTGCGAATTCAGGCTTTCATTAAAGCATCCTTTGAGTCAGAGCTTCCCTGCTCATCTGTTTGATAGAACAAGATTCTCCTGTAATGGCTGCCAGGGACACCTAGAGAGCAATTGCTTGTGTCATAACTTCATATTTAACAACAGTATTTCCAAATATTTAGTAACCACACTCCTCAACAAATGACTTTCGTTATCACAGTGAAAATTTAGGTATTGCTTTCAAGTAGAACATTTTTCTCCAGACCTATTTTCTTCCACAGAAATAGCTTCTGGGCATAGATATAGTTCAGGCATTAGTACGATTCATTTTCAGAAGATATACCACTCACTGGGGTGATAGCAACCAGCATAAACTTTCAGAAACACTTTCAGGTATGAGAGGTAGGATATAGGTATTTTAAGGAGAGGAGAGGTGGGAGGCTGTGAGGGAGAACGGACGTTTAATGCTGCCTCCAGTATGATATAGTCTGCATTTCATATTAAACTGGAGCTAATAAGAATTAACAGGGATAAATTTAAATTAATGATTAAACAGTATACACATCATTACCTTTCTTGTTCTTTTAATACTTCACATGCCACTCCAGCAGGCTGTTTGTGTTGGGGAGGACAGGATTGTAAGGTAATGACAGTATGTACTTCATTGAATCATAGAATAGTTTGGGTTGAAACGGATCTTAAAGATCATCCAGTTTCAATCCCACTGTGATGGGCAGGGACACGTACCACAAGATCAGGCTTTAATTCATCCTTTCCTTTTTGTCTTTGATGGATGGGATTTTCATGAATCTTACAGATGTCCTGCTGCATTAATTTGATTTTCTCCTTTCTGCACTGTTAAGTGGGAAAATTAGACCAACAGACACCTGTACTTGAGGGGTGAACTCCCCCTGAACTGGAATATTTTCTGCTGTAGCTGCTCACCTCTTCACATGTGAAGTGGGAAACATCTAAATAATTTTTTGGTGCATTTTTTAAATTTATAAAGGCTATATTTCATTCAAATGATAGGCAATTTACCAGCAAAGAAATGTCATGTAATTGAAAGGTCTTCTTCAGCTACTGTCTTTTAAAGCAACACTTCCCCACCTATGTGGTTGACAGGCTATCTTAATCCTTGGTTTGTAGGTATAACCTTCCATCTCAGTTTGTACAGCCAGCAAGCAGCTTTTGACCTGGTTTCCCTTCTTTGTTGGAGGAAGGCATGATATAGCAACTGTATGTTGAAAAACAAAATCCAAGGTCAGATGGCTGCCACCCAAGGTCAGAAAGAAAGAATGGGATTCAAATGGTGCTTGACCACCAAGGAAGAAAGCCTAAGGGTTAAATATTTAAATTACACAAACTTTGGCAGGAGTGATTTTATTGTTCTTGTGCTGTTTTCTAAGGAAGCAACAAATACTTCCATGAGAACTGATCTTGTTATATCATTTAGAGCATGTTGTTAATGCTTTTGCTAGAGAAAGTGGTTATTTAGAGCCTCCAACCACCCAAATTAGCAGTTAATCTTCAATTTGTCTCATTTCTTATTCTGTAGACTGAACTCTAACACAAGCAGTCAGTCAATGCAATAACAAACACAAAACAACCCAGCAAGGATCTCTTGAGGTCACTTAGAGAAAACATTCTTTGCAAGAAGGTTGCCAAGAAGTCAACAAAACCAGAAAATAAGAAGCACAACTGAGTCTCATATTCTTAGCCATTTCACAAGTAGCCTAGCAGAGCAAAGTTTAGGTTCCAGGAGTCTACACAAATAAAAATTAATTTACACAAGTACTGAAATGAAACTAAGACTGTGAAGAGAAAACAAGGAACTTTGCAGGTGACATGCAACCTGTATAAGGTGCAGAGGTGGTTAAAATTTTGGAGACTAAATAAACCCATTGGTTCTAGAAGCACAAGCCAGAAAGCAAGCAGGCTGAAAACACCAAACAGCAGGAAGTGTCAGGAGGATGATAAACCAATGCAAGTTCTTACAAGCACTCTTTTATTGTAGGACAGTGAGCATGGAGCCTAAAATTAGTTGCTTTGGCCTGAGGAGAGTTAGGGTGAGATACTACAATTCAGTGCTTTTCTTCCAGACATAGTCCCCACAGCTAAGCGGAAACAGTTTGAATCCTACCATCCCATATGATGAATAGTCCCCCAGCAAACAGGATGGCTTGCCTGAGGCCAGGCAATTTGTGCCAGTAAGTGGGAAGCAATCTGTTGAACAGAGTGAGAACAAATAGATAGAATTCTCTTGCTAAGAAAAGGTGTGATTGAAAGAAGATATGGGAGAGATCTGTTAAATTTGATGTAGTGACTATTCATTACTCCTCATAGGATAGGAAATAGGAGACATGGATTGCACAAACAAGTTTCAGGTTTAAAAGGAAAGAAAAGGTGGTTCTTTGCTCCCAATGCATGGGGTGACACTGTGGAACTAGTTGCAGTAGGATGGAGAGACTGCCACCGTATTTCAGAAAGAGACCATACAAATGCAAAGAGAACAGGGCACAGAGGCCTGGATGCTTCACTTAAACCAGTGATTTTTCAGAAGCTGGAAAAACAGGGATAAGAGATCTCATCTTTTTTTTTTTCCCCCTTAAACATTTCCTCCTGCTTTCTGCTGAAGTACAAAATTCCAGCTGATGAGTTAGAAAAATCTTTCATACAGTCCAATATGAGAGTTCCCATGTTTATAAGTCTATCTTATTTTAGGACACAATGCAACAGCAATTCTTCAAGATGATTACTTCAGAAACAGCTAACTTTTCAAATGAATATTTACAAACTAAAATATCAATCTCATCACTTCCATGTACCCTGCATATCTAAATAACTGAAACATTTCTAACTGATTTGCATTACTTGCAAAGTCTCATCTCAGGAATGTGGTATTGTTGAGGATGTAGGTTAAGAAAAATACATTCAAGAATGTAAGGTCAGAGAAAGTAACGTATCTAGAAAGTAGAAGCCAATAAGAGGTTAAAAAAATAGAAACTCAGAAATATTTAACCATCTATCATGAACAGCATATATCTTTCTTGCCCTAATGTTCAGTTTATGCACACAGTTTATGCAGCAACTGCTACTTCTTGCAATTTTAAACTAGTTAATGTAACTACCAAACACATCTTTGTGTGTCAGCCAGTGCAGTGTGTCTGAAATGCAAAATGTAGACCCCAGAGCTTTTCTACAATGTGATGAACTCGATTCCTCCTCATTTTCAGAGGTCAAATCAATACACAATCCAGCTAAAATCTTTCATTAAGTTTTTTTCTTGTGTGGAAGGAGGTGCAAAGACATTGTTTCAGCACAAATGGGAAGAGAGGTCTGCATGCCCATACTAGACAGAAGGGCAACGGAAAGCTTCCCTGTCACCCCACTGTAAAGAAAAGGACACATAATATTGAAGGGATAAAACAAGCCATTAAATCTAGGACTGTCCTCAGGTTTTACCTGGAGTTTGCCTCCATTTTAGAAGCAAAATGAAGAGGTGTTTATTTGTTTGTTTGTTTTAATTTATTGTAGTGTAATAACAAGAAAAGATTAAACATGTTATTTAAAAATGCAATCTAACAGGATGTTTTGGGAATTGGCCAGTGTCAAGTCTACAAAAAAATCTTATGTGCTCAAACACACAAAAGGATATTTTTTCCTTGCAAAACATTCAGTTAGTTAGAGCCCAGGAAGGGCACATCTTAGAGGAAGACGAAGGAAGTAATATCTTTCCAACAGATCCTGACCTGTGTCTACATATTTTCAGGCTATTGTAAGAAATGGCCCTTACAAAGACAAACACTGACCTTTTAATCTCCCACAACTTCCCAAGAGGAAAAGAGCTTCTCTCCGTTTTAATAATGGTCAGAGCTGTCACTCTCCTCCCTGAAAGGAGCAAGCATGGCACAAGAAACGAGCAAACATTCACTGCTTGCTGTGGTTTTTCTATATTTGAATTCTCTGTTCCCACACCATCTCCATAAACAAATGCCTCACAAGAAGCATATTTAAGAAGCAGGTCTGGCAGCGTGTGATTTTTACTTACATATGCTGTGAAGCGTTGGGGTAGAGCTCTGAGAACTGTGGTGCTGAATCCTCGGGGCCATGGGGTGCAGCATGGCTGATGACCATCATTATGGGCCTATGGGGATATATCCTCTTAGACATTCTGAAGTAATTAATGCTCTCATTAGTGATTAGGTCTGTGAAGTAGTCCTAAAACATATTGTTAACAGAAAGTAAAAGTTACAAAGTGCATGATTAATTAGATCACATACTATCATGTTATTATATAGTTTTCAAGTCCTCCTTAAAGCTCAGCTCAGGAAGTGAAAACATACCATCAAAGGGATGTATGATTCGAGGGAGTGTAGGAGAGACTGAGCAGTAATTACTCTCTTAAGTAGGTGATGTCACATAAAATGAAACAGTATTTTTTTGGCAAATCAGATACAATGGAAGGCATTAAGTAAATATGATTGCCAGATTTTGTAACATAATGCTAAGTAATATTTAAAATTACAGACTACAGTGACAATGATGCATATCTTGAAGTTCACTGATAATACACTTTCACAAGATAACGGCTCCTGACTGCAAGAAATCATTGACAGTTATACAGGTTTTTTATTTGTTCAGAGTATACTTTTTCATATGTACAAGTGGAAGAAAGATACAATAGGCAACAGACAGCAAAAATCTTTATCAAAGAAACTGGAAATGCGAATGCAGGGAGCAGTTGAATTCCTGCAGGCTCTGTTCATTTAACTGTGCAACTTTAAGCAGTACAGCTGCTAAGATTAAGGTTGTGACTCGCTAATAAACTGGCTTAACCCACAGCCAAGGTGGCAAATGGAAGCCTACAAGGGGAAAGGAGGAAATGGAACTAAGAAAAAAGATGAAAACTTAAATTAAACCACCTGCCACCTCGGAGCATTCACGGTTGGCCCGGAGGTATAGTGTGAGCTTCATTGAGAAAGTGCTGAGACAATGTTTGTAATTTCAAGCACTTCCAGGCATGACTAATCATATGTTGTGGATTCAAGGCCCCTAACAGCTGCAAAAGCAGAGCCTGAGGGACAAGGTCTGTGTCGTATGTCAGTGCTAGGACAAGCCAACCAGCTGTGACCTCTTCGCTTGCCTGCTCCCTGTCCCCCCTGCTCTTTCCCCTCTCCTGTAGACTACTCAGAGCACATACGGTAGCCCTGGCTGCTGCAAGACCTGTAATGATATGGAAGAGATAGTCCGTGATGCTTTGGTTTCCAAAATGTTATTAAAAGTGAGGCACCAGGGTTGTGATAAGCTGTGGGTTTGCGGCCTGTTCAAGTGAAATGCCTGTATGACTGCTCTCCCAAAGCATCCACTCCTCTCCTATTTCCTAATTTATTCCACCTACATCCACAGGGTATATAAGAAATCCATGACTAACCAATATTCTTAATTTTTTTTTTAACTTTATATATATATACATGGTCAGTATCATGTAATTTCTATAGGCGGGGAAATCAGAAACAGGCAGTGCAAGCTGCCAATAAAATCTCATTACATGGGTCAGAAACCACAGCTGCAACATCTGTATCATCTTCTGCGAGCTACAGTCTGAGGAAATTCCAGATTGCTCTCTGCAGGCTGGAAAGTCTGCAATCTGTGTTCCTAAGCCTTTCCGAGAAACTTCACAGCAGTGGGCAGGTCATCTTGGCATACTTTCCAAACTTTGTCAAGAGCACAAACAAGCTCTAAAGTTTTCCAGCGGCCATGTTTTTGCACTTATCTATTCTCATAGTCATATCCGGAGTCTGACACCACAGCCTTTTTTGTGATGTGCACAGTATAATGGAAAACAGTATTAACAAAGGTTTCTTATGTGGGTAGTAACTGACAACATTCTGCTAACTTTAAAGTTCAGTTGCATAAAGGCCACAATTATTTTGGGAAATAGCCTTGATTTAGTGTTTTCTACTGCCACTGAACCACCTGTTTCTAGCAGAGAGAGAGGGATGGAGAGAGGAATCACTAGGCTGCACTGAAGAGCCCTTGGAAACTTTCTTCCATTGCACAATTAATATTGTGGCACAGAAATTGATTTGCAATACCCTGGAGAGAAAATGATGCCTCCACTTCTTGGTTGCAGTTGGTTAATTAATTAATTAATTAATTAATCATCTAGTTAATTATTTATGAGAAAGCAATTTTTTTATATGAACTAGTGATGCTGATTTATGTGTCTGGAAAATACCTTTGCATAATCAAATCCATGCTTCTCTTTGTTACCATTGCGAGAAATGGTGTAATTATAGAAGCGAGAGTTCTTCACTAATCCAACCCACTCTCTCCAACCAGGAGGGATGTAGCTGCCATTGTACTCATTGAGGTATTTCCCAAAAAAAGCTGCGAAGGTAAAAAACCACAAAAATCAACACAGACATACACACATGAGGCTTTGAGATTCAAGTATTTTAGCATGCATGAATGAAGATAAATTTGTTAGAATGAGTCAGAGTTGCTTTACCGAAAACGCTCCTTTTATACCTGAGAAGGTTTTGAAATGAAAATAAGTTATTTTCAGAGTTTTTATGAGAGCTGAAAGCCTTTGTAACTTTAGGTTTTCTTCTTAATCTTTTGGAACCTAGTGCTCACATGAAATATTTTGGGGCTTTTTTCTTTTTAGAATGAGTATGTTTCTCTTGGTTTCCACTTGAAAATGGAATAAAATCTCAACCCCCAGAGGAAACATCTGAGAAACACCTTGTGGTTTTAAGCAAGTCCTGTGATGTTTTGGAGCTTGGCTTCTGACTTTTGAAAGTTTGGACTTGGCAACATGGCTACATTTGGTGGTTTCATAAAAGGTCTGGGAAGTCCAGATCTCCATCCTAGGGGGCCATGTTTGGGTAAAGCAAGAGGGAATTCCCACCCTGCTGTACTAGTACAGATTCTCTAGGGTAAGGCTAATGAAGAGAAAAATACTTGGAGATCAACTACCTCTACCTGATTTTTTTTTTTGTGTGTATTTTTTTCCCCATTAGCTGCAGGTGATAGGTTAGAAACCACTCAAACTGAAACCTTCAGCTTTTGCTGCTGGGCTCAGAAGGGTTTGCAGGTTCTCCTGCCAATTCCTCTGGAAGAAAGTAAAAAGAAAAAATAATCTCATTATACAGTGGGCTCCCAGCTATCTGGGAATTGTGAATCACTTGTGCCAAAGACATACAGAGACCAAAAGCTGGCCAACTGGTTTTGGGAGAGTGGATTAACACTGGTGTGGCAACCTGGCACATGCAGCTAAGTTGCTTCTAGGGACAGATGGGTACAGAACCTCTTTAGCTGCTTGTATATGTTCTTTGTCTTGGATAAAAAAAAAGCCAGTTTGGATGGCTCTGCCCTGATTTTCCACTACCTGGGAAGTGTGGTGACAAAACATCTAACTGGACCTACAACTTTAGCTATAAGGGATATGTTAGCTCCAGCTCAGTCCCAGCAAGTTCCTGAGGTGTCTGAGTAACTTCACTGTTTGTATTTTTTAAATTTTCTTGAGGTTTACAAGCCCTTGGAAGGTTACTAGTGCCAGCAGTTCTGTCACTCATGTCCCCAGTAGTCAGTACAAAGTTACTCCTGGTGCTCACAAAAAGAGATGTCCCTGAAGAAGAGGGAATAACAGAGGCCTCTCCCTTTCCAGGAATCAGACTCTTCTGGGCAATAGCCACCCACCTCATTGAACCCCCTTCATGGTGCACAACTCCTGCCCTCAGTGCTAGCTCAGCCAGCCAGGTCTGCCTGGGGAGAGCTGCTGCCCAGTGTCACTTCCTCAGCTGGGCTGTAGGGCACAGGTCAGACCCCTGCATTTATTTCCTACTAGGAAATGAAGTCACTTTGAAAAACCTCACATTCAACCTAAGCATATTCAATCTAACCAAAATCGCACATTTGTGGAAGGGCTTAAATAATTCAAATCTGATTGATGTGGGCATGGTGAACTTCCTGGGAAAAATGGTGGAAAAGATCAAAATGCTCATATTTAGGACTTGCCTAAGGCAACAAAAGTATGGTGCAATCCAACCATGTAACTGCCAAATGTTGCTAACCAGAGTTTACAGTTATATAATGTTACTTTCCAATACTGTGTGGAATGTGACATACAAACAAGTCCCACAGACACTTGACCAGGTTTCCAGCTCTTCCTCCCACAGCCACAATGAAAGAAACACAGTTTTTCTCCTTTTTTCTCCTGAGAACAAAGGGAAGTCAAGAAGCTTGAGTTGAAGAAGGTGATTGTGGAGAAGGACTATGTGCCCAGCACTATTTCCTCCTAGAATGGAAAGCATACATCTCTTCTATGGCAGCCAAACTGGGTTAAACTCTAAGAGAGTCAGATGTCCAGCCTTTACGCTGAAATACTGTGGGAAAGGAAGCCAGGGAAAGAGAAAAAAAGAGGAAGAGAATTCAGAGAGATACAACAGTGAAGAAAAGTATGGGCAAGTGATGTGACCAAGAGGAAGCATTACCAAGCCAAGTTGAAATCAAGGACAGCCTATGGTTACAGGGGGAATCTGGGCCAGCCCTTCTAAATGCCATCTCGGATCCACCAGCAGCTACTGTGTGACCTTGGGGAACCGTAGCATGCTGTACTCATCAGTAAAGGACTCTACTGCCAACCTGCCTCCCACAAAGATCAGAGGCTTTCAAGCCCTGAAATGGAAGTTATAGCAATTTATCTTGGGTTTGATAGCCCCACCTATAATTAAGATTGACTAATAATGAGACTTGATCTCTGCTATTTACAGTCTTGCCAAACTTAATAATTAGTCATGATAGTTTCCATGCTATCTGACTCAGACTGTATTTTGCTCTCTGGAACTTCTTAGCCAAACAGTTCAGTAATTTCCAAGAAAAAGGCTAGGGAATAATAAATGAGTTAGCTGGCTTAAATATCTTTGGCAAGCTTTTCTCTGAAAAGTTCTAGTGTCTGTAGGTTTTGATATATTACCCTTATAAATAACAGAGGTGACTATGAAAATCTGTCTCAAAATGGCCAAGCTCTGAAAATCTGTAGAACACACATGATCAGGAAAGACTTAAAACAGCTCTGCTCCTCTCCTCTCCTCTCCTCTCCTCTCCTCTCCTCTCCTCTCCTCTCCTCTCCTCTCCTCTCCTCGGGCATAAGGACAGGAAAAGATAAACTGAACTTAGAAAAGGAAAGGGAGGCTTGGAGCTGGTGGAGGCCAATTCATCTTGGAATTTCCTTGCTTTAGATTACTTAATTTTCCAACTCTAATAATGTTTTTTTTTAGCTCCCCTCTGGCTGCCCGAGACCCATATTTCAGTGTGTCTTATGGGACTTCGGACTGACAGTGTGAACCATTCACCTTTGTGTTGGCAATGATTTAGTATTTTATCATAAAAATAATCTCATAGCTGTCAGGTTTTAAGGAGCTCCTTGAATGACAGTCTGCAGAAATAGATGTTTCCCCCATTGTAGAATAAAGCGGTTCCCATGTCAAATATATAGCAAAGATCTAAATGCTAGTAGAAGCAGTGGTAGATATGATAATATATCACATTTGCCAAATTACTTTAACCAAGAGTGGGTTGTTGATCAAAAGCTCAGGAGGATATGAGTAATTAGACATATGAATGGAAAAGCCAGGCTTTTACTGAAACACAATAGTTCAGTCCCTTCACCATGGTGTTTTCTGAGTACCACTAAGTATAGGATAGGGCAAGTGAATCAGAGCTGCAGCCCAGCACCAGCCATTATTGTCTGGCTCTTCAAGCTCTGAATGAAGACAAGTGCTGCAGCAAAATGAAACCATAGTAATGTCCATGGAGCCAAATAATAATCAGCAAGCAATCATGACAGCTGTTCTAGTTGTTTTTTGTTAACCAGAGGATTGTAAACAATTAAAGCACAGTAGAACATGTCTCAGAACTGCCCAGGAGCTGACACAGTGATGTGCAAATGACTTTGCTGGATCTTCACATGCTTGTCTTGCAGAGTCAACCCACATCCTTAACTAAGCTGTAGTCTGACACTTCCCAAATTAGCCATGTCAGGATGCTGACTGGGAATGCTCAGCTTTAGAAGCCATTGCACTCAGCAATTACAGGGTTTATAAAGCCATTTCTGCTTGTAATTAATAAAACTAAGACTATGACTCAATGGGTAAAAGCCTCATTAAAAAGTAATACTACTTGAAGGGACATCTTTTCATTACTGAATGTAATGACCCCTATAGGGATATTGGGAAAGATAAATGCTGATTTTTGCATTTTAATAAGATAGTTTTTATTTGCATTCTGGCAGTTTTGCTAACTGTTCCCAGGACACATTGTTATTTTTTAATCACATGTAGAGTAGCTTAGTGTACCAGAATAATTGTATTTTGTGAGAGCATGTTCAATTAAGTTTATGCAAACAACAACACATGGTATAGCGAACAGTTATGCAGACATCTATGCACCTCAGGAGCAGCTGCAGCACATACACATTTGGTACCTAACACGAATAGATAACTTAATGCAGGTTTTTCTTTCCCCTTTAACAATTAGCTAATGAGTCCTGAACTGGATTGAGAGATCCAAGAGGTGAACTGGTGAAATACAGGGAGAATTTGACCAAGTTTGAAGCCAGGATATTTATAGCTGAATGTGTTCCAAATTGTCATAATTCCCAGTACTTTCCCCCCCATTAATTTCTACAAGCATTTATGACTAATGTTTACAGTATTACACAATAGAATTAGTCTCCTAACTCCTGTCAGCATTAGTGGATTAGTGTACAGGTGAACTGGCCTACATTTATTGGCAAGACATCGCTGCACTTCCACGGATCAAAGGATGTATATTATGTTCTATGCCCTTGTTATTTGTTGAGGTTTATGGGAACGTTTCCGATTTAAAACAAACCCAAACCTTTAAAAAAGCATGCTGCAGTAAGGTTTAGTCACCATGACCCAGACTAGAGCTTTAAGTAGACAGCCCACTTCCTTTAACAAAATCAGGAAACCATTTACAGGAGTTGTGAAGCACTGTTTATATGACATTTCAGGGCTAACACACAGTGATTCTGTGCTTCTGGGGACAGAGCCCAGCAAAACTGCAACTTCCGGATTATTCCAGTAAATTCCTCCTTGCTTTCTTCCCATTATGCAAGAGATAGATTCCAAACTAAGAAATCTGATTTTTCCCTTCTACTGAAAAATTATAGAGGATTACTGTATCACGTAATTAAAGTGCAGAAAGCCAGGTCAGTATGCGAGCACTGCCTAGGAAATTAAAATAAGCACTGTCCCAAAAATGCTGTGAGAAAACTGAGGTACCAAGAGGTTAACCTTCAGTCAGACCTAAGTCATGCAGGAAGCCTGTGGCATTGCCAAGAATATTATTCAGATTTCGTAGTTCCCAGTCTTGTAAGTTAACCGCAGTAGAAAACCTCAGGTTTTCTACTTCTTCTCCAGCTTTGTGGGTCTTTCCCAGTTGCTGCCAGATCTACCATTGTAACCAAAAAGAGCATTGAATATTTTATAACTCAGCAGTTGCAAAAGGCATTAGCTATAACTTGATATAGCAATCGTTAGCTTGGGTGATGTCTTTAACAAAGCCTGTGTTATGGGCCAAACTGGTAGCACTTTGCAGTATTGATGTTGTCTGACACTTCTCATTATAAGACCCTGTTTTCAATTGCTTATAACTTTTTCATACTTGGATTGAAATTTTCCACACTGGATGTCTGCCTCAGGCTGAATTTTTTGAAACTTCTTAGCCCAAACAGTAGTCATCTATGAGAACCGCAGTAATGGAAAAGGAATTATGTTTAACATCTGAAAAAAATTATGTGAGCTTTCATTTGATAGTACTTCCATGCTCTGCGATGAGAACACAAACTCTGTCAGACACGATAGACTGTCAAGGAGGCATCTTTTATCATCCTACTGAAAATCTGTCCAAAGTTTGCCCAATTTAAAAAAAAACCCCTCCCATCTGCATGTGCTGGAGTTCTGAGCACTTCAGGATTTTATTCCCTGTCCACCTGTGAGTGGTGTCAGAAGATAGGAGGAAGGTGGTTGAAATGCAGAAAGCAGCAGGTGACCAGATAAAGACAAGCAGTTTGAGAAACTGGAGATCCAGCAAAGGAGCTGAGAGGGGGGTGGAAAGCAATGGGGACTTGGTGGCCCAGGACTGGCAAAGTCAACCAAGAAACTGGATAGTGAGTGTAAAAGGGAGAAAAGAGCTGACTGAGAAGGCAACAGGGGTGGAAGAAGCAGATTTGCTGATCTGGGTGGGAAAGGACCCTGAACTCTAAGTGGTGGGAACAGGACTGACTGGACCCAGGATGGGAGGGAGAGTGGGAACAACTTGGGGACAGATAGGCAGGGGGATCAGGCTCAGAGCAGAGGCCAGGGTGATGTCATGCAGTGCCGGAAAGTTGGGATAAGAAAACTGAAGCCTGGAGACTGCTCCCTCTGCTTGGGCAGGATGAAGGGAACCAGAAGTCCTTCTGGACAATGAAGAGAACCCAACACTGTCTGAAGTCTCATGAGTAGTTTCCTCTCAGCAGACTTCTGAAAACCTGTATCTGTCCTTCTCAGCTCCCATAGACGTAATAAAACCCCACTCTGCTTAGTCACTCAGTAAGAAAGCAGTCGAGTTTTGCAGAGGGATTCTGAGATGACCATCCTCACTGGTGCTGATGCTTGTGTTATGCCACTTGATAGAACTGGTCTAGCTATTTAAACTGAGGAAATTTCACCCTCAAAAATGCAGTATATATTGTAGTTAAAGACTACCATTTGGGCACATGAACAACAGAGATGAAATATCTGCACAAACAGCATTCTACCCAGATTTTCCTAAATGAAGCACATGAATGCATAAACTTGCTAAAAGTGTTTTACCACGTGGTTTTCTGTGCAATATTTAATGGCACAGAATTCTGTTTTAAGTATAAGTAGGCAGACATGCTGGGGTTTTTTTACAAGGTCCTGGACAGAAACCAAAAAGTTTCAGTGCACATGATACCATAAAAGTAGAAAATCCTACATGTTATCCTTTTCAGCCTTTTCCCTCTTCTAGATGTCAATTTTTTGGACTATCTGAGTATATTCAGTATATTTAACTTTTATTTATACACTTATTAAGTTGACTGAAAGTGCAATTTTATTGCAAAAAGTGAGACATACATTTAATTATTTAAAATATTTACAAGTCAAATTATGTTTGATTTTTTTAACAATTAAGAAAGAGCTCGAAAGCTTGGAGCTCTCCTGTTTTTTATTTTCACTTTAGAAATATTCTGAAAACAAGGACTCACTCCTTGCTCACTCCTTCCCATCCCTGTATCATATTCTGTCACCCTCTCTGTTTTGAAATGCTGTATAAGGATACAAATTAGGTCACTGAAAAGATGCAGATTAAAACTTGCATGTTCTGGCAGTGAATTATACTATAAGGCTGTGAACAGGAAATACGCTGGCTTTGCCTCCAGAGGAAACATATTGTCTGCCCACAACTTCAGGCGGCATAGCTTTTGCTCCCTTTGTGAAATATTAACTTGTACTTGTGTGCCAGCAGGGAATGGTGCACTGTTTAAACTTTCACTCTCCATCATCTCAACATTTTATTAGTTCTTTGGACACTTCAGTAAGAAATGTAAGTGTAAGTGACAGATGTCAACTGACACACATCAGAAGCAGATGTGCTGTTGAACATATTAACTACATTTCAACCAAGTGACCATTTCTGTTTGTCACTGCACAGAGGTCTGTGGCTTATGTCAAAACATGCCAGCAAGTGACATCTTGATGTCCAGTCCCTTCTTGAGTTTTCAGCTTTACAAATGCATTTAGAAATTAACGTTTGAGTCTCTTAAGTTTGCTATGTTACCATTTTGACCTAAGAAAGGCTGAGAATACCATCAGGACAGTTGCAGGCATGAATTCTGAATGTTATTCTGATCAGTTGATATTTCTAAGTAAGAAATAAAATATTGGGAAACTCATCTTCGCAAACACTATTCTAAAAAATACCAGCAAACAATTGCCTAATTTGGTGATGTCTGTTCATTCAGGGGAGGTTCTATAAGGGGAGAATGTAGTCCTGGGTCTGACAAGTTGCTGTGAGGCTGTCAGTGGTGGCTGAGCCAGGGCAAACTTCTGTTCTCTACTGCACAGTTATACTGGTTGTGAAGGGCCAAGAGGAATAAGAAGACAGTAACTGAACGAAGTAATACTAAGATACCACGTCTCTGAATGCGTATGCATGTTAATTTTAAACTTACATTTCTCTTCACATTTATAAAAGGATGGAATTTCAGCACATACAAAGCATGACACCCTATTTAGCAATAAAATTATTGTTATGTTTACATATCTTGGATATTTGCCGTACAATCCTCCTTTCCCTCTGGAGGAAGCCACAGTTGAGGCAGTGGACTTCTGGAGTCTTCCTTTTTGTTTGTGTAGGTGAACTGACAACACTGAAGAAGCATATTTATGTGCTGTAGGGCTGGGACAGAACAGTAGAAGGTAAAGAATGTAAGAGACTTCAACAATACAGCAAGGAGGACTGAGAGAACAGCAAATAACCAGCCAACACTTCAGAAAGCACAAAGCAAACCCTCTATCTACTGCATCTAATAATCTTACAAATGGAATTTCTGAATCTAAATAGCTAAAGGGATGTCCACTTATGTTAAAAACTATGAGATGAAACCAAACTTCTCAAGCTTTTCTCACTATTTCCACAAAATTTGAAATTGATTACAGAGCAACATTTTCTCCCCCCAAAACAAGCAGGTGGAGCTGATATAATTAAAACAATTATGTGTCTCACATCCCTGAAGCTCTCCAGAGTTGCTGTTTTCTCTTTCTATCCATTTACTGTGTCTTTTCTGGTATTTCCTACAAATTCTAATTTCATATTACCAGTTTTGCTGACTTTGAAAAATCAGGAAACTGTGCATTGACACATTGATAGATTGGCATAGAATTTGTGAGTAAGGGAAACGACAAACATTCAAACATCCTTAATTGTTTTGGGAATTCTTTTAATGATAATTACAAGGAAAAGTGGTTTTAGTTTGGTAGTGTTCCTGAATATTGTCTGCCCTGCTAGCACCCAGCACACTTCCTGGTTTAGCACCGACATATGATCTTGAAAAGGGATGTTTCCATGAAATGCCACATCTCCATAAGTTCACATCAGAGCAGAACAAAAGTAGAAGAGTAAAACAGAAAAAGGAATGAAAAAATCAGTCTGGTTTTTTGTCAGGGTTTCCCAGTGGGCTCTAATTATGATCACGGTTTATTAGAGCACATTTCAGATCTCTGTTTAAATGACCTGCTCTTCTTGTGTGGAGTCCTCGTGACTTCAGCAGGAGTCCTTTCATAAGCAGTTTGCCCACATGTGATCAGTTGCAGCATAGAGGGTTTAGTTAAAGTTGCAGCAGGTTTGGGCAATGGTTGCTTTATAGGTGTTGGAAACTATTTGGAGTGAACAGAAGGAAGGACATTATATAATCCCCACCTCTTTATTTCCACCAACTTATATAATAATTGATCTCATGCAAAAAGTGAGAGCAAAATCCTCATCATTTCAAACAGAGAACGAGGCTGGAGGTATTGCACATTGTCTCATCTGGACTGGAGCCCTTGGGACCAGTGGCTTATCAGGACTGTCACCAAACTGTGAGTGACCTTGGGTCTCTTTATCCACCTTGGTATCCCACTGCGAATGACACCGATTTCCTCTTGAAACATGTAGAAATGCACAGGGTAAATATCCATAGCACCTACAATATCAGCACAAAGTCAAAACTAGCCTATGTGGCATGTAGCCACTCTCTCTTCCCTGTACCCTCTTTTTCACTCTGAATTATCATTGACTGCCAGGTATTATCAAGTCATTATAATTTTACTATACTTTCTAATTGTGAAGTGTAGATTATTAGTTGGCCAGTGGACTTTTGATGACTTTTTAATGAGACAATGTTGTTCTTGAAAAATATATTTTAAGTTCCGCTGTTAATTAAGCTGCCACTTCAAAAAATAATTGTGGTGTAATTAGAAGGTAGGCTCATCTTAAAAGAAGTAAATGGATAAATTCGTTGGGGGTCATAGTATTTTAGTGTCAAATAATGTACCTTGGTCAGATATGGAGTTTCACACAAGTCTTTTCACTTGTTTCCGTTTCCTTTTTCTCCTTCATGGCCCTTGTTAAAACTCACCTACTCAAACAGTTTTAGGACTGATGTTCTCTCTTCCTGCCTTTCTAAAGAGATTTTTTTCCCTTTTCCTTATCTTTGGACCCATTTTTCCTTTCTATTTCATCAAGCCAAAGCTGAATTTAGTAGACATCTCCACATGCCTTCATGACACAAGGCAATGCAGAAGATATACCCAAAGCAGAGTGTTTATCCTCAGAAGGACAGAATGTCTATTGAGTTTATGCATGAATCATTTAATTGTGCAAGTATTGGATTACAAATTGATGAGGTACTAAATTGTTTAAGAGCAGAAATCCAAGTTCCATATAAAACAGCCATTGATCAAGCAGAAAGGATTTCTGAGGCATAAGCCATGAGACAAAGCTTCTATTTTAGAGAGAATTCAGCACCTTCTCTAGCAGTGATTGTCAAGTCTCTCTCCCCTGTTTTCTCCTTCAAAGCCTTGATACTGACCCTTACTAAGGTTTAGCAGCACTGTACTCAAACGGTAACTTCACTGAAACCTGTTTAACAGAGACTGAAATATTATTCAGCACACATGTTAGAGCCAACATTAGATCCAAAGAAGTTAAATATTTGTCTGGTTTTGCTTTTTGCACAGGATGCAGAAGCTCTCCAGAACTACAGATGCAGAGAGAGTGAGCTGCCTGTGTGGTGAAAAAAAGATGGCAAACAGGCAGATAATTTTGAGGCATTGGATATAGCAGCATTAAGAGAATTAGGACAAGCAGACAGCATGGAGACATTCGCCTACTACACATTTTAAAAGAGACCCATTCTTGTGCATAAGACACTGATAGAGACAAATTTCTTTGCTGCCAATTACATTGTAAGGAACGCAGTTGGCACTCAGATCTGTGCTTCATTGGTCCTGTAAAGAGGAGTCTTTGTAGTTGAATGACACTTCTGGACAAATTGCACTCTGATGACCTCGTACAACTCCTGTATGTTGCAAAAGGGAAGTCAGGCTGAAGCCTAACTTGTCTACAGGCTGAATCTTAGGTGATGCAGAAATGAATTAGGTTTTACATCAAGCTAAAGCATAGACGAGAGGAATAAGAAGAGTTCTTTGTAGGCAGGAAAGAGATCTCCTGACTACGGAAAACCACCAGGAATTTATACGAAAACTATCAAATCTTACTGGCACACAGTAGAACAATCCTTCATAAAGATATGTTTCTATTTCTTTTCAGTAAATGCAAATGAAATACCGCCCCATGGCAAAGTTTAAATTATACCATTCACCTTGTTTCACTCCCATGACAAGCACTTCTCCCTTGTGAGGTCTTTGGCACCAGTCCCTGGCCTGGCTCTGACATATCCCACAACTGTTAGCAGCTGTCCACAAGCAGACCATAATACTGACCATAATCACGGCTGGAACTGCCAGTTCAGACCCACAATGCCACTAAAATGCACCTCTTTTGCACTAGGTGTAACTACCCAACAGCTTATTCCCACCTGGGACACCCTAACATGAAAATACGCTGCTCTACCATAAGTGAGTTTCTTTACATGGCCAATAGCTGCATATCTGGACCAGCAGGCAATACTAACCCCCAACCCCCACCACCTCCTGCCCCATCTCCATAACACTAAACCTCTGCTCTGCAAACACAATTTGGGACAGCAGTCGCTCCGTTTTAGGGAGTGATTTGAAACCCATTGCTGAATATCTGCCACCTTCACTTTAAACTGCTGATTTGTCTCTTACCTGTTCTATATCCAGTGTTATTGAGATACACAGCAAAGGTACGTGGCTCGTGAGTAGCCTGCCATGAGGGAGAAGAGCAGTTTTCATTGTTGGTGTATATGTTGTGGTTGTGCACATACTTCCCAGTGAGCATGGAGGAACGCGATGGGCAGCACATTGGGGTGGTTACAAATGCATTGATAAAAGAAGCCCCTCCATTCTCCATAATCCGTCTGGTCTTATTCATCACTTGCAAGGATCCTGCAATAAGAGGTACCGATAATCACCAGGCTGGAAAAAATAGTTAAAACATATTGGTTGCTATTATGCCATTAAAAGTAAAGTATCAGTGATTAGCTTGCCTTTGGACACCAGTTTGTACTACTCCACGGTGTAGGTAATTTTAAGAGGAAAGGTAAGATTTTTATTATGTCACAAAAATATTTTCCAGGATTCCAGAAATATTGAGTTCTTTCTTCTCAGGCTTCGAAACAAAGTTTAAGTATAGACCGACTTAGAAATAAATGTTAAAGCTACAGAGCTGAATCTAATGTGAAGTTCAATAGTTCTCAATAGTTCTTCAAATGCAGCTGTAGGAAAACAGTATGTTACACAAGCTGCATCATTAGTCACTGTGCCATCAAAATAGGTAAAATGCTGAGATTACCAATGAATCAGTTACATGTCTTTCAATTATATCAGATAATGAGGTGGAGAGGTAAAGAGAGAGAGAGAGAGAAAGTAAGGGAAGGAGTAAGAGATGGGAGGAGAGAGGAAGAACTAGGTAAAAACTTTTCAAGAGAAAAGGTTCTCTGGACACAGGGTCAGCATATCTGGCTCTGATACTAAAGCATTATGCTCAAAATTTGCTTTTAGGGATGAAACTGTATGCTAAAAATAACAGCAAAATTCAGCACTTTTCTCAAGAAAATGTGTTGATGCAATTTAAAAAATAAAGACATTTATTTGCATACTTCAAAACACCTTCATGAACAACAAGGTGAGCCAGACAGGGCTTGCAGATTTCTCATTGTAGAAAGACTGAGCAGCTCCTCATAGACTCTGTATTTGCTGACAGTTGTCAAGTCTTGCTCTGTCTGTAATCAAACAGACCGGAGACTGAAGGATGAGGATGAATGATGGATATACCAGTACACGTCTGGGAAAAAACTTTGTGAATTGTAATACTTACACAATTTTGGTGGTGAAAAGCAATTCCTGGAATTTCACTTTCTTTTTTCTTGTTTTACAACTAATTTTGCACAGTTGACAGTCAAGGGTTTAAATTTAAATTCACTAATTCCACTGCTACACCAAGATTTTTTTTGTGGTGATTTTGTTTGAGCCACTAAAATAAAATAAAATCATAGAACCATAGAATTGTAGAATAGTTAGGGTTGGAAGGGATCTTAAAGATCATTTAGTTCCAGCCCCCCTGTCACAGGATCAGGCTGCCCAAGGCCCCATCCAACCTGGCCTTGAACACTTCCAGGGATGGGGCAGCCACAGCTTCCCTGGGCAACCTGTGCCAGTGATTCACAACTCTCATGGTGAAGAATGTCTAGTCTAAATCTGCCTCTCTCCAGTTTATACCCATTCCCCCCTCATCCTATCACCACAAGCCCCTCTCCAGCTTTCTTGTAGGCCCCCTTCAGGTACTGGAAGGTAGCTATAAGATCTCCTTGAAGCCTTCTCTTCTCCAGGCTGAAAAACCCCAATTCTCTCAGCCTGTCCTTGTATGGGAGGTGCTCCAGCCCTCTGATCAACTTTGTAGCCCTCCTCTGGACCCGTTCCAACAGTTTCATATCCTTTTTATGTTGAGGATTCCAGAACTGAACGCAATACTCCAAGTGGGTTCTCACAAGAGAGGAATAGAGGGGCAGAATCACTTCCCTCGACCTGCTTGCCACACTTCTTTTGTTGCAGCCCAAAATATGGTTGTCCTTCTGGGCTGGGAGCACACATTGCTGGCTCATGTTGAGCTTCTCATTGACCAGCACCACCAAGTCCTTCTCTATAGGGTTGCTCTCAATCATGTCATCTCTCATCATGTACTGAAATTGGGGATTGCCCTTACCCAGATGTAGGACTTTGCACTTGGCCTTGTTGAACCACAGGCCTACTACTCCAGCCTGTCCAAGTCCCTCTGGATGACACCCTGAACTTCCAGTGTGGCAACTATCAAATCATAGAATCATAGAATAACCAGGCTGGAAGAGACCCACCAGATCATCGAGTCAACCATTCCTATCAAACACTAAACCATGCCCCTTATCATCTCGTCAACCCGCACCTTAAAAACCTGCAGGGAAGGTGAATCAACCACCTCCCTGGGCAGCCTGTTCCAATGCCCAATGACCCTTTCTGTGAAAAACATTTTCCGTAATGTCTAGCCAAAATCTCCCCTGGCAGAGCTTGAGGCCATTCCCTCTTGTCCTGTCCCCTGTCACTTGGGAGAAGAAGCCAGCTCCCTCCTCTCTACAACCTCCCTTCAGGTAGTTATAGAGAGTAATGAGGTCTCCCCTCAGCCTCCTCTTCTCCAGGCTAAACAACCCCAGCTCTCTCAGCCGTTCCTCATAAGGCCTGTTCTCCAGTCCCTTTACCAGCTTTGTTGCTCTTCTCTGGACTCGCTCCAGAGCCTCAACATCCTTCTTGTGCTGAGGGGCCCAGTACTGAACACAGGATTCAAGGAGCGGCCTCACCAGTACTGAGTACAGAGGGAGAATTACCTCCCTGGACCTGCTGGTCACATCTTTTCTGATACAAGCCAGGATGCCATTGACCTTCTTGGCCACCTAGGCACACTGCTGGCTCATCTTCAGTCAGCTGTCAACAAACACCCCCAGGTCCTTCTCCTCCAGACATTTTCTAGACAGACTTCTCCCAGTCTGTAGATGTGCATAGGGTTGTTGTGCCCCAAGTGCAGGACCTGGCATTTGGCCTTGTTGAACCTCATGCCATTGGACTCAGCCCAACGGTTCAGCCTGTTCAGATCCTTTTGCAGAGCCTCCCTACCCTCCAGCAGATCGACATTTCCACTCAGCTTAGTGTTATCTGCAAACTTGCTAAGAGAGCACTGAATGCCTTCATCCAGGTCATGGATGAAGACATTGAACAGGACTGGACCCAGCACTGAGCCCTGGGGAACCCCACTTGTCACTGGCCTCCAGCTGGATTTAACTCCATTTACCACCACTCTCTGGGCTCGGCCATCCAACTAGTTTGCCACCCAGGAAAGTGTGTATTTGACTAGTCCAGAGGCTGACAGTTTCCGTAGCAGAATGCTGTGAGAAACTGTGTCAAAGGCTCTACTGAAGTCCAGGAAGACCACATCCACAGCGTTTCCCTCGTCCAGCAGCTAAGTCACTTTGTCATCGAAGGCAATCAGGTTAGTTTGGTAAGACCTACCTTTCGTGAACCCATGTTGACTGGGCCTGATCACCCCATCCTCTTGTATCAAATCAAATTAAAAAAAAAGTTTTAAAATAATGGAAGACATGGCTGTAAAACCACAGACTTGCCAAGAAGGCTCAACTTTAGGTGCAAGATCTTACAAACTATCTTACTAGTTTAAGTTAAGCATGTTCTGTTTCTGAGCTAAGAAGTCGGTGCTGAATATGAAATCTTCTGCATCAAAATTATTTGAATAAACAAAGGAAGAGGCAGTTTCCTCTTCAGCATTTCTTGGTGCAGTCCCAGTGAATGTGTATTTACGAACATGTTTAATACACTGCAGATAAGTCACCATCATTTTGAACTCTGACTCCTTCCAGGCTTTCTTTTCAAAATGCAGAGTATCTGTATTTGTGGTTTCCTGAACTCAATACAGACAAACACCATGTGTTTAGAGATATAAAGAAGTACAAGACCAACAGAGGTCCCTAAACATGAAAAGTCTCCATTTGTATGAGTGGGGGCATTTCACTGATTGTTGGATAGAAGTGAAATGAGACGTCATCGTCACTCTACATGTCTTTAGCTTGGACCACAGGCTGACTTTTTTGTTTTCATTTTACCTTCTTTGGCTTTTGTCATTGGTCTCCTGTTTTTGAAATACCACAGTTTATTAATAAGAGTTCAACTCTGAAGTGCTTGTAGGTCCTCAGAAAGAAAATGCTCTGTTCGGGTGCACTAATGCACAGTAACTGTAATGCACAGTAACAGCAGCAGAGCTGATGTGCACTTTCAGGCCTCTATGCATTATAAATGAGTGGCTGTTAGAGCACTTCCTCATTCCTCTGATTGGTCAGCCCTCTGCTCTTGTAAACCTGATGTTTTTCCTCCAGGTATGCACTCACTGACACTGATAATAGATTTAGCCCCTCTGGAAATTCTGGAACAGGCACTTCAAAGCAGGTAAGACTTCCTCATTTGGAAAACAAAACATAAGTAGGAGATAAAACTTGCTGATAAAAGTTATAATCCTTAGCTGTCTGTAGCTTTCCTCACAGCTTGCGCTCTTTACCATCTGGCCCACAGTCTTCAGGGCACGTACTCAGGTGCTATCTGACAGAAGGACACTCACACTCTACATGACTGTTTGGGGAGCACCTGAGGGGAACCACATAACCAGGAACGGCTACTTTGGTCACAGAAGCTAGCAAATTTTGTTAGGCAAGAAATTCAGTGTCATGCCTCAGTTAATACTCATACATCAAGAAATATGTTTCTTAATCAGAGTTTCATAACAAGTCTTTTAAGTTCCTAGGTATTTTCACCCAGGTGTATCACTGGTAGGCACCTCTACAAAGGGTGCTGCCCTCTAGAGCTGCCCTGTCTTTATATTCAAGAATCCAGGAAAGTGATGGACTTTCTCAGATCTCAGCAGACACCCCCATTTTATCAGTTTAACTTTCTTAGTGCTTTAGTTCTAATGAGATGGGAAGCAAATCAGGCAAATTATGCCTGATGTACTGCATCCAGATGATGCTGTGATCCCTTTACCCACTGCAGAATTCAGAGGATGGTTTATATGGATTTCACTGGGTAGTGCACTAGGCTGTAAATAAGGGTACAGAAAAAAGTAATTGTCTCAAATTTTTTAACCTTATTTTTTAAACCTTTTTCCACTTCTCTGACATCTCAAAGGTCTCTTGAGTTAGGAACACTGGAACTGCCAATGTGTGCATTAGTTTTGATTGCTTTCTGACATTATGCAAAGTATTATGCACAGTGAGGTTTATGAGAATGATTGGGGGGTCATGGTTTGAGGCACTGAGGTATGCAAGTGGTAGAGAAGCTGAAGGACAGGGGACGAGACTCAGGAGTGAGCAAAATGTTAGAAATACCTGTAGTCACACTCTGAACAGAGTACAGACCTGACACCAGTGAAAGCTGCAGCCACTGCCCTGAAGAACAGCAGTATGTTGTCTTAGGGGGAGCAGTAGTTCTGAGGAATCCTAGGTTCTGGGAGTTGCCACTTTGCCTTGAGCAAAATACCCATTTACCTAAGAGTTGGGCAGTTATTTCTCTACCCTCAGGATCTTGGTGAGGATAAAAAGTACACAGGGGCACAATTTAACCAGTCATTTCCCAGATTCTGGGCCCACATATGTGCTGAGTTTCTTCAAGAGCTGTGGGCCAGGCTGCTTTACACCGCGTAAGCTGCCACTCACCAGCTGATCAGCAATATCTTTCCCCTGTGCCACGTTCCTCCCAGCAGAGATAAGAACTGACTGGAGCTGTGTAGCAATATGTGGGTTTTATCTGATAAGTTGAATGAGACAGCAGCTCTGCTGAACTTCACATCTGAATGTAAAGCTCCAGGGGATGGTGTAGATCAATAGGAAGATGTGCATATTCCTACGCTTTAAGCACTAACTAAATGCAAGCTACCTGCCTCTTGCAAATTCTAGTTTGGATAACTCCCTTGTATATCATTTGCACTCAGGCACTTGAATATTTTGGCTCAATGCTTGTACACACTCTGGAGACAAATCCTTCCTGACTGAAGTCTATAACGTACCTTATATACTTTTATGTTCAAGCATTCATTTAGAACAGCTTTTAGAAATGTTCGTGCTGGGAATACAATAGCAAGCAATCCATATTGAGATACTTTCATTCTTGTGATGTTTGGATAGCAATGCCTAAGCTTTATTCTGTTTGTGGAGGAAAGTATTACTTTCCGCTGACCTTTGGGAAACTTAAGATTTTTCTCAGGAATAACTGAAGGGTGAAGAGATACTTCACATATGGAAAACAGTATGGTTTTACTTTTCAAATAAGCAGAATGATATATTAGCAGAAGTGTGAATAATGCAGTGCAGTAAGTCTTGGGGCTGAATCCTGTTTCCTGTGAAATGATCTATGGAGAGGGGAAACCTGTGTCTTCATTCAGTGCATTGGGAATGCATCCACACCCAGGCTATTCCTCAGCTGCTTACTAAAAGAAGCCAGAGCACCCTGCAAACATGTAGAGCAGCTTTGAAAAAGAGGAGCTCCACAGCATGAACAAGTCACTTGCCACATCCTTTCTCCTCTTTCACCACTTGCAAATCCTCTTGCAAGAGTGAAGACAGCAAGTTGGTAACGTTGTTCAGAGATATGTGTCTGCTGACCTGCCTTCCCCAGTGCCCTGGAGAAAACAGGCTCTTTCGGACCACAAAAAGGAAAAAGTGATTTGACCCTTTTAACAAAATTTTCAGAACAACCCTGTCAAGAAGAAATGCATTCCTATTGTAATAGCTGTGTTTTAGGCCAAAAATAGAGTCAGGAGCAGCCATTCATTATGCAGCATAGCTAAACAGAGCAGACGTTCGAAAGACTGAGAAATAAAAAAGATAAGATGTACTCAGATCTAAGGGCCTGATCTTGGAGCTCTGCCACATAAAAGCACTAACTCTTAGTCACGAAATACAGTTTATTAATTATTTTCTAACAGCCCTGAAAGATTGTGTAAATTGTAAGTGCATCATGCCAAATACAAAAATGCTAGCAAATAAAGAACTACTTTTTGATCTAGACCACTTTTCACCTACAACTTTCTGGCTGAAAGTAAGTGATTTTAGAACAACTTAACTATGTTGCTTTAAGTTTTCTGTAATGAAGCATTTTGATTTTTCAATGTCATGGCATTTTGTTAGGAAATTCACTATACTTTTATTAAAAACATGTCTTTCATTAGAAAAACATTAGAAATTCAACATTTAATTTCAAATTGATTTGCTATTTTTTCACATTTTTGATCTTACCTCCCACCCCTAAACCTAAAATATTTGCTTGGGGGTAACCTAAAATGATCTTTTTTCTCTTCTTGATTTTCTGCTTTGGGCAGTGAACCAAAAAATCAGTTATATACATAACTACCATTAATATCTTTCTAACTTACTTAATGGAAAACATTCAAAGGCCTCTTGGAACATCATCCAAGTGTTTTAACTTATTCCACCCTGACAAAAATATGTGAAAATAACTTCTGGCTGGTATGTCTAGGTTGTGCCCAGACACTTAGTATACTTGTGAGAGCAAAACTTTCCCATTTTTATATATATAGAGTAGCTTTAAAGCAGATGGATGTAAAACACTTTAATAATTCATAGAAATACTAAGTTTATGTCCTGAAATCAGACCAGTTTGTCTGTGCACATAAACATGTCAGATGACATATATGCATGTGACGAATATGTGTAGAATTCAGATACCTCTACAACACTGAGGGAAAGGTTAACCTAATAAGGCTCAAATTTTTAAATGCTACAGAAAGTCATAAAGTTAAAAAGTAGTTTGGATGCAAGTTTTTTACCTGTATGGCCTTGCATGAATTATTAAATCCTTTTATAGTGGTGATTAAAACCTTCCACGGCAGATTTTGATAAGCATATATTTAATTATATACTTTTCTAAAGTATATAATTAAATGTGCTGAATACTAATAGATAATACTTGTTAACTCATTTTCCAAACATGTCTCACATTTTTATATTGTTTCAGGACCAGTACCTTCTCTGAATTTAAAGTACCTACTGCTTGGCAGAAATTGCTGAAAAATATGTGACAAAATGAAACAGCAAATAATTTTTTTCTCACCTAGCTCCACATCTTGATCATCTGTGAGCACAAGGATGATATTTGGTCTGATATTTTTTCTCTCCTGCTGCACACGTCCTCTGAACCTCTGGGACTTGATGGTAGAACAGTGACTTGTTAGCAATTCAGTACTGAGCATTGCCAAGATGAGTGCAAACCAAGAAGACTTCATAGCAGTTCCAGTATTTCAATGAAAAGACGGATGCAAAAATGCCTGAGCAGTAGTTTTCAAGACCTGTAGGGAGAAAAATACATCCTGTTCAAGCAGTAAATAAACTTCCAGGCACATAGTGAAAGGATGACACTTAGGGAAGTCAAGCCTGACCCATACCATTTAACATGATTATAAGCCATATTGCTGAATAAGAGCTTTATTCTATCATTTACTAAGAATAAACACAGTCAATCTGCAGCTATCTGCAGCTACGCTTTCTCAAATAATTTTTACCCGAAGTCATGCCTGCATTTTGTATAGGAATGACTTCTGGTACACTTCTTGCAGTACTCTCTCTCCTACACCCCATACTTCCTATGCAGTTTGTTCTTTGCAGTCAATACCTGGGTGCAGTAGAAAATTGCTGGGATGGCGACGTGTTCAGAACATCTGTAGGAGGAGCCCTGTAAGAAGAAGAAAGCAGAAGGCTTGTCAAAGACCTTAGTACTGTCGCTCAGCTTCGATGTCTCCAGAACTGCTCGTTACAGCTTCTTTCTCTGTCCTGAAACAAAAGAGGGGAAAAAATTTGCAAACCCCTAGGTCTCCTACTTAATTTAATACCATACCTAGACAGCTGTTTGATGGCATCTTGGCTGCTAGAGATAAAGGACATATATATCATGTCATCAAACACAGGTGCTTTTCCAACACTTATAGTCAGCCTGAGATTCTGAGGATAACTGTTAATTCCAGCATGCGGCACCTGGCAAGCAATAAAGTTATTTTAGCTTAACTCACCTGCAAAAGCGACTAAACACTTTATAGCAGAGGGGAGATCGTGCCGTCATTTGCAATCTGCATTGGATCACTACATGAAAAGTCATCTTTCCACTGACAAGAACGCTCATATTAACTGACAGTCCAGATGATCTTACCCAGCATTGTGAAAGAGCGTAACTGTCCCTCAATCAATCAACGATGGTCCCAACTGCCTCATCCATAATGCACAGTACCTTTGGCACAGCCTTGTCCTTGATTCTCCGCTTCCAGACTCAGCTCAGTACATTATCAGAACCCCCTCTCTGTACCTGTCAGTCAAACAGCCTTGCTTTTGTAAGACCTGATGCAAGCACAGAGGCTTGGCTTTGCTGCAGCTGATTTAAACCTGTGACTGTAAATGACTGATTGGCCTGGGAAGGAACGGGTGGCTGCTTACACTTTAACATTTTTGGCATTACTAACTGAAGCTCTGCAAAACCCTGCTGTTACACAAGGGAAAGGAGGGGATGTCTGGGGGCAGAAAGGAAGGGGGTGGGAAAGAAACCGCAAAGTCATGCCTGTTCCCTCCAGGGTATAGACCTGCCACATGCATTCTTTCTGATTTTATTTTGGGACTGTTGATAAAGCATGGTGACACTGGTCTATATTAAAAACAGAGAAAATCACCCAAACCCCAAAACATTCAAAAAGCCTGCCCAGGGGGAACCTACATGGAAACTGGGATGCACATTATATAACTAGACAAGAGTATAATTCATGAGTTCTGTGCACCCACACCTGAGATTTCATATTCAGACATGCCACATTAACTACAGAACCTTTAAAAATCAGAAATAATCTATTGAGAGCAGCATAGTGGGCAAAAAGGCCCCCATCACTCACCTGAAAATGCGTTAATAGGAAGGTCCTCTTAATTTCAGACAAAGAAGCCATAGGAGAGGGAGGGGACGTTACTTGGTGCTGGACTGCTAGAAAAAGGATCATGTTCTTGTTTTCACATACACCTTTTATTTTAAGCTTCGCAAGCTAAACAGTTTCATGCTCCACACTCTGGCAGGCTGTAATTACACCAGAAGAGTGTGAACATCTTTGAAACAAAAATCCAAGCGTCTGTTGCAGAGAAATCCTGTCTTTCATTGTCTCTGCATCAACAGTCCAGCCTCTGACTAGCATTAGAGTATCGCAAAGCCAATACAAGGAACTGTCATTTAATATTAAATGCTATTTTGGTGATCACACAACATGCAACTAAGTAAACTGAAGTCTGTAATCAGACTAGACTGACTTTTCAAAATACTTAAATTTCCATCTATTTGTTCTAAGTCACATAAAAGCTGACAAAAGCTTGAAGACCAGGAGTACTGGACAAGTCAGCCTTCCTCTGACAGACAACAGACACCACATCCTCTTGGTGCGAAAGCAGAAATACAATTTCTCTAAATGTCTGATCTTTAAATAGCAAAACTTTGACTCACCTCACAAAGCATGAAAGGCTATGTGAACTGAGACTCAATATTTAGTTTCTTACCTCAGTTGTACAGTATAGCAAACTTTTTCAGACAAGTACAGTCATCCTGACTGCATTGAGCAAATATTGGCACCAGTGTGTTTGAATAATCCCCTAGAGTATGAAACTGTAAGTTCCTGACAATTACACTGCAGTGCTAATAAAATTTACACAAATCCAAATTAGCATTAACAGGTAGTCTTCATTTCACCTTCTTTGGGCTATATATGTTTGTTAAAAAATCTTCTTGCTCTAGCAAGTTACGGCCACCTTAGTCAAGTCTTCTCTAGAAAAAAAAGCACGTTTCTTTTCCAACTGTAATTTTTTCCTCTTAATAGATGAAAGAAAACATCAGGACGGATCTAAACTGATACAATTAATTATTTTCATCAATTAATTAAAAATTAATTTTCATTCAACGGTTCTTGCACAAGAGAACACTTAATCCCACCTTTGTTTATCATAACTATTTCAGTTTTGCATATGACAGTTCTTGCTTAAAGGTAATCTTTGACAACTTGTCCTCTTATAACCTGTTTCTCAGTTCTAGAAGGAAAGGAAGTAAAGAAAACTGTCAGAATACAGGCTTGAAATGAAAGACAAGACTGCAATATTTGTGTTGGATACTGGCTAGTAGTCCACAAGTCTGCCCCTCCAGACACTGTAATTTGTCTTAAGAAACAGACAAAACCAGGAGAAATTCTTAAAGGGACTTTTCCAAATTCACATGAGGAAGTAAACTCAAATGTGTTCACTTAAACTATCTTTTTGTGTTTGTCCAATAAAAATCAGTCCAGAATCATATACCTTATTAAATGAGGCACTGAGTATCCACAAGTATACCCTATTGTAAGCTTTGAAGATCTATTAATTTCTTCTTATTTAATATTCTACGGATGTTGCTTCCACATATCCTTGCATAGGAAATGTGGGTTTCTTTCTTGTCTGTAAATCTGCAAGCAAATGCAGGAATAACGAGTAAAGGTTACTGGGCATATATCTGTACCCCACACCATGGGCTATCCAAGGCCCCATATCAGTAATTCATGACCAAGTAATTATAGAGGGCAGACAACTTTGTCTTCTCAGCACCACAACATTGGTGTTTGCTTTTGAGTGTGAGCAGTGAGGACAGCACATCATGCAAAATCAAAGGTTAAGACCTACTGTTATAGTCACCTTTTCTTAGAAACAAAAATGGATCAACTCTGGTCAAGAAAGGAAACACCAGTAGTAGTAGCAGTAGTAGTAATAACAATAACAATAATTATGTGGACTGTGATTGTGGAGCTTGTAAACCAGAATTCCAGTTTCTGTTCCCTTGATATTAGCAACAAACGTGCCTAGTGAATTGAGAACGTAAAGTACCACAGGGATTCTAAATCAAGAAACTCCTAGGCAGTTACAATTTTGTGGCTGCGTATTTTGCTCCTCATTATTACCCAGTATCCTACAGATTATCCCTCTGTACTTAGATTTCCCTGCCTCCAAAAATTGACATAGTTGTATATCATTAAGATGTAGTCCACAAATATGCATTCTGCTGCTTAGGACATTTTTATGCTATGCTGACAAGTGCTAGGAACTTGCACAAAATTATATCAAAAGCACAGAAAAGAAGCAGAAGGCCTTGTCAGTGCAAGTGAGAAGTTCCCTCATTTAATTTAGGCAAAAGATTATCACAGATAATTTCTTCTTACAGGTTTATCTGATAAATAAATGGATAAACCCCCTCGAACAAACAAAATCTCAGGTATCAATTACTACAAGAAAATAAGCCTTCCTTCTTCACCCCAAACAGAGGACCATTACTCTCCTATGTATTTTACCTATGACCTGCTTACTGACAGTTTTAGCTTTTTTTTTTTTTTTTTTTTTTTACAGGACTATGACCCTAGTGTTCTCTGTTTCCTTAACATCAGACTCTCCATAAGGAAAATAGAAAAGCAAAGGACAAGAATTCTCACGATTCATAAAAAGTAGAGTAAGGTTTCTGCTATTGACAGCAGAATTTGTAATTTCCAATATGACCTTGAAGGCTGGTCACATTGGTGGGCACCTGGTCAGCATGATTTCAAAAACCAGCCAGTCTGCTTGTAGTGCTAGAAGCCACTGTCATTGACATCATGTGAACTGAAGGTGGCTTCACCCACCAGGGACTCTACAGAGGTTAAATTCAGTGGTTTACACCTACCATTTTTAGCTAGGTGTGTCCACCTAGCAATGCTGTTGTACTTATGAGTGTTTTGCATACATGGAAACTCTAAGGTGAAAGGGAGTGAAAGGTGTTTTCTCAGTTAAACACTTACAGCTTCTGTGAATCTCCAGTGTTTCTGTCAAAGGGTAGGTGGACCTGTCAAAGTCTCACATCATCTGAATCATAGTAGATGTGTGGTTGGAGATCTAACAAAATTAGTAATTTCATAAGATCAGTAACTGCATGAGGACTGTGCAGACAGATTAAAATTATGTGATAATAGCTCAGGGAAGTGACATGTTCATCTGTACCAAAGCAATCTAGTGGTTCAGAAGTCTTAAATCTTTCCTTAAATCACATTGCCGAGACAACTAGAGGGTTGTAACACAACAACAATAACAACTCTCAATTTCACTAATACAGTGAAGCACTTCAGTGGAAAAAGCTGTTGACAGATGACTGTTTAAGTTCACGAATGTTAATGCTCTTCCCACATCTTACACTACTATCTTGTATTTAAAAGGCAAACACTGCAATCTCAGACTACCAGGCATGACTGCGTAAATCTGCAGGTCAGTTTCCTGTGGGAATATTGAGCCTGCAGCCATGGGAAACACATTTACAGTACAGCAGAAGTCAAGAAAAAGCAAGACCTATCATCTCTTCTTAAAGGTTAATCCCCTAGTCTTGGTTGTAAAGCACAGGATTTACAGTGAACACAAAGAACGTAATTCCTGCCTGGGTCTAAATTAATCATTATCTATTGGTTTTCCAACACACTCTACTAATCAATCAGTTACCTGCTCACCTTCCAAATGTAATCTGTGTATTATACTTATGTATCATCAGTGCCTCAGGATAGATTAATTTAAAGTAACTATAATTTATAGTAATTGCAGGCAAGGAGAATCATAACCTTATATTACATATTTACACTGCAGTTTTGCAAACAGTTACAGACAGGAAAGGAAAAAACCTGCAGTGACTTGAAATATTGAAAGTATAGAACACACTTGCTAACTCAATTTTATAACTTTGTGCAGGTTAAGAGATATTTGAAGGAGGTAAAAGTTTCCATCACTTAATACGTCAGAGTAAAACAACAGACTCCAGAAACCATTTTAAAAATACCTAAGTGTAGGAGGAGTGATCTGTCTTTGAGATAAGCAAAATATGGCTTTGATTTTAATGCTGTTAATATAGTTGAAAAAATTCAAGAAAATTAAAAATAATATTTTTATATTAGCTTCAAATCTGTGAAAGTTTTAAAAGGAAACTCCTGCATATTTTTCACTAAGAAGAGTGCCTACTGCTAAGTTATAAACTTCTAATAATATGTAGTTACTTAAATTTATTTCTCACATTCTGATTTACTTTGTTTTAGAATGTCATATTTCAACACGGCCAAGAACTGCACTTGTCATACAAAAAAGCCTGGTATAATTGAGCCAGATGATGTGCCCCACAAGTAAAATCAGCCATTCATGAAAGCTGGTCACCAGAGGCCATTTCAAACAATGCACATTTCAAAGTAATCTAAAGTAATCCCTTTTCTCTACTGATTTGGTTTCCAGGCAGTCTTAAGCACATGTGTGCAGCAAACAGGAGGCTTATTAAAACCTGATGTTATATTGGAAGTTATAATGCCATTGCCTTGTGTTTGAATTCTGTGTCTGCTAGTCTTCAAAGAAAGGGAAAAAAATCAATTAAATTTATATGCCTATTAAACATGAGTGTCATGATACGTGCAGTTTATTAGCACTTGCTAAATAATTAAGACCAAGAAAGATAATTAGATGTGCACTAGGCTCCAAACATGCTTATGGTATCAGACTTTTTTTATCTTTAAAGAAAATGTCTTTCAAGCTACCAGGTAATATAATTACTAAAAGACTATAAGTATTTTTCACATGCAAAGAGTAACTTCTGTGCAGGAAGGAATTTAAGATAATTTTAAAATACCATTTAAAAATCACATATCTTTGCTATATCCCTGCTCAGTTCAACAGTGTGGGGCCTTGTGAAAACACACCATATAATATAACCACTGGTGGTTTGGTGACCCAGTAAGTGGTCTTGAGTTGAGTGATCATATGAGAGGTGAACAACAGCTACACAGTTTGCACACTTCTTAAGGTTCCTAGTCAAGAAAATTTGCAAGAGCAAAGCTTCTCATATCTTCTTTAGACAGAGAGCTCTTTCAGTTTAAAAACTTCCTTCCTAGATGTGTTTACGTCATCTCAAAGATTTGCAAATCTCTTCGAAAGAGATTTTTGATTTTCTTTTAATTTGATGAAGAGTTTGCTTTCCTAAATAAATGGGCATGATAGGTTTTAATATGAATACAGCATCATTATCACAGAACATGTATGGATCTAGATACAGAAGAAGACAAAGAACATGCCCATTTCCTCATAGTAATATATACAACTCCATTTTACCAGGGAGAGGTTAAGGTAGCTTGTGCAGTCATGTGGTTGGGTGGTCTTGGGTTGAAGCTGAGCCTAATGCATGGCTGCTCTGGCTGTCCTCCTTGTTGACTGCACAGAGTAAGCAGCAAGAGCTCATGAGGACCAGAGGAGTCTATGTAAGGACTGATTCATGAGGAATTTGCAACATAAACCTATATAGGTGTATGTATGTAAAGAAAGAGAGTATCTCTCCATCTAGGAGAGGATCTCAGGTGTACCTTTAGCTATAATACAGAAGGATGGACTCTTCACAAACACAATAGGAATTTAGATAGGTGCCATTCCCTAGATAACCAGGAAAGTTGGGTAGATCCTGTAAGTGCTTTTTAACTTTTAAAGCATACTTTATTATACCATAATGCAGAAAGTGAATTTTGTCATAGCATCAGTACTTTGTGTGCTTACATGCACATAGATGTGCTACAGACTGCGTGTGGTATCTGCTGACTCTCACTTCTAGATCTGGAGACCAAGCCTCATAACTACTTTTCTTTTTGATTAGTCCCATTATATTCAAATGACTTTTACTCTCTGTAAGGTCAAACTGAATTTAATAGGACTACTAAGACAGAGTCAATGAATCAGGTCCTGTGTACCATTTTCAAGCAAGGTCTTCCTAAGTTGCTTTGTTTTGTCAAGCAGCTTTTGCTGCTGGCACAGTAAATATTTTGCCTTCATCAATACACGCTTAAAAGTTCCTTGAAAGACCAAGAAATGGCTTTTAAATATGTTCCTCCCTGAAAAGCCTGTACTATAGAGAAATCAACCTAACAATAGTAAACAGACAGTAAGGCCAAACAAAACAATCTGCTACAAAAAGCAGATGCTTCATATCTTTTTCCATAAAGACTAGTCAGCAAGGAAGTTGCACTGATTTGAGGTACTGATGAGAAGCACATCACCCCTGCTAGCTATCTTACTTTCAATCAACTTTATAATGAGCAAGCTCTCAGTATTCCAATATTCCCTGCGCTGCGTTACCTGGGGTGTACAAGGTTCAGCCCCAGCGCAGGAATGTGGGGGACTCATGTCTGCTATCACAGTAGTACTTCCAGTCTCCTCACCTCCTGTCACTTCACTCTTTCACAGTCCCGACTCCAGATCATACCTATGCACAGTTTGAGGGCATTCCAAAGCTGACCTGTGACTGACCCACCATGGCCAGACTCAGAAAGTCATCTCTATGTTGCACACCAAGAGCATTATAGCAGCCACATCTTACCAGGCAAATAAAATCTTGCACAGGAATGGCAACAAATCTGAGCAAGGAATACTACATGGCATTTACTGCCAAATTAGGAGTCTATGTCTGTACTTAGATCATAATATATGTGTTCTGCAGTATAAAATAAATACATCTGCTGGATTCAACAGGACTCCTCACTGCCTTAAAACAACCTCTGCAAGCTGTTCAATAAATACCTAGTTCAAGGATGCTTTAAAATCTTTGCTTAACATTTCAAAATACGCTAACCATCACCTGCACATAGGGAAAAGCTGAAATACGCAAAACATCTGGATACTGAATTTCATCTGAAAATTAATATTACTATCAAAAAAACCTGAAATTAGAGTCACAATTCCCCATTAAAGGACAGAATATACCATATGCAGCTTATCTGTCCAAGGAATACGAATTGTCTCAGCCCAAATTCTGGAAATCTGTTCTTAAAGAGCTGTTTGAAAATAATCTCGGTCTGAGATCTAAGAGACTTAAGAATGACTCGTTGAAATTATTCTGTGAATAACTTTATCTCAGAAAACTATTTGAAAAGGTAGCACATATAAATGTGCCTTCATTTTCCAAGAGAACATGCCTGAGGAAAGGCTTTCTTCATCTTTCAAACAGACATACCGGTACTTCAGTTTCAGAGCTCTGTGACTCTGTAGATGAAAGAACAGTTTTAAAGCACAGAAGTCAGGCTGAGTGCATTCAAGCACATATATTTTTTATTTCCAATGCATTTCTTATTAGGTAAAGTTCCTATTTAGCAATGGAGAGATACGATTTTACATAATCTTTATAAATGTTGCATATATCTTGTCTCTGTAGAGACAGTTAATTGCAAGCTTGCCCATGAGAAAACATTGTACCAAGATGCCTAATGCAGTAAATACTGCATTATTTTCTCTAGCAGTGATGTAACAGGCAGTCAAACTTGTGTCCCAGCACCTGCCTGCACATTATGCATGGAAAGAGAAGACAGGAATGGATAATGGAGAGAAGATAAAAAGGTAAAGAACAGAAGTGTAGTGCTTTCCCTGGCATCCCCAGCATCCCAGTTCTATTATTGTGGGGAAACCATCAATGCTTACTTTACTTGATGTCAGGATTTGGTAAAGAAGCACAATTTTATATACGAGAAAAGAGACATTCGAAACCCCTTCTGTCCCAGACCCCATGTAAATGTAAAGAGCACAGCTGGAATGAAACAAATGATCTGACTGGTTTCTGACGAGATGGGGGGTGTAAATGTTTCATGCTAACCACACTGCACACTCATAATATAGAAGCCAATTCATCTACCATGAATACATTCCTGTGTATGTTGTCCTTTAAAATAAACAAGTAAAAATAAGTAATTTATCAGGAGTTAAACGAATATTTTTCCAGAGGGACCTCTTCTGTCCCATGTGGCTGATTTTAAAGTCTAAATGCAGGCATCTTAAATGCTACATCCTATGTCTCACTATGTGAAGCAGTTACTGCTTTAAAATACGGAATTTTAAAATTTTTAGTGCTGTCAACAAGTTCCAGTTGTTCCTGCAAATATCATTTAGGCTATTTATTAGTTTCTTAGAAGACTCTAAAGCTCTAAGCACATGGCTGCAGTCAGTGCATAATGATAATTTTCTAAAGCCTCTATTTACAGTAGAATTGCATTTGCAAAATATGTTTATCTCTAGATCTAATGTAAGAAATTTTGACAGACGGTTTATAAGCACTATAAGGCAGTTTTACAGGAAAAGTCTAGTGGAAAAAAGACTAATCATAACCATTGCATATATGAAATTTTACAAATCCTTTTTATTTTTTGATGTCTTAAAATCTATTAAAAACATAATATTCTTGAACATAATATAATCTAATAATATGGCAATGATCAACATATTTCTCAGATTTTTCTATAGCAGAAATGAAGTTAACTTCCACATATTCCCCAGAATCCTTCCCATAGTAAGGGTTACTCTTGTAGGCAGCTCTGATCATAAGCTCTTAGTAACAGACGTTCTGAGACTGAGGATCACAAATTTCTTAGACTAACTCAGCCTCCAGATAACTTCCCACCAAACCTAGAGGAGCTTTCCGTGGCTTACAGTGAAAAGCAAACTGCAGCTTAGACAGAAGATTCAGAAAAACACTACAAGGAGGTCATGATCTATTCCGCCCCCGTTTTCTGCCCAAATGTTTTCTTCTATGGCAGAAGAAACCGACACTGAATGTTGACATAGAAAAACTTGCAGGCTGAAAATGCTCTCTTATTCTTGTGTAGTGAACTGATGCATTTCTAGAAAATGTAACTTGTACCTAAAGAAAAGCATGAATACTCTTTGGAAAGCCCATTTATTGTGGTTGTAGCGTTGAACAGAGAGGCAGTGCAAAAGATTTCCATGCTACAGAAAGGAGGACAGCCTGAAAATACAACATTTTCCTTTCTCTGTTCTTTTATTCAATATTATAATGTGCTTCTATAATATTCCTAGGTCTCCTTAGCATCTCCTTTAAAAGCAGAGTGGTTTCAAGAAGATGACATACCCTAAATCCCCTCCCCATACCTGCAGGATGGGGATGACAGCACCTGTATAGCCACCACTTCCTTGCCTATCCAGGTTACTTATCCTTCTTGTTTTCTTGTTTCATTGAAAGCTCCTAGAAACCTAACTGCTTCCCTAGCTGGTAAAATATCTTTAGATTATAGACTTGTTAAAATTTGGACAAAAGTATATCAGACATTTCAGGGTATATGTAGAAAGAAAGGGTCTGAAATGAAAAATGCATTATGCTAAACTATCATATGGCACCAGATTAGGTTTCCATTATCTCCTACATTTAAAACCGTGTTGACCCCTGGTCAGAGGCATTTATTTTAACATTGCAACTACTTGCAAGACACTTCCACATTTCTTTACAGGATTTTCTCTCCCCAAACTAGGCCTTTGTTACAATATTGAGTTACATACTCAGCTTTTCATGGAACAGAGCTGGGAAAGAGATTTATAGTAAAATGTCTGAGCATTACATTCACTAATGTAGTTTTTATGCATCTGCAAATGAAATCGCCCTATGTTTCAAGTAACACCTATAACCACATTTTCAGGGCACACAGTGGGCCCTGTGGGCCATGGCTGGCAGCAGTAGGACAGGCACTAGCAGCCTGTCCTGTACCACCACCCAGACCAGAAGCAGAGTAGTGGTGGGGGGACACTGGGGTGCCCTCAGCCCCGGGCATTGGGCTCTATTATCTGTAATTACTGAAAACTTGCCCTAAAAGTTGCAATGGACAAGTACATTTCTCCAGGAAGCTCTTATGAATAAATGCACATAATCAACTGTACTGTGGGAAAGGGGTAAACAACAATAAACCCCCCAAAATTGCCATACAACAGAAGGGACCATGTCACAAATCATCACAGTATGATAAAGAGTGGTCAATTTATTATAAATTATCCTGTCTTCTGTGGTTTAACATTGCTGTCAGCACTCTATACAAAACCTATATCAACTGTTAACAGTGAAGTGATGCAGGTTTTAGCTTACAGGTGAGGACACAGTGGGAAGGCAATTTTAGGAAGCAAGCAACCGTAACAAAATAGCAAAGAGCTTTTGCTAATACGTTTTCTTTTTAGCGTGAAATTGCTTAAAAAAGGGCAGCTGATTGACTAGTGTGAATCATTTTAATCTCCTAGGAAGTATGATGAATGTTACAATTTAGCATCTAATACCTGCCTAAGGCTTATGGCTGAAAAGCTACTCCTTGTGCCATATGTTAGGGAAATATCCCATTGAATATGATTTTTGGACATAATTTTAATATGTCATTCTTTGATTGTAAACTATATGTCAGATATAACACAATATTTTTGCATATTTTCTTACATAACATCTTTCATCTAAGTTCATTGACTCACTGTGCAAATCATTAGATAATTGAAAATCACTAGTATCAACTAAATAGCATTGAAATTAACCAGAGAGGGATCAGTTTCTCTGAGTTTAGGGCAAGATTTCTGCACACTCCCAGACTTAAGGCTCATAGAAAACTTTAACATTGTTACCTGAAAATAAATTTCATTGCAATTTCTTGTTGTGGAAATAAAAAATACTGTAAGGGTCCTGTTTATGTTGCAGTGTGAAGTGAAAAAATCTGAATCCTTGAAAGCTGAACTGTCATCCTCTGGCCAGCTCTACATTTAACGAATGATAAAATGCAGATTGTACATCTCTGTAATATTAAATGACAGCACTCTTAAGTACAAGGCCTCCCTTAAAACCTGATGATACTACTACTGAGGATGTTATGCCAGAATAACTTTCCAAAAGCAACATCATTCTTAGGTTTATCATGGATGATGATGATGTGTCAAGTTAAACTTGACCATGAGCTTGGATCCTTAGTGACCATCCAGATAAGCCTCCTCAAAGATGTGTTCCTGACTTCTTCCCATTCATCAGCCTTGCATTTGAGCTATGACTGTCTTACACTAATTCATCTCTTTACTTGTAAACCGATCACACACTATTTAGATATTATTAAAGGAAATGAGAAGCTGACAATGTCATATTTGTGTCAATGTTCAAAGTAAAACCATGATTTCATTCATTGTTCTATACTTTAGAAATACAAGACATACTGCATTTCTTCAGAGGTGTGTGGTGTGTGTTACCTTAGGAGCTAAGTAAGGGAACAGGTAAAGATTTACTGATACTTATTTATTAATACCAAATTTTCAGATTGGTTCATGATACAGTATTCATCTGTATTATAGTTCTTTGACACACATAAATGCATCAGACATTCTTTATCCTCCACACCACACTTTTCTCTCTTTGAATACAGAGAGTATTTAAACTGCATAATCTGCACGACATTCAGACTTTGGTAATAACACTAGATACAGAGGTGGGTTTTGGTGGGTGTTTGCCCAAGTGATAGGTGATAGGATGAGAGTGAATAGCTTCAAGCTACACCAGGGGAGGTTCAGTTTGGATATTAGAAAAGGTTTCTTCACCAAAAGGGTTATCAAGCATTGGAACAGGCTGCCCAGGGAGGTGGTTGAGTCACCAACCATGGAGGTATTTAAAAGATGGGTAGATGAAGTACTTAAGGATATGATTATGTGTGGACAGGTACTGTTGGGCTTGATGATCTCAAGGGTTTCTTCTAGCCTTGTGATTGTATTATTCTATGAATATCAGCAGGTACTAAACCATGACATATTACTTGCTGCTGTGTTGTGGACTTCTGCAGCAGATAGATCATCTGTTATCCGAGAGAGTGCAGGACATCTTGAACAATTGTAAATTAGCACAATTGTGCCAGTAGATGAACTTGCTGATCCCATGGTCAGGCTGTTGTTGTTATCCTGCTACTTTGTTCACAGGTCCCTGGACTACAGATATACAAAATTCCTCGCAAATGCTTATACCTCAAGAAATAGCACTTGCTGGCATTTGAAGGATTTAACAGTAGTCAGCATCTACTTATGTTTTGTTTCTTTACCCTTACAGGTCAGACACAGGTAAAATGTTCTCTCCACCATTGCTAGAATTGGTTTTGTATCTAACGATATCATCTGGCATCTGAACCTAATTTACTAAGCAGTAGAAAAGAAGCCTAAAATGATTGTCTGCTTAAAGGCAAGATTCCTTACCAGAAAGGAAGCCATACCATAGATGGGGAAGCTAAGATGGGTGGAACCAAGAATTACTCTTCTACCCAGAAAAGATTATTAAGTATCATTTTCCCAAGTCTTTCCTGTACCTGTAACATTCAGTAAAAGAAAACTTTTCAGTCCTCATAATTGAAGTTTTCACCACTTCCATATCCCATTATTACTGTTGTTGTCAGCTCTGCTGGCAATGAAGTGTCTTTCTACCACTTTGGGGAATTATCATCTATCATGAAATAAACAGTGGTTATGATTATCATATTATTTTTATTAACTGGCCTTCTAGGAAAGGATGTTGAAGCTTGGATAGAGCAATTAATAGCATGCAGTTTCCTTTATTTTGAAATGTTTCCTGAATTCCTCAGTTTTTCTCTGATGCTCAGCTGTCATGAATTCAGTGAATATTTCCTGCCTTTTCCCTTCCTTCAAGAAAATCACATAATCTCAGTACATCAAAGCTGTTGGCTACAAGGATCTAGCAAGTGATCACCCCAAGGAGGGTCTCTCAGTCTATGAATACTACTAATAAGGCAATAAGTATGAGAGTTTCCTCAATGTGTAATTGCTTACCCCTCATCTCAGCAGGTTTTTCTTTACTTAATCATCAGCAAAATAACCCATGTAAATCACAAAACAGTCTAGTTGTTTGATCATTCCCTTTCTTTGTGCTAGCCCTTTGATATTTAACCTCCCATTTCAGTCAGCTTTACAAGGATGTTTTCGAGAGAAACAGTATGTCTCATTTGATGCTATATTAATCATTTGAAGAGAACATGTATGTTGCTAGGTTTGCAGTAAGTGTATGCATATGAAAGCAGGCTCAGTCGTGGGCCACAATGAGTTCCTCCTGCAACAGACCAAGAGCCCTTCATCTTTATTGACCTAGGGAGCAGGTCAGATATGATGGCTGCTATAACAAAGACATTTCTTGAATACAAAAATGCCTTTGCAGTCACACCGGCTAATCAGTCTGAAAATCTCAATTTTATTTGGCTTTAAAATACTTTAAGATAACAGCACAATACGGCTGACATGCTAGAAGAAAGGCTAATACTTAATCTTTTCCAAGGCATGACAGACATGCAAATTAACATCTGATTGGAGATGGTAAGGCTTTTGGCAAACTTTAAGTGTCTTTTCACAAACTAACTTAAGCAACAACTTACTCCAGAATAAAGTTAACTTCTCCAGGCAAAAAAAAAAAAAATTGTCTGTATTACAAAAAAAAGTCTTTGCAGTATGAAATGGACTATGCTGCCTCTGTTCTGGTCTACAAATGTTTTGCATTTCACCCAGCTTGTGAGACAGCAAGCAAATTGCATACTAACTATAGTGCATCTGCCTGTTATTTTCTTTAATCAAGCTGATTGTGGTGAACTATGACCAAGACAACACTGAAAAATAGTGATTCAGGATTCATGTTGACTCAGATAAAGCACAGAAACTTTCAGGTGGGTTGCAACAAAAGAAGGATAAGACTTTCACCTTTTCCCTGTCCTATGGCACCTTACCTAGCCTGACTTGAAGAAGACAACTACAGCCAACATAATTAACAACTGATACCCTTACACATCTGTTTGTGCTCCATTGGAGGTAAGAAAATTATAATAGTTAAAACATTTAAAATTCAATGTTAGATGTCAGTTTCAAAAGAAAGAAAACCTAACAGAATTAATATCTTTTTGAACAACAGAATAAGCTTTTACCCACACAGATGCACTATACTTTGTAAAACTGCTTGGAGATTAAGGTATCTAGGTTATGTGGCACATATTACAGGGATCTTAGTTTCTATCCTGCTTCATGGGATAAAAAGAAGCATTTAATGGCATGGCTCCTGGTGACTGTGAATTAAAATCCAATACTTCATTAATATTTATTCCTTTTTCTTCTAACCCTACTATACATGCTCTCTTTCAGTGTTTCAGGAAAACCAGCAATTATCACATCAAAGGTCATCAGTCCACCACAGAAACTCAATCCTTAACTGGTGGAGAATTGTTGCAGCCTTTGCAAACATCTCAGATTAGGTGAGAAAGTGGTTTTCCTCCTTCCTTCCTTCCTTCCCTCCTATGACTCTCGGTTTTATTTAATCAGCTTAGAAGACCTCCTTGGTTTTTCCGTGATGTCATACACTATCCTAGACATCAAAAAGATTTTTATGCTGCTGGTTTTATTTATACAGAGCCAATAAAAGAATAACAATGACTAAACCGTACTGCAAAATAGGTCCAGTCTGAAGGACTGCTAAAATTTCCAGGAAGATACTTTTTCTAATCTCCGTTCTGAAGTTATTGGCAACACTCTCCCTTACTTCAATAGTAGCAGTAGCATTAAAGAATGAAGGTGCTTCATACAGATGAAAATGGCAGAGTTGTTCAAGTTCTTGAACAGCAGAAATCTGGAGAATGAATGAAAAATGAAGAGACTCCTGCCAACAGCAAGTACTATATAAAAATAAATCAAATAAAAAAAGGTATGAGTCAAATCTCCAACATAAATCAAGAAACTGTTTTCAAAATAATGCTATTTTAAAAAATAATAGATTTTCTGCTCATGTTAATTATCTTTTGTTGTTATCCATAGTTGTGCATTTTGAAAGTTTTTTTGGCAATCCTAAATTCTAAAGAATATTTTTTTGTCTTTCAAATGAGAGATAAGTTTTCCTAGAAAAATGTGATGCAAAAAATGAGACGTCTGATAAAGCAGGGAGAATTGGCACTGCAATTATAAAAATGTGTTTCTTCAAGGCTAAGGAAGATAAAGTTCTGATGACATGAAATGGGAAGGACATCTGGGTTTCCAGAACCAATGGTGAATGGAACAGATCCTCCTAGACACTGTGCTAAAGCATATGAAGGACAGAGAGGTGATTAGAGACAGCCAGCATGGCTTAACCAAGTGCAAGTCCTATCTGACCAACCTAGTGGTTTTTTATGGTGGAGTGACCATATTAGTGGACACAGGAAAAGCAATGAATGTAATCTATCTGGACTTTCATAAAGCCTTTGACAAAGTTCCCCTCAACATCCTTCTCTCAAAACTGACAGGCATAGATTTGATGGGAAGACTGGTGGATAAGGAATTTGTTGGATGGTCCCATTCAAAGTGTAATGGTCAATGATCCAATGTCCTAATGGATATCTGTGACAACTGGTATCCCTTGGGGGTCTGTACTGGGACCAGTACTGTTTAATACTTTCATTGATGATATAGACAGCAAGATCAAGTGGTGCAGTTATCACACCAAAAGGACGGGATGTCATCCAGAGGGACCTGGACAAGCTGGATAAGTACATCTGTGGGAACAAGGTTCCACAGGGCCAAGTGCAAGGTCCTATACCTGGGCCAGGGCAGTCCACGGTTTCAATACAGGATGGGGATGATATGATTTAAAGCACCTCTGTGGAGAAGGACTTGGGGGTGCTGATGGATAAGGAGCTGGACATGAGCCAGTGATGTGCACTCACAGCCCAGAGGGCTAACCATACCCTGGACTGCATCAAAAGAAGTGTGGCCACCAGGTTGAGGGAGGTGATTCTCCCCCTCTACTCTGCTGTCATGAGGCCCCACTTGGAGTTCTGGAATCCCCAACACAAGGAGGATATGGAAGTGTTGGAACAGGTCCAGGTGAGTGCAATGAAGATGATCAGAAGGCTGTAGCGCCTCTGCTATGAGAACAGGCTGAGAGAGTTGAGGTTGTTTAGCCTGGAGAAGAGAAAGCTCTGGGGAGACTCTATAACGACCTTCCAACACCTGAAAGGGTCCTACAAGAAAGCTGGCAAGTAGCTTTTTACAAGGGCTTGTACAGATAGGATGAGGGGCTTTAAATTGGAAGGGGGAAGATTTAGATTAGATATTAGGAAGAATTTCTTCTCAATGAAAGTGATTAAGCTCTGGCACAGGTTGCCCAGGGAAGATGTGCATGACCCCTCCCTTAAAGTGTTCAAGGCCAGTTTGGATGGGGTCTTGAGCAGCCTGTCCCTGTCCATGGCAAGGGGATTGGAACTAGATGATCTTTAAGGTCCCTCCGAACCCAAACCATTTTATGATTCTATGATCATTAATTCCAAGTATTACTTTTCTTGGCTCTTGTACCTTTGCACAATGAATTGATTTAGGCATGTAGAAATCTTGATGCTAATCAAAACATGACTTCAGTGTCACATAGCCTACTAGCTGGGCGGGTTACCTCCACTAAAACAAAGTGTCATTCAGTGCTTAAAAATCATTAAAATAAATTAACAAATTTGGCAGAAGTGTCAGGGAATACTGCTCCATTTTTTCTGAAGTAATATTTCTTTCTGACTGCTATTTCTGGCTTCAATCCTTTGCTCAACTCCTGTGGCCAAGTCCCATTAAATAAGAATCCTTTTTATGCATTAAGTTGTGCAGGGAATTTGCCTTCACAATACTGTGAAGTAAAGCCAAATAATTTTATCTAACTTACTGCTTTAATGTAATTAGTTGATTTGATTTAATCATGTAATTCATGCTCCTCAGTGCCTCCTTTAAAGAGAGAGGGTAGGAAGGAATACTTCTCTGTCCTGAGCCAAGCCAGTGATATGTTCTGAAGCACAGTTTTCACTATGATGTTTGTAAATCTATGTTTCTCTTTACAATAAATTAGTCTTACATATGTAAGGGTTGGGACCTATCTAAGAAGCCACATAACCATACAAAGCTGAGATTTCAGCCCTTCTCTCCAGCTCTGTAGCCCTCCTTACCAAGATGTGAGCTGGTTATATTCCTCCTGCTTAAGATTCTTCCCTCATCATGCACTGCACAGAGAGCTGTTTTGGTGAGGATCCTGTTCTTGTACTTATTTTGATAGGGCAGAAGAGTTGTTTCTTCTCCCATACAACAGAAAGACCTGCTATCTCCTTACTGTCTGCTGGCAAGGTTGTAAGCATAGGTATCACTATCGCAGCTTTGCAGCACTTAAGTTCCTTGGGCATCCTGCTAATGCAGGGCCTCATATGCAGTTAATCTGCTTAAGGTAAATATAGTAACATGTTTTTACTGTACTTTCTTGTTACCGCACTTACTCCTTGGGTGTTCAAGAGTACGGTGTGGTTGGCCGAGCAAAGTAAACACAAGAATTAACCTGGAGTGTTTTTGTATAGAGACAGACCTATGGCTGCGGTATGAATGAACTGAATCATCCCCTGGAAAAGAGCCATTTCTTCAATTTTCATCTGAGCATGGAAAATATAGGAACTGGTATAGTATAGCAAGAAGCTGTCTTTCAGTCATTTAAATGTTTTTTTATAATTAGCACATTTGTCCACACTGATATTATCAGCTTCCTAATTCCTAGTTACTGCTCTGTTTTCATGCCTGTTAATTTTTTAGAATTCAGTCAGACTTGACAAGCACAGCAGAAAGCAGCCACAGAAGCACCTGAAAAGAGTTTCACTCAAGTGCACTGAAAGTCCACTCAGGTGACCTCCTTGGGCACGGAAGCACTGGTGGCAAAGGAAATACCACAGGTCTGCCATGTGAAAGCCAGGTATGTTGAATTGCCCTTAAAGTAAACCCTTAAAGGTGAAAATAAAAGCAGAGACCACAAAGATTTTTTTTAAGCTTTCTGTTATAAGAAAGAGTGGCACCATTCCTTTTGGATGAAACTCTGTTATCAGTATCAAAACCTTCGCCTCATCAACACTCAGCTATACTACTTTATCAGATGTGACTACGAGTTGTTAGAACTCACTAAGGCTCTGAAACTGCTTCAGAGCATTCAACTCTAGGAGAGTTACAGGATAGAAACGATACACAAGCAAAAGCCATTCTACCTAGCTGTTTCTGGGTGGTGTGATAAGCACTTATTTTCAGCTACAAAGAAATGTTTCTGAGCATTGTACCCGAAAGATCATGTCTTTTCCTGAAATACAGTCCTACAATGGGGTCACCTTGAAGATAAATTAGCTTCTGAAACTTTAGGGAAAGACGGAAGTTCATTAAATGGAGAACTAAGGCTAAGGAAACATAGTCGAGGAATACAGCATACAAATTACACCACTGGAAGAGCAGAGGTTGTACATTTTTTTTAAACTTACAGTATGTCTATAACCTAGCACAATCATAGTGAAATAAAAAAGAAATGCCCCCCAAGCTTCATGTGAGAAACAGTAATCTTACTTATTGCCCCTAGGCACTGCATATTGTGTGACCACGACTAACTGATGATTAATTAGCTTAATTTACAGTCTCATCAAATTCACTACTTGCATATGCTATTTCTAAAATGACTTAGCTCATGTAGACAAACTTGGGCAATTATTGACATAGTGTGAATAATTAAACACCTCTATCAGAAAGGCTCAAAGAAATACAAGCAAATTAAAGTCGTACCAAATGCCCTTAATGAAATTTTCTCTAGGGTCACAGGCAACAGATTTTTCTGGCTCTACAGAGCTTTCTGAATCTGTTCCACATGGTATGTCTTTGGTCCTTGTTTTGATAAGAAAAGATTAAGGGACTTGTCCAGGCAAATAGCAAGACATGGTTGAAACTACCTGTATTTATGGGAGTTCCCAATATATTTGACAATAATAACAATAGTTTCCTTCTCAGTTTAGGCAGTGTCTTAATTTTGCCACTATTCATGTTAAACGCCTAGGAAGTTTGGGTCAGAATTTTGTCTACAGTCATAATCTAAAAATGCTTACTGTATGTGATTGTTATCTTCTGGGTCAACAGGGCTACATACTGTCAAATATCAGTCAGAAATGGATCAGAATGCACTCCAGTGATAAACAGGACCATCTCAATATAACTCTTATTCACCTTTCAAATTGTGAGGCTCAATTAAATCAACTTGATAAGTTGCTACAGACATTAAAAATATTTGCAGCCTATAGAAACATCTGTCTCAGAACATTTAAGATATTTTTCTTGTTAAGTTTTCTCTGATTATGCTTCAGTCCTGTCCATGGATCTTAGTTTTCCATTGTCTAACAGTACATTTGAGGTTTCTGGATTTCATCTATATACAGGCTGACGTTATCATTTTGGAATCTCCACTACTTAAAACAGGACTTTTGAGAAGAAAAGTAGAAATAAGGACATGAATATACAACCATAAAGAAGCTGGGGAATATCACAGAAATTTATTGCCTGGAATTCTCTGTTTTCAGCTAGGCAAAATCAAGGGCAGCTAAGAACAACTTAATTTAGAAGTGCCTCCGTCAGGTATGGAAACAGCATGCTTCAACTGCAGTAACTTTCACAGCCATTGTAAACCACTAAGATTTCAATAAATCTGAGGCTAGGCTTTCAAGACTACTCTAGGACATATGTGTCTCACCGTCATATGAAGAACATGCATGTATATTAAAATTTTGGGTAAACTAAAGGAATCAGTGCTGGAGCACTATTTCGTGCCATAGGTGTTTTTTTTTTTTTTAGCCTGGAGAAGAGGAGGCTGAGAGGAGACCTCATTACTCTCTACAACTACCTGAAAGGAGGTTGTGGAGACGAGGGAGCTGGCCTCTTCTCCCAAGTGACAGGGGACAGGACAAGAGGGGATGGCCTCAAGCTCCGCCAGGGGAGATTTAGGTTGGACATCAGGAGGAAGTTTTTCACAGAACGGGTCATTGATCACTGGAACGGGCTGCCCAGGATGGTGGTTGATTCACCTTCCCTGGAGCTGTTTAAGGCACGGGTGGAGGTGGATGAGGTCTTGAGGGACTTGGTTTAGTGTTTGATAGGAATGGCTGGACTCAATGATCTGATGGGTCTCTTCCAACCTGGTGATTCTATGATTCAAGAGATGCCTGTGTCATAGTGCGTTAGTCTATGATTGATGCATTAAATTCTCCTGCTGTGAAGTACAGTTTAGAGATGAATACACATCTTTAAAATCAATCTTTTATTGACAACTTAAAAACATCTATCCTACTAAATATAAGTAAGAACTAAAACCCCTTCAATCTATAGATACCGAGAGTGGATTCTCGAATGCATGGACCTCTCTAACTGAACCCAGAACCATCTAACTCCTCCTGACTTCAGAAAGACATTAGTTAAATTTTTTAAAAAAACAACAAAAGCAACAAACAAATCAAACCCAAACCGTACAAACAGACTGCAGTCTTGCAGCACTGTGACTCTGCTAATAAGCTGCAAGCTCCTCTTCTAGAAAAACTGACCATGGCACAGAAGCAAATTCTTCACTTCCCCCTCACCTTGTAACCTGCCAGCCTCAGGGCTGACAGCAATGCCAGCTTCACTATGGGCTTGGCAGAGCAGCACTGAGCCCAAATTAATAAGGCCCAGCTGGATGCAGGTTGACACCATCAAGAGCCTTTTTGTTTCCCAGGGAACCAGCTTACCATGGAGCCAGATAAGATTCACATGGGCTTATTAACTCCAGCTCTGTGTAATGCAAAATTGGCTGTACTGATTATGGAGTTGAGATGCTCCTGGAAGCAGCGTAGGCACATTTGTATGGCTCTGAACTTCAGCTAAATATCTGTGATATGAATAATCTACAACACACGGATAACCAAGTACTGACAGTATCCTGCTTCTGAATGGATGCACAACCAACATACCCAGTGAGGCAATGCTGAGACAGAAAAATTCAAGAACTCTGAGCCTAAAAGAAACTCAAAACTTTCTTTATGTATAGGCTGTCAGCAACTTGTTTTGCACAGGAAAACAAGACTGAATTTTATTATTTAAAGGAAGGAATTTTATTACTTATACTCAGATTCACCTTCATGAATAGAATTAAGCACAAAAATCTACAAATAACTTCAGCCTTGTTTTGCAACTTGTCAGTATTTCTTAGGTCTTAGGCCAAGCCTCTCTCAAAGGTACAAATTTGCCCCTAAAGACTATACCTTGCTTAGTGCTAAACAACTTCTGAAGGTGTTAAGTGTTCATACGTTATGGTACTTATCATTGTTTGGAATTGTTCAACCACTGCAGGACTAGCTCTCTAACTTTTAGTTTTAATATTTTCATTGGAAATGAATTAATGTAATTGACTAATGCAATACTTGATGAGAATGAGTATTACTAAATGCTTACTGAATACCCTGTTTCTCATCTTAATCATGAGAAAGTTACTTTAAAATTATTTGCCTTATGAATACAGACATATCTATACCTCTTGTAATAGGAAAATGCAGGTAAAAATAAGTTAGGCATACATGAGATTTGAATGATGCCTGAGGGCCACATAACAGAATAGGGTGGAAATTTTTGACGTTAAAATCACAGTCATTTTAATCCAATCATCATCTTCACACATATATCTGCATACACTTAAATAATTACACTAGATGGGATTCATCTCCACATTGTGGATATCTAGACTTAATTCTCAAATTGCTGGTGTCACTACATGAGGTAGATGTGTAAACTTTCATGACAGAGAGGGCTGTCATTATAGAGGAGTCTGTATAGTTAGGGGAACCTGCAAACTATTTGACAGTCCAGGCTCAGCTCTCCAAGCCCTGTGGGCTGTATCGACACAAATGCTACATGACTACAATGGGAAACCATATGTTTACACACTAAACTCTGCATCTAGGCCTCTGAATCCCACCCAGTAAATCAGGCAATTTAACCTCTCTGAAGATGTTCCTTTGAGCTGCACTTAAAGGTGCAACTATTGTCCTGCTACAAAAGGTACAGAGAAAAAGGAAGATGATGAAACAGTCACACTGTGTAGTCTACTTAAATTTTCATGATTTCCAGCTTGTGTCTGGGAAACTAGTGATCATCACAACAAAACAGAACTAGAGATTATATCTATGCCTTTACTTGTATCTATCTACAGATACACACACACATATACATGCATTATTTTCCTTTCTTACATACACATTTTAAAACTCAATACACTTATTTCTTCATAATGGTAGGGGAAAGCATATTACTGTCCTATAATATGCAGCTGGGAGGAATAAAGACTTGTATTCAAAAGCATCAATTGTAATCCTGAATTTTAACAACATAAGCTAGTAAGATACCGTTACCTTTGTAAGAGTAACACTGACATAAGACTTCACTTATAACACTAAGTATTGGCTTACTGCTTTTCCTTATGCTTTGCGCCTGAGGACCCAGCACTACTGTGAAGGAAAGCCTGGCACCATTTTGCCCTCTAATGCTTTTTTACTTTCTCCCAAAGCCTAACAAAGCATCATACTTGAAAATGCCCTCTTCTCCTTATTCCACTAAATTGTGCTAAGAAACCTAAAGAAGATCCCAAACTTTACTGTGAAGAGTTTGGGGGCAAACTTTATTGCATTTTCAGATCATACTTTGCTTTTTTTTTTTTTTAACATCTTTCACATCTTTCTGCAATGATAAAAAGGCAAGTAGGAAGATAATATAAAGCAAAAGTTATGAGGAAGTATTTAAAGTTAGGGAAAGTTTGATAAAGAAATATGTGATGAAAGGAAAGGGAGAAAGGAGGCAGTGAAACAAATGGCACAGATGTGACAAAGGCATATCGATGCACAAATCTGTGCTGATTAAGCTAATCAGCTTCAGTTAAACCTCTGCATGAACACCAATAGGAGCTGTGACACGTGTGTGAACAAATGAACAATCCAACAGTACTTGGGCCACTATAGCAAAACGAATGTGCTTTTCAGCAAGCATGCAACAACTCACACCAGCATAATTTCACAGAAATCTAGGAGCTTAACTTTAGAAAAAAAATTAAAATAATCCATACCAATAGTGCTACACAGTTTAATACACCTAATGTTCCTCAAAGATGTAATGGTAGCTAGGCTTCTGGATTTGTTCAGTTGTCACCCTGTCTTTGTTGCACTAATTGCCTACCATTCTGCCTTTTACCTAAAGCTCTTTGGGAGATGCAAAACAGTCAGAAGACTCCAGAGGAGCCCCATTTGTGAGGTACATATTGGCCATGGAAAATTCATGGGATACTGGGACACCACCAGGAAACTGAAGCCTGACATTCAATACCCCCTCCTCCTGATGACAGCTGGATCTCCAGCTCCAGTCCCAGGAGATTTCCTCAGTCACTAGGCAGTGGTGGCAAAAGAGTCAGTCTGCCACTCCTGGGAAAGCTGCTCCAGGCAAGATCCATGTACTGGAGAGGAGAAGGGGGGCCTAGTTCTGCAGGTTGGATCACTTGACGTGGGGACAGAGTGTTGACGTTCTTGAGATCTTTCTGCTCTTTCTCAAATGACAATTTTGGGATAACATATAAACAGTCTAGGATCAAGCACTGAAACAGAGGGCATGACTTCAGCCTCCAAGTATCTGCTTCCCAGAGGAGCCTGAATGTAGCCCTGACCTCTTGCATTTCTGCAAGAGACAGATATCATGGGCAGTCCCTATATTTCCATTTCCCCTTGTTCAGATACCAGTCTAGGAGAAAAAATACTAGAACACAGATAGTAGGTGTCTGAAAATACTTCGCAAATTCTATTCCCAAAGCATCATAAATTTAACTCCCTTTGTTGCCTTTTGTCTTAGAGAATAAAATTTTCTCCCAGTATTCTTCACCACCAAAATGTATTGGAGAAGCCATGTGTAGTCTGTGACTGTTTGGGAAATGTCAGGCTCCTATCTGAGCCGCTTAATGCATTTTCTGATTACCTGTTAAAGATGACTGACAACATTGTGTAAATCTTAGTATTGTTATGTGATTTGCTTTGTCACTCAACAACCTGGAAAAGAGCCATGAAAGCAGCACTTTAGCTCTGCTCCTGAGTTTCAGCTATTTGATCAGGCTTCCTCCCTTAGGATTAATGCTTGCAAAGTTTCACATAGGTTGTTTTTTTGTACCTGCAGTTGTAAGGCTAGTTTGACCTACCGTATCTTAAAAAAATTAAAAATATAAATGATTCTTTCCATTTCTTTTGGTGATCAAGAAGAAGTTTGTTACCTACGTGAAGTCATCTTTAAAATTGTTTGCTATTTAGCTAAAGGCATAAAAATTCCTTCTGGAGATCTGAACAAAATGAAGCTATAGATTTTAGAGTTGCTCAAAGGCACAGAGCCCTCTTAGGCAAAGGCTAGTTTGCCAGATTCATTGCATGAATGCTAAAAAGACCCTGATCCACTCAAACACAACTAGTCATTACTTGCACTGTCAATACCTGAAAACATGTGACCTTTGCTGCCGGCAAAGTAACATCTTATAGCCAAGAGGTACATTAAATGAGCTTAACACAGAATCATTTTGACACTAACATTAATCTAGGTCATGTGGATTTAGGAGAATCACAAATCTTCTTTTACAGCTTGAAGCAGGTCAAACATCTCGCTTTATAAAAACAGCAATTGAGTTCACACAGCTGAAGAAAATTACCATTATTTAAAATAAACTTCTCTAGGACATATACAAAATATTTCAACTAAGTAGCATCTTCCTTGCTTTTTCTCTGCAGTTTTAACAATATATATTATTCTACTCCTCAGTAAACTCTTGTTTAGTTTGGTAGCACCAATCAACTTCCCAGGTCCCTAAAATGGCTGCACTTCAATGATGGATGAAATGATCCCTCTTATTTTCTTCATATAGTGAAGAAACAGTGCTAGTCAAAAATTTATTTCCTTATTTATACTGATAGAAAAGACATAAGTCTGCAAAAAGAAAAAGAAGACAGTGAAACATAAGAGCCAGAAGGTGCACATATTTCATAGAAACACAGAAATCATAGAATCATTTAGGTTGGAAAAGACCTTTAAGATCATCAAGGCCAAATATTCCAAATTTGCATTTTAAAACTCTGATCTATTAAAGCATTTTGTTGCTTTTCAATGTACTGATCAATAACTTACATAAACTGTTTTTCTGCACTGAAAATCCAGCTTGCAAAGTGACACCTTATTGAGCAGTATTTGCTTAGTCAATAAAAAAACTTCAGAACTAATCCATTGGTAAAAAAAAAGAAGAAATGTTTAGTCTTTTTTTTCCCTTTTATTTCTTTTTGGACAATAATCTTAAAATGTAAACTTGGCTTTTATGTCACCTTGTGTTTTAACTCAATACTTAATTACGTTCCTGTCAGATACAGTGGGGTAAGTCCTCTGAAGAAAAATGGCTTGTTCAGATGTTATAAAGGTGATAATTTAATGAGTAACTCTATATAGGGCATTCAAAGTTTGTTAACAGCAAATCTTTGCTAAAGGAACATGTCTAATGCAGCCTATAGACCATTAGTATCAAATAGAAGTGGTTTGCTGGACAGCAGAAACTGCATAACTTTAATACAGTCACTGTAAGCATCACAAATCACTGAAGATATGGAAACCTCATGATACTGGTCTTATGACAGAGCTGCACATTAATAAGAATCACCATGAAGTTTTCAGAAGTCTGAAAGCTTGAAAAAAACAGCTCTGCCCGGAATGAGAGAGATCCACTCAGGTCTCCCATCACATTTTTTTTCCAGCAAACACCTATAAACATCCCTGTGCCATCTATTCCAGTTAATATCCTTTGAGTTAATATTTAGATCATTGTTGTTGTTGTATTTCAATAGCACACTTCACCTCCACCTCTGTATCATCTCCCTTTATTTTTATTGCAGCCCATGCTCTGTGTGCAATACAATATTCAGACTGGGAGAAAAAGTCTCTCAGCAAAGACTGAGCAGAAAATTTTCATTGCACCCAATAGCCAGACTATGCATACAGAAAGTAATACAACAAGACTTGGTAGCGACTAGAAGGGAAATAATGCAAAAAAAATAAAATCACCACCTCAAAATATTCTCAAAATACTTCTTTTATAAGGTTAATATTTTATCATGATCCACCTGAGTATCTCAAGGTGTGAAAGCCATCTGTTCTGTTTGTTCTGAGCATCCCAGAATATAATCCTTTCAGAATACTAAGTGTAACCTAAGCATGAGGCCCTGCAAACACAGTTTACCACTTCAATGGCATCATCATTACATGGGATATTTACATATTTATCTAAATCACAACCTAAATTCAAAGTCCAAGTTTCCATAGAAAAGCTGTATTCTTTTGTTGTCTTATGGTATTCTGGGTGATTCCAATAGTTATGTGTAGTTTAATATTCAGCAAAACACAGTGTACATGATGGTTTACTTTGGTACTATCCAAACTATAAAAAGTTGTGGGCAAGGCCTCCTGTCTAAATTTAAAAGTTAATGTGTATATCAGAATCTAAAAACGCTGGTGAACAATGTTTTTATTTCAGTTACAATTACCGTATCATCATATCTTTATTTGCTTTCAATTAGTTGCATGGTTGAGCATCGTCACTCAGTCATGTCTCTGGTTATCTGTGAAAATAGAATTAATGGCTATAAAGACCTGTTTGTTAATCAGTGGTCATATTTTATTGTCTTCAGTCATCTTAATTTACCTCTCACAGGATTTAAAAATCCCACAGAAGCTCTGGATCTGATTAACGAAGGGTCTGAGAATGCCTTCAGTGGGAACTGGTGTGGCCTGCAGCTTCCAGGATCATTTCCTAGAGATAAACATGCCCACTGTGTGACACACAGCTGCTGAGTCGTGAAGCCTGGGATTTCTCTATGGCATTTATGAGTGTCCTGGTACTGCATTATCCAAGCACTCTGTAATCTTAAATGTATCTATTTCTGCAGCTCTTTTGGGAAACTGTGAAGCAATGTTTTTCCTGTGGCACTGACTGTAGTGCAACTGTACAAGAAGTCTTGACTGGAGCAAAGAGGTGAGACTAAATTCCTTTAAGTTAGTTAACCAACTAACTACTGCACCAGCTTTCTCACTGCAATGTAGCACCAAGGGAGCTGAGAAGGGTGTGATAACTTAAACAATCTCACACATATTCCCCATCTCTCATCTGTACACGTTCCTATCTGTTAAGAACTGCAAGACTGGCTGGAAACTCACATATTTTTCTTCCACATGAGGAATAAACTGTAAAACATGGTTGAATTCTTCCCCAGAAGTAATTCCCTCACTCTCAGCATTTCTTTGGGTTAGAACTTGCATTTCAGTAGTACATAATCTGGTTGCTTGTCAAGACCAAAACCTACCATGAATTCACATGACACAGAAAATTTTCTTCTTCCTTCTGGGAACCGATTGAGGAGGCAATACAGAGAATAATTGCAACTTGAGGCAACAATGTGCAAAGAAATGTTGTCTTACATCTGAAAATCTGCAAGCCAACAACAAAAACTGGAAAGTTTTCCCATTAGTGTTTCTTGGCCACAAGTCAGCATGCTGTTTCACTGCCATGTCAATAGCACACACATATATATAAACACATGTCCAAGTGCTTTTCTCACTGCAAGTAAATTTAAGCAGTTGAAGATATGTAATTTTTTTCTAGATGACCAAAAAAGTCCTCTGTGAAGAAATGTTAATCTTATCCATATACTTACTTCACTCAAAAAGTATTTACAGTTTTAATATTACTATATCTCACCACTGATGTCACTCTAGGCAGTTCTGTTTATTTCTATTATTTTGGTTTAGCTATTTGCTCTTGTAATTCTAGCCTTAATACATAAAGCCAGAAAAGTTTTCTCTCTAGTATTCTTTTTTTCTATTCCCTGACTATATCATTACAATCTTAATGATGCTATAGGTCTGCTTCCTAACAAAGACATTTTTCATTTATTCAAGAAAAACAGTGAGATACTTCTGTATCAAGTTACTGGTGGTAGAAGGGTGCAGTCAAAAAAGATCTCCATTCTTCCTAAACATCCATTTGATTTCAGGCTGGGAGAAGGTCCAAAGGAAGGGGTAGAGGAAATAATGACAAATACAATTACTTTTAAAAATCCACATTAAAAAAAAATCCCTATATGAAAAATTAGAAGCATTTTTATCAGACTATGCATGTCTTATTTTGACGCCCTTGCACAGCACCAGTTCTCCACTTAGGCACAGTAATATGACTGATACTGGATAGGAAGGAAGTGACTTGGCTTTTAGAGGAGAAAAAAACAACAAACAAACTGAATATGGGAAAGGGTTCATAAATACTTCCAGAGACAGGCATTTCTAAGGCTTGATCTTGAAACCTTAAAAGTATACTGTTAATGAGTTTGTCATTAAGGCACGCAATGCGGAGAAACATGCTCGCAAGAAAATCAGTGAAGCAACCTAATCAGCAGCTGTGAACACCTTCAACTAAGTATCAGGAGGAAACGAAGGAGAAAAGTCTCATGCTTCCTCTTTGGAGCTCTACTGGTGTGAACTAATTTAATAGGGATGAACAGCCACAAAGGCAGACAAGTGCCTGTTTCTTCATAAAAGTGACATGTGGTAGGATATGGATATACTAAAATTGAATCCCAGAATTTTCACTTTCACAGCTTCTAAAGGGGAAACTCCAAGTTCACAGACTTTCTACTGTATTGACAAGCTGTAAAAAACTCCTTCTGGATCTTAATCAGTGGTGTATATAGAAAAACATAGAAAGGGTTTATATGTGAGAGAGTGATGGAAAAGAAAAGCAAATGGAAAGGGCACTTGTTTACCTGGTCAGATCAGAAATGTGCTGTGGGCAAGCAAGTCACAAAATAAATAAGAAATGAAGGGGCAAAGTTATGTCTTCTTGGTTTACCTCATTTTATCAGCTGTATCTATTGCAGTTAAAAGCCATACCTAATGCATTTAAGGGTAAATTCCTTTATCTTTCAGCTAATAATCCTCTCCTACATAATCCTCTTTTCCAAACCAAGAAACTTCACAACATGACAGGGAAAAAAGTGTTGAGAATTGATAAGTTTTGTTTCCAAAAGTGTAATATAATAATAAGATAGAAATAAAGCCACTAATGGCAGAGATCACTTGGGTGGGATGCAGAAGCAAATAGTTCAACACATACTTAGCAGATAATCTTTGTGTAGGTGTGCGTGTCAGAATGTGTATGTGTATGCATCACGGAGATGAACCTCAATGTTAAGAGTACTTTTCCCATGGGACTTGCTTATTTTTGGTAAGTAATTCCTCGTGACCTTTTAGCTAGAGAGAAAGAAAAAGCATCTATACAAGGAGAAGAAAGATCCTGGCTAAAGAAAGGCTGCCTGATTACAGATTCAGAACAATTTTGCTGCATTTTGTGTAGACAGCTAATAACAATGAAATACCACAGAACAGAAACAGGAACACTACAAAAAGATCATAGCTCTGCTGCTCACCTTCCAGCAAGATGCCCAGCAATACCGTCTGCTAACAGACCGGTGACTGTGCTTTCAGTGTGCATACAGTGAAAATAAGGGTGTAAAAGTAAAAAAAAAAAAGTCACTTGCCCTTGCTGTATGTCTGTTCCTCAGCTTCCCAGCCTCTCCTGATAATTACTGCCTGTTAGGATTTTTCCGAGTTATTCTGATACCCATCTGTACATTCGTCCAGGTTTCTTGCTAGAAGACACCACTAGTCAGCCAGGTAGACTCGACTTGTGGATTCCTCAGGCAGATGCACTCTTCCTAAACCATGTAACTTGAATTGAAATGCAAGCCTCTCTGGATCTTGTTTCAAGATCATGCTAATTTCAAATGTAATTAAATGTGTTTTTCAAGCTCTTAGACTTCCTCAAAATAATCTGAGTCCAAAAGCCCATTTGGAACTGGGACTGGGATATGTGTGTGTACAGTAAGGAAACTATATCTCTGAAAAACCTGACCCTGAGGGTTAAGTTGTGTTTGACTTAATTAACTGAAGTTGGCTTTTGGAATGTCAGCGGATAATGTGCCAGGAAAGTCTTAGCAGTGAGAGTGTCATTAATAGATTATATACATAAAAGACATGATTTTTAAGCTTCAGGTCAAAAAGCCACCTTTTCATTTTTCTTGGAACTTTCCAACTATTTAATCCGTGGTGCTAGTGATAACACTTTATTTCATAATAAATATTCTGAAAGCATTCCTAAAACTGACAAATATGAATTACATTTATGCATGCTTCACAATTATATTGTATGAGATACATGACCCTAAATCTGTAGACAAAAATTATGTTTACAAATTATTCTTGAGAAATTTTTCTACAACAGTACTTGATGTAGTCAATGTGGAATGAACCTCTAAAGTTTCAGGTTAGATAAACAATGTCCAAGCTTTGATTTGTTGTTTGGTTGGGTTTTTTTAAAAAAATAAACTTTGGACATGCAAAAAATTGCTTGGAAATCTTCCAATATAAAGTCCTTCATATAACCACTTGTGCTTCCTGCTTTTGGTAGGCTGGGAACAACACCAAAATGGTCACTTGTCATTTCATTGAACAGAACTGGAAGACACTGTAACTAAAAACCTAATTCATTCTCTTCAGCAAAAGCAAGATCACTCATCTGAATCATGCTATTTCATAACTTCCACTTCTGTGGAAATCCAAGGCATGCATTTTCTTGGCCCTACTCTAGTTAACCTCTTAATGAACAACCTAGGAAAAATATAGATAAAACTATAGTTAAACCTAGGAAAAAGTAGATAAAACTGGGAGAGAACATTAAGCTAGAGATGGAAACAATGACTAGATCAATGGTATAGGACAGCCTGGATATCCTTATATGCTGTATGCAAGCAAACTATATATGCTTTATATGGGTCCAATATATAGCCACACATCTGGAGGGAAAATAAAACAGATTGAATAATCTTATATTCATTCTAATTCTTATGGAACTTTAACTGAAGATCTGGAAATTTAAATATTCTGTAATTAAAATAAACTATGAGGTAACTTGACTTGCACGTGAAATAAACTTGATGTATACCAGCTGTCTTTCATTTCTACTAATGTCTTAATTTTAAACCCAAATTTACATCTACCACATATATACCTGCTGTGAAATCACATGCAGTTTTAAATGATTTAACCAGAAATATTTTATGTAAATGAGGTGACAGAAAATAATACAGATGAGGGGAAAATAATTCTCAAAACATTTCAAGCTTCCTGCTCTGTGCTCTGTCATGTGGCTTTGTGTTTTTCATTTGTTAAGTTGAAATGTATGTTTTGATACTCAGCTCAGTGCTGTAATTCCCACATCACAGGGTCACCACACAACTTGCTGTGATCTCATAATTCCATCTAAAAGTCAGCCAGGCCTTGAAAGCATATAACTAGTGCAGATCTTTCAGAATTGCTTTGGCAAAGTCTCATAAGACAGCTTACATACTGCTTTTCTTCACCGTGATCAGCCCAATACAGTGAAATTAGACTAAAGTTTTCATAATTATAATGTTCACAAAAACAAGGGAAAATTCCAAACCATTAGTTTTTGCTTAATGTATATCTTTCCCTGCAGGAAAAGTGCACTTTTATCTTGACATAACTCAAACCTATAAAATATTTATTTTAATAGGCTCAGGAAAGGCATATATTTTGTTCACAGGATATTATTCAACAACCATAAACCATTTGATTTCTGGATGTCTTGACAAATATAAAGTTAATAGTAGCAAACTTTGGATTGAGAAACTATCTATGTAATCATTTACTGGCTCACTAAATTGTTAAGGGTCCTTGGGTTAGTCTTGAGCCTTTAAAGTTTGGCAGGACAGAACCTCTAGAAGATTTACTACAGTTTAATTATTGACCTGGCATAATACTCAGGCTATTTAGCACATGCTGATGGCTTATTTGGTTTAATTAATTACTGAATAAGCATTTTGGGTTTTTACCTTTGAAGATTTTCCTGGGCCTTGGTTAATTTTCATAGCATTGCACAGAAGTCTGTATATCCTGCTCTGTGAATTTATTATAGAGAAAACCTGCAAAAAAGGGGAAAACACACTAATTCTCATAGCTGCTAGGAATCACACAATTCAGTTGTAACACAAGCTCTGTTCACACTAGATTAGAATTTGTTTGCAAAATTAAACTTATTAGTTCCTATTTACTTTGCTGAATTACCCTGGAGAACCAAGTTTATCCATGTCTAATTACCTTGCTTACAAGTCAGCAAGCTGCCATACTTAAAATAATTGAAACAGAAAGCATGCATTAATTTTCAAAGATCCCATCTTCATTGTGTTCTGTTCATTATTAAAGTACCTCTCGATGTGTACCTGCTTTTTCAGGGTCCTAATACAGCCAAGAAAACTTATGACAGATGAACATGAGGTAAAAAACCCCAAGAATAATTTAATCATTTCATCATCTCAACAATTGTATAATAGCTGTACAGAAATTATAAGATATATTTATCTGTCAAAACCAAATAAAAGTCTTTTCCTTTTGTATTCCCTGTAGGAAAGCTCTATCAAATCTAACAGAATTTTATATCTTCATGTTACACTTGATCTTACTCTGTGGCTAACAAAGGTTTTAGCTCTCCAACCTCAGATTCTAATGGATGGTTTAAACACCTATATGTCCATCACTAAGTTCCATAACTTGTCAGGACATTTTCTGAGAACATTTGTAATATTTTAATAGAATTTGCAGTTTTGCAGATACCTGTTTTGGCTTTCATATTTGTTCATTCATTTATTTGCTCTTTTCTAAACTGAGGTAATAATAAAATAATTAAATTAGCACAAAAATTATCCATTTTGTCTTTAGGCATCTGAAATGTAAGTACCAGCATCTACTATGTTAATCTAAATTCCTCACTCATCTTCTTCCTTTGACAAGAACCAATCAGTTCATATCTACTTTCTCCTCTTCTGAGCTCATATGTGACTCCAGTCAGGAGAAGGTTTCATGGTCAAAACAAGAGGTCTGTTTCATTTATTTTCATGAACACAGGAAATATTTTGTTGGCATGAGATGCAGTTTCACATTCCTTTAGCCTCAGCTAGTCACAAACTTCTTTCAGAAGAGACATCACCTTCCCCTCCCATCTTGGCAGTATGTCTCTCAGGCATGTCCAGCATGCACACTCTTGGGGCTGAGGGAAGACAGGTGAAGCGACTAATCAGACCAAATATTAATCCCGCCAGGCAAAAACATACCAGCAAACAGGTTAGTTTTCAGATGGGTCAGCTCTATCATCTGGCTCCCCAGCTTGTCAAAATTCTGCCAGTGCTGTCACAGGAAAGGAGCAGAACTGGGAGCCACCACCTCAGCAGTCAGCATGCACATCATGAATCCCTCGCCTTGGGTGTGAGGACACTAAAAATACTGAACAAGGCATTCCTGCCAATGCCAGACCATCAGTCAATAAGGACTCTCTCTAGGCTTTAGTTTTCACTCTTGTGAATTCTCTTTCTGTGTCAATCTGTCTGCCCCCCTTCTTTGGGATCTCTCTCCATCTCGTGTACCACCCTTCTGGGAAGGGCCTGTCAAATTCTGGCTTCCTAATGCTTACGCACTCTTGAAACAGCTCTGGGGTTTGACTTTTGGTTTGGAATTAGCACACTTTACTGTTTCTTACAGCTGTTTTATGAGGGCAGCAGTGAAGAAGTCCACCTGTTTTGAGGATAATAAATGTAGTTAGAATCTTCAGTTGAGAACTTCTGAAAAGTGAGACCCAACCTTATTAGGAAAATTGGTGACTTGCACAGACACCAGTAACAAGAAAAATGAACACTTATAGGGAGCATTATTTCATGCACATCTGGGTACTTGGGACCAAAAAAATTAAATCCCAGGAAAAACAGAGGTATTTACAACTTCCAGGGAGCTGGGAGTTAAAAAAAAGAGAAAGCATGGACCCTTCATTCAACAAATGCCATATGAGGACAGTGTAAATCAAACAATCTGAAATATATACACCCTTAATATGCTGTTACAAAATGAAATGTAACCCTCACTTCCCTAATGCAGAACAGGTCAGTAAAGTGCCATACACAGTGCCTGGCAGTGGACTCATTGTTTCAGCTAATCAGAAAGCAATGTGAATTTTAAACCACTGGCTTTTATGTGGTCAAGTCTATGAAGATCTGGATAAGTTTAAGTACAAAGCTGCCAGTATTTGGGAAGTTAACCAACTACATTATAGTTATTATTATGCTATAAACAAGTACTTGCAGTACTATGGTCTTCGAAATCATACCTTTTTTGTATACAAGAAAGAAATGGCATTATTTTCCCACTCTTTTTCAGTTCAGTCTTTTTTTTTCCTGTAATAAATAAACCGATAGAAAGTTATAACAATTTCTAAGCAATAAATATCATCAATTTTTAATGGAAAAAAGAATACATACCAGCACAACAGGAAAGTTATTGCATAAAGTACTTATTTTTGAGCATTCTCATGATCCTCACTAGAACCATTTTCTCTAATTTCAGCAGAGAAGGCTTACAGCAAAGTACACTGCTACTGTAATTTTCTTCATTTATCAACGGCTCTCTTTTTTCTTTAATTCTTTTCTTTAGAAGGTTATACTAAATAGGGTACAATATCTACAGAGGGCAGTAGCTCTCTAGAGCTGCTTCTGCAGGTGCAAAGTAGAAATCCAGCAAGACTTATTTAGATTCCAGCCAGTAAGTTCACTCAAGCCTGTTTCCTAATAAATCAAAAAAATGAATGAATGTGCTGCTAGGTTTTCAAGTTGGTAGTGACTCTGAAAGCCAATAGGTCTTTTGGGATTTCACCTCAAAAATTTAAGCTCAGAATCTAGATTGGGCGCTCTTAATGTACGAAAAAAAACCCCTAACATAGGTATGAAATAATTTGCGACATGAAAAATAATTTTATTGTTGTGTTACCTAATACATATTTTTGGCTCTCTTTCTTTGAGACCTTAGTTTCTCCAGCTTTAAATAATTTATTTTTTCTTGATCAGATTCCAAGTTTTTGGCTATGCTGTGAGAGCTAGGATAATCAGACTGAAGGATATTTTTTGTGATTCTCACTAGTTACCATTGAATCTTTTTGCTCACTATGAACATCACATAAAGTTATGAGCAACTAATGAAGACTTATCTTTCCCTCTGGATGCCGTCAGCACTCTTATGCATGTATATTGCTTGGACCAAAAGGCTAGGAATTAAAAAAAAGCACTCTCACAGTCAATCACACTCAACACAACTTATCTGTCCAAATGGTCACGTAAGCTCTCCACATCACGGGAGCCAGCAACACCCCACTGACCTTCAGAGTGCAATAAGTCTGAGGTGGCCAGTGCTAGGGATGGATGAGTGCATGAAGTCACCTCAAACAGGAGGTGGATGAATTCACAGTAGGGTAACAGCAATTTTTTTCCTCCAGCAAAATTTGTAATAAAATAAAAGACCAAGAAGTCACAATTGACATGGTTTTTACACTTCGTGTATATAGACCAGAGCAACCCTCAAGCACATGATGCAATGAAAGATTAGCTATCAATGTAAAGAAGAATAGGTATGCAACACTAGCAGAGGATGAATCCACTTTTCCCCTCAAATTTGAAGCATAAACAAAGTCTTGCTATGTTTTGTTACAGTTGCTTCTTGTAGTCATTTGGAGGGGTGGGCTGTGATACAGTGGCCAGCTATTTAGCTCATTCATGTGAAGCTGTTTATTAAAGGATGGATTTTGGCCCATAACTTCCTATAAAAAAAAGAGTATTTTTTTTCCTATTATTGCTGTTGTTATGGGAAACAAATTGAGCAAAGAACTTTTGGAAAGAAGATGTTTTCTAATGGCCAAGAATGTAATAGCAAGAAAATAAAGGAAACAAATTATCAAGATGAAAATAAGCTAATGAAGAAAACAATGGTTAGAAGAGCAAATTAAACAGAGAGGTGTTTGAAAAACAATCCTCAAATCATCACTGCTTACAATCAACAAGCTGACTGCATGTGTACAACAAAAAAACTCTTTATATCCCAAGCTTCCTCTGTCATTGTGAGAGATCAATGGATTTTTTACCTCTTCCTTCTTGCTCACCACCATGTTTAAATGCTAGCTTTAAGTACAAGATAAGGCAAAATCCAGAATCACCTAGTAACACCAACTAGAGTGAAATGTTGCCTTTAGGAAACTCATTAGTCTACCCATAAAAAGGGGTAAAAAAATGGATGATGAAGCAGAATGAGAATAATTAATCAAATAGCACCGGAATCAAAAGGAATATTTCCATTTACTGTAGTGGGCATTGAACTAGTCCATTACAAAACAGAAAAAGATGTATGAAGGTGTTATCTTCCATTATCAAAGTTTCCAGATGCCTGTTTTCCATATTCATGAGCGTGTGAAAATACAATATTTTCCAGCAGGTGCACAAACGAGATCATTACGACTTAAAATTAGAGAGGATGTGATGCCATAATTTATTTTATGGAAAAAGGACCCGTTATTTACTTTAAATGCTGCTGTGTTTAAAGAAATTACAGAAGCATTTTCATTTTTCTTCCTTCTTTCATTTTTCTTCTTCCTGTTTCTGTGCACTATTTACTATCTAAATCTTGAATACAGCCTTAACCAGGAACCTTGCCAGAACACATTTCCAACCTGTGGTACAGATGGAGACTTAACAGCGTCCCACGATGAAGAAGGCTTATAGCATACTGTAATCCAAGATTAGTATTTACTGTTCTGCCGTTGAACAGCAGGTGTTTAGGTACTGCTGCATGATGTATTGTTTGGGAATTTTGGGGAATGTAGGTGTATGTGTGGCAGTGATAGAAATCCATCCTACAGAGCACAGATAACCAATAAAACATAGGAGGGTTTACTATGTGCAGGACATCTCCCATACCTGGGACATAACAGTGATAAAGAGCTTTTTGAATCATTCCAGAAGTGGTAACACATGACTTTTAACATGTCTTGGAGCTGCAGTGATTTTATTTAAGCTCACAAAAGAAACACAGTACCAAACCCTCCAAGGAAAACTGGAGGGACTGTAGAGAGTTTTTTGTGCGTGATTCACTCCATCTCTGAGTCAGTCCTGAATTTACGTACTCAGTTTCATGCCAGAAGGGAGATCTTTTAAAGAACAAGAAAACACTAGACCTACATCTTTCTACAGGCTCAGCCAGAGACAAGTTCATTACTTCCTCTGACCAATACTGCATAAAGAATATCCTTACACAACAGCTTCTCATTTCACTTAGAAACCACTTTATTCCAGTTGGAAACTCAGTGATTTCTGTGTGCATAAAGTGTTTTCGCATTTCCAGGCTTTAAATGTATGCAAGTTAGAAGTGCAAGATGATTGCAGTTGTAATACACTGAAAACAGAATAACCTGGAAAACATTTTTATGGCTGACTTTACAAATGCCAATAAATGGACAAAAGAATCCAGTTCCAGTTATCTAATACTTTTATGCTGGACCATCTATAGGAACAATGGCAGAGCAGCCTGAGCAACTACAGTTTATGGAAGTGTTTGATCCTCCTCTGACCTTGTATTTCTCATTGCCTTCAGTAGGCATTGTAAGAAGTATTTCTGAATAAGGATATATCCTAATATTTCTCAGAACTGCAGCTCCATTATTGACACGTAAGGGAGCTCCAGCACACACAGAGCTCTCCCACTGCCTGGCACAGTTACCAAATCGTCTAGCCCTGCTTTTGACAGATTCAGAAGAAAGAGTAGTAAAAAGGCACCAAATGCTAACAACATCACTGACTTCACTGCTCATGCAGCAGTATTGCCGTAACAATGGAAACATTCATTGTCTAGAAAACAATGGATCAGACTTTGCAGATTAATGCAACGTCTATTTCGATTTGCAAAACAGTGCCAGTTAAAACTGATCTCGTATACTTCTAGGTAATCATAGCTCAGTGGGATTACCTCAGTAGGCTAATTCTAAAGGACTTCTACCACTTAAAATTCTAACATTTCTATCACTGAAGATTCCTTGGTGAAAGAACTTCCATCATCAGTATACTGGACTTGCAAGGGGCAATTCAGCACCAGTCTGAAAACCACCCCTGCCCTCCATTTCTGAGTCAAAACGTCTTGGTGTCACCTTTTGAAGTATGAAATACTGCTTTTAACAGCCATGAGCAAACCCCATAAATTAAATAAGACCCTTCTATATCCATTTTTCTTAACCCCAGAGACAACAGACTCTGCATATCTAATTTTTTCATCATGGTTTTGGTGGACATGACTAAAAAATTACCATAGTACTTGATCCTCCTCTTGGAAAAATGTGTTAGCCTGATACAGGAATCTATTTTGCTGCACTGTAAAAATGCACCGGTGGTGGGATTCAAGTCTGCTTGGAAGTGCTTCCCTAGCTGGCTAGTGACAAAACTGGACACAACTCTTACATTTTAAAAGAAAAAAGGGCATATTTTGCTTTCTAAATGACAAACAGAAAGCCAAGCAAAAAAATCTGATCATTATGTGAGGTGAAGAAAAATACAATAAAGCCAAAGTAGTAGGCAATAAACATATAATAAATATCCTAAAATAAGAGGAAAAAAAATCAGTTCAGCTCTGACATAGCAAGTCACTTTACATTTACCTTGCAATTATTCCTACTTTGATGAAACCAGAAAGTTTGGTTTGGTAAGTGTACCATTACAGTATAGATGTATAAACTTGGGGGAATTTTCTCATTACTGTTGTTCTAGTGGAATCAATCACTGAGAAATGTGGAAGCAAATATGACTGATCTTAGAAACAGCAAAAAGGTGGCAGAATCTTCTTGAAACAGACTGAGCCTGACAGGCACTGATTCCTCTAAAATTACTTTTATATGAACTGTTATATCTCCTCGGGGTGCAAGGTATTTCTGTGTTTCTGCGATGCAATTGTGGGAGAAGAAAACAAATTATTTGCATTTGAAAGGGTATCTGTCTCAGTTTAGGTATTTAGGAGGATCTAGCAGCCCCAAAATAGACTGATATTCAAAATACATGGAGGGGGATGTGGAGCAGGAAATTTCTTAGATGTGACTTGATGAGGGTTAATAAGCTCCCAGCTATGTGTGTGCTCTCTTAGCTGACTATCAGCATCTTGCTTAGCCTTACTGTTCTGGCAGATTTATTTTTTTAGCAGCCAAATACAGCCTATTGTTTAGAAATAAACACGAACTACAGACAAAGTTGGTTCAGACAGAAAAATATCTCAGGAGGTTAATAATTTCAGCAGTTAAAATTACTGTGACTTGAAACCTGACTACTCCTTATCACCTTCTGAACATACAGAACCATGTCACTACAATCAATGAATCAAAAACCAAGATGACCTTAATTTAAATTAAAGGAATCATTTAGGGAAGGCAAGGAAAGAAGCAAGGAAGCACTTGCTGGAAACTTTGCCCCTCTGATTTTTAGAAGGCATAAATTTACTTGAAAAACAAATAAAAATTATTATAAGTAATAAATCTTCTGTGTTATCTTGTTAATGTCACTGCTTTTTTAAGGACTTTTTTTTTTTATTGAGAAATGTGGAACCATTCCATAGACACCACTGAGTCCTGCCTTCTGTTAAGGGTTGCAGCACCATTGAAGTTTCAACTCATTTAAGCAGTTCTGTTGTGCTTTCAATTCCTGCTACCTTCTTTTATTCTTCCAGTGGATTGAATTGTGACCAAATAGCAGCATGACTGTGAATGGAAAAGATAACTCACACATGGTATTCTTAGTGCTTTGGGGAAAACACACACACATAAATAGATTTGTTCAAGTCTGATTCAAGATGTGAAAAAAAAAAAGTAATATGGCAAATCTATGAGAAATATTTTGAAATTGGAAACACACTTAAAAACTCTCCTGTGTATTTGTTTTGTTTAGACTAATTAAGATTTCTGCTTTATGTTACCACAATAGACACTAAACATTTGCAATGTATTTACTGAGGTTAAGGGAATTATGGGATGAATTTCTATCTATAGAACCATTACCCTTAAGTAACACTTCTTTCCTAACTAATTGGAGTACATTTTTATCAGTTACAAAGGTGACTGGTCAGTCTAACCAGAGACACTTTACATTGTTAGTGTATTATATAATGTAGAATGCTAGTGATTTTCATTTCTTATGAAAAAAAAATCTTCTTTTGTTAGAATATTATATGCATATTTATTTGCATAACTGGATTAAAGATGGAGATAAAAGCACTTGTGGTTTCACTGGGATCTGTAGTTTGCTTTTCTCATACCTGTGTAATTTGTTATACTAAAGGTTGTCCTTATCATGAACTGAAATAACGGACAATTCCTGAAGTAAAATATGCCCCAAAGAGTGAAAACTGAGTTAAATATTGTAATGTTAGAGATACAAGGATTTACTTCTATTTTGTGCCGCCCACGCACAGAACAAACATTCACTTCTCTTATTAAAACATGATGGTGGAACTAGTTCTGAGTAACAATTTTTTTTTCCCATAGCCTGCTCACAAAATCTAAATTAGATTAGAGTAAACCTTCAGCTACAATAAGTCTCCTCTTCCAATGAGATTTTTTAAAACTTATATCTTTTGAGTTTCTCCAGCAACATGAAGGACTGAAAGTTCTTAATTATAAAAGCTATGTTAGATCTTAAAAAACTTGGGCCTACATTCTTCTATTCAGCTTCCTGAAGTGTGAAAGCCAGAAAATTGATATCAGTGGTCTTCCCTTAAAATTATGGCATGAAGGTTAGCACGGTATCAAATCACTAGCAAAACTCTAGGCCCTGATGCATGATTTTGTAAATTTATGCTCTGTTAAATTAAGAAGATGGTTCTTACAGTTATTCTCTTTTCTGTACCACTATCTCTGAAATTACCTGAAATAGTCAGTATACTAGGGTGGCTATGGAGATCATACATTTTAAATTTGTACATTTCAGCAGTGTTGGTTAACTCCTTATCTGGCAACAAACAGAATTTTAAATTAATTTTACAAGGACAACACATGCACCAATAAGAAATGCATGTATTTCCTTGGATTTGGCTGGGATAGAGTTAATTTCCATTGGTCTCATACTGGCCAGCTAATAAGGAGGTGGGGGCAGCACAAGAATCTGGGAGGTGACAGCCAGGACATGTGAACCAAACTAGCCAAAGTGGTATTAGATACCATATGACACTATGTTCAGTGTAAATACTGCAGGAGCTAGTCAGGAATGGCGAACAACTGCAATTGCATAGTGCATTACTTGCTTTGTATATTCTACTACTACTACTACTACTACTATTATAATTTTCTCTTCTTTTGTTCTATAAAACTGTCTTTATCCCAACCCACTAGTGTTACTTATTTCTTTCTCATACTCATCCCTGTCCTGCCAGAGGAGGAGTGAGCAAGCAGCCATGTGGTACTTAGTTGCCAGCTGGGATAAATGACAATGCTGACCTAAAATTAGGTTGTTTTAATTAGCAATTTTCAAGTTACAGAGGCATATAAGAACTGCCACTACTAAGAACCGACAATGAAGTTATAGGAAGAATTTCAAGCAACGTGAAAAATAGGAAGGCAGCATCACTATTGTTGCTAAAGAGTAGCAAGGAACTCAAGGGAAATAATATTACTGATGATAAGAGATGCAAAATTTTAAAGTTTGTTTCAGGACTCCAGACTATGGACTGCAGTTTTTTGAAATGGGGCTATTTCAGGACTCACAAAGTTCCCTTAAGGTCCTCTCAAACTTCTGATAAAGGCAATAAAAAAAAAAAAAACCTGAAAAGATAGCCTAAACTAAAAATAAAAATCTTGCATTGCTTTAGCTTGCATGTTTTAAATAGTAACTGCCAACAATCTGTTTAGTAAGGCTGCACAGAAACCCATTTAATTTGTAAGAGATTCCCTGAAGGAGATCTTAAAGACGTCTATTGTGACAGACCTGGCCAAAACCAGGAAGAAAACCATCCCATGTGAATATATTATGGAGAAATATTTGTCCTGCAGCTCTTTGTGACTGGAAGAGGTATTTAAATGTGACTTAAGAACAACTGCATATATCAGGAACAAATTATAAGCTGGAATGGATCATTGCTTTAATATGCTGCTTTTAATAAATATTGAGTTTACTCAGAGACATTGCGAACTCAGGACAAAAATCAAGAACAAAACTTAAAGTAAAATAATGAAAACAATAATTTGAGGGCAGGTGTTTTAAATGAAATAAGCAACTGTTATCACATTTGAGGATGACATCACACTGGAGGGTGCAATTCAGAGGTACCTATTTGGGCTGGAGCCATGGGTCATCAGAAATCTTACAGAATTCATCAAGGGCAGATGCTAAATCCTGCATTTGGGAAGGAAGAGGCTTTTGCAATGATACAGGCTATGGATGGGCTCACTGGAGAGCAGATCTGTTGAGAAGGACCTGAGGTGATGTTAGACAGCAAGACGAACCTAAGCCTACAGTTTGCCCAGGGAGCACAGAAGGCCAACAGCATCCTGGGCTACACTAAAAGCCACAGATCAAGTAGATTGAGATATGTGATCATCTCCCTTTGCTTAGACCTCATTAGAAAGCACCTAGAGCACTTTCTTCCCTGTGATAAAGCCAAGTAGCAGAAAAAACTGAACAAGACATTGTGCACTCTCACTTTCCTGAGGTTTTCAAGATCCAGTTGGATAAAGCCCTGAGCAGCTGGATCTGATCTCAGCGCTCAGTCTAGCTTGAGACCTTCTGATGTCCTTTCCAACCTGAATTTTCCAGTGTCATTCCACTTCAAGTTTTCATTAGGAGTGTAATGAAATGTTTAACATGTTTGCGAGGAGCCTGGTTGTGAGTATCTTCTCTTCACAGGGTGACTTTCCTTGTTCTTGGCAGAGGGATAAAGAACGTACTTGAACATTCCTACTCATATTATTTACAGAAGAACATAGTGATAGTCAGATAGTCATGCAATTGTGTTTGGGGGGGGAAAGAATTGCCTCGATTAAATTGAGAATTAAACAAAATGAAATTTGAAGTTAAGAATGGCTAGTACTTTCCAAGCACTACACAGTCAGCTCTCACACTGCACATTTTGCTGCATTTCATAACAAATCTCCATAGAGCACAACTTGCTGTGGCACAACAACTAGAGACAACCCAAACTTCAAAATTCTGTAACAGTTACTACTGGAACTAGGGGCAAGAGAGAGGTTCAGACCTAAGTCTTCTCTTCTCAAGAGTAGGTGTTTTGGGTTGACTCTGGCTGGATGCCAAGTGCTCATCAAACCCACTCTATCACTCCCCTCCTTTGCTGGACAGTGGAGAGAAAACATAACAAAAGGCTTGTGGGTTGAGATACAGACAGTGGCAATGGCGATTACTGTCATGGGCAAAACAAAGTTGACTTGGGGAAATTAGTTTAATTTATTACCAATCAAATCAAAGTAAGATAATGAGAAATAAAAACTAAATCTTAAAACACATTCCCCTCACACCTCCCTTCCTCCCACCTCCCTTCCTCCTAGGCTCAACTTTACTCATGAATTCTCTACCTCTCCAACACTCTGTCATAAGGAGACTGCCAAAATGTTTTGGGGCAATTACACCAAGGACCAAAAATATCCCGCTCACTAGCCAAAGGCATTCTGTTTCACTTTGTGTATGTTACAGTAGGCACAAAACATACCCAGATGGACATGAAAAGCACAGCAACATTTCTAGGTTTTTGCAGAAGCAATGCACATGGTATTCATAAACTGCAAATGTAGCAATTCTTTACATTTGTTCCTGATGCCAATAAAGAAGGTGCTTGGGAGGAAACCATTAACCAAACTGAGATTTGTTAATCACTAGCAAGAAGACTGGCAAAATCATCACTAGCAAAATGGAACTGGAGAAATGAGAGAGGAAGGTTGACACTTCATCATGCTTCCCACAAGCTATTAATTTCTCTCTGAAAATCCAGTTTAACAATTTTTATTCAGGAAAGACAAATGCCCATAGCTGAGAATGCAAAGATGTACAAATGGAAAATCTTTCTGGTTAAGCTGGAAAGGTTGCATCCAAGATATTTCCCACTTAACCTTCATCAAGGAAAAAGCTGCTGTGTATAAGCAGGGCATAGGACAGAATAGAACAAAAGTTCCTATGAAAAAGATTAAGTTCATATTCTTTTGACTTTAATTAAAACTATTCCGCATCATTCCACACTTTCATTTAAAGATGTCTCCTGACAAGATTGAACATAAGATCTTAAAGTAAGAAAATCAAAAGATAAAAGGCAAATGGAAAACAGCTGGTAAACTGCATACAAAATGGGGGGAAATATAAAGGACATATAAGAAACAGCATGAGGTTTCTAAGCAAGAAAGAATTTTCTTCTGTCACAAAAAATGTGTAAGACTTAAACTAAGGTCTTCAGGTATGTGATCTCCAAGTTGTTTAGAAAGAGAAAACAGATTAGCTGCTCTTTAACACTACCACCTCCCATGTCCAGTACAGCAACTACAGGTACAGGAAAGAATAATATGACACATGGCAAAAGCCCTAGAAATGTTTGATTATGCAATATTATGCTCAGGATTTCCCCTGGAAGAGGAGATAAGTATACCTTTGAGCAGGTTGATGTGTAGATGGATCAACTGTTGCATCCAAGAAGCACATTGAAATGTCACTGAGAGAGAGAATGTATTTTTTTCCATCCTTCACTCATCAAATCTGGTCTGCATTCCTTCAGATTTATCAGCCATGACTCAGACTCCTACTCTCTTGGGTTTAGTAGTTACCTATTTCAGAAGTTGCCCTCAGACTCATTTGTGATGCCTTTTTATATAGTGTCAGCATGGCAGTTTATTGCCCACTTGAATTTTCATCCTGCACTGTTCAATAACATTGTTCCTATTAAGCATAGATTTTGATGTTTCATGATGAAGCAGAAGAAGGAACTTCTTTAAACAAGGATAACGGCCCACACAGAGGTTGGGGCACTTGGGGCACAACAACCCCAAGCAGTGCTACAGGCTGGGAGAAAACTGGCTGGAAAGCTGCCTGGAGGAGAAGGACCTGGGGGTGTTGGTTGACAGCCAACTGAACATGAGCCAGCAGTGTGCCCAGGTGGCCAAGAAGGCCAATGGCATCCTGGCTCATATCAGAAACGGTGTGACCAGCAGGTCCAGGGAGGTTATTCTCCCTCTGGACTTGGCACTGGTGAGACTGCACCTCGCATACTGTGTTCAGTTCTGGGCCCCTCACCACAAGAAGGATGTTTAGGCTCTGGAGTATGCCCAGAGAAGAGCAACGAAGCTGGTGAAGGGTCTGGAGAACAAGTCTTATGAGGAGTAGCTGAGAGAGCTGGGGTTGTTTAGCCTGGAGAAGAGGAAGCTGAGGGAAGACGTCATTGCTCTCTACAACTACCTGAAAGGAGGTTGTGGAGAGGAGGGTGCTGGCCTTTTCTCCCAAGTGACAGGGTACAGGACAAGAGGAAATGGCCTCAAGCTCCGCCAGGAGAGACTTAGGCTTGACATTAGGAAAAAAATTTTCACACAAAGGGTCATTGATCACTGGAACAGGCTATCCAGAGAGGTGGTTGATTCACCTTCCCTGGATGTGTTTAAGAGACTGGTAGACGAGGTGCTAAGGGACATGGTTTAGTGTTTGATAGGAATGGTTGGACTCAATGATCCGATGGGTCTCTTCCAACCTGGTTGTTCTGTGATTCTGTTTGTAGATAGAGGCTGAGACAAGGGCTCCTCATTTCATACCACATCTGACTCAGCAAGGTGTCTGGTAGAAAGGAGTGAGGCATTCTTGGAGACCTGCTCTGCCTTGTATTAGGCTCTCATCCAAACTAACTGCAACACTTTTTCTGAAGTTGTTTAACTGTAATGTACGACTTTAAAAAAACAAAACCCATAAATACATGCATTACTGAGATCAGTTCCAAGCTGAAAAGACCAGAATATTTTTTTTACTGCAGGCAAGGAAAAGTGGCAGTTCTGGCAGCTTATTCTGGCATTTAGTTGTAGACTAAAAAAAAATGAATAGTTCAAATAGCTACCAGATTCAACAAACTGGTGCTCCACATGCCTCTTTTCCAATGTCATAGTAGCACTGGTACCACAGCTCAGGCTTCAATACAAAGCTGTATTAGCGCAGTAAATGTAGAATGGTGGATTCATTGCTGCACATTATCTGAATTGTCTCTGACTTGAAGGGCAAATACTGTTGTGGTAAATTAAAAGCTTGTTCTGCACTGGACTTTGCACTGGAGCTCTGGAGGTGTGTGCACGTGTGCAATTATTACTGTCCCACAGAGGAGTGAAATAAACAAGTTACAGCAGTAGTATCAGATATCCCAGGTAGAGCTACTGATGCTCATGTCAATTACCTCAGTAAAAAATACAGAGTATTTTTTCATAATATAAACAATCAGCCATTGGAATAATCTTTTCAGGAAAGTGGTGGATTCCCCAACACTGGATACTTTTAAGATTTGGCTGGACAGGATGCTGGACCATTTTGTCTAGATTGTAATTTTGCCAAAAAAGGTTGGACCAGACGATCCTTGAGGTCCCTTCCAACCTGGTATTCTACGATTCTATGATTATCCAAGACAGCATGGACCTCAATTCTAGCTAGCCATGACCTTCTTTTTACCTGACTTTTACAGCCCATGCATAGTTACTGGTCTAGCTCTGGTGATGGTCTCCCTAAATATTACACAACAGTGGCCAAGCAGATAGTGTTACAGTCCCAGTCTATCAATAGGCTCTAGATAAAAAACTGATCACAAAAATGACAGATTCACATACGCTTTACTAGGGACACATTCAGGAATCAGGTATTACAGTTATTCTTTTCAATAAAATAGTGAGGGATGACACCTAGGGAATCTTTGCTAAAAATTACTACAAAAATTGGCTTAATGCATACTTTAATGGTACCAAATTATTCTGTATTATATTGTTAGCATTTTTGCAGCCCTTGAAAGAAGCAACAGTTAAAAGCTATCCTGGAATGATTATTTACAGCATATTCAGTTTATTATTGCACTACTGTTCTCCAATTTGTGACTGGCAAACCCTGAGGTAGCCAATGGGAGATAATCCTCAAAAGATTTAGCACAGCTAAATCCAGAAACATAGGGCTTTCACAGTTTTGTCTTTCTTCCATTCTTTGTCCAACACCATTTGCCTGTATGATCATCCATTATTTTTCACTACACCTTTAGTACTTGTAGGCACCAACATCTCCGATCCCCTTAGGCTTTATTTGCCCCATAGGCCTTTAAGACGTTCTTCCAAGCTACAACATGGGGTGATTTTTAAAAACATTTTTCTGTAACTTAAATGATTTAGAAAGAAAAAGTTATGCACCTTGTGAGCATAAGCCAGGACTGAAACAAATGACACTCTGAATGAGTAGTGTTCCATTTCTACAAACAGCACCTCAATCTCATTTAATCTAAAATGACCGCCTTGGTCTCTTCAAGTGAACTGAAGCTCCTGGTGTTCAGTGAAAGACCTTTTTCATGTTTACTTCTGCGGAAAGTATAGGAAACACCTTAAAGAGCTGTGTAGGGATTACACTACAGCTGTTCAAATACAGACAGTGTTTATCCATGGCATCGCTCATCTGTGGGCCAACCTCGACACTCAAGATTAGATCAAGTCCCTCCAGCTTAAGCTCCTTAGCAATCCTCATAAAGCAAGTGGGTAAGCTCCATGACTACATGTGCAACTGAAAGAAGCAGGTGCCTTTGAAGGTTTCCAAGAGGAAATCCTACCTGCCTAACTGCAATACCTGGAGGCCTTCACAGAGACTCTCTTCATTGATCAGAGGAAGAACATGCCTTTAGGTAGCTGCTGTATAAGTATTTAACACCTCGAGTGCCTTTGTTATGCAGACTGGATCCTACCCTCAAAATCTCACTCACATTTTTAAAGCAGCAGCTTAGCAGGTACCTGTCTTCCTTTCCTCTTTTCTCTCTACACTTCTTATTAGCTTGTCTCCAAACCCTATTTGTTGATTCAAAAAGTCAGAAACAGTAAGCAGGGTCATTCCATATTATGAGTGACTCCACAGCGATCGTCTCCATAACAATGGATATGCTCTCACAGAATCACAGAACAACCAGGTTGGAAGGGACCCATCGGATCTTCTAGTCCAACCATTCCTATCTAACACTAAACCATTCTCATTAGAAACATACACATTTAACCTTCTGCTCATGGCAACCCTGTTACAGCTGCATGTGTCTGCACACCTTCTCCTGTAGACACTCGCAGTACTCTGGTTTGCAGAGTGCAGTGTCACCAGGTAGCTGAGTGATCTTACAGCTCACACCACCCTAAAGGGGCAGCCACAATTTCTCCCTCTGCCCTCAAAGCCACCAACTCCAAACAACTTCCCTGGAGCCGTGTGGAGCTTCTGTCCCTAGCTGAGCCAAACCAACTCACTAGGCTAGCAGCAAATGTAGCGCCCCACTGCTCCAGTGAGCTCATTTTGCATGCCAGGAGGTGAGCCAGGAGCCAGACCTGGTTAGGGAAGGAGAGCAGGAAAAACACTGCTGGGAGTAGAGGATAAATGATAGGTTTCTCCAGGGCAGCATGCTATTCTAAAGAACCTCACCCTCCATTGCAATAAAATCTCTTTAACAAAAGGGGAGTTATCAGACAAATGATCAGAAGTTCCAGGGGGGAGCTGGTTATGGTAAACCTCAAGGAAAAAAAGGGTTTTTTTTTTTTTAATTGCCAAGTGTAATTTACTCAAACACACCTTATTCACAAAGTCTGCACGCATATACATAATGGAATTTGGGATTTTTGTTAGTTTCCTTCATGTTTTTGGAGCTGCATGCAGGTCAGCTTCCTCAGCAACCAGGAGGATTAGGTTTGAAAAAAACCAGAAAGGAAAGATCTAAAATTCTTGTGTTAAATCTTGACTCTAACACTTGAATCTTTGCAAAGAAGGCTAAGCATCATGAGACTACTGATAAAAGTCGGGAGAGCTGGCAGTTCTGCAGACATTTATGGACTCGGTAACACATTTTTCTGTTTTTAAGTGAAAACAGACAAACCAATGCACATTTGACAATAATGAACATCTTGGCATATTGCAATTACAATACTGGAACGCAGCACTATTCTGTTTTTATGAATGCTTTTGAGAAAAACAATCCCTATGTTCAGCTCCTTGTTACATTTATTCTCCAGAACTCTAGTGCCAAAAGCCTCCCCATTTTCTCTGTGGGCTTTCCAAACAGAGTTCACCTCCTGTGAAGCATCACAAAAATACTGCTGCTGTGGAGCAGCTCCTCTGCTTTCTAAAATGAGTTAGAGTCACATCACAGAGAAATGGCAACATGCAGTGCCATGATTACACTCAGACAGCATCAGGAGAGATACTTTTTTTTGTTTAGAACATAGAACTATTGCCTCTCAGTGTTTTGCTTCCATTTAGAAATTCTATGAAATATTCTATGGATAACCCAGCATCGATCAACAAAATGATCTGGATTTCCAAAGCACAGTACCACATTTAGCAATCTTAGAGAATATAATGGTGGTATCATCACATTAATCTGTAATAAAATTGGTGGAAAAGGGTATTTCTGTTTGGAGTTCTAACAGTATTATCAACTTCGTAGGGAGCCATAAAAAATAAAAGGTAGAATTATGGTCAATTGCAGTTGTAAGTTAATTTTTGTTTATACTAACTCAAACCAAAATTTTAAGGAAGCCATGATGAAATCTTGGGTGGAAAAGTCAACTGTTCAAAAAAATGTTTCACTGTAATCAAATCATCAGTAATGGTTAGACTTAGAAAGGCTCAGAACTCCAAGTTGAATGGAGCACACACAGTAACAAAGTCCTACCAACCCTTTTAAGCAGATTCTGAAAGCGCGAATTAAAGTTCTGGGAAATCACTGATAACAAATCTACTGTGTGCAATGTCTAAACAGGAAGATGAAACAACTATTACCTCACTCACAAAAAAAAAAAAAAAAAAAAAAAAACTCTCAAAACACCCAGAATTGAAAAGGAATTACTCTCACCAATTAATTATAACCTTTAAGTGTGAACGAGTAATACTAAATCAATGATCTTACAGGAGCTTTCAAAAGGAGTCTACTGATATAACTGAAATATGCTAAAATAATTCAGCTTAGAAGTGTCTGATTTGGCAATTCTTTTATCAGTGTTGCATTCTGAGAGGAGACTGGTGAAGGCCTTGAGTCTTTCTACTTCAGTGTCTTCTACAAGCACAGAACAGTGTTGAGTGTACACTACTTGGTAAGAACAACAGGAGAGTTACTGCACTCTCTTCAGATGGAAATGGTGAATAACTGTTGGAGCAAGAAAATTTAATGACAAAAAAGCGAGAGAGGGGTAGACAGGAATATTATATTGTTGCTCCAGCTGGGGAGGCATAGTGATGATTTAGGACTTGTTGAGGAAAGAAATAGGCTGACTTGCTGCCACTCCTGGAGTACATCAAAGGGAACTGTATCACCTCCCACTGCCTTCTCTTGCTGCTTTCCATACATGTAGCTGCATAGAGACAAGGTTTTCAGGTAAGCGCAGTGCATGGATGGCTAAAATTTAAGGTATTATTCACTGCATTTATACACACCGGTGTGTAGCTCCCTTATAGCAGCTCTACCTGTGATGGAGGTGTTAGGAAAATCTAGCATGGAAAAGACAACTGCTGGCTGAAACATGTGTCACGTAGCTCTTGTGAGCTGTGCTATTCAGTGCTTTCTAATTTAACATTCTCAAAATCTCCTAAGACAGCAGTTAAAATTTAAACAGGCATTCTGAAAACAAACTCTTGATCCCATTATCAGTGTTGTGGATGAGATTACAATGAGGGTGGTAATGGTGGAAATTTTTTAGGAGAGATCTAGTATCAACAGCAGGAGTGGCCACTAATTGGATTCTTTCTGTGTCACCGCAGAGTTGTCACGGGACCCTTGTTCTCTGTTGAACACTGCAGCTCTCAAGGCACTCAGAAAGGAGCTTTCTCAATTGTTATCGCATCAGTCTGCCTTCCCACTCAAACACAAATCCCCCAAAGCCCTTTTTAAAGCTAAGGAAATGATGGAACTCATGACTCCCATGACATCTGCAACAAGTGTCCAGATTTCCCTGGGCAAGAATGAGTCCTGTACACAAGGCTCAAACTCCTGGTCTTGCATGAGCAAACATACATCATCAGGAACAGTATGTGAGTTAAACAAAGCTAGATAATAAACTGCAAACTGTCAAAATAGTCTGCAATAAAGTGATCTAGTCAGAACAGAATTCGCAGTCTTTCAAGATATTTTTTAGCATAACTGTCTAACTTCCACTGAGTGTGGGTTTTATAATGTCTTCCACATTTGGAAACACTGTCCCCAGCAACAAAACATTTTTAATAAACTGGTTTTATCAGTTTCTAACTGGAATGAGGGGTGTTAAAATAATTTTCACACTGATATTTGCCATCTCTAGTATAGTTCTGGGTTCTTATATGCATTTTTTTTCTCTAATGACCTCTCATTTAACCTGCTTTTTGAAGATGTATTTACATGCCATTTGGAAATTCACCAAGTTTTCTTTTTTTTTTTAAAATATTGAATTACACCAATTCTATATTTTTTTCCTCTGAAAAGAAGGTAAAAAAAATCAATGAAAGGCCAAGAAGATATGCTGAGCAGCAGAAATTGAAGTTGCATATTATGATGGAACAAGCTCACCCATCTTTTATTATAGAGTGCTAAGAAGAGGAAGCTCCTGACAAGCAATAGGCTGACACACAATTAAGACAGTTCAGGGCAGAACATATTCTGGCTGGAGAAGGTTTTCCTGGGCTCAATCTCACTGCTCAGAGCAGTGAAGGGGGTGGAATAAAAAAGGTGACACTAAAAATAATTTTATGAAGAAAATGGATATATCACCTAGTCCTCATTAGTGGCAGGAAAAAGAAACCCACCAGCTTTTGTGCACTGCAGATTCCCTCACATCACAAACACAGTTGATAGTACAGACATGCCTGGTATGTTCAGCATTCCGTATCAAGCAAAGATGAATTAGCCGCAACAAAAATGTATTACAGCTTTCATGCAGCAGTTTATGGATCTTTTTGTACCTCTGGAATTTTTTACCTTGAGCATATCGTGGTTCTACTGAGATTTGTACTGGTCTCAGATCTTTTCCTCAGATTATTTTTGTCTCGCTGTGAGGAACATCTTTGTGAGTTTTACACTTTTTACAGCTGCTAGGATGCTAATGGGAACTTCATGTGTGTACCCAGCACAAGTGCTCTCAGTGTAAAAAAAAACCCAATGTCAAAGGAAGGTATGTAGGAGTCACCATAAATATGTCTTTGAATGTTTACCATCTGGAACAGTAGATTACATTTTGACAAGAAACTGGACTGCCCTGTGGGCATTGTCTTTTAAACAGCCCCATCATTATAAAGGAAGGAAAAACATGATTTGCTGTTCCTAGTTTCTCAGCAAGATTTTCTGGCAGTGCTAGAGAAACTTGACTTTTTTTTCCTAGTAAAACAATAACAAGCTGGGCATGTGTAGTTAGCTATGCACTTTACTCAAAAATATATTTCTTATAGATAATCTGATCTGAGATCTGACGATGCTCACAGAGAGGGCTGCTTTTCAATTAGGCTTTGACAGCATCAGGCTACACAGTTCATGGTGCTGTACCTTAGCTTTGCTGGAAGACTAAACCTCTGCACTGAAACTGGCTTATTGGGCTTCTCACAGGACACACACTGGGAATAGTGAAGAGGAGAAACCCACTTTACAAGGCATTAATGGAGAGTCACAGTGAGAGTTTTCTTTGGTTTTATTTTTCATTTTTAAGCTTGTAAAAGTTCCCATCACTTTTTACAATAAGAATGAGCTGACCAAGATTAAAATAAAAATGGTCAAATTTCTTCCCATTCGTCCTGATCTGGTCATGTTAGGGATTGAGTTTATTCTCTGTTACAAATTGCTGTGGGTCACTGCTGAGGACTCATTCTTACTGAGGAGTGTGTTTGAAAATACAGTCTGAGAACAACCTGTAAAGGGACTAAATGGCCTGCTCAAAACAAAAACAAAAAGTTAAAAAAGAAGTTGGTTTGAGGCAAAAACGTATGTGCAATATGAAACATGGTTTTATGGGCAATGTTACACAGCTGAATGCCAGAATCACAAAGTTATAAATCCCCTTGCTCAGCCTACTAAACAGATCTTATTTCAGAACACATTATATACAGTATCCTTTATAGAATGTCTCACCTGTAAACGGTGAGCACAGTGTTAGATTTCTTTCACGAGTAGGAAGCCAATAATTCATAAGTACCACAGGCATGTAAGTATTAGCATGAATATCTGTCATAGTGTGAAAGAAACAAATATTTTTGTTACTCTCCACAGGAAGATAGCATATATACGTGTAAAGTAAATATTTTATTTAAAAAAAAAAGCAAAATATCCTGTCGTCTAGTTTCTCCGTCTAAGTCATTTGGAGTAAAACAATGGAACATCTTAATTCTCTAGTAAGCTAACATAATTAGCGATAACATTTCTGACTTCTTAGCTGATTTGCTGGGCTTCTCACTCTCCAAACGTCAATGAAGTATTAGTTATGGAAGAGACATGCTATAATTTAATTCTGCTATTAGCAGAATTAAATGAAAAATTATAGCATGTCTCTTCCATAACTAATTTCTAATTACATTTCCTTCCTAAACATACATTTTTTGCTTACTTTTAATTAACACTTCAGATCACTAGTTTAGAATCTGTAAATACAGTGAGACTTTAATGATCCATTACAGTGATGCTACTTAGTTTTCAATGACTTGTAAAACTTTCACAACCAGATCTGCAAATGAATCACATCCATCTGCTCTACTGCAGCTGCAAGAGCAGCACTAACATTGTACCTTGACTTTCCCTACTTTCCTGAGTTTCTCTTAACTTCCAGCCCATGTGTAAGCCAAACCATCCCTAGACCGGTCATCGGAAGCCCCGTCAGGTCTCTATAAAGGAGTCTTCAAACTTTATAGACATCTCAAACGCACTTTCAAAAGTGGTTTGCCTCCCAGCTGAGCCCCAGGCAGGCTGCCCCACTGCTCGAGCATCCTCCCCACAATCTAGGAAACACTGCCGCGATTCCTCCTCCCGCCCGAGCACGCAGTTTCCAGGAATACTGTGGAGCCGCAGAGGGATTTAGAGCCGCAGGGCTGCGGCTGCCGGAGCTGCGGGCGCAGCACGTGTGTGCGGGCAGCGGCGGCACCGGCCGCGGGAGGATGCGCCGCCCCGGCCGAGATTTTCTAATCTGCACCTTCCAAAGCGTCACTTCGGCTGCGCTCGGGGCGCTGGCTCGATGAAGACACCCCAAGGATCGGGCTATGCCTCGCTCTTATCTGTCAGCCATACAATAGCAGCATTGATAAGGCTGCAGCAACTGGCTTTGACAAGTGTGCTGTGCTAGCATTCCTCTGAAAACCGGGAAGGAAAAAGGAGAGGGAAAAAAAAAAAAAAAAAAAAAAAAATAAGACAGACAGACAGAGAGAGAGGCATGAGGTGCCTTTTACTTTACCTGCACAAAGTGTGGGGTTTTAATTTTCCCTCCGAGCTGCTGGAAACGATTCCTCCCTCTTCTCCCTCAAGGCTAGGTAGTTCTTCTTTTGCTTGCAGCTCACACTTGGGGAAGACCACACAGCTCCAGCAAGGCTGCCTCTCTCCCCTAATCCCCACTCGAGTGTGATGACACACACTAACCCCAACCATCTGTTGAAACACGTCCTCAAGCACTCAGCACAGTGGTGTGTCAAGCCGGGCTGCCCAATCCAATCGCTGGGGCTGGGTGGCTCTTAAGGAGCTGGAGGCAGAGACAAGGGCAGAAACTATAAGGCTGCGAACTCTTTAGCAAAGTAACCTGAGATTTTGAGAAAGGGCTGCTGTTGAAAAAAAAAAAAAAAAAAAAAAAAAAGAGCAGAAGGGGGAGGTACTAGCTGGAAGGTAGAGGGAGTGGATTAGTCTGGTGGCCAGTTGTGCTACTTCTCACAACTCCTTGTATTCCCAAGGGACCACTGGGACACCCTCTACTCCCCCCACCCCCTTCCCAGTGGGACTTTAAATTTTTTTTTTTTTTTAAATGTCGAACTTATTGAAGGCAATCTCCTCCGAGAGACACTTTTTTTAAAAAAAAGATGCGGTTTGAGATACTGATAAAGTGCTAAAGTGGGACTCGATTCCACTGCACTTGTGACATCTGCATCCCGAAATCCCATCTCCTTACCGTGCCGTGGGGCTCCTGGGGGAACGGCGGGGAGAGGCGGAGAGAAAACCGGGGGTCGAGGGAGGGAGGGAGGAAAGATGCAAAGGGCAGCCGGTTCTGCCTCTGTACAGATCTCTGCGAGCCCTGTGGGACGCGCTCGCCCGGCGGCCGCTCCGACCCGCGGCGCTGCGGTGACAGCTCGAGCCCCGCTACCCTCGGTGCCACCAGCCTGTTGCTCCCACCCCTTCCTCACCGCTTGGACCAGGCGTCCTCGGACTTCCAAGGCTCGCTACCCTCCTCCTTCGGCGATGGGGAGAGCCCCGGCAGGTCTGGACTGTGTCTAGCCCGTGCCTCAGTTTCCCCCGTTATCAAACTTTCCCTCCTCTCAGGGACAGTGCCAGGAAAAACACGCTAATTTACAGAAGATGTCCGGGGAGGGTAGATAAGAGACACAGAAAAGCTGTTAAGTGCCGAATAAATAGTTCTTTCCTTTCCCCTCCCTGTAACAGGATAGCATGGAAGAGTGACTTAAAATCTCGAGGGTTTTTACCTCATTACCAAATGCCTGACTTGACACTTGCATTAAATCTACATTTTGCATTATGACAGATACTGTGTTTTCTTTGAACTGAAAGGGAGGAACCTCACTTTGGCATTAAGAGTTACTCTAAAAGTGTTAACATCCAACTTGAAGAAAAGTTTGCAGTTGTGAAAAGGCACATTCTACCCAGCTATATGAAACCCATATGAAAGTCCCGAAATGTTGTTTGGGCTTACTTGTTCTTTAATACCTTACACAAGGTTATTTCTGAATCACTAGTGGCAAAGGAGGCTGAGAGGAGACCTCATTACTCTCTACAGCTACCTGAAAGGAGGTTGTAGAGAGGAGGGTTCTGGGCTCTTCTCCCAAGTGACAGGGGACAGGACAAGAGGGAATGGCCTCAAGCTCCGCCAGGGGAGATTTAGGCTAGAGATTAGGAGGAAGTTCTTCACAGAAAGGGTCATTGGGCATTGGAATAGGCTGCCCAGGGAGGTGGTTGATTCATCTTCCCTGGAGGTGTTTAAGGTACAGGTGGATGAGGTCTTGAGGGACTTGGTTTAGTGTTAGATAGGAATGGTTGGACTAGAAGATCTGATGGGTCCCTTCCAACCTGGTTGTTCTATGAAAGTGAATACTTAATAAATTGAGATTAAAGAGCGGTGGTTTGTACGCAGTTACCTGTTGTCAAAGCCAACCTGGAGAAGAAAGGAAAAAGAAGCAAAAATTGTAGTCACAACTGCATTTGCTCAAATTCTTCCTAAAAGTTACTGTACGGTGTCTGTCTCAGCCTATTAAATGGAAACTGCTTCCACAGATGCTGGGTACACAATAAAACACCACTCCCTAATCTGCTAATTCCAAATAAATAAACAACTAAACAATATTTTTGACAATAATATGTGGCGAAGTAGGGATGCAGCTATTGTCCCTGAGGTATTGTAAAAATCTTAACATTGTCAATTATGTCTTCAGGGGAAGGGTTTGGTTTGATTTTGTTTTATTCCAGCAGACTGCGGTTTGTAAACAGGCTGGATAAGGGAAAGCCCTGGAGACATTATTAAACTCATTTGCATTCTTCTTAGCTGTACTTCTTATCAGTATTGTATTAGTAATTGCATTAAAAATGTATGGTAACCAGAGATGTGGAATATAAAAAAGCCACCAAAATTGCGCTGCATCATCCTGTGCACTGACTCATAGTAAAAAATGCAGCTCTGCTCACAACTGCTGCATTAGATATTGGTGAGATGAGATGCAAACTCAACAGAGTTTAACATCTAGATACTTTGAGCTAGCATGAAAGACAGCTATGTGCAGTCCTATTTTGTTATGTTGTGTTTTGTGTATGCTTACATAGTGTTGTATATTATATATATTATCGTGTATAAATAAATATACATGAACAAGACACTGGGGATTCATATGATGTACAGGCCCAGTTCTGTTATTTTTTTTATGCCTGTCTAAGTCAGGGATGCCTCTGCTGATGCCTGTCAAGACATGATAGTGTAAAATTGACATGGTTAAAAGGACCACTAATTGCGTGTTTTGTACACAGACATGCATGCACACGCTTCTTCGAAGACTATTCAACAATTTGGAATACAAACTTTTGTCTCCCAAACCAATGTTAACAATGATTATGGCCAATTGCACATGATAATGTTTTCACATAAAAGCTACTGTTGATGTTGTGGGATAATATAACCACTACTCTTATGACTCTGGCCAGATTTAGTTTGCTGTGATATTTTAGAACAGACTTTTCCACCACTTCTTCTCTACACAGATTAACACCTGCAAAGACTTTCAGTTTTAAAGGCTGAAATGAGATCCGCACTGGAAGAGCTGTACCTGAAATACTGTTAAAATGATGCATCATAAAACAAGTTCTCAAATTGACTCTCAAACCTGTGAACTCCTACTAAAGTCAGACTGTTCCCACTCAGATAAGACTTGTAACAAAGTGAATAATGCTCAACACAAGTAACTCAAGACAATCCTAATATGCAAGATTAATTGTAGGCAATTGTGATATTGAGAAACAGTCACTCCTGTTTTGTTCCCACAGTTAACATGTCCCTTGCTTATTAGCCCAAATTAGCTCCCATGGTAGCCAGCTGTGCCTTTAAGCCAGAGTACTGAGCTCCACTCAGCATTGCCTTGACTAAACTCATCACCTTTCCTCCAGCACAGACGGCCTTTGCAGTTTTGTGTGTCTGTGTGGACTTACGTACACATTCACACACCTGCACATCTGCTCAAGAACCTCAAGTAATTCTCAACTCTGGCATTTTTGGCTTTCAGAAGTAATAAAAGGGGACTTTTTTCATGGTTCCTGCGGTAACCTCAGTCTATCCCCATTGCAAATACGAATAGAAAGTGATTTTTTATTTCTTTGAATCATTATAAGTCTACCCTGGTTTCAATTAATTTTGAAAGATTTACATAGGAACAGGAGAGCTTCTAGGACATGGCTTTATGTGCACAGACAAGTCCACTGTCAAATTCTAACCTTAAATGCATACATGCAGAGGCTTACACTGACCTGGGAGGTACATTCATGAGAGACCTCTAGTATCCTCTAGTATCTAGTGACAAAGAAATGGTAAATAATGAGTGACCAATAAACGTCTCTCTAAAGATCCCCACAAATGGCAGGTTCAAAGGAGCACAGAGAGATACACTTCTTTGTATGGAGAACAGTGAACTCCTTACTTGGAACTCCTTGCTGCAGGATGCATTCGAAGGAAAAAATTGCATGTATTCAAGTGTCTGGGCAAGTCCCTGGAAAAAAAAAATCTACTCACAGCAATTAAATACAAATGCAGAACTTCTGATGCAGGGATCCCTGTACTGCCTGGAGAGGATCCTGGACATTCTGTGCTTGCCCTAGTCTTACGCTTCACCCCAGGTAACTACTATTTTTTTTTTCCACTGTTGGAGGGTGCCAAACCTGGTATACCCATGATTTAGTGTGGTGGAGCTGTTCTAGCTTTCTTGAAGAATCCAGCTATTGGTAGTTTTTAGGCCTCACTGTGGGTAGTATAAGAGCCATGAATTTCTTTTAAGAACTTCAGCCAAGATTTTCAAAGTTGGCTCATAAATTGTATTCGGTAACCTATGTAAAAATGATCTGACCAGAGGTACTGAGTATACAGAAGCTGATACTGAAGTTGGCAGTTTAACTTCTCTCCATATGAAGGTATTGCAAAGCCAGACACGAGCCCTTGTAAAATTTGGGTGCAAAATCCAAAACTATTCTTTGTGTAAAACTCTGCTCAGATGTTTCCTAACCTGGAGTCACCTAAATTCCACAGACACATGGTCTTTCAAAAGCATTCTCCAGGTGCTTCTGAGCATTTCCCCATGCTGAAAGCCTGAGCCCAGGGCCAAAAAAGATTCAAGTAAGGCATTCCTTTGCTTCATTTGGCTCTCAGAGTGTATCTGTTAGAAGTGGATAGCTTCAAGGAACATAGGTAAATATCAACTCTTTCTTGTAAAACCTGTCCACAGGAAGAAAAAATAGATAACTTGTGGGATGTGAAACCAAATACCCACTGGGGAAGCTTTCTCCTCATGGTGGCTGTTTCAAGCCCATTCATTCAAGCATAACATTTCAACGGTGGTTATTCTATGTAAAAATATGATAAGGCTAAAGTGCAAAAATATTAAAAGTTTCAGTGCAAGTAAAGGAAAATGTACTTGCAGGATTCTATATTCTAGAAGTGTGGATGCTAGTTCAGGTGTTCCAGAACAACTACTATATTTTCTAGGGTAATGCACTTTGAAACATAGGCATATATATGTAATCTCCCAGTATAAATCCTTACATATGCTAGATACAAATGGACTGCTTTAGAAATACATTAAGGGTGCAGTTCCAGACTCACAATTAGCTGCCTGTGCATAGCTGTTGTGAGATGAAAGAGTCTAGCCTTCTTCAGTTTTTAAGGGAAGTTCTCCTGCCCTCCTCCAACTTTCCTGCAACAGAATCAGGTGGCATGGAAGTTATACCCAACTACAATTCATCTTAGGTCTGCAGTGCTAAAAATAGTTCCCCTGAGGGGTAAACCAGAACAGAGGACAGTGCAGGTGAGACAGACTAAGGTTCATAGTTGACTCAATTCATCACAGGACTTTACAATTTGTCGAATTGTTGTCATCACCATCATTTGCCCCCAGAAGAAGATTAATGGTTGGAATGATCATCAGTCCCAAATTTCTGTTGCTTCACTTATATCCCCTCCCAAAATACTCATTCTTCTCATTTACTGTTTCTTCTAAGGTAGCTCCCTTATCATTGTGTAGTCATTCAGTACCAAACAAGGCTGCTGCAATAATAATAATAAAAAAGACATGCTTCTTACCCTAGCAAGAGAGCTGGTTAGATGTGTCATAGCTAAACTTATTTTTTAAATATCCCAAAATAAAAAAGAAGGAAGAGAAACCAAAAAACAAAACCCCCACATATTTGTCTTGTCATGCTTAGGGAAAAAAAAAAAAAAACAAAGCCAGCAAAAGTTTTTCCACGCTAGAGCCTAGTATGATGATTTGATGTGCTGGGAAGCTGTGGTTCTTCCCTTCTCAGCTGCCAGTTGGCCAAAAGTTCCAACTCCAGCACAGTAAACAAGTGATAAGTGAGTCTGAGAAGAGCCCAACACACCAGACAGTTGGAAAACAGAGGCTAAAAAAGGCAGGAAAATCAATAGACTTAATCAGTCAGCACAAGGTAGGTGATCCCATGCTCAGCAGTAGGGAAAGCACTAAGAGGAGAGTATATATGGAATCTGCAAGGATTCAAAGTGTGAGAACTCAACAAGTAATGTGTTCTCAGAACTTGTGCTGATTTCACATTTTTGGATAGAGTTCAACTTCATTATTGAAAAAATTTGAGGTAAACCATCTAATACTTTATAAAAGCTGAAAAAATGTGAACAATCTAGAAGCCAGTGTGTCTCATAGCTTTTAATGTTAATTATTAGTAAACTGATGACCAGTGGTCATCTTTAAGTGCCTCCCTATTTCACACTTTCATCTTCACACTTACTCAAAACTTCCAGCCTGAAAAAATTGCACTGACAAAGAATGAACGACTTGAATGACTCAATCTCACACACGTTGGTAAAACTTTCATTATAAAGTTTCAGTCTTACCATTTCCCTCTTAGAATATGCCTCTAATATTGCACATAGTCAAGGTATCACTTGTCTAAAAAAACCAACTATGTTCATGATGTTGTTTGGGACAGAGCGTGGGAATACACGCAGTTTAACATACAGACGCATTTTTTCCTAGCGAGTCAAAGAAGCAACAGTCTCTGCAGCCCTTTTATTTTTATAAAAACAAAGCATCAGCAAATCCCATAACACTTTAGTAAAATATTTCATTTAACCCCTTTATGATCTCATCTCAGACATAATGATGACAATATTGGGGAGCAGAAAATACAGACCCATTGCAGGATCAGCTCTACAACTGTATAGCAATTTTTATATGGTAACAGGGAATTTTCAGTCTCACTACTTCTATTCTAACGGAGAAAACAGGCTAATATTCTTAGGTTTCCTCTCATATATAATTAACTTAAAAGTTGCACCTCCTAAGACGAACCTCAAGGATGTTGGCATCTAATGTAAGTACCTACAAGTAAACAGAAAGGCTAATGCAGCCGTTATAACTAGCAGACTCACTCAAGGCCCTCTTGATCATAAATCTTGATGTAGTTGTAACACCTAAGGTAAGCACATACAAAAGTCATAATACAGCCGCAAGTCACCAAAGTAATGATAAGGCAGTATTTATCACATGGGAGAACACATATGCATTTGTGTCAGTGTAGAAAAACTGAAAAAGTAAGAACAGAGTAAAAACTGAAATGTAATATTGAAAAAAAGGTCAAGAGGGAACAATTAATTTTGGGTGGAGAGTTGCTAGAAGACATCATGATTACTTTGCAGGTCAGAACAATCCCTCTGGATGTATAAATAGTCCCAAGAATTTGTGCAGGTCCTGTATTGACATTGATAGAGGTCTTCAGTGATAAAGGGAGGAGAGATGTCATTTCTTTCCAAGCAGAGCTAGTTTAGGCAGATGTAGAGTGATGCCATCTGAGGGACCTACTGAGCAGCAAATTGTTCATCTCTGTTTACTAGATATAACTCTGCTGTCCCAAGGATGAAGAAAGGATAGACAAAATTCACAGTTGTAGTAATGGTAGAAAAAATTACTGGAGAAAGCGTGGAAAAAATCATAGTAATTTGGAGAACAAGAAGATATTAGTCAAATTTCAGGAAAGCTTCAAAAGTAGTTGAGGGCATTCAAGCTGTGCAGCAAAGAGATGGAGGGTCTTGAAAGAAGGGGAAAAGTTTTGGAAGGGTTAGTGAAAAGGGAATATTTTAGGGGAATAATTGTAGGAAAGGGATGCTAACAGCATTTGATGCATTTCAGGGAGGTTTTCACAAAAGACAGAGTGTGAAAAAAAGACAGAGGATTGCAGAGCGTGCTGCCTGTAGCATTTCTGAAAGGTGAGAAATGAGATGCCTGACCCTTCTGGCAGTTTGCTCCTCTCTGTAGTTTTTCTTCAACTCCTGTGGTACAGGAGGATGTTGTTCTTCATCCTCATGTCTTCCCCCTTTCTTTCTCTATACCTACAGCTTTCCCTCTCTGCCCTTTAATGCACCAGTCACACTTCCTTTCTCTACATAGGGAGGCTCTTGGCACTTCCCAGACTGTGACCACCAAAAGGGAAAGGACACAGGAGAAAGCAAAGGGGCAGGACTGAGAGAAGTCTCCCTCTCCCTCTCCTCCAAGCAAAATTTGCTACAGCAGCAAAGGGAACTCCCAGCAGATAGTCCCATCTGTTGTCCTTAGGCTGACACTTATCCAAAACCTCCTCTTATGGCAAATATAATTACTATTTACTCTCAGTGGTAATTTAAGGCACTGAATATTTTCCAAGCTTCTGTCAGTTAAGTTGAATTTTAAGACTGGAGAAGGAAGTTGTAGTATTTGTCTGGATGTTTTTTTTTTCTTTTTATTTTAATTCCATATTTGGTTGAGGGAAGGAAAAATATTTTTTCCTTTTTCTTCATTCTGGTATCAATCAGTGGGAGGGAAGAACCTGGTTAGAGAGTTATAGAAGGCAGAGCCATTTATGCTTCTGTATGGTCCTAGGAAATTCCGGATATTTTTATAGTTGGTTCATTCTCCTCCCAAGACTGTACACATGGTTCTAAAAAAAGGACAGAAATGCCATTTTGCAACTAGTTTTGAAATTTGTTTGCATTCCATGCTTTAATAAATTGAAGGCCTTTCTAACATTTTCTTTCAACTGAATGTTATCAGAGAGTCACTTTTACATTGAAAAATAAGAATTTGCAGAAGAATTATTCTAAGGCCTGTGGTCTGACATGCAGTTCAACACTCAGCTCCACAAAGGCAGCTAGGAGCTGCACTCCAACTGCAGATGGTGCAGCTTCAGAGGGCAGGTTCACATCAGAAAAAAAACGCACTGGAAGTAGCAATCTATCCTTCTCCCTTTCTCTCTTCTTCCCGGTTTTTGTTCCTTCTGACTCCTTTACACAAACATTAGCTGATCACTTTCTTTTTTTTGAAATGGTTACATTTCAGTCAGGTTTAATCAGATTGTAAAGCTATGAAAATGCCTGTGCTGACACAAGAAAAAGCACAGAAACATAATGCAAAGGTAGAGACAATCTGATATTAAATGGGCTTAGGCTGATCTTAAAAAGAAATTTTGGAACTCTCACAAACTCCAGGAAAGTCAGACTGGAAAAGCTTTATAACTGCCACCTACTGAAGGATGGCCCTAGGGACAGAAATTGTTCTACTAAAGGGTGATTGTCCTGTTACAGGAGATGGCACCTGTCACTGAAATGCTGAATTGCTCAAGCGACAATCATCAGAAAACAGGCACATTTTGTTTAGACACTAGCCCAGGTGTTATTTAAATCAGTTTCATTGATAATAAAGAAGTCTTCAGTGAAGTGGAGTTTGATTTCCTCATAGACTTAGACTGTTAGTGTTTCTACTATATTTGTTTGAGAGACATGAGCAGGCTGACTTTTCCTGTTAGGAAGATAACCTGACATGCGAACACCATAAATAACCTTGGCTTGTGCTGGATATGTATTTTGCTAGAGTGCTTTTTTGAAGTAATCTTCTTTGGGTCTCAAGAAGGCCAAGATAGTTTTATTCAGATAAGTGAATACAGAGTTTTTTTAAACCTGACTATACTCACTATGTGCTATCATGACTTTGCTTCATAGGTGGTAACATAATTTGCCTGAACTTCTTGAGATGAAAAAGAAACTATATTTTATACACATATGTAAATATATACATACACCGCCCCCCCATCTTTTATTGCATTTAAGATTTTCCTTTTTTGTTGAGATTCTCTGAGTAAAATCAAGGAAGTGTTTGATCTGTAGTCTTTCCAGGAGCAACTGACAACCTGAACTAGGCGTCGTTCTTTTACAGCCTATCCCTGCAGTGGGACCAAACAGACAGATCGTTTCACTGAAATGAGTCACACTTACTTTCCTACGAAATATCCTTTCAAGCAAATGACTCCACAGAGAAATTTTAAGACAGCGGTACCTGAATTGTATGTAGTAATGTGACATCTGATCAATAGCTCTGTCACAGCACTAATCATACAGACATGCTAACAAACCACATGTTATAGCTAATTGCAGATCTTGAACCCTGTCTGTCTCATCCACTAATGCAGGTGCTGAAGAAGTGAAAATAGTGGAGTTTGTTGACTATTTTAGTTGTAGTTGGAGCTATAGGTCTGATCTGCTCTCTTGTAATCTTTCTTTCACTTAAGAAAATCAAGAGAAAGGTATTTGATGACTGAATGATAGTAATCATTGGCGTATAGTCTGTCATTTTTAACAATAAACCTTTCCACTTGTGGTAAGTTACTTATTAAAATAAAATATGGTCGTTTTCATTGGGACAGCACGGTTTCCTGCAGATTTTTTCCCATTTGAGTGTTATTCTTGAAATTAGCACAAAGTAAGGCAGCTTGTGTTAACTCTTTCTTATGCTAAACAGCCCTTGTTAGTTTAACAGAACAAAAGCTTTGATTGTAAGTGCAAATATGTGTGAGAATGTAGAGCCAAAGCACATTGGTGGCTTTTTTTCTGAATGACTTGTTTTGGTGCAAGTTTCCAAATAAAGATTTAATTGCACCCAATTGCATCAATTACAATATCAAAGCACAGAAGTTATAAAAACAGAAGGTGCATACACAATGGGTATTTCACAGTCTGTTTTGAAAACAGATTAAACACAGTTATAATGATCATTTCTTCAAAAGAATTTAGAGATTATCAGAAACAGAACAGACTGTGGATTTTAATTGAAAACTCAGTCTGAATTCATCGTGTCCCTCCACCCTAGTCTGGTCTCCTTCACAGCATTGAACAGCATAGTTAATGAGCTGTTTTAACAGGAGCATATTTTAAACCAGGAGATAAATAAGGTTGCAGTACCCAGTTCTTAATATTGCAGTGCCTGTGGTAATTCTGGGTGATCTCACTTCCTACACTTATGCATTGACGTAATAACACTTAGCACCTGTATGTATAACTTAGCAATTCATTCTAACAACCCAGACACTCTTCACAGGCCCCTCAGATTTGAAAATAATTATCTGTACATTTCCAAGAAGAAATCTGACTCCTATATACTTGAAAGCCCTTTGTGAGTCTTAAATTTCAGAATCTGTCTCAAGAGAATAAAAAAACCCCGCAAAAAGAACAGAGCATCTTTTTATATTTTGAATACTAATAATCACAGAAACCTTTGCTTAGAACATAGAAGCTCCCTGAAGAGTGTTCTGATAGAAATTATACAATACAGTACATATTAAAACCAAGTGATATCAATAATACTTTTGAGAAACATCAGCCTAAATTTGAACGTCATCTAGGTAAACTGAAAATGTTTAATTAATACAGTTCAAAAGTTATTAGATAAAATGGAGAATATAAGTAAGTTCTGCTACATATTAATTGATGACAAAAACCACGAATATATTGAAAAATGTGGAGAAATTTCATACAACAATTGAGAGAAAGAATTTCTTTGTGAAAATAACATACTGGTTAGGTCAATTAATCTTTTTTTTACACAAAGATTATATTTTCTGAGGTTCTTTATTTCCACAAACAGAATGACATTACAGACCTTCCAGGCAATATCTTTTTTTTCTGAAGGCTGTTTTAATTCTGATCATTTTGCCAAAGCAGAAGTCGCTGCTGAGACTGCTTCCCATCCCAAATTAAGCCTTCAGTCTTGTCCACAGGGTGAGATCTGGACCACTTTGACTCTTCCTAAACACACGTGTGTGATCTCTCAATTGTCTTCAGTGCCAGGTCAGGGCACACCACTGCTTTGCTGTCATAGTCCATTCAGCTGCTTAGAAACTCTCTGCTGGCCTGGGACCCCACTCCCTAGGACTACTCAGCTTTATGAATGCAGAAGATACACCCCCTCCACCCTGCCCCCATCCATACAGCACTTGCATTGATTTTGCCTGTGCAAAAAAAATCAGCCTTTTTATTTTAGGAAAGTTAAAAAAGCCTTTGGAAAAATTGCTCCCTCATAAATTTACTTGGCTTTTTACTCTCCTAAATCTTAAAGCTGAATTCTAGCAGTGGTTTAAATCATTGCAAATTTCATTGATAGGATTGAACATTTTAATCATGCTGACATGAAAAATATCCAGTACTATATCCATTGCATAGTCGAAAGTAAAAATTAAAATGATCTAAAAATATTAGCTAACTTAAGATCATCAAAGACAGCACTTGAGAACACTGAAGGATTAGCAATCACAGCCAAAGATAGCCAGGTGGCTAATTCAAACACATTACAAAATATTTCTAAAAAGTAGAAAACCACTGTGGTTTTACATCAGATCGTATTTCTGTGCAGTTCTGTCACTGTCTTTTTTTATATTGCAGACAGTCTTGGAAATAAATTTAGCAATCACCTACATCTCACACAAGTTCAAGTGCTGGCCTGACAGTAACTCTGATGGACATCCTCTCCACTGTGCCTGTGCAGCCACTTTGCATCCTCTGCTGGGTAGAGCCGGCAGCCCTGGAACACAGCAGCATCATGCACACAGCTGGCATGAGCCTTGCCTTGCACAGGGAGATCAGCTGCCTCTCACAGCAAGCATTACTGTGGGAGAGAGAGGCAGAAAAACCTCTCATGTGCATGGGATCACAATGGCAATATAGAATCATAGAATCATAGAATCACCAGGTTGGAAGAGACCCACCGAATCATCGAGTCACACACAGGGAAAAAATTATCTCCTATATAATCCTAATTCACCTATTGTCACTAAGTGGAAGCATGCGAGGTGCCCTAGATGACAAAGGCCACAGCAATAGCTTGCAAATTCTCTTAACTTCAGTGCCATGCACTTAATGAGTCTTGGATGTTGGGTGGTGTAATGACCCCAGCAGGGTCAAGATGCATGGGCCAGGCAAGTGCCTTATGTCTTCAGCTTTACCAATGAGAACACAATTTCTGATAGTCTTCCCTTACTCTCTCTGAAACATCTCACTATTATTTACCTTTTTTTTTAGACACACATGCTCCAGCCTTGAAATAATAAACAGACACAGGGAGAAGGATACAGTGGTTTAGAGAAGAGGTGATTGAATAACTCAGAAATCTTTGAACAAAAGAGCAGAAATTCTGTAAAGTCATGTATTTGTTTTAATTACCTGGTATTCTGAGGCCAAGATGTTTCAAAGTTGAATGACGGTAATGAACCTTTAAAATCTATATTTGGATGGATGAAAAAATAGCACTAAGCATCACTGTTGCCTGCACCTTGTAAGGAATGAGCAAATGGCTTCCAGGAGATCTGTGTCCACTCACCCAGGCAAGTGAGTCAGTGGCTCTGGTGAGCCACCAGTGTAAATGAAAGTGGAGACAGGAACTAGCTCTGGGAAAGACTCCGGCATAGAAGACATACAGTTTATGCCTGCAGATTTCCAGAAAGAGGAATGAAAATTGTGTTCTCCACTCCCTCTGCCACCTCCGCCCAGTAAAGCTTGATTTCTTCTTTAAAACATAGTACTAATGAAACTTGAAGGAAAAGTATCTTAATTAATAAAGGCTATCTGCAGAAGAGGGAGAACATTGGGCTGCAGCAGGATAGAAATGAACAGAGAGACATTTTGCTAAGCAAACAGTGAAACTAACCTCAGGGGCAGAAAAGCCAGGTGCTTCATTTAAAAAAATGCATTGTAAAGATTTTCTCATTTTACACATTTAGGGACAAGCCCAGCAGGACAACACCGGTGGGCGGCCAAGAGATTTACTCTGAATTCTCATCAGTGCAATACAGCAGAATTAGCTTTGTAGTCTCTGGGGAACAGCTCCCTTTTGGTCAAAGTATTTTACAGACAGGTTGCCAGGGACTGAAATCCAGTGGAAACAGCAGTTCCCAAACTAGGATTCAGGCTCTGGGAAGGAAGGAGGGATACTAGAGGTACTGTCAGGGCTGCAAGCAGAGATGAGTGGCTATAACACTGAATACTGGATGCTGGATGAGTTGGGGAGGAAAGGGGGAGAGAAGGGTCATGAATGGTAGAGTTCATTTGGGAGAGGGGCACGGGAAAAGTAATTTGGGAAATGCTGCAGTAGAAGCCTTTTTTCACAGTCCCTTCTTTTCCATTATTGTTTCCTTGAACAAAAGCACTCGATGTAAAGTCAGATCTTTAAAACTAAAGGACCTGACACATATATCCTTATCTCAATATCAAATGTCTCCTGTGATATTTGCAACTCTTATACCATAAAAAGAAATGTTTGAATGCAGAGCTCATTTCCTGGTTTCTGAGAAAATGACATCCTCTTCCTACTTGCCAGTTTCCCACATCTCTCTGTGCTTAGTGCTGGTGGATTGCTTTCCCCATCATTGTAATGGTTGTTCTCTTTTCCATCAGCCACAGCCTCGCATTTGGTAACCTTTGCCCTTCCATTTGACCGGAGCCAAAATGCCACCTTTAGAAAACTAACGTACTGAAGAAAATGGAAGTGTGAAGCTGAGTAACCCAACATGCTGTTATCTTAACCCTGTTTGTCACTGGTGTTTACCTTCTAGAATTTACCTGTGGATTTTATAGTCAGGAAAAATTTTCTAAAGACATCGGAGCATTTGGAAACTCCTGATCTCCTTATCAGCCCAGTCTTCTTTAAAACTGAACCTCTACCAACACTTTAAATTTGAGGCAGAGCAAATATTTACTGAATAAAGAATAATACTTTACCTGCAGGCTTCTTTGAAATCTTCTTGTCATTATTAGAAATTTCATTGAATTATCTTGCCATCCCCCAACATTCTGCTGACACAAGAGAGCTTCACCTTCTTTTTGATCCTACAAGGGAAGCCATGTGGAAATGATTGAGAGTGACGTCATGAGTTCAGCATTATGATTTAAATTTGGGATCAAGCAGAAGGAGGGGAAAAAAATTACACGCATCCATGGCTACGGTGTTTGGGTCATTCAGATACAGGTTTAAAAAAATAAGGTCTTGGCTCAGTGAATATGAAAAGTACCATGAGATCTTTCAATAGGAACTATTACTTGCCCTCAAATACATAGTCTAAACTTCGCTTCTAGCTTCTTCGCTAGTCTTTCACTGTTTGTGTGACTTTCTCATTGCTGTTGTCAGTTACTAGAGGTAATTGTGTTTGGTGATGTTGCATGTAAATAAGTTTTAGACATTTTAAAAGGAGAAGCATGGGTTTCTGTAAGCTTCAGGCCCCTTTCTGGCCTCTCAAGTTGAGCTCCCAGAGCACAAAATGCACAGGGTTTAAAACATTCACTTATGATTATTGTAGTAAAATTCAGGCAGGAGTCTGGAAGGTGACCTTCTTAGAGAGGACATTTGTATACAGAAAAAGTTGAACAAATAAGTTACAGGTCAGAAAGAAACAGCTTACAGGGAGAAACTTAAGGAACTGCTTAGTTCATTACAACTGAAGACTAAGAGAGGAGTGGCCCAATTTCATCAGGAGTCCACCAGGAAGAATCAGGAGCAGTGCTGGAGAGTGACACTGAGGGTGATTTGGCAAGGTGCTATATATGTGTTTTCTGAGTCAAAGTAAATCATGACAGGAACTCACTACTAAGAAAAGACCATTTCCTAGTGTCATGAAGAACAAAAGTGGCCCCCTTTAGATGACTTGCTTCAGACAGTCTCAGATTATGCTTTATTCTGTGTATTTTACTGCATTCAGATCAGAGGAATCTGGGAAGATATGGTGCACAGGACAGTTCTCTTCACAAATTGTATAAATCTAGAAGGCCTTTAGAATTTAGGGTTTTTATTTCTTCCCTTTTTAAACCACAGGTGTTTGGAATGTGAAGACAAGTTTTCTTATAACAGTTTTATGTCAATATAATCAGAGAGGGTTGAGGACAGAGTATAGTCTGTGGTAGTGTATAAGAGGACATCAGAAGCATTATAGCAAACATAAAGGTAACCTGAGATCCAGAGAGAAAATCCAGCTCTTTGAGTTTACAAGCTAGGTAGTAGACAAATGTGTTTTCTTAAATAGAACTAGTATTTTTTGCCACCAATGAATAATGTTTACCTCTCACTTCTGATTCAACACCATGCTCATATTAAAAGCATATAAATATTTCTCTATATGTGAATATCCAGAATTATATACAGTCTGTGACTTACAGTATTCATTAAATCTCTCTTGTACCACACACACACAACACCAACTAATGAATGAGACAAGAACTTTCAGCCCCAAGGCTCATTTCTGTGTTCTAGGTTTTCTAGCGACCTAACTGTCAATGTCTTAATGAGGCAAGGCCACCAATTTGCTTGCTTGAAAACTTGTGCTCAAACTCAGGAAACCATGCATGTAGTCAGATAGGAGTCATTGGTTTTCACAGAAAGGAAAAAGTGGATTCACTTTTTCACTTCAATTCACAGCTGATATACTTGCTACTGTGGAAAAGCTTCCTCAGAGTTTTCTGCTGTAGAGCAAAAGAAATGGCTAACTCAAGAGGTGATTTACAGTTAAGACCCTGGTTAATCCATCTGACTGCAAGTGGTTACTATCTTCCACAAACAGTCCCTTAAGCAGAGCACTAAAGAGGAATCTAAACTGAGATGTGGTCTTTATGAAACCTATGCTTCCAAATGGAGTCATTTGGCAAGAGTTATACAAGAAGCACAAGCTTAAAAAAATAAAAACATGAATTATATATGATGTATGCGAAGTAACATGTGGATATTCACATTTATATCCCTTTCTAGTAAATATAAAAGATCACATGCAAATTTATTTCCAGAAGAATTCTGTAATTTACATAAGAAAGATAATATTATAATGTTTAGATGGCTATACATAACACTGATTTTATTTATCTGTTAATTGAATTTCTTCTCTTTATAAATTGTTCTCTGTAGTTCAAAATGGCAAAGAGCCATTGCTTACCTCATATTGTAAGCAGAGCTTACATATTATGATGTTAAATACAATTTGCTGACTGAAAGGCACCCAGAGTTACTCTGTATGCAAAGACCTACGGGGAATCTCTTTAGGAGTTACTGTCTTGGAGGAGAGATGAAACTGCCACCTCCACCCAGGAATTTCCAGGACAAAAGTAGAGAACTTGCAGCAGAGACAGTCATCTTGGGCAGCAGCCTGTAGGGAGAAATACGGCAGGTCCATGCCTTGTTTGCCCAGCTCACAATTACATGTAGGAGAGAAAGCTCACTTTCATCATGGTGTTGGGCTACTATGTTGTACCACTTTCACCATGTGCTTGGCATAATATGCTGTATTAGGACTAATTCCTCACCATTATTCCAACAACTTTAGATCCAAATAGCAAATACGGGAAAAGGCTGTTTCCAGAAGACATGGAGAGTGGGTAGCTATGGGTAGTCACAGGGTAGCATATTAGAAGATTGCAGTTAAACCCTCCCTTGCATTACAAACTCTAGCTATATCCAGCTGCCGTGCAAGACACCTATGATGGAGAACCGCAACTGAGGAGGACAGATGCACATGTCCCTTTCCCAGGCAGCTCTTGCTACATATGGGTTGCTACTCAGGGCCAAAACCTGGCTGAAGGATGAAAGCCCTTATTGCTCTTTGCTAAGCAAATGGAAATACTAGCCTTGCTGGAGTTGCAGTAACCTTTCAGTGAGCATTTCTGTATGGCTTACCCAACACAGCATATACACTATGTGTAGATACTTCTGCACAACATAAAGTTTTCTGGATGTTAAATTCCAGGGCTATCTTTTCACTGGTTCATAAAGACCACAATGGCACTCGAGTTTCCTTCCATTTCTACCCTGGCTTTCTTAGGCTTTCCAAGCCATATGGCATTGATGGACCCACCCAGTCATAAATCCCACCAGTCCCTGGGCTGTAGCCCTGAACCTAACTGCTGCAGCAATTTAATTTGAGCCATATACTTTCTGGGACAGCAATTCCATACGTATTGAAAGCAACCCAGTGAAAAAGGAACTGTCTGAACTTAGACATTGACTTTAATGAAGATTTTGCCTGTATATGCACAGCAGAACTGAGCTATTAACTGCTGATAAAGGACTGGCTCTTTGAAATATGTTTTGTACTTTGATGTTTTTTTTAAGAAGGAAGTTAAGAGAAGTTAAAAGAACATTTAGATTCAATGATCAAGTACTCAAAACACTTGGAAGTTCTTAAATTAAGGTGGCATTTAATAAGGTGAGGGTCACATACATTCAAGTTTAAGGCTATAGTTGGGGATATAACCACTCTTCTGCTTCTGTGCCACCACAGTGTTCTTTGACTCTTATAAACCTCATTCATCTTCACACCTTTTTTGCATGTTTATTCCTGTCTCTTTCAAATTTGCAGCTTTCTATATTAATTAGGTTTTCTTCCTCCTTCTCCTGTTTTATTGCAAACGATATGTTCTTCCCAGTCTAGTAAATATAAAATACTATAAGGTGAGACTTGTACCTCTCTTGCAGTTCTGGGAAGGTACAACACCGATCCAACTGGTGTATCAGAGCTGAATGAGGATGGAGCATGTTCAATGCAGTGGAATTTTTTGCAACTCTGCAGTTTTCAAATATATATACTTCTGCCAATTGTAGATAGATTTTCAAAGGGATGTCAATGAATAATACATTCTTATTCTCTGTTGCCAAGTTTTTAGTCTCTTATTGGGAATATTCTATTTTCTATAAATAATTAAACATCCCAGCCAAAGCAGATCTGGTTTTATAGGCCCAATGGTTATCACATTTCTCTGGTCTGTTGTTCATATCCCTGTTTCAAATTGGACAGCACAGCAACTTTTAATTTGCTGTTCTAGATTTCAGGTAAGTGATGTAAACAGAAGGCTTTTCTCACATTTCCATGAACACAATTCCAGGAGATCATTTATTTGTTCTCATGTCAACTATGCAAATTTTCATTTCTTGGCCGCACGTGGCCTTGAAAAGCGTGCCTTCTGGTACAGATTAATACTAATGGAAACAGTTTGAAATCATTCTTATCATCTTACTAGAAGAAACAAACAGTCTTTACTCCTTAAATGTCTGAAGATCTAAGTTAACATCCTTATTTCACAAACACTTGTAGATCTGGGCTTTAATCAGCTCTTGGGAAGTATACTATTTTCTACTGCTGCATAAATCAAGCTTCAAGTTCATTTTAAAAGATCAGTATGCTATATCATAATACAGCAAAACACTACACTACAGCCATCTGTGTTTGTTCCACGATAACAGGAGGAAGTTTTTAAAAAGGACTTTTGGAATGCAAAGGAAATTCTCAGATGAAAACACGATTAATCTCCCAATGTTCGGGTGACGAGATATAGAATAACAGAGGATGACTAGCAGACCTAACAGAGGGTGTCTTCTCTTGTGGACACACATAGATGCCATCTGGTGCCCAGTTGTCTCATTTTTCCCTCTGTATTTAGTTTCCAATATAAGAGGGAAATCAAGAGCAATGATCATCTGAGAAATGATTGCTCTACGTGTGGTATCGCCATCACAGAGCCGTTTGGGGATAGGCTGACAGCTCTTACAACCTCTGGCTCAATCAGCTGATGTTGAGCATGGAAAGATGCAAGCATTTGCAAGGGAAGCTTTTAGTTCTGCTTAGCTTATTTGAAAAGAAACTTTCAAGATTATGGAATGGAAGAAGGTGAAAAGAGAGGGAGAAAATTAATGTTGTACCTTCCATATGAGATTTAACATTTGTTTCATCAAATGATGATAAAGTACAGATCACTTGATTTTATAATTTTTGTAACACAAATTCTTGAGGGAAAACATTCAGGGACCTAGAAGTTTTTGGGAATATTATAACATATTCTGGAAAAAAGTTGGTGTGTTATGCTGTGTTTTGTAACTGACCACTAATTCCCTATATTAGCTTGCAGTTAACTCTCTCTTTGTTTAAGTGTGGAACAGGCTGCTGAGTCAAATATTTTACTGAGTTCAATTTATGATAAGTATGCTGGTCAAATGCTGTGATGATGTGCATTAAATGAGTTGCACAGCAGTGATTGAGTTACGCCGCCTTCCCACTGGAGCGCTAATAAAAAACTTTATACTTTACGAACTATTATGACTCTCTATATGCCACATGAAATAAGGTATTAAAATGTTTTAAAGAGCTTTAAAAATTTTATTGGTACTTTTTTGGTATTGCTCCACCTATAAAGTTGGACTTCCTTAATTAGTAAGAGTCTATGCTCAGAGAAAAAAATCCCAAATGTCTGGGAAATATTTGACCCTGTAAATTTTAAATACCCCAACTATAGTAGCTTTTGCTGTCATATGGTTAAATAGAGTACAGTTACACCAAGTGGTCATTCCCCCTAGGCAGAATGTATATACAGAGTAATCAGTATATTCCTTTGGGTTTTTGGTGTAATTTCAAAGTGAGTTAACTTCTTGGTTTGGGAGAACTATTTTATTCCTCTCAGGATTTTTCTGCATATTAAATGTCACTGCATACAGAACAGTAATTAGCTATTCTAGACATCATAATAGTATCCAGTCAAAGTGTTTATAGCTGCAGATGGATGGGTCAGCAATGCCCTTGTGAGAAAACATTTTTCACTAAAGGAAGCAGTTGGACATTCTAACTGATTAAAAAATCATGGAGAAGCATACAAATCTGATGTCCCAGAAAAATCAAACAGTCGTATTTTTTGCAAATGCTGGCTACTCCTCTGTTAGTTTGTCTGATGGTTATGTGCTTGAATGGAGCATTGGAACCCTGCACACTTCCAAATGAGGCCTGGAACCATAGATGTCTGTGCTGACCTACACTTTAACCCTTTCTTGCAGCTGAATTTTTCTGCTTTGGCAAGTACCCTATTTGCAATGCATAGATTTCTTAAATTGTACCAGGCACTTAAGTATTCTTGCCCTAACACACAAGATTTACAACCCTGGAGACCTCCATAAAAGAGTTTGTGCTTTAAAGGTCCATGAGTGGAGCAAGAAGAGGGCAAACAACCATGCTAGCACTCACTGAGAGAGGGCAATTGACTGGGGTAAGGCTGTTGAAAATTGGGGAAAGCGTAACTAGGACCACCTCTCACCACAACACCCTAACTGCACTGAAGCAGTGTCGTAGGAGCTTCTCTTGGCTCCGACCTTAAAGAGCTATGTCTTAACTATGGGGTTTTTTTGTATATTGATAATATAACTTACATTACAGTCCCATAATGGTGTTTTGCCACTGTGTGTTTAGATAAATGATCTTATTCTTTTCAGCACTAAATCAGCTAGCTACCATGGTCTCAGTAATGGCTACTTAGTTTCCTCTTTCTTTCTGCCTCTAGGTTATTTTCTTCATCTAAGAAAGTAGCCAAATTCAGGGGAATGGGAAAAGGCACAGGGTCCTCTTTCTGCTTCCCTCTGCAGAGGGACAGGTGAATTCTCACGGCTGCCTCTGCACCTGCTCCTCCCCCATTTTTAGGGGTAAGGTGCTACAGAGACTCTGAAGCATCACCCAAGCTTCACAACAGTGTGCCATCTGAAAAGATACAGGCAAATGCTGCCCCTGCTTTCTCGCTTAGGACACCACTGCAGTACAAACTACCCTGAGGAAAAGCAACTAGGATAGTGAGACCAGTACTTTAAACAGGCCCTTTGGAGGCTACATCTGCACTACAGCTGGCAGTGGTTTGACTGCAGAATAGCAAATTATTTTAAAGTTGCTGGTGAGAGGGGGATGGTAATTACTGCAGCTACAAGACACCACAGCTTTGGCTATAGTTGCTGCTAGCAGTATTCCACTGTTATGAGGACCTGAAATTAGCTCTAATATATTTACATACTTCTGATTGCAACAATGAAAAGTAAGTGGCAGGACCTGAAAGTGTCTTCATGCTAGTCTAACTGATGTCTGAATATCTCTCTAGAAAAAGGGAACCAGCGAGTTTTCTGTGGAGATTGTGGTGGAAGCTAGTGAGATTTGCAACTCACTCTATCTATGAAGAAGGATCTTTAGCCTAATTTACCTGAAACTATCAAAGTTAACACTTAAGACCTCACAGTATTTTACCGCTGCTTGCAAGTCTTGGTAATAGCTAAAAATTAAGGCCTGGCAAGAAACACCACATGATCACTTTGTGTATAAGTGATGGTATAAGAATGTAAGAAAAGCATTTTTAATAGTAACTGAAATACTAATATCTATTTTTAAGATATGCAACTAGACCATCTAGATATCAATATAATACCTCTATGTGGGACTTTGCACTTCAGTTAGTGCTTATCCAATACACATTTGTGGGACATAAATATGATTTGAAACATCTGCATCACAGTTGTGGAGTGTCACATGGACACTTATACTTTTCTATATGCAGTTTTCCCCTACAACCTCTTTTATGGACCATTTTCATTTCAGAAGGAGAAGAGGAGAACACAGTAGCTCCAAAAAGAGTTAGGAATGGCTACGTTAATCTAAAGCATAACAAGAAACCGCTGACAACACAGTTCTTTAAAAACATGAGTATCCCTCACTCACCCACATCCTCTCTGCAAGACAAACTGAAATTTCCTTTTGCTTTGTCCCGCATCCAAATTACTCATCTTTTTGACAAAAGAGATGTTGTTATTAAAGCATACAAATTCCCAACACAGTGGCAGATTTTTAGAGGTTCTTTTTTCAGATCAACTAAGCTGGGTAAAGCATTCCATGGTGGTTGTCCTCTACCCTCAGCACATATTCCCACTGTGGTTTAATGTGCTAAACTGGCATCACCTCCTGCTTGCTCTCCTTTGCTCTGCTCCTTCCACTGTCTGTTCCTCTGCCTGTTTCCTTCCTCATTACAGGCCTCATGAGGAATGGCTGAGAGAGTTGGGATTGTTTAGCCTGGAGAAGAGGAGGCTGAGAGGAGACCTGAATTGCTCTCTATAACTACCTGAAAGGAGGTTATAGAGAGGAGGTAGCTGGCCTTTTCTCCCAAGTGACAGGGGACAGGACAAGAGGGAATGGCCTCAAGCTTCACCAGGGCAGACTTAGACTGGACATAGGGAAAAACTTTTTCACAGAAAGGGTCATTGGGCATTGGAAAAGGCTGCCCAGGGAGGTGGTTGACTCACCTTCCCTGGAGGTGTTTAAAGCACGGGTGGACAAGGTGCTGGGGGGCATGATTTAGTGTTTAATAGGAATGGTTGGACTTGATGATCCAGTTGGTCTCTTCCAACCTGTTTCTTCTATGATTCTATGATCTCTTACCTTCCTTCTACTTTTGCCTTGCAGCAGAGTCCGTTAACTCGGAGATTTAACTCACCAAACCAGAAGACAATTAGCCGTGCTTTTGCTGCCTTTCCCATCAGCATAAAGATCCGAGCTGGCTCACAGAAAACCAAAATGAAATGGAGGGAGAACATGATGGGGAGTGGGCAAGGAGGGAGATTTGCAAAGTGGGAGCAGAACCTTTCTCCATGGTAGCAGTGAGAAATTTTTACTTAACTCCATGTCTTCAGGTCTGTCCTGATCAGATGCAGCAAGCATGATAGAATCATAGCCCTTATGGATTTTACAAATGTTATGCTCAAATTCATTAATCAAGACAAGATCTCAGTTTCAACAAGGGTCTCCTAACTAAAGCTACCTTCTGAGTGCCCAGAAAACAACAAAATGTCCTTTTTTCCCACGTTCCCTCTAGAGTCATTAGGTATTTCACAGTGACTCCATGGAGTAAAAAGAGTAGAGAAAACATCATAGATTTTCAAATGCACACCTGAAAGCAATGATGACAACTTTCCCTTCTAATTTTCCTCCGCATCTTCAGCCTATCTAGCTGTTTTGCTGTTAGCTGCCAGTAAGACATGTAGCCAACAGAATCATAGGCATCACATGGCATGTGATGAATTTACCATTACCTCTTGCTCATAACTTTGGAAATTCAAAATGTTCACCATCATTGCTGAACATCATTTGGGAAGCCGGTGCACAGTAAAAATAAGTGGTTAACCAAGTCTGTGGAAAAGCAGGAGACCTAAAAACCTAATTACATGTTTAACTGCACAAGTGCATGCTACTAAAGCGTAGATACCAGATTACAAGGCATGTATTCATAAATCCAAACCTAACACTAAGCCATAGTTACCCTTGCTCTTGCAAAATGTAAGCTGAGATCGATTATCCTTTTTGTTATCTTCCTGCAAACTATAAGGTACTTTGGAAAAGAAAGTAATAAATAAAACAAAGTAACTTCCACTTAAAATGCACCATATACTGCCATAAATACTTACTAGGAGAAAAATCCCAAATGGAGAAAAACTTAATTAGAAACTTTTTCTAATGGAATCTGTTAGAGGAACATGAAAATATTGCCACTTAACAACTCTCAGTTGTAAAAATGTGGTGGGTTAATGTTTGGTAGTCAGCTGCAAAGTTACTTCAGTGCTTTTATGTAGCATGGCAGTCCATAACTAGGATGTGTAAATGCTTAGGCACCTCAGTAACTCCAGGTATTCTGTGTTTCTGTTTAAAGGATCCATTTCATGCAAGATTGCTTTTTCTGCATTAGACAAACTTACTGTCACTCTGCAGTTCAGAGTTCTGGTTTTCAAGGCTGATGGATATTTGGAGATCCTGTTGACATCTCCGTTTCTTCAGCACTGCCTGTCACCACACCTTATTCCCATTGTGGGGCTGTCAGAATGGTTCTGATCCTCCGTTGAGTAACTCAGAGGAACCACAGGCTAAGTGGGTAGCACTGACAGATATGCATTGATGTGGATCTCACTGGCAAATTCAAGTACTATTTTAGGGTTTTCTTTTTTAGTATTCACAAATCAGCAAGTAGTGAACTGGAACATGAACAGCCTTCTCCAGTAACATTAAGAGGTTATAATTCTTATAATGTTTTCTTTTTGGAAATGTGAGTGCATGATGCCTTAGCTTGTAATACCCCACATCTCAGTGCAAGGTTGAGAGCATCAGTAAAACCATTGCCCATTAGACTAAGTGATTTCTTGCTTGTTTTGGCATCTGTCCTACAATAAATTTCCTTACCTGAAAAAAAAATCTCCTTTTACTCATGTGAACTACCACATTGCCTGGGAGGATTGAATCACTTAGTGGGAGAGAAGGTAGGACCAAAGCCTATGGCCATCTTAAGCATATTTGTATATTTGCGTATTTAGACAGAGAAAGGAATGGAAAGCATTCCTCTGCCTGCCCCCCCGAGCCCCCCCCAGCTTTTCAGTGGCTGTCGTTTTGAGCATGGCTAGAGGTGGGATGAGGTTAAAAGTTCAGGAAAGAGAGAGAACACAGAACAACATCCTATGCACTCCCCATAACTGCAATAAGGGTCTTAAAACCCTTCCCGCATATTGCTGTATACAGTACTCACCGCAAGTAGTCCCCAATACTGTCTGACTGTGATTACAGTTCATTTCTCAGCCAGGAGCAGGGTAGGACAGTCCTGAGTCTGAGCAGGCAACTGTGCTTTCAGCACGCTTTGCTGGACGGATGCGACCTGGCATTCCCAATTAGGCCATTCACACAATGCAGTGGCCAGGCTGTGGCATTGCCATGCAGCCCAGCTCCTCGGTGCAATCTCCCTCCTGCAAACCCACTCCACTGGCATGGTTGTTCTGAGGTAGGGATTGTGCTCTCTGTGCTCTCTTCCCTATGCTTGGGTGCAATAACTGCAAGAAAATTTATACTTATTTTCTGTACATGGTCTTCTCTTTACAGGGAAGTGAAACTTGTGATTTTTTTACAGCTCCACATTGAAAGGATGAGGAAGGAATATGGGTTTCTCTCAGGCTTGTGAGCTGCTATCAGAAAGCTGCATTTCAAAATGGAAGGGACAAGTAACATCCCATTGGCCGACAGCCAGCAGACCACCCGAGGGAGACAGGGAGATGCCTGACTGGAGGGGTAACAGGTATTTGAGAGTTCTTGTAGTGGAAAAGGGGTCCGCTTTTACTTTCTTTGGAGCAGACTCATTCTAACATGGCCAGAGTAGATTCAACAATGCTCATCATAAATGACAAATTATTCACGCAGCAAATTTTGTTTGTGGCTGAACTACATTGAAACACAAGATTGGACAATTAGCTTGCCCCAGTTTTGCTAGTCTTAAGTTTCTGAGCTTAGAAATAAAACAGTTAGCATACATTGGCAGCGACGGAGACCAGAGCAGAGTCTTCATGTATTCTTGTGTTTCACTATTTCCATTTCCAACAGCCCAAATGATAACCCCAGAGACCCCTGCCTTTTATTTCTGCTTAACCTATATGGGAGGGAATCATGTTTGGTTCCAGTTGTTGCTGGGACTCTGTGTAGTGTCTTAATTCACTGCTGAATCTAGTCCGTGTCTCAAAATTTTTCATAGTGGTATGTCAAAGCCTTATTGCAGCTATCAAAAAAACTGTTCTGGGTTCATGAGTATCAGCAGTTCACCAGGTCTCCACCTGCAACCTACCACATTTTAGTGGGCACTTTATCTGTTACACTGCTTCCCAGCTTCTTTACCACAGTAGGGAATCTGCCAGCATTATTTTTCAGTCAATATTATTGAGGTGTTTGTTCATTGATAAGAGGAGATTTGCTATATTGAAATAACAACAGAAAGCTTCTAACAGGTGCTGTGTTAATTGTTCCTGGTAGCAAAGATCTAATTCATATGATAATCTGTCATCATCTGGCATTTCAGCCTAATTGATTTTTAATGCTATATTGATCTCAGCTTCCATAATTGGTCTCCTCAAATAGTTAATTTTATTCTTCCCAGAGAAAGGGGAATTGCAGGTTTTGTTTCTTTTAGCCTCTATTACTAACTGGTATATGCAGTCACCAAATTTAATTATCTATAATTGTTTTGTTTTAAAGAAATGGAATCTGTATTTCTGGAGCCTAAATAAAATATAGTCAGCTTGCATTTCATCTTGAAATCTTTATGTAAGCCAAGATTTCTTACTTGAGAATAGAAATTTTAACAAATGAAATTCAAAGGTCGTAATTTGCCTATCCTTAAAAAGCAATGATTTCACTACTTCACACAAAGGGTGTCACTCCTCATAATATCTCAGCTGGAAAAAGAAAAAGATGAAGAATTGTTAATGAAATAAAAGAAGAAGAAATGCTTGCAGGCTTTTGTGAATACCTTTCTCAACTGTTGTGTTCTAGTCTATATAAGCCAGCAGCCACAGATGCAGTAGCTATGCTAACAAAGATGTATGTTGCTCTGTGACCCTCATCATCCCTGTGTGCATCTGAAATCAGAGTTTGGAACTATAGGGTTACTGCAAATGTGGAAAATGGCAAGCAGTCAGTTCTTTCACCACAGTTAGCAAAATCATAACGATAATCAAGAAGAAAAGTGAAAGCATGGAACCTGTTCTTTGCATAGGGATAAGGAGAAAAGGAAGAATTTTAGTTCATCTAACAGCTAATGTGAACTACAGAGTGGATTCCTTCCAGAGCTAAGCTTGTGATTATATTAATCATACACACTAGAGCTAATGCTATATGTTACACTTCCACTATTTCAATAGCAGGCTAGAGCTAAAAAGGAGGAAAACAGTGCCCAATATTGGGCACACCATTAAGAGAAATAAAGAACAGGAAAGTAATTGCTGAAACAGCTAGTTGGCTGAATACTGAGGAAATAGTGAGTGAGCAATTATCAGTTTGCAATCAATGTGACCATTACTCTCTTCTATAGTCTCTTTTTAAGCACATCTTTTGCACCTGGCACTTCAACGAAACAGAAGCTGAAAGAGGACTCAGTAACATGTCCATAATAGACTGCTCCCCTGCCTTCAGGAGCAAGTGGTCATTTCAATGGCTGCAGATGTTAATGTAAGAATGGACACTGCTAGGTACCATTCTCTAGTTGTAATGCTGGAGTCCTTGTAGTCAACAGCTTAAGTTCTTTAATTCATGATACATTCTTTATGCTAAAAAGTCTCAAGGAAACACTGACAGCTTCTGCTTCAGATGTTCTCAGCAGACTGTGTAAATGATGTGTTGGTTTAGAAGGTCACATAGATGTCCCATATTTACTTACAGTAAAGGGCTTAATTGTATTTTTCTGATGCTGTCTGCCTAAATCGATCTGCATGTCAGCTGTGCGGCTTGCTGAATTCTGAACAGAGAAACTATGTTATAATTGGTTCTCATTAAACTGCTAAATGGAATACTAAAAGGTAGCTTAAAATCAGGTGTGGTTAATAAAGCTGTATTTGAATTGGCACACATATAGGTCCCATGTGTTTTTCAGTTTGCTAGTGTTGCAAGTTTATCATCTGTATTACCTATGGTTAAATTTTACTTCACTGCATTTACAATTTCTATCAAACATTGCTAAGTAAGCCCATGACCAGATTCATTAGCTTACCGTTTGAGGCAGCATAACACACCCACTGAGTTTACTGCATCTAAGAAAGTGATTTATGTCTTTAGATTAGATACAGGTCATGTGCACGAAGAGGGGATTTTCTGAAGAAGATAACAGAACTATACAGAGCACTCATTTGCTTGATGGGTGGTTATAGACCAGAGGCCATTTAGTGAGCATCTCTAAGCACTGAACAGCTTATGCTATCTGGAATAAAGGCACCTTAGCATAAGGCTTTGCAGTTCTATATGCATAGTTTTGCGCACACACACCCCACAAATACAAAGGCTTATACAGGTTCCAAGTTTCTTTTTACAATATTAAGTGATTGTTCTGCCGTAATGCTTCTCTTGTTTCTCACTGGTAACTTTTCTTTGGTAGACCTTGAGTTGTAACTTTGTAGTCTATCAAGTTAAAATGCTCACATAGCTGTTTCTCATGGGAAAGTATAAGATTCATGTAACTAATTGATTGCTTGTTGCTAAAGGAGAATTGTCGAATCAGCTTGCTAAACAATAGCCCTTATTAATTGAGTAAGGTATAAGAATCTGTTATGGACTTCAATAAACTGGCTCACTAGAATCAAATTGATTCACTATGTGATGTCCCTTTCCTCTGTCATTTGCTCACAGTTCACTTTCTGTGTTCAGATTGCAGAAGTCCCAAAGAATAAATCACAGGGAAGAGTTTAATCAGTGAAATTATATAAAATTTCCATATTGAAGAAAGCTGTGTGATGGGATCTGTTGTGGGAAAGAATATTTTCTTGTTTCTCCACCAAAATTTCTTTGCTGGGAGAGAGCATGGAGACCTTTGCAGCAAGCTTCTCCTGAGGGCTCCCTGCCTAGCCCAGGAGGGGGGCTGACGCCCTTCCAGGTCTGGCTGCTTCTCTCTCTTCAGATCCACTGTTATGACTCAGGCAAGGGCAAGTCCCAACTCTGACACAGATCCCAAAACATACTGGTATCCCAGCAAGACTGTGCGATACACACTCCTAGCCTGAGTGCCAAAACTAACCTTGGCCATAAGAATTTGGTCCTTGCAACTCCGGAGACATTGCGTTCTTCAGGTATGATAGATTTGTTGAAATATGAATAGTAGTTTTACAGATTTGCCTGAAACCGTCTTTCACATTCACAGTCATAAAAGCCACTCCTCCGATCTGGGACTCCACAATAGCTCCACAGTACTTTGTCTGGTTGCTTACATGGAAACACAACAGTAGGAAACAATTTTATGTAATTTAGCAGAGAGAAAGAGAGCAAAGGAGCCAGCATTGTGTGATCATCCAGCTCCCTGGACTACGATTAGGTAGTGCCTAGAATAAAGTATGGTCATCACTGCTTTACAACAGCAGCAAAATGCAACAGGTTTCTATCTTTCATTTTTCAGATTATGAAGCTGAAATAACTTAGAAAAAAGAATGTGAATTTTAATTAGTAATCATGCCTATGGTAAGATAAATTTATACTTGCAAAGGCTTCAACAGATGTTTTTCATTGTAATGGCTGAGATCCAGAATCCTTTTACATTCTTATTTTCTTTCTTCAAACTGAAACAAGACCAGAGGTCACTCCCTCACTCTTTTTTTTGGGGTGGTAGGGATGTGTGGGGGTATCTGTGTGTGAAAAAAGGGGACTCGTGTAGAAAAAAGAGCCTTCTAAATAGGAAAAATAAATCAGAAGTACCACAAACAAGGGTAAACTCAGATTTTCTGAGTGATGCAGACATTTGGAAATAAAAGCCATCTGAGACACTAATTTAAAAAACATCACAACTTCTTTTGAAGTGAGATTTTTCAATGAGGAAAGCAACTTCTTTGGCTCAAGGAAGGTGCAGTGGCACCACAAAGCTCATGCAACTTTCCCAAATACTTCCGAAACCCATATAAACTTATCCAAACCAAAAAGAAAAACATAAAATAAGATATTTGACTCACAAACTAGCCATTAAACTGCCAACTGGTTACAGAATGCTCCACCTGCCAAGGCTGAAATCTAGGACAAAACTCTCAGAGAGGTCAAATCCTGTAATCCCTACTCAGACCAAAGTCCTATTAACTCTGAAACTTCCCTGTATCATACAACAAAGCCACAGTTAAATGTTTTTTTGTTTTTTTTTTTGTCAGAACAGTATGCTTGTGGAATGTGCCAGAGTGCTAGTCTGAGAAAATAGAAGGCAGCTATAGCTGAGGTAGAAGCAGGACTTGCTTGTTCATCAACCTGCCATGACCTGAGGCCAGGACAAAAAGTTTAGTTTTCCTGCCTGCTTAAATCCCTAGCTTGGGAGCTTTCATGGCCAACAAGGGTGCTAATCAGTGTGAACTGTTGTGTTGACACACATGTACTGGGAACTAGGAGGAGAGCAACCTCATTGCATTGCAAAGAAATAAGTTTTGTTTAGTTAGGGTTAATGACTTGATTAGAATTTGAGCCAAGGTATAGGTGCTGTATCCACTGCTGGTGCTCTAAATTACCCGGCTTTACACAAGATCAAATTTATGTAACTGTCCAGACTAAGCAGTGACATAAATAAGGGTATAAATTTCATGCCAATGGTAAATGAGTAATAACGTGGTTGCAAAGTGGTATGCCTGTACACTGATTTGGCATTCCATGTGTGTGCAGAAGCAATTTGGTATGCCATGGGGACAAAATTCAGCCCTGGCATAAATCAATGGGACTCACAGCTATTGAACACCAGAACTGAAACAGGAGTCAGAGGCATTTTAGACGGAGTAGGAATTAGTGATGGGAGGAATATGTGAAGGGCATATGGATGGAGAACAGTAGAGAAGCCGAAAAGAGCAGTAAAGAAGTAAGGAGAGAGGAGGATAGAAGGTGAACAGGACCTTCTCTGTTCTTTTTACTTTTCCTTTTCTTCAATTGGAACTTGTTTTTTTTTTAATCCAAGCTCTGTGATAAATTGGGGAACAGCTTGGAAACACTTAAAAGCCTTTTAATGATCAGTTAGACCTGATGAGTAACAATCATTCAGATCATTTCTGAATGAGGTCCAGAGACCTCTGTGGAATTTCCATCTGCTCACCGCAAACAGCTTTAGGGGAATTTAGCCGCCAAATATGCCTGAATCCACAGTGTTATAAGTCAAGGTGAACTGAGCCCAATGTATACAGTTTTCTAGACCTAGTTTCCTACAGCAAACAGACCCTGAGTGATAAAACTACAGTTATACAAACACCCAGACACATGGAATTGAGGATACTGCAAATTTGGTGAAAACCGTGAAGTACTAAGGTGTAAGATGGGGAGCTGAAAACAGGCATGGTTTTACCAGGTGGCTAAGGCAGTTCAGTTGCAACTCATTTTATCAGGCACACTTGCATAACAAAAAACCAAAGGAGAGCTGCATGTCTCTGCTGGTTCCCTATATAAACTGAAGCATTCATTGCAGTGTTTATTATTGCACTGTGCAAGCCTAGAGGAGACTAGCAAACAATGGGATATGGTATTGCCTAACAGGTTCCAGATTATCCAAATAGCTTGTAAGTGGGCATGAGGGAGCAATGGAGAAGTCCTGCAAATTGTCACCATACATTTCAGACATTTATAAGCTCTCAGGTGTTGATCACAGTGGTTTATTTATATACTACATGTGCAGTGCTAAGGTTTTCAGCACTAACGGGGAACAGAAAGAAGCCTTTTGTTATTTTTTTTTGTTAGACTTTTTTCCAAACTGAGCATTTGCTACCAGTTTTAGAGGGCAGGTTTTGATATTTCAAGTAAAAACTTACACTGATGTTACTTTTGAACAAATTTCAACTATGCAAGGCTTAACAGACATTAAAGTCATGGGCATTTGTCTCATCACTATGTATAAATGCACTTAGATTGTCAAAGTACTCTCTGATAAATTTTCTGAGGCTTCCCAGAGCTGGAAACAATAAAATTCAGGATAAAGTATGGGTATGTGAAAGCTCCACTGTCAGCAAACTGTACAATTTCACTACAGTTTTTCTGTGCATATCACCTGTATTTGGTGATCAAACCCAGTAGAATCTACTTAACTGTATTCAGATCACTTCTAAATTTGGTGGCACATTTTCTGAATTTTTTTCTTCTTAACATACTGAAAGGATGCTTACAATTGATGTGTTAAGTGTAAATTTATTAAAATTATTTACCTGTTTCTTCAACATCCACCCACATACTGTCACTACTTGCCAGAAGTTTCATCCGCATACTTTGAGAAACACATTTAAAATCACAAAGTGGTGTCACTTTTTGTCCCAGTGCAAAAACTCTTTTCTTCTGCATTACTATAGCAAATCATAGAATAAATAAAAATTGCTCTTGGGTTCTTAAAAAAGCTCAGGCTTCCAAAGGCTCTCTGAAAGATAAACAAACACACATCACAGCACATCACCATCACCACCAAAATGCTGATTGCTGAGAGTTATGAATGGTTTCATGGCAATGGGTAAAAATTAATAACAGAGTGAAATGACGATAAATACTTTCCCACTGGTATATAGACTCTTAAGAATTATTTTTTTATATATTCTTCCTTGAGAACAGAGAGGATGAAAACTCTGGGGAAGCTTGCCACTCCCATGGACTACATTTACCAGAATAAGGCTGATGAAGTTGCCTTTGATTAAACTCAGTACATTTCAAAGCAAGCTCCAAGTAACATCCAGCATATCTAGCTCCTGGATAGACTCTGTTAGAGGGCAATGGTTAGGTTTAATCATAGGTGACCTAACTACCTACTTGAATTAGACAGATCCAGGATAAAATTTGAACTACAGTAATCACAAGCATTTAGCTTACTGGAGGCTAGGGCAAGGCTTATGCACAAGCACACAGGAAATTTCATGCATTGCCAAAGCCAGGCTAGGCTGTAAAGCCTTTGACACAGTCCCCCACAACATCCTTTTCTCTAAATTGGAGAGAAATGGATTTGATGGGTGGACTGTTTGGTGGATAAGAAACTGGTTGGATGGTCATATTCAGAGAGTAGTGGTCAATGGCTTGAAGTCCAGGTGGAGATCCGTGACAAGTGGAGTCCCTCAGAGTCCTGTACTGGGACCAGCACTGTTTAATATCTTCATCAATGATACAGACTGCAAGACTGAGTGCACCCTTAGCAAGATTGCAGATGACACCAAGCTAAGTGCTCCAGTTGTCGCACCAGGAGAATGGGATGTAATCCAGAGGCACTTGGACAGGCTGGAGGAATGGTCCTGTGAGAACCTCATGAGGTTCAATAAGACCAAGTGCAAGGTCCTACACTTGGGCTGGGGCAATCCCCCATTTCAATACATGATGGGGGTTGATGTGATTGAGAGCAGCCCTACAGAGAAGGACTTGGGGTTGTTAGTCAATGAGAAACTTGAAATGAGCTGGAAACATGCACTTTCAGCCCAGAAGAGTAACCATATCCTGGCCTGCATCAAAAGAAGTGTGGCCAGCATGTCAAGGGAGGTGATTATGCCCCTCTATTCTTCTCTTGTGAGACCAGGTACAAGGAAGAATTTTGTCACCATGAGGGTGGTGATGCACTGGAACAGGTTGCCCAAGGAAATTGTGGATGCCCCATCCCTGGAGGTGTTCAAGGCCAAGTTGGATGGGGCCTTGGGCATCCTGCTCTATTGGGAAGTGTCCTTGCCCATTGCAGGGGGGTAGGAACCATCTAGGTCCAACTCGAACTACTCTATGATTCTATGACTCTAGGAAATATTGCAGGGCTACTCTGGCTCCCAGAATGCTCCACAAATTCTTGGTTTTTCTGCCATCAAGCAGTCTAAGTAGTAACACTGATTCACATGGCCAGAGGTAACTGGGACAAGAGAAATACCCTGCAGGATACTTAACTGGCTCCGTTCTGCACAGCACTATTTCTCCTGTGGAAGAGCAGTCAGGGTCCCCCTGCCAGTCTCACAAGTGGTATTAAAGTTTAGTCATAACAGACAGAACATAGGATAAGAAGAAACTGATCGGCATATATTTATGTTAATTGTAGCACCCGTGAGCTTCATTCAAGATTGGAGCTCAGTGGCTATATAAATTAGATATTTGAAAAGAAAAGAATTTGCTGATTAACCTTGAATCTACTGTCCTCAAGCAAATGGAGGTTTACTTATGAGAAACACAATATCATTTGTTGAAGAATGTCATAAAAAATTGAGAATTCAATATTCTAAAGCTTATGCACAGCATCTTAATAAAATACTCTGCCAATCACACAGCACAGTTCAAACATCTTCTTCAGGTCATATTGGTTTTATCTAAAGCTAACAGCTGGTTCATTCTCCTTCACCAAAGAAATCTATGCACAACAGCTGTCTGAAAGCAACTTCCTGGGTCACCAGTTTAGTCACTTACTCCCTAATCATGAAATCCTTTCATGTACATATTGTCCCTAAAATCAGAAGTATTTTTCCCCTCTGCTCCTCCCTCCCCACCTTAATCTGACTCGAAGTTTGTTCCAGAAGCTGACTGCTCAGGTTTGTGTTGGACCTGTCCATACCTGGAAAAGAGCAGTGACATAGCGTATCTATCAGAGTTAGTTCAGCTTTAGAGCACATAAAGTTATGTCACTAGCAATTGGGACCCACCAGATAAGACAGCTCAGTTGCTGTGTGTGAAACAGCAGTGAAAATTGTGAAAATTCTTTTCTTGCTACAATTTCCTTGTGAGGATCACAGAACAGATGAAATGCAGTATCCAGTTTTACATTACCATAGTAAGGTTTAATATGGAGAAGTCTCCAAGGAATTCCTGACTTAGTTTCCCAGAAGTGATCAGTAGCATGTTCCAGAGAAAAGTCTACCTGTTCAATGGGTTTTCAAAGACCTCTGCAAAACTGGCCCTTAGCACCTGCTGTAGGTATTTGTTATACAGAGAGGCTCCTCATATGGTTCCTGTCTCTTTGTCCTGGTGAGACAGAGTGGTAAATGTGAGTATGGGATCAGTCCTTGGAGACTGCATGACAGCAGAGCTCCTTCAGAGCTACATAGCTACATAGACTATTGCACCAGCAAAGCTCCTGCCAGTCTGTCAACTGATATATGCATCTGGGCCTGGGACTGCTGTTTTGTTAGAAGAATGTTGCTTTTGCATTCATATGGATTTAGCTGTGCCCATGAGAACGGTGACTGGGGGATGCATGCTGGATCAAGCCCTGTCCCCTTTGCTCTAGGAAACTTCCCTTTCTGCTTGCCCAGTTGGGTGAATGGGCAAGGAAAACACAGGGGCAGAAGAAGGTTTCTCCCAAATGGTCCCTTACTCCTCTCTGCACTTCTATGGAGAACTAAAACGATTTTTAAAAGGGAGTGGGAGAAGAAGGAGAAAAAAGCAGTTGTCTTCTCTCCGCAGCAGGAATCACAGTGTGAAGAGCCACTGAGTGACAGAGTAAGAGTAGGAGGTTGGGCTTAGCTGCTTTTATTCCTGAGTGCATGTGGCTCACAACAAAAGCCATATGCCCTGATCCTAGACATCTTTAGATTTTTAAGCAGTCTTCAGCATGCAAGTAATTCTATTAAGCAGTAGTAATTATTACAACATATCTCTGTAAAAAATAAAACCAAGAAGTATCTTACGGGTGCATTAATTAAAATAGCTATACAGCTAACCACTTAGACAATGTTTGCAGACAGGAAGAAAAGATAAATTAATAGTCTTTTTTGGTGGGTGAGTTATTTGCAAGGCACTCATGATTTCTGCATAAGCATTCATTTTTCACAGAGATTGAAAAAAAGTTTAGAATAACACTTGTCAAACTATAGGTTATCTGTGAATTGTTCATTTTGGCTATTCACTGTCAATGACATGCAATTTGTCCCATGAAATATTGTTCTGCTATCTCAATGGGTGAGATAATTTTATAGAAATAAACAGCTGAAGAAGGCTAGGACAGGTTGGTGAATGCCACCATGCAAACTGCTATTCAACAAAAGACATGAGGCAGATTCTGCTCCTATTACTCCTGTATTTCTAAGGGACTATTCAGTGCAAGATTGACCAAGTTGTCAGTTACAAATTACATCAAACAAAAAACTGTGTGGCTTATTGATGAGTTTATTTGCAATGCTGTACTTTCTGTTCTTTGCATATTGAATTTGCCTGACACAATGAAGCCAATTCTTTATCTGCCATATTCTGGTACTAAGCAATTTTATATACATTTAGAAACAAAGCTCTAAGGTATGGTTCATTTCCCATTTTTCTTCCTCAGAAAAACAGCAGAAGTCTGCATACTTCTTACAATTCAGTTATACCACTGAGCAACAGAAATGTCTGATGGGAACTTTTCCATTTTTATAAAAGACAGTGGCTCAAGAAACAAACCCTTGAAGTAGAAAAATGATTTTATTCTGTATAGATATTTTGGCACAGACAGCCCTGTTGATTAACAAAACCAATTGACTAACATACTGATCTTATTAGTAAAATGAAAGGAAACTCTTACTTCTTATCCTTGCAGTTTAAGAAAACCGCACACTTTAATATATGAAGACAGAGACCTGAACATTTCCATGGAAGCAAATGATAAGAAAGCAAGCCCTATTTTGAAAGGTGCCTCAAATTTTAGAAAGAAAATACAGCTGGGCCCTCTTCAGTCTAGTCTGTTAACTAACCTCATCAGGTTGAAATCCAGCCTTTTCCTACAAGCACCAGGTTTTTGTAGTGTTTTCTCGACCCCCAGTCAGCCACCCAGCTCACTAAGTGCTTGCATATGCATAAACAGAGCAAGGCATCCTTCCCTTGTCTGCCCCACTAAAACCTCAAACGGTGAAGTAAAGGGAAACCTTTTAAGCCGGGTTTTAATTAGTACACATTGTTCCTTGGCTGGCAGGACAGGCAGAAAGGCCCAGTGATTTGAAAACTGCCATCACAGTGGGAATCTAACTTTGCAATTGAATCAATCTGCCTTGTATGCTGAAAATAAAAAAAGAGAGAGTAGACTAGGGCATTAATTATAGTGGTGTACTCATACAACTACATTTAAGGGTCTGTGAGCATTTCTCTCGTATATTTTAAAGAGGAAAATAGAGTCATATCAAGCCACTAGAGAATGAGACCTGGTCATACAAGTCTAAACATAAAAGTGAAATTCAGCATTAAGTCTACAACTTGATCTTTAACTTGTAGCATCTGTATTACAGATGGTTATTTCTGAAGATTTCTGAATGGCTAATCGGGAAAGAGGGATTTCAGGAGGAAAATTTTCTTTGGCTTTAATTGGTTTGGCATATAATAAGCAGGGTGTTAGATTTAATAGAAATTCCTCTGCCTTCAGCCAAGGTGCACGTGTGATGATGCATGACATGATGCAGCTGTTTCAAGAAAACCAAACTGCAATCCATTGACTCAAATGCCCCAGATAAGAACTTGTGCTGGTGGCTATCTTTTCACATCTTAACAGGTAAAACCTGACTGACTTATTTGTGGTTCTGCACCAACCCAAGCAGGGCTCACCCTCAATTCCCCTGGCAGGCAATTCACCTTATCATTTCAGCTAGTTACAACTGCAGTGGGCTTCTCCCTGCCTTTTCAGGGACCAAACAGAAGTTTCACTCTTACATCAAAAAAAGGAAAACAAGAAAAACCAGAGAAAGTAAACTGTACTCAAACTCATTTATCAGTACCATCTATTTTACAAATATATGGAGAATGAAAAGATTTCTATCTAAACAGAATGTAGAAAAGAATTACATGAAGTAACATTTCATCTTGTAATATATATGTTCTTGAAGGATTCATTCTGCATATTTGTTTTATTTCTTTGTTGGTTTTTAGGAGCAATAGGTCCTCTATTTCACATGAGAGGTTGTATCATGGGCAGTACTGTTTTCAAGAAAACGGTCACTATAACTGAGAGATAACAGGACACTCCAAGAAAAAACTTTTAAGTTAAATTTTAAAGTGAGTAAAATCATTTAAAATGCAAAAAAAATTCGTGGGGAATAAAGAAGTGTTCTTAAAAAATCTACTTTTTGTTAATTTAAACAGTCAGTTCTATGAGGAATTTTATCTGCTTTTAGTACTAAAAAATACAATAAGGTTTTCTCATCAGCACAGGTTTTCTTACTGACAGCAGCTGAGATTCTGTGACATCAAGACAGCATAGGAGTGAAAACGTCTGCTCTGAGGAACAGGTATATATATATATGGACCCTTTTCAGCTGCCTAGAATCTGATCTGAACCAAAATATGGATATTGCCAAGAGTGATGTGTGAGATACATGTGAAGGAAACCTCCCACTGATTTGAAGAATGCACTTTTAATTGCATGTTTTATGTAGCTTAGAAGTCCATGAGATCTGCCAGTGCTAGTTTTCAGAAACTGGGAAGTATCAAACTAAAATCATCCAAGCAAAACCTAATTTCAAAAGTCAAATCAACTTCTGTGTGAATATACATACTATTTTTTCCCCATTCCTTTTTTCACATTTCATGCACAGGATGGGCAGAGTTCAAATAATGAGCAACTATGCAATATTTGTGCCTGCAGGCCTTATTTACTCTACACAATTCATATCCTGCTCTGAAGACAAAGTTATTAAATTCCTCATGAACTTCTTCATGGCTCTACTCACAATATTGTATCTAAGGGCTTTATGAACAAAATGAATTTATTTTTACAGCATGTTTTTGAGGACAGGGACAATTGCAAGAGGGAAGTGTTGTCATTTCATACAGGGGGAACTTAAGGTCAAAAAGCCAAAAGTATTTTAGGTATGTGATTTAAAGAAACAGGACCTGGTATTTTTGAGTACTTCACTTCAAGAAGAGCTTCCTCTACCAAAGAATGAGTAACTTTGTTTATTTCAGATCCAAGAGTGAGTACTTTTTTTCTCTGCAAATCTGCCCACATCCCTCCAGAAAGGCATGCAAAAAATGAGTGACCATCTGAAAAATTTTGTTTTCACTGTGTGGCCACAAATCACAGAGCAACCCAAAATTTAACTATAAGGTTCATTTTCCCCTTCTTGCCATTCCTGCCTGAATTGCCCTTGGCAAACAGAGGAGTCCCACAAACAGCAGTGTCTTTGCTAAATTGCTATGATTATTTCTCGGAAAAGGTCTAGCTTTTCTATATGGTGAGGATGATATTCTGTGGGTTAACATCAGAATCTGGGTACCTCTGGATACCTTCACACTTAGGCATTTACCTTACAGTTAGGAACCAAGCTTCTCCATAGTCAAGGAAGAGGATTAAGTGCCTCTGAAGAGTGATTGTGAACACCTCAGTGGGATGGATGGCTAGTGTCAGCTAGTGTGACCCTCCCTGGATTCCTCTGTGAGCGCACTAAATCAGAAGGATGAGAATGTATAGTCAAGGTGCCAGAGTATGTTACACAAGGGAAAGAAGTTCTGCAGGAAAACTACCTTTTGGTAGAAAGTACCTTGGGAGTTTACTCACAAAACTTTTAAGATCACAAGTCCAACTGGCAACCTAACACTGCCAAGTCCATCATTAAACTGTATCCCTAAGCACCACAGGTATACATCTTTTAAATACCCCCAGGGATGTTGTCTCAATTGCTTTCCTGGGCAGCCTGTTCCAATTCCTGACAACCCTTTTGGTGATGCAATATTTCCTAATATCCAACCTAATCCTTTCTTGATGCTACTTGAGGCTATTTCCTCTCATCCTATTGCTTGTTACTTGTGAGAATAGACCAACACCCATTTCACTACAACCTCTTTTCAGGTAGTTGTAGACAGCAATAAGGTCTCTCCTCAGCCTCTTTTTCTGAAGATAGATGGTTTCCCTTCTGTTATCATACAAAACATCGTACTGGACATCTCCAGAACTAGAAGGCTTAGTGCCATTGCAATAACTTATGATATTCATGAATGTGGAAAACTGCTTGCTGCTATGGGATCTGCACAAGTTGAAGTATATCCAACAAGGCCAGCTGTGCTGTAGACTGTAAGAAATTGCTGCCTTCATGCAAGTGAAACTCAGAAACACTGTGATCTTTCTTATCTTCACTGAAAGAGTTATCAGGCATTGGTACTAGCTACTCAGGGAAGTGGCTAAGGCACTATCCTCAGAAGTAGATGGGTAACAAAGATGGGTAGATGATGTGCTTAGTGATATTGTTTAGTACTGGTTGAGTATGGTTCGACTCAATGATCTCAAAGGTCTTTTCCAACCAAAAGATTCCATGATTCTAAGAACTTCTAGAGAAAGATACACTGGGGCATGCATAGAACTCTGTTTATTCCCCACCACCTTATCTGCTCTTCATCCCAGTTAGATCCAGTTACCTTAGGTCCAAACACCTTTTAACACCCCAGTTCCCCTTTCAGTATTATTTTCCAACCAGTTTCTTCCCCTCTTTAATTCTTGTTGCCATGTCTTCCTAGTTTTCCTGTCGTGGCTAGGCTACACAAACCTAGTTTCTTTTTCATTCAAATACACCTTCTTTTTCCATGTTGCCAGGACCTGGCATGAAATCCTTAAGGACATAGTTAAATGGATTTGCTAGCCTGAACAGCCCAGAACAGTCTATTGCAATTACACATCTGACTGAAATGTAAAAATATTCCCCAGAAACTGTTGCCAATAGCTTACCAAGTTTCATCCGAGAGTGTTCAAAGTACAATTTTAAAAGGTTTAAAAATTGGCCAGATTTAGGTAGTAGCATAGGATAACCCTTTTCTGACACAAAGCTAGCCTTAGCCACTCTACCTTGTGTCAGAAATTTGGATTCTTTGGTTTTATAGAGAATGGAATAATTTCATAGGGACAACTAAACAGTGTTTACCTCAGAATACCCAGTATGAGAAGCAGAAATGTGTTTAGCAGGGTATAAACATTTTAGCTATAGAACATCCCCTCTCTGATGTTTGATGGCTGGGACATTGCTCTAGAAAATTGAACGTATATGTTAAAATCCTCTGGAGGATCAGAAAATCGATCCCAGCTTTTCAGTTCTGGAAGAACGACTGAACTGTTAGGTTCTCTGGCAAAAGAGCAAGTTATCGACCTTAAACTTTCCTAAAACTCCCTTCATTGACTTTCATTTTCTTGTAAGCTTTCTCCATTTAAATGCTAAATGTTACCTTCAGTCTACACCCTAGAGGTTTTTCCTTTCCTTTCCCCTCTTCCTAGGCAATTTGAATCTTGAGAGTCCTTGTGATTGCTGGTAGGAGGTGACATCTGGCCGAAAACCTGGTTCATATTGGATACAAGAGACTTGAACAGCAGTTTCAGCGAACCTGATGTGGAAAATGGATTCTAAGTCAATACTAGAGTCTTAATGGATCCTAACTCAATACTTGAAAAACCTAAAAAAAGAGGGATGTAGAGAATTTTATAAAAAGCAAATACTTTAGGTGCACAAAAAGGTTAAAAACCTATTTTCTGTAGAAAAATAGTATTCATAGAAAATATTTGACCAATCCTAACAACTAGCCTAGTGAAATATGCCTTACATTGACTTTGACTTTTCATGTCTTAAGCACAAATGTACCTCTTTTCTTTCTATATTATTTTTAATTAAATAGAATTTTCCTACCACATTGTCCACTGCCAGAGGAAGTCACATAATACTCCTATCTTCCCTTTGGGGGGAAACAATGCTAAGGAGTTTTTAATCTTTAGCTCTCTTTTACTGCAAATGGTAATGCATGGTTTTACAAGTCAAGATCACATTTAGCTAATTGTCATGGGGAATAAAACGTATGGGAAATCAGGCATACAGCATTTAGTTTAGCTGTCTGGAAGAAGTAACACACAAAAAACCCTGTCATGAACAGGCTGTGTTTAGCCAACCTCTGGTACCTCTAAGAGTTATATTTTTCTGACGCTCACATACAAACAGAGTAATGAACCTTTCCTCTCCTTAGCTGTAAGTAAATACAACCAATGTGTCCCATAAGAAAATAATTAGGAAATTGTATAAATGCCTGACTAATCAATAGAAGGATTCGTATTTCAATTGCCCATGGAAAGAAAAAAAAAAATTCATTTTGTAACATATTCAGAGCAAGTTCTCATTGTGCATTGCAACCATTTTCAAGATAAATATTTCAAAAGACATAACTGACACATTACTAAATGTTTTCCGGCAAAAAAGAATAACCAATCATATATGCACCTGTGAGCTCTTAATGACTATTGTCTCCAAAGAAGCAATTTAAAGAAGCTGGAAAACCAATAGAAAATGCAATTTCAAAACAAATCTTTCTTCTTTCTAAGTATCTTGAAAGGGTACCTGAGAAAAGCTTTCTTAGCAAAGCAGCTGAACTACTGTAGCTAAGGTTCCCCTAGAGAGAGTCTTCTGGTAACTGGCTGGCCTACATACAAATTAGAAGGCTGGCCTGGAGAGCACAGAAGTAGTGGTATGAGGAAAAAGCAGTGATAGGCATCATCTGAGGAAAGACCAATACACATTTGCTCTTTGAGCTTCCTCTAGAGGCTGAAAACCATTTGAAGACACCTTAAATTGGAAGCAAGACAGTTTCATTTTTAACTGGTAAAGTGGAGAAAATGAACAAGTTGCTGGACAAAAAGACAGAAGAGTGCAATTTTTGGTAGAACTGTGCTCCTGTTTAGAAGAAAATCCTTTTAAACCAGAGTATTTTGTGTGAAGATAATCTAATCTATCACTTTCGATTACTACTGGAAGTTCCTAGTAACTTCCCTAAATGTAGCTTGGAATCACATGAACCGCTTCGATGTGTTTTGACTTGGATAATTATATCACCAGCTCTTCTTTCTCTGTCTTAGCCCATTCCTGTGGCAATGATTACGTACATTCCCACACAAATCTGGATTCAGCAGTTCAAAATTTTCCATTGAAAATCCGGCTGTATTTATTGAAAAACTGAGCAGCAATGTCACTTCCAAGATTTAACCTTTTTGTAAAAGGAAAGTGGTCACATGAATGAAACGTTAGCATTTATTTGCTGTTATGTAATTGGAGAAAAATAGAGCAACAACAAAAAATTACCAACAAAACTAACACTTTAATTGATACTTCAGATTGTGTTTCTGTTTTGCCCAACCACTGAGTCAGAAGGATTCCCCTTACTCCCATAGGTTCCTCACATTTTTGAACCCTGTCCCTAGGGATGATCATGTTCCACTTCTGTGAGTAGGTGACTACTTCCAGCTTCCTTTTGCACTTTGGTTTGCCCCTGCTGTTTAACAAACCTTGATTTAAGGGGTAATCTGACATGATACCTAGATCAGGGTATGGTAGGGATAAAAGGACCCTGATTACTGTGAGAATTTCTTAAAAAAATGAATCTCAGTATTCTTTGTGTAAAACAGGGAATGAAGACAGAAAGTGGACTAGAAAAGCGAGTACCAACTTGCAGTTTATAATGAGACTGATACAGAAAATGCTGTTTTCTAACGCAGGCTTGCAGTTATGTATCTAGCTCAGTATTTTTATATAGTTGAGATGAATCCCATGTTTTCTTCTGGTTGCAAGGAGCGCCACATCTGACCCACGTCTGTGCAAGAGAAATAATAAAGCTGGCGTTCACATGAATTCCCTAAGCATGCCGAGGGATGATGCAAAGAATACGTGAATTTAAATGATAACATCTACTGACTCCTGGGCTCCTCAGCAGAAAAAAAAAAAAGATCAAGGATTTCTAACAGTATTGGCAAATTCCTTTTTAATGTATGCAGAAAAGTGTCTTTGGTGCATTGCTTTCTGATAGCTCAAGCCAGAGCTACATTATGTACTAAAACGCTAAGTAGTCAAGAGGAGAGAGAAGAGAGCCAGGCAGACTATAGTAATAATTGGTTGGACTTGATGATCCTGTGGGTCTTTTCCAACCAAATGATTCTGTGATTCTGTAATTCTTATCAGCTTTGTAATTCTTTCTATCACATGCTGTTCATAAGTCGTAAAGGAATAAAGTTTGTCATAGGGTCCCATGTTATATGATCATGCAGAGATAAACTTATCAGATGTGTAAGCACAGAGGATAGCCCCAAGGCTGCTGCTGGAAACAACTATCAAACATACGCCTTCTGGTTTGATTATACTGGACATATCAAGAGTCAGGGTCAAAATTCCTTAGGAACCTAAGACACGTAACACTGCATAGTTACCTAGTTATTTAACATTACACGATGTATATGAAAAAAATCCTGTATGCAAAGACAAAAAGAACAATGTAAAAGTCACATCTATCTCTGTAGTTTTATTATCCTGAAATAATGACAGAGCAGATGCAGAGAAATCATTACAACTCTGCCCATGTGTTCAGGCAAGGGCCCAAATTCAGCAAGGACAATGTGCTTCAGGTGCTTAAGTGTGACAAGAGACATAGCCCTGATATTAATTGCGCCTCCAAAGCAACTACTTCTTCCAGCAGCTGCAAAAAGAGATAGTTAAGCCCCATTAGCTAAATCCCAAATCTACTATAGATGCTAATAAAGGATGTGGTGTAGCTGTCAGACAGTAATTTTTCCTCCTTGGAATCAATACAGCATAAATTGCCTAACACTGAGGATCTGTGCTGAGGGGAAAGTCTTTATAGGTGAAGCATGAGATAAGTGTACAACTTTTAATCTTTCATCCCAGCAATACTATTTCTTTATTGTACTTTCAACTGTAGGCAAGGGAAGGTAAATATCAAAAGAAAAATAAGAGAATATGTGTTGAAAATGGAGAAGAACGAAAAAGTTTGTGCAGGAAAAAAGAATCTGTAGACAACATGAATAAAGAATCAGGAGAATCGGATAGGGGACACACCTCACAGAGGCATAAGGAGGATTGGGGGAAAGGATGCAGAAGCAGCAGCAATAATATTTGAATTAAATATATATGTGCAAAGAAATCAAACTATATAGCTTATTCTTAAAGTGGAAATTTCGAGCACTTACTAATACAAAACTTTCACTGAATGGGTATGTTTCTTGTCATGGTAGCATGAGGCCTAAATTCAATTACAGTTTTAATTAATAATTTGCAAAAATTTGCATAAAAAAATTGCATGTAATCAATGTTAGCATATATTAATGGAAACAGAGCATGCATATAATGTGACCTTAGCTGCTGGATAAGGCAATCTTTTCAAAAGATGAAATTGCTATAAGCTTTGGCTATGGCAGATTTATAAACCTATGTGATATGTTAGAATGTTATTCTGAAATTTATTTACAGTAGAATCTTGAAAAGCAATGTTTCTGAAATAATTCAGAGTCAAAGTAGGCAATGTAAGTGTCCACTAGGATGCTGTGGCCAGAGGGCTGATATAGCCCATAGGAGGAAAGGGGTGATGACTTCATTTTTCTCTATAGCAAAGATGAATTCATTAGTTAGGTAGATATACTGGAAAAGATTTAGCTTGTAAAAGCAGAGTCACAGACTTGTTCAAGAGCCATAGAAAATATTGCACAAGGAAAGGCTTAAATGCTCATCATATCTAGTCCATTAAAATGAAAATTGAGAATCACTTAACTACACTGCATAGGTACATTTATGAGAAGAAAATAGATAGCCCTTTAATAGTCAAGAAGGCACGATAAAGATTGAATGCTAAAGCTGGATGTATTTATGTAAGAATTTATCCACTTTGGGTTTTCATACAGAATGGGTGATCAACCTTGGATGCAAGAAATTTTAGAAATTTCTGTTTGAAATCCTCACGTCAAAACTAGATTATTTCTGAGGGATACGATTTTGCCATGTGCGTGTAATGGACTAAGTGTAGAACAAAGAAAACTGACATGTCACTTTCGCAAATAAACTGAAATACATTACACTTAGCCAAAACTGAAAAATTAGGGAAAATGGTACTTTAATTTTAGTTGTCCTCTCTATTTCTGAAACTTAGGGAAGGTAGATTTGACCCAAAGCTATGAGGCTGAATTGCATATTTTGTTTCATTCATTGCTTTACCAACATGTTCTTTCTAACTCTATTCAGTTTAGAGGTAATATTGTGAGATTTAAAAGCTTTGATTTACATGTCTGATGAGACAATCAAATGATCTTGCCAGAATTTAAAGTCTATAAATCTATCAACTTTTTTTATTAACAAAAGAACTTTGCATGCTGATGTTTATCTACTGTAGTTTAGTAACAGCTTCTTTTCCTAGCAATAATCAATAAATATGTTTCCTCATATATTTCACTTCATCAAAAAAACACTGTCTTTATCTGCTTATCTGAACTGCTGAAAAAGCATCTCCATTCATGCATAAACTATTCAATTAATTTGAAAATAAAGCTTTATGTTTAAATTAGCATCCTGTTGTCTGCTCCTGATGATTCTCTATCTTCTCCATAAGTAACACAAATTATGATACTGGGTAGTGTACACTAGTCTTTCAACAACACTGCATCCTCTGAAGCAAAAATAGTTGCCAAAAGCATTATCAAGGCTGTGGGTATGTTGGCAGCAAATACTGATGATTCTCACGAGAAATTTTCTTAGAAACCTGAAAAGCAACAGGAAGAATTTGTAACCTAGAGGCGGCAATGCTAAGCACTTAGCAAAATTCTCTTTTTATACTTAAATTCTGCTCTTCAAGATACCCCTCTGTGAGACAATGCAGGCATCAGACTTCACTGTCTGCTACTGGAAAACAGGGCTGCCCTATAGGCAGAGGACAGAGCAGAGTCACAGAGTTTCTATGGAGATGGGAATTGGTGAGGAAGTGCATTTTCTCCTAATTTAACCAGTCTTCCTGATCTTTTAAGGGGGCATTATACCCATTTATCTCTCACTGAAGAAATGATGACATCTTTGGGAGCAGTTGCTAATTTTGGCCTCACATGAGGGTATCTGGTATATTTTCACCAGGTTCAGCATTTTGAAGTGCAATTCACAACAGTTTTTGTTCTTAGACCTGACTGTTTACCAGATATAGATAAGATAGTAGGCTGGTTTTGACAGTCAGTAAGAGGTAACAGCGAATAAGCATTTCTGGAGTTACAGTGCATCTCCCTAACACTAACCATACTACTAAACAACTATATGCTACGCAAACTCTTTGCAGGGCAAACCTATCAGGCACAGCTACCTCTTTGAAAAGCACATGTAGATGGCAAAACTCTTTGAGTTACTGACTATGACATGCAAGTATGCAAATTAGAGGTGTTTTACATGACCAACTGTGCACCTGAGTGATGCCTGGAAAATTTGATTTAGATTCCTACATTTTCAGAATACATCGGGTTACTCAAACTCTGCTTATCTTCCTGTCTCCTCTGCCTCTTCCAGAACAATTTTTTTTGGGAGGTGAAATTTAAAACTAGAAAAGGAAATCGTTTGCAGGAAGAAAGAGGTACAGGGCTAGATTTTTTATTTATTTAAAGCCACTTGTTTGGCTGCCATTCTTTTGCATGGGTTTGAGGCTGCTCCCTTATCTACACATGTATCTTTTGAGATGCTAAAGGACTTGGAAGAGGAGTTAAAATATACCTTGATGGACTCATCAAAGAGAAATGCATGGCTGGCTTAAATTTAGCTCAGTTCAGGAACATAAGCTATGTGGTGGATGACACTTATATTCAAAGGCTTTTAAAGAAATACATTTCCCAATTTGTATTCTCATTTAAAAGGAAAGTTTTCCTTTCAAATCTGTAAAGACCAGATGTTTTTACAGTCTGCCAGTTACCTGTCCTCCCTTCAGAGAACGTCACTGCTGCCCCATGCACCTGCAAGCTCCTTTATTGGCACTTCAGGCTTTGCAAGCACGTTTTGATACACATTTCAATGTCAGCTTGATTTATTTAATAAAATCAGCCTCCTAGAAGAAAATGTGAAAGTCCTGGGGAAAGGTGGGAGGCAAAGCGAGGAAATCCATAGAATTTAAAACTTTGATCCACTGCTCTGAAACCCTCCCATGAGGTAAAGGAAGGCAAAGGGCTATCAGATAAAAGAAGTTGCTCAAAAAACACAAGATACGAGAGGCAGGAATTTCCCTAAATCCATGTAAATCTTGAGGACAGTGTAAATATATAAGTATCTCACCATGACAGATAACCTGATCACAACAGTTTTTTTCTGAGCCTATTCTTAAATTACAGGTCCCCTTTGGTTTTGAACTTCTGCATTTTTGTTTCCTTTCCAAAAGAAACCAGGTTGTAAAATCAGCATTTAGATAATGGAAACCAATCCGTATATAGTTCCAAGAATTTCATGATTTAATTCAGTATACAGAAAATATAAAATTATGGAGCATTCAATTCACATCAATAGCAACTAATATGTCATTACTATTTTCAGTAAACCCTTTTGTCAGTGTAGAGGAACATTTATGTATTGAGGCACTTTCTAAAAGCACACAAAAAAATGTAACTAGTGATCTTAGTGTTAGTTCACAGATATTATTTGCAGCATAATATTCTATGTATTTTGTAACATACATAATAAATCATCTATTATTTACTTACCTTAGATTTTTAGAATGACTCAAAAAGATTTTGCAGCTTTTTTGCAGCTTTCTCTTCTTTTTAGTAAATCAGAGATATTTCAACTGTGGTAAACATACCATGATTTGTTTGTTAGACCCATTCTGTCTTTGTCTCCTCACAAGACAATTCTTCAGTTTGCTTGCCAGGACAATTCAGGAACCACATTCTCCTTGTGTGAAGTGCATTGCCTCATCATTTTGTAGTTGTACATATTCTATACACTAAATGGGTCCAAGTGAAAATACTGAGCAACAACTAGAAGTTTTTTCTTGTGAAACAAGGGCAGTAGGTCTAAACTCATCAAAAGTTATAAAAAAATCAGCAGGTCAGCAGAAGGGAAAACAGAATGCAGGAAAATGCGACCTTTAGTAAATATCTGCTGTAGCATTTTAATCTCTTCCAACACAGAGATTCACAGTAGTATCATGTGTTTAAGGAACAGCACAATGCATTTCCTTTAAAGAAATGAAGTTGTCAGCGTAGTCTTCAAACATTGCTTTTGCAACCCACACCCCTCATATTTGAGGCAGCTGTAGTTTTCTGCAATGCACCCAGGAAAAGGCTGAAGGAAGAGCATGGTTCATTTTCAGACCTGTTTTCCACTCCTTCTGGAGAGATGCAGATGTGGGACAGCATGACCCCCAGTCAGGAGCCAAAAGTAGTGGAAGAAGTTAAGGAAGAGAAGCCCAGGACAGGGAAGAAGAGGTATTCCAGATATCAGAGCTGTACTAGGTGGTGCCTAGTAATCTTGATATCAGATGATACCGTATACATGTAGAATTACCTTACTCCTTATTATAGGTTTCAGTAAATAGATGCATAGACATGACTGCCTTCTAGTTTATAAATGAAATACTGAAAAAAAAAAAAAAAAGCACTGATGTTGGATCTTGACACAGCAGCCAAAATACATCGTTAATCCAAACTTATAATCAGGCTGAAGGTGTTGGAGAGAGTAATAATAATTATTACTGCCAGTAATTTCTTCATGGTGTGACGCTAGATGTGCCAAAGCAATAATAATTCTTCTTCATCAGGAAACCTTCAATGCAAAAAAAAAAAAAAATCAAACCAGTCATAGTCCATTCTGAATAAAGATATGTGACATGTGAAAACATACTGTAAATAAGTCAAACTCATCCTATGCATGACTGAGTGCAGTAAATTTGACATGTCTTTATGTGTAAATATATCTAACAAGAGTTAAATGTCATCTAGTTCTGCATTTTGCTAAGGTGTCAGTTTAAGAGGACAGAGTAGCTCGTCTTTTCATGGCAAGCAGACTCTTCAGGCAGCTGCTGACTTTTACACCTTCCTCATCCCCACCAGACTAGAGGGGCATTTCTATGAACCAGTAAAGACCAGCCAGAAGAGTAGATGAGAGGAGGGACTACAGCTCTGAATGTGGCAGAGGCTGGTTCCTGAGGCTCAGCGAGGTATTTCTGCTACCTGTGAGCAACAGGAGTGTTTTATAGGTCTTCTTTCAAGAAGGTCTCATAGGAAGCAGAGAGGAGAAGCCAAAAGCAGCAGTGAAACACAGCAAGAAGCAGAAGCAGACCAAGCAAGGGGTATGCATTGTATGGCAATTTTCCACAGCTATGACCAAGCCTTCCAGTTCCCTTTTTGATGGTCTCTTTCTTTCCTCTCTTCTTTCTCAGTTAGATCCCTTAACAGCTCACTTTTATTTCTCTTTGCTTTTCTGTGCCTTCACAGTCCCTCATCTTTCCATTTGTGTATTCCCTTGACAATCTTTCAGTCCTTCACTGCCCCTTCAAAAATAACCAATGAGTTTTGCTGTCATCTTTCTGTCCCCTTCACTTTGCCATTAAACCTCTTCTCTGACAGATCTCTTATCTGAGCAGTTAGCAAGCTCTTCAGAAGAAAACCACTGGATCCTCTGAGACTATGTTGCCATGAAAACTGATCTGTAAGCAGTAAAGGCTTGACCCAGAAGAGAACACAAAACTGTGATTCAGGAGCATCTGGGTTTTATGCTGACTCTGAGGTAGTGCTGAGAAAACCAGGATGCAGCTGATTTGGTACAACATAGCATGGCTGGGGTAAGATGATACCAAAGGGGTCATAAAGCCAACCAATATGAAGCTAAATTACCAACACTTAAAAATACAGTTGAATTTGCAGGATTATTTCATATAGCATCAGCATTTTGGCTTGTGGGGCCTTGGTGCTTTTGATCCAGTAGTGGGAGCCCTGAAGCAGGTTTTATTGAGTTCTTGAATTACAGCCCAAAGTTGCAGAGCACATAGCAAGATGAAACTTACCTTAGCTTACTCCTTAGGCACTTTTGGAAGAAGCACTTATTTTATTAATAACAGTAATAGTAGTAATAATGCTAATAATTAAGATTGTGTAGGATGCCAACAGAGATTTATGTGGTGCCTAATGTATGGAAAGTAACCTGGAAACCTAATCAGCTTAAACAACTCTCTGTGACTCCTGGGGGGGAAGGCTTTTACTTTCAGCATGGTACTAGAAAGAGTGTAGTTCTGTCCCTGAGCTGCTTTTGTCTACCATGCACTCTTGAGGAGACCATGGCCACTCTAATGCTGAAGTCACACAGGCCACATACTTGTCCCAGCATGCCTGGAAATTGTCAGGAAAATGAAGATAAAAGATTGCTCCCTGTCTGGAGCTGCTTCACCACCCAGCAGTCTGTTGATTGGAATTTCAACATCATTTCTCTGCAGTAAATACTGAAAGGCTATAAAATCCTCTAAACATTGCGCAACAGGAATAAACTTGAACCGAGAGCCCTGCAAGATTAGCTAGACTGATCTAGGTGACAGAGCATCCTGTGGTTTCAGCCTGTAGGGATTTGTTATTTGTTGTCTGAACACACAGATTACTGTGTAGCTGACTGCTTTCAGCACACCCACTTTCCTCTAGACTTCCCAAGTTCACCCAATAGAGCTGTACTTACTTGTACCCTGCAAGGTCTGCAATGCACCTGTGACATGCCAGGCATGTGGCCCTTGCAATCTGGCAGCTGGTTTGTGATAAGCAAATGTGTTAGTTAAGAGACCTTGACAGAGGGCCAAAGTCTCTTTCTCCATTCCAACAATATTTCTACATGGGGTCAGGGGAAGATTTTACACAGAGTAGCCCTAATTCTATGAGTCTAATCTGCTGCCATGTCAAAGACATAATATAGTGTTTAAGGCAAATGGGCTTAACTGTTCTCAGAACAATAATCAGGCCTTCCCTATGACTCAGATGTGAGCTGCTTAACCACAGACCCCACAGTCTGCAACAGTTCTATCACAGTTAGTTTTTATACGTCTGAGTTCTTAGACAACAAGGACTTGGCTGGGCAGCACTGTGGGTAAAATTAATTGTAGTCCCTCATCATCTTAACTTCACTGAGGGATAACCTTCTCTTCTGAGGTGGAAAGATCTGACTTGAGTGAATGAGCTGCAGAATAACTTAGAGCAGCAACAAATTCTTACTAACCATGGAGCTTTTTCTAGCAGCTACCTGCATCTGTACTGTGGTACAGAATACAATGGGATTTAATAAGTGCCATTAAAATTGGCAGACAGCCTTGCTCCTAGAGAGAGGCCATATATTTAAGAACTATGCAAAATATTATTCAGTGTTCATGTGACCAAATTCTTTTTAGAGGAAAATCCTTAGGACTGTGTTAAATTAAATAGGATTATGGCTTTCACTAATCTGTATCCAGTGTGACCATACAAGGGTATTAGTTAGATAATATTTAAGGACTTAGCTTTACAGCAGCAGCAATCAGCTGTCTAAGCTCAGCAACTGTGCTGTTGGTGAGAATGTTAACTATTAAAGACATTGCTATTTACATTGCCTGAATTAAACATGTGACACACACCAGCTGGCAAATTAAGCACGAGAAAGTTGTGCACAGATCAAGGCATTTTTTCCTTTCGGAATAAATAGAAGGAGGGAATCGTAGGATGTGACTTCTGTGAGTAGCACTGCTGTTCCTTGCTCTTCTGAAGCTAGAAGTAATGCTCCAATCAGCTTCAGTGAGGGTGGAGGCAAACCTGTGCAATGCTATTAAAAACCTCCTTCTTGTGTCTGAAGCCTTTTCCCCAAGTGGTACAAAATAATTGCTAGATAGCTCAGCAATGTAGCATGGTACCTAAGCTGGGAGCATTTCTTGTCAGCCTGGTACTTGTTTACCAGCAGTTACTCCAGCAGCAGTATTACAATGCTACAGCCATCTCCAGTCACTGAAATCAGAGGTAACTCTGTGGCATACACTGACAAACACTGACATTTTAATGACACTCCCTGAAAAAAACCAAACAGATAGCTCTCTTTGAGCCTCTTTCTGCAAAGACACATACATGTGTATACATACATATATATATGCTCAACTTTGAAACACAAATGAAAACATTAAGAGCCTTCTTAAATGTAAGTCCTACTAATGCAATATGAAAAACATTCAAAGTAGAGAAGGATCTAAGCCACAGATCAGTTTAAAATTCAAAGACTTTTTCCCACTGATCTCAGTGAAATAAAGATTTTCACTACCTGTATTGAAAGTAGTATTTCAGTAAAAGGATGACATAATCAAATTATTTTTCTATTAATTTTTTTACTACATTTTAATGCATTAAAGGTATAAAAGCCTAATATTCCATCTTCAGTTATATGTATAGAATTTTTACCAAAAATAAAATAAAACTGATAATCAGTTTGCTTGAAAAGGACGCTTACTCCAAGAAGAGATTATATGAAAATTATACATTTTCCATTATCATTCTGTTCTTAAGGTATTCGAAGTTGTATATTTTTAATAGGAGGGAAAAACATTAATACTTCAGCTGCATGTTCTACTGTCAGCACAGCTGAAATGAAAGAGTAGTTTTAGTATATTGTCACATCTCTAACATTGGAAGAAGAGTCTTCCTGAAGGCCACATTTTTAAAAGAGATAAAGCATATGGAGGATAACCATGTTGTGCAAGTGCGACAGAGCATAACAATCTGAAAATAATGTATGACTATAGTGTGAGCTGCAGGAAGATAATTCATAAGAATACAGAGCATGAAATGTATTGGGTTGATTCTTGGCTCCCAGAGAGGTCTTGCAGAGCTGTCAGGGACACAAGCATACGAGCACCTTAGGATATCCTTTGAGTTCTTCAGATTGCGTCTGTTCTTCACATAACCCATCAAGGCAGACCTAAACTGCCCCATCATACTAAAATCCTCATGCAGGAGCAGTTGGCTACGTAATATTAACAGGAAAGATACGATGCCTAAAGTGGTCTTATTTGCTTGGGCGCTGCAGAGCAACTTCCTCAATATTCCCTCCTTGCAATAGAGAGTGATTTCACCTCACTGTCATTATCACCTCACATCTAACTGCACATATTTTCCCCTTATACTCTACACTGGTGAGGCCACACCTCGAATACTGTGGTCAGTTTTGGGCCCCTCACTATAAGAAAGACTTTGAGATCCTGGAGCATGTTCAAAGAGTGATGAAGCCGGTGAAGGGGCTGGAGAACAAGTCTTATGAGGAGTGGCAGCAGGAACTGGGTTGTTTAGGCTATAGAAGAGGAGGCTGAGGGGAGACCTTATTGCTCTCTACAACTACCTAAAAGGAGGTTGCAGAGAGGTGGCTATTGGGGTCCCTTCTCCCAAGTTACAGGTGATAGGACAAGAAGGAATGGCCTTAAGCTGTGACAGGAGAAGTTTAGATTGGGTGTTGGGAAATATTTCTTCACAGAAAGGGTTATCAGAGACTGGAAAAGGATGCTCAGGGAGGTGATTGAGTCATCATCTGTGGAGATGTTTAAAAGGTGGGTAGATGAGGTACTTGGGGACATGATTTAGTAGTAGATAGATACAGTTGGAGTTGATGATCTTGAAGTTCTTTTCCAATCTGATGATTCTATGGTTCTATACAATTAGAAGATTTCATGTGCAAATTTATCTATGATCCATCAAGTTACTCTCTATATGCTTCATAAGTTTACAGTAAAGCCTTTATGATTAAAATCCAACTTCTTCATTTTGTTATTTAACCCACTTTGATAATTATCTTATTTCCTTGACCGAATTCACCGATTTGCTATGTGATTAAATGACCCAGATTAAACATCTAGGCAATTTCTTAGAATCCCTCAGCTAATTTATTTCTGGCTTGGTCAATCAGCTAGCATTTTAAACAAAATGGGTTAAAGAACCCAAGAACTCACAAATGTGAGTTGGAGTCTTACCAAATGTCTTTAGACAGTTTCTCCCATAACCATCAGGAACATTGCTTATGCTTCCTTAAGCTTTAAGTATACTTTCCAGATTGATATTTTGGGATCCCATCTTTGTGAGAAAAAACATCCAACTGAAATAAATATGTGCCTGTGTTTAAGGCACGAGTAGACGAGGTCCTGAGGGACATGGTTTAGTGTTTGATAAGAATGGTTGAACTCGATGATCCAATGGGTCTCTTCCAACCTAGTGATTCTATGATTCTATGATTCTATGATCTGACGGAAAACACCTTCCATTGTATTCAGACAAGTAGAAAATCCTATGCTTCCATGCCTGAGAACGAAAACAGATATAGTGCAGCCAAGTTCCACTAAAAAAACCAAACAAAACCCCCATCTATCAACTCATTTGTAATGCTGTCACTTACCTTAACAGGAGTAGGCTAGAGGTTATCACTGCATTTCTCTTTGTAAATGTTTTTATATATTGAGCATGTTGTGAAGGAACACATTTATGTTTTAGCTTAAGTTTTTATATTTAGGAGAACAACAACAACAAAAAAAGTGCTTTAGATGTATCAGTGACCTCCCTTTTGGTGTATCAAGGCAAATCCCAAAGACATTGTGTTGGCTTATAACTTATTTTCAACAAGGCAAAAATGGTACACAGTAGTATGCACAAACACATAGTGTTAAACTGAAAGAACAGTCCCTGCAATGCCTTCAGCCTGGGCCAGCTTCGTTTCTCCTGGCAGTTATTGGGCAGAGTCTGGGAGCTGGCACAGTGCAGAGACAGGCAGTTTGCAGGTGGTCACTCCTCAGAAAATAATGTAGTTGGATAGATGCAGGATTCTTCATGCCAGCCTCTTCAGTGACAGAGAGCATTCACTAGCACTTTAAAATTTACTAGTATAAATATAAGCCATGTGTTCTCTTTTCTTTTTGTCAAGAGAATAGGATGTAGAAATTAAAAAAAAACAGTGATACGTGCCAATACATCAACTTACACTGAGTTTTAAGGTGCAAGGGGGAAAGCGACCGTTAATCATATTGTTATAGCTGTAGCTTAAAGGCTAAATACATCCTTCCTCTAAATTCACTGACCTTTATTTATATGTCAGATCAATAATAATAAAATATTGGCAAGACAATATTGCTCACAACCGTTCAGCAATGCTTTGTCATTTAAAAAGTTAGGTTAAAAGTAAAGAGTTTTGAGAAGAATGAGTCCTCTTAAAATGGATAGGTGTGTCAGGATCCAGCTCCCACAGTATAATATAGTTGTTTACTTCATTTGTAACAATGCTACCATAAACTTTCATGGTGAAAATTAATTCCCAAGGCATTAAAAAAATCAATTGCCTCAAATAGAGCTTTCTTTCTAACAATGTTACACACTGAAAATTCAATCTGGATTGCAGAATTATGGGGAGGGCTTCTTCTAGATTTATGTGTGTACCATTTAAAGGTTTTGTAGGTAACCAGCCGCTCAATCTAACTGAAAACAATAGTACGGAAAAGAAACAGACTCTGTAAGTACCACTTGGGTGTGAAAAAGAAAATGGAGTCCACTTCACTTTTCAATCAATATATTCTTTCCCCATAGATATATCTATCATTCATGTTAGCAGCTGTAACTCCCAAGAATGGCAAAAATCTCTCTGTTAGAAATCCATTTGTAAATTACCATTATTCTTACTTCAATGCCATTTTTCTCTGTAAGATTCTTATCTTGACTATGAATTCCAAACTATCTGAAGCTAGTGTTACGCTCAAGGTAAATGCCATGTGTTACGTAAAGCATTTGTTAAATATTCAAATGACAAAAACTGACTAGTATTGACTTACAGGTATAGTATTTATCATGCAAAATTACATGAAGAAACCACAGAATGAAACATGTTATTGAAACCTCAGTCTTTTACAATGTGACTTTGGTTTTTTGGAGGTGCACACAGAAAGTAATTCTTCACAGGAATGCTACTAGAGCACGAACTGAAAGGATTTGAAATGTTGTATCAGTTGCAAGTCACTGTAAGTCATTTCTACTTGTACCATGAAGTATGGTTTCTCTGAGCTATCTTTACTGGTAGGGCCTCTCTAAACCACGGTGTACTTAATGGCCTTTCCCTTAATGAAAGTGAACAAAGTGCCCTCTGTTCCAGTGCAAACATGATTCAAGCAGTCGTCTGAGCCTAAGGACACAGTATCAAATCAACACACTAGGAAAATATGATAAATTACCAGAGATCACAGCAAACGGCACTGTTTGTGAAACAATAAATTCCTCTTTGACAATGTTTATAAATAATATATTGTTCTGAATACTTCAGCAGTGACCTAACATTTACATAACAGAGATAAATACTGACTCATCACTGTGCCACAAAGTACATATTTTACCTTTACCTTACCCACAAGTCTATGGGGCCAGATGGGATTCACCCTAGGGTATTGAAGGAGCTGGTGGATATACTGGATGAACCCCTTTCCATCATCTTCCAACAGTCCTGGAAGACTGGGGAGGTTCCACTGGACTGGAGGCTGGCTGATGTAGTGCCCATCTACAAGAACGGTCACAGGGAGGATCCAGGGAACTACAGGCCTGTCAGTCTGAACTCAGTGCCAGGGAAAGTCATGGAACAGGTGATCTTGAGTGCTATCATGAAGCACAGGCAAGAGAACCAGGTGATCAGGCCCAGTCAACATGGGTTCATGAAAGGCAGGTCTTGCCAAACTAATCTGATCGCCTCCCATGACAAAGTGACTCGGCTGCTGGACGAGGGAAAGGCTGTGGATGTGGTCATCCTGGACATCAGTAGAGCCTTTGATACAGTTTCTCACAGCATTCTGCTTCGGAAGCTGTCAGCCTCTGGCCTGGACAGGCGCACACTCTCCTGGGTAGAAAACTGGTTGTATGGTCAGGCCCAGAGAGTGGTGGGAAATGGTGTTAAATCCAGCTGGAGACCAGTTACAAGTGGGGTTCCCCAGGGCTCAGTGTTGCGTCCAGTCCTGTTCAATGTCTTCATCAATGACCTGGTTGAAGGCATTGAGTGTACTCTCATCAAGTTTGCAGATGACACTAAGCTGGGTGGAAGTGTGGATCTGCTGGAGGGTAGGGAGGCTCTGCAAAGGGATCTGAACAGGTTGGACCACTGGGCTGAGTCCAATGGCATGAGGTTTAACACGACCAAATACCGGGTCCTGCACTTGGGGCACAACAACCCTATGCAGAGTTACAGACTAGGAGAAGTCTGTCTAGAAAGCTGCCTGGAAGAGAGGGACCTAAGGGTGTTGGTTGATAGCCGACTGAACATGAGCCAGCAGTGTGCCCAGGTGGCCAAGAAGGCCAATGGCATCCTGGCTCATATCAGAAATGGTGTGACCAGCAGGTCCAGGGAGGTGATTCTCCCTCTGTACTTGGCACTGGTGAGACCGCTCCTCGAATCCTGTGTTCAGTTCTGGGCCCCTCACCACAAGAGGGGTGTTGAGACTCTGGAGTGAGTCCAGAGAAGAGCAAAGAAGCTGGTGAAGGGGCTGGAGAACAGGCCTTATGAGGAACGTCTGAGAGAGCTGGGGTTGTGTAGTCTGGAGAAGAGGAGGCTGAGAGGAGACCTCATTGCTCTCTACAGCTACCTGAAAGGAGGTTGTAGAGAGGAGGGAGCTGGCCTCTTCTCCCAAGTGACAGGGGACAGGACAAGAGGGAATGGCCTCAAGCTCCACCAGGGGAGATTTAGGTTAGACATTAGGGGGAAGTTTTTCACAGAAAGGGTCATTGGGCATTGGAATAGGCTGCCCAGGGAGGTGGTTGATTCACCTTCCCTGGATGTGTTTAAGAGACGGGTGGATGAAGTCCTGAGGGACATGGTTTAGTGTTAGATAGGAATGGTTGGACTCTATGATCCGGTGGGTCTCTTCCAACCTGATGATTCTATGATTCTATGATCTTACTGAATTGAATCTCTTGGCTCTTCTCCAGTCTCAGAAGACTACAGATTTAGAAGGATATCGGACAACAATAATAAGTTAATAAACACAGAAGTTAAAAATGGAAGCTTTAGATAATCAATTTAGGAATTTTGAAGTTTAGCAGTAAAAAAAAGCTTGATTAAACTATCATAAACCCAAGCCAAATATTAGGCACACAGTAATCTTACTAAGTCTATGTACCTCAAGACTGTAATACTTCTACTAAGAGTCAACTTAAAACCACTGTAAAAGACTGAGAGAAAGAATATTGTGCAACCATTATGTTATCAAATTCTATTAGAATAGTTAATTGCCCACATTTAGAGTGATTTCATAATCTCCCATTATGGCAGCTGTGGGAAGGAGAGAGAGCAGGGGGACATGTGGATTCTTGGCACTGGAATCACAGAATCTATGTTAAAGGCTTATTAAGACTATTTAATCCCTCTCCCTGCTGATTCTGGATTGTCCCCCATTGTACACTTCCTAGTGTTTTGTCTAACCTAGTTTTAAACATCCCAGGCAATGGGAATGTGTTCAGTTCCCTTAGGAGATTACTTCAAGGCTAATGGATTTCACTGGCAGAGACTCTTTTTGATACCCTGCCTGCATTTTGTCCTTACTTTATTCCTTTTGATTAAGGAATTTTCTTGCCTTCCCTTTTTTTGTGTGAAAGATATGAGATACTCCATGAATATTAGAAATTCCACGTGTTGCCCCATTGTTTCACTTGCGGCAGTTTTCAAGTGAGGCATCTAGAGGTTTTCCATCCTGATAAAGCCAGTAGCAAGCTGCCAGTAGTTTTAACTGTCAGTATAGTCATACTATCTTCTCTGGTTGCTGCTGCACCATGAGAAGTGGTTTCCATATGCAACTCTAAGCCAGTTACTTGTCACCACCCTCTTCCTAGAGGTAATGCACACCCTCCCACTCCCACTCCTTTTCTGGCTGAGCTATTGCTAGAATTGCTGCTTAAAATGAGCCAGCTTAGCTGAAGCCTGTTTAAACAGTGAATTATTCCTCACCCACCTCTGTCTGGCTGACAAGGGTTAGACATCCCTCCCAGCCACATCTCATCTAGCTGATGGTGGAGAGGGTAAGCCCAGCAAGTTAGTGGTAACCTTTGCTGCAGGAGAAGGAGAGATGCAAGTACAAACATTTGACTCTCTGCTCCTGATGTTCTGCAGAAACTGGGATTGACAGGTGATAAGAGAAACCTACAAATTGCAAGGAGACAGGCTAAACTTTTTTCCAGAGTGAAGGTGCCCTGTTAAACCAGGCCTACCTGGGTTTTGCACAGATGTCACCATGATTGTATTGCAAAAATTATCTGCTACTTACCTTACTTTGACAAGATTATTTGAAGTAAAAATACTTTTTTTTTTCTTTTGGAAGTGTTTTGGTTGTGACCATAGACCTTAGTAATAACTCTGAAAAGGACTCACACATAACCACAGGAACCGTGGCTGTACACACTGTCCTTGCAGCCTTGCCTGACTCAGGATAGGAAGACAAGATTCCAGTCCAACAGAAGAGGCAGGCAGATACTTAAAGTGATATGCTTCTGTAGAGCACTTGAATTGTATTGACTAGCAAAGATACTATGCACCTTAGCAACAGAAGCCACTGAGAATTAGGAAGCAGTGGATTTTTAACCAACATAACATAATATCCCTCTCACTAAAATCATAAATTCTGTCTGTAAAATATAAACATTATCAGAAAGTTAAGCATCTAGGGCTCTAATGTTTTACAAATGGCTGAGGATAGGGTGATAAATGTGGGGTTTTTTATAGGGCTGTTCTAAATTACATTGTTTTGCCAACATAGCTATGTCTGTTCCTGGTGTGAAAAATTCATGTCCCCAGCAGATACTGCTATGTTTGCAGAAGTCCTGGTGCAGACGCAGCTTTGCCAGAAGGGTAGAGCTTGCATTGGCTCAATTTACATCGCTTAGGGAGCTGGTGTAACTATGCCAGAAAAACTCCTTCTGTCAGTTTGAATAGCATGTACCACAGGGTGCTCTGCCAGCTATAGTGATAGTGGGGTTGTGGAGTAGACTGCAATCACTGTTGCTTCATACATTCACTTTTAATTAGCATACTAATCAACATGCCACATTTGAGAAATGCATCTCATGAAAGGCTGCTGCATTGACATCCTCAGTCTGCACGTCTACTAATGTACCAGATGCCTGTCTTAAAACAAGAAACATGTGCTACTCAAATGTATATTCTTGGAAACCAGACAGCTAAATTATGACCTCCCTAGGTGTGTTGGCACCTTTGCTGCAACAATATAATTTTATGTTTTTTTTGTTTTCCTGCTTGCATCTACTAGCCTCCAGATATTTATTTTGGAAGTATAGCTCATCCAATCTCTTCTGACTCTGTCAAAGATATTTTTGGATTTATTGTGATCCAAGTTTAACTAACAAATCCTTTTATAAAAAAAAAAAAAGGAAAAAAAAAATGTTCCAGTAAATTCTCTGAAGTGTCCTTAATTTGTCCTTGATGCTCTTTTCTCCAAAATATCACATCAACTGGTTTCACATGACTCTGAATGCTACTCATGCCTGAAAGGTATATAGATAGATACTGATTTCAACAGTTGCTTTCAGTATCAGCTGCTTCCTTCCTCTGGCTAGAACCATGTCTGGCAGTTCTTTCCGGTTCTGTGTGACCTCTATGTTTGTGTCTAAGATTCTGTCTCCATTTACCACGGTGATGTAATATCATGTACAATTGGCAACATTTATGAAACGTTGAAACTTTTCTGATTATGTTGCACTCCATACTAAAAAAATGAAAACCAAAGTATTCGTAAATGTGAAGTGTTTTAAAATTAGTAGATACATATTTTATTTTGTTTGACCTAAAAAGTGCAAACTAAAATTCAGTAAAGCCAGTGAGATATTTCCCATGCAATACAATCAATAGAAGTTTTGCTTAAGGAAGCAAAAATCTGTCATGAGAGTGTTCACCTTAAGCTCTTTTGGATTAGCTCTATCTTCCATAATTAGTTGTTTTGGCTATACTTCCCATAAATTTGACACAATGAGTTGCAATAATTCAGCCTGAAGAGTTGAATAGAGCTGAATTTCCATCTAGAAAATGGCAATGGTTCCCGGGCTTTACGAGAAAAGGAGAGACATCTATCTTTGTTATATTACTGAATCTGAAAATCCAACATGAATTGAAAATCCAACATGAATAACACCACCTTAAGAGCAGGAAAGCTGATACGTACAAGGGCAGCGAGAAGCAGCATCTGTCAAATTCTGAACAGTTATTTTTTCTTTATATAACATCATACCAATCATTTTGAGACAGCAGCTTTTCCATTCCCCAAGCTTATCTCTTTCTAGCTGCACTGTCACCTGTGTGATGCCACTGGCTGTGTCTGTGGAATATAAAGGAGGATGCAACAAACACCAAAAGCATCACTGAAACACATATATCTCAGCAGTATGTGTAGTGACGGGTGTGGACTGAGAATGAGTGGAGCATAATTCAGTTGGGGTAAGGAAACATGTGAAGGTAAATAGCCTTCACAGTCCTGGTTTGTCTGGCTCTGGCAAGAAAGCAAGGAAAACAATACTACATTAGATACATATGGCAATAGCAGTCACTGTTACAACGTATAAAGATAGCAGTGGATGAACTCAGAATGAGCAGGAAAATCCTATGTATTTGTGATCCACTATCTGAAAATAGCTAAGTGAGACTTTTTTTAGTTTGCAAACCACTCAAGGATCTACTGAACAGCACCTGCAAAAAAGTATGTTTATATGCATTTAAAAAGAGCTAATTCAAAATGAATTGTACAACTATTACAAATTAATGAAGACAACAATTCTAGGTTAGAATTAAGGCAGAAGAAAAGCCCATCCTGAAAGCAAACTGGGAGGAAACTTCCAGTTTTACTGTGCATGAAAATCAGTGAAAGGAGCCTGTAATTTCTTTAGATTGTGGAAAGAAACAAGATCACTCTCTTGCTATTCTTTTACAGCCATTTCATTTCCTGAGTGTACAACTTACTTGAAAAGTTTGCTAATAACATAATTAATTAACAAGCTTAGACTCTGAGGCGCTTACTCCTACCAGTCTCTGCTTTACAGAGATAGGGTTGTATTAAATTGGCTTTGTCAGAGAATTGTTCCCTTTCCCACCCAGCTGCCGCTGTGCTGTTGTCGCATTCCCACTACACGACACAATCAGTTTATGGGCAAATTTGGGAAAGTAATTTAAAACATGGTGATTATATGCCCCTCTATGTCTTAATTATTATGAGCCACAATGCAGAAAGATATGAAAAGAGTTTAAGGACAAAGAAATCTTTTAACCTACATAAATTTAGGCTTCTAACACAGAAAACTAAGTAAATACTAAAACTCTTTCACACACAGGATTGCTGACAGTATAGAGAGGCCATCATCTTACTGAGCTATTCTCACTGAGCAGGACTGTGATGTACAAGGATATTTGGAAAGAATAGCTGAGATTGGCCAATTTGTCTACCTCTCTGCTAATATTACCATTTGTGGTAGCATTTGTAATGTGGGCACCTGTTCACGAAGAAGCAGAACAGAGACAACTCCCTTAACAAAAACTTTTCCATTTTATGAACCACATCTTAAAGACCACATACCTCCCATACAGACTGTGGACCACCTGCCATCCCACCAGTTACCAGCTAATTTTTCTGTAATAGTTACAGTAAGTAAGTTTATGAACTCAGTTAGGAAGTTACAAAAAGAACCCAACCCAAACCACAGGTAGACAGGAATAGGAATTTTCAACTTCTTTTAATTCTTTTTATCATCTAGAAATGATACAGTTACAGCTCTCTCTGGATGACTGGTGTACTCTGGCTAACAACTGTCAGAGCTGGAGGTACTCAACACACTAGAAACAACCATTGCCCGCAGAGGAAAAGGATACCGAGTCACAAAAGCCAGGCTAGGTGTCACCTGAGTGAGGACGTCATACTGCAGCACCTGTGTTAGGGTGCCAGTTCCCTGTATAACCACAAGAGAGAGAGAGATACCTCCAGAACTAGGTCTAGAGGGAAGGAGTGACACACTGGCTTTGTTTGTTGTTTCCATTGACCATTGGACAACCCAGGCACCTCACTGCTACTCAGCTCCTGCATTTGGCACAAACCAGGTGCCTAAAATCTGGCCAGATATGCCTAGCAGCCAGTACTGCAATCCGTATGTCAGAGGGAAAATATGAGGAACCATAAAAGGTGCCTTTCAAAAACCAAAGACATTCTGGGGAACTGTCCCAAGGTGAACTTGCTGTGGGAGTGCAGCTCCAGGGATTCCTGCTCCAACACGCAAGCAACATGTGATTTACTGTATCTGTTGCAGTTCTCAGTTTAAAATGTTTACTGCACTCCTAGTGTTTTATCCACTCTGCAACAAAAATATTTTCCAACAAATAGTGTTGAGCTCTGGCTAACTTCATAAAATAGCTGTCGGTGACTTACTGGGAAAAGAACAAATAAACAAACTGAACCAAATAAAAGAGGAAAGGAGGAACACTTAATTTCCTCCACAATGAAGTCAGATTCTTCTAATTCTTTAAAACTCCCTCAGTACTCCCTCTCCTTCCGATCCTCTCCCTTTTCCCCACAATAATCATTATTTTAAGCTCATTTTCAGTTAGGTCATTAAAAATGACAAGCTAACAACACCAGGGTTTTGTTTTGTTTATGGGTTTTGCCTGGGAATTTCCTTAAGAAACACACAACAACTGCCTGCTGGAACAGGACCAGTTCAGGTCACAAACACATGATGTCCCCAGGAGGGATGATAATGGGGGGATGCAAGGATGTGGAGCAGGGGGTGATGGCAGTGGCTCTGAGGGCTGCAGTGGAGCAGAGGGGCAGCTGCAAGCAGGCAGACTTCTGTTGGAGCTTCTCCCACTTGGCAAAGGGACGTTATCCCCCAGTAAGGCCACCCGGAGATGCTGGGTGGATGCTGAGCAGGTCCGAGGGCATGGTGGATGTCCTTGAAATTTGGCAAAATTTTGACCACCTTGCCTAAAAGGTTACCTAAAACGATGTCATTTCAGATGAATTTGTCACTGCTGGGTTGATACTGTTGGCATGAGGTTTAACAAGCCCAGATGCTGGGTCCTGCATTTGGGGTGCAACAACCCTTTGCAGTTCTACAGACTGGGAGAAGACTGGCTGGAAAGCTGCCTGGAGGAGAAGGACCTGGGGGTGTTGATTAACAGTTGACTGAATATGAGCCAACAGTGTGCCCAGGTGGCCAAGAAGGCCAATGGCACCTTGGCTTGTATCAGAAACAGCATAGCCAGCATGTCCAGGGAGGTTATTCTCCCTCTATACTCGGCACTGGTGAGACCACTCCTTGAATACTGTGTTCAGTTCTGGACCCTCACAAGAAGGATATTGAGGCTCTGAAGCTAGTCCAGAGAAGAGCAACGAAACTGGTTAAGGGACTAGAAAACAGGTCTTATGGTGAGCAGCTGAGAAAGCTGGAGTTGTTTAGCTTGGAGAAGAGGAGGCTGAGGGGAGAACTCATTGTTCTACATAACTACCTGAAAGGAGATTGTAGAGAGGAGGGAGCTGGGCTCTTCTCCCAAGTGACAGGGGACAGGATAAGGGGGAGTGGCTTGAAGCTCCACCAGGGGAGGTTAGGAAAAATATTTTCACAGAAAGGGTCATTGGGCATTGGAACAGGCTGCCCAGGGAGGTGGTTGAGTCACCATCCCTGGAGGTATTTAAAAGACAAGTGGATGAGGTGCTCAGGGTCATGGTTTAGTGTTTGATAGGGCTCAATGATCCTGAAGGTCTTTCCCAACCTAGTGATTCTGTGATTCTGTGTAGTCTAAGTGAAACTTTAAATTGTTTTGATTTATAAAGCTGTTTTGCACTGATTGCCTTCTTGCATCATTGGGAAAATCCTTTGGTAATATACAAGGCCTACCACTCCCCAGTGCATCTCTTCAAAAACATCAGCATGGTTGATATTATTGGTTTTATCTTTACAAAAAATATAAACATGTTCAGTTTCAGAAGAGAGAACTCTAATCTTCACAGAGTGAACTGCATGTGCATTACTTCTGGGAGGTTATTCTAGTGATGAAGATAGGTGTTCCACTGAGAAATTCAAGGTACAGCTGCATTATAGCAGCCAGAAACATTTAACAGATATGTTTTTACAGTTGGTTTGCTTTTATAAATAGCTTGTATATCTTTTCCAATTGCAAATTTCCACCAGTCTTGACATTTTATTTCAGCCATTTGAAGATGATATTCAGTAAAAGAACCACAGCTGCTCTACAGGCTGTCTCAACTCATTAATTAGAATTAATATCCTTTCATAAGTAGATGTATTAAGAAACCCCTTTTCTCTTTGTCCTAGTGTTTATAGCAGTGATATGACAGACTGTCAGTAAATTTGAAACCTGAGGAATTTGTTTTTAGAGTCTCCAGTGGAGATCAAAGTTACAATAGTCACTATCTCACTGAAAAATTTTGCCTCTATTAGGCTTATTGATAGAGATGGTACCTTAAGTACTTAGCAATACCTTTTATCATGAAGAATGAAGTTTTATAACAGCAAAATAAATTAATACTGCAAAAAAAAGACAGAAAAACATTCCCCACATTATTCCCTAAATAATTCAGCAAACACTGGCTGTAAAACAAAGAAATATTCTTTCCTCAGTTCCTACAGACATGGTTTTCCTCTGGTACCTTGGGAGGGAAGCTGAGCTGCAACTATTTCCTGACTTGCAGAACTTTGCAGGAATCATTGACCCACAGTAAGCTAAACCATTGGGAAGAACATGTATTCCCATATACAACTCTCACATAGTCATTAGCACAATATTTATATATAGCATTGCCTTGACTATTAGTGTCACCCTTACATGGCCAGGAGCTTGATTTGCCACCTACATCTGTCTAATGCTGTTGTACTTAAGTGGATTCCTTAATTTGGGGAAAGTATACAGAAGAAGACTGGAGATGTTTAGACTGTATCCAGTATTAACCATCATCCATTATTGTGAAGGTGTGATCACAGCAATCAAGTTTAGCGTGAACAAGAAGGGACCCATTTGAAAGGATCCAAGCTACCTTTAGACTTTTTAACCTCTTCTGCTTCACCAGAATTGTTCTAAATCTTCCTTGCTTTCTAAAGGCAAAAAACCCCCATCTTTTGAAAGTCTTTCAGATGTATTTATTTGACTTTTTTTTCCTAATAAACATAAGATAATGCTGATTAAAGCACAATAAAGTATCATCCATATGTGCAAAGCATCTGTCCTTGGTCTGTGAGTCTTCCTTTATGAAGATACTTATACTTTCACCTTTAATTTTTTTTTATGTGGAAGTTTTTGGCTAGAAGTTAATCAGGTATTTGTGACAGTTTTATATGACCTGTTCAAAAAACACTCCAGAGGACATCCTACAGAGTTGGGTGAAAATAGCTCATATAACTTTTTTCCCCTCACCCTAACATTGCAAGGCTGCTGATGAATAGCAGTAAATCTCCAATTCCGATTTGGATTACATATGCAAAGCCTCTTATCTGTCATGTCTGTTTCCCAGTCACAGCACCTGCTGTAGTACAGTTCTCTGAGCTTCACTAAATACTTCCCAGTATCATACCAGGTCATTCCATGACTCTGAAACATGTCTCTAGCATTGGCAAAAGGCCACATTGCTTTAAAGTCTCCTCACTTCTCCCAACCCTGGAAAAAATGTACTTGAAAAAAATATTAAGAGCTGTGGAGTTTTCCGTTTTCATTTCAATCACTTCTTAGTCCATGTGCTTGATCTCTATTTAAGGGAGTGTAAAATACCGCAAGTCACTGTCCCTTGACAGTTGACTTTTCTTGGATTTCAATTATGTGATTGGAAACTGCAGGGCTGGACACAAGTTGGAGCTAAGGAATGACTAAATGAAATAGACACTCCTCCCCCCCTCCTCAGTCCTCTTCCAAGGCTGGTGGGAAAGTAGTGAAACTACCTTGACACACTTTGTCCTCTCCTACTACTCGAAGGACACATAGAGTTATCTGCTCAAGTCAGCCTTTCCTTCCATAAATCTTAGAAAGCCTTTATTAGTACTTCATTTTTTTTTTTTTCAGTACCAACCTGTTTGTCACAGTGGAAGAAAATTAACTCTATCCCAGCTGAAATCAGGACACTTGACCATCTTCTCACATTCATGCTGCCAAATAATCTTACGCAATCGCTTGATTCATGTGCTGCTTAAAGAACCTATAAGCAAGTTGTGGGGTTTTTTTCCAGAGGAACTAGGCAAAAACATAACTATTTATTACTAAATCTAAATAATTATTTATATGCTTTGGGCGATCTGCTGAATATGACAAGAGCACATTATATAAGGACACAGGCTGAAGACAGTATGTTACTATCCACACTTATTCCATTCCTTAGAGATATGGGAAATATATGAAAGAAGAAGGTGCCCTTGAACTTACTTTGTCTACTGATCTGCCATAAAGGGGGCTCAGGGCACTAAAACCTGTTTTAGTTATATCAGACTTTTAGCTGTAATTATGGGGTATTTAATATTTGAGTTGATTTTCCAAATTACGGACATGACACGACAGAATTTATAAATAAGATTAACTGATTTTATAGGTTCACTTGTTCACTTTGTCATTCTACCATAGAAATATAATCTAGTAGAAATCAAGTACAGATGGCCAAGTTTCCAGACTTTCTAACAGGAGGCTTTCTATTATTAGGTCTGCAACATTATCAAAATGACTGCAGCTGACAATAAGAAAAAGCACGATGTATGTTCCCATGTAAGTATATATGTGTGTGCTTGAACTATACATATGTGCATACCTAGGCATCTGTACATTGGTACTGTAACTTCTCTGGCCTTGGAGCTTTCCCCTCAGCTGTTGTAAGGTAGCCAGTAGTTAAGAGTAACAGTTACTATGCCTGTGCTTGCTGCTCCAAAACATTTTCCTTGTTGATTTCTTCCAGTAGTTTTCTCTACTTGTAAATCAAACGCAAGTTTCTCCTTAATATTAGAAATCTTCTTGATGTGGCCCTTATGAAAGCCCAAGCATTTTTGTGCTCTGGTATATGAACCTGTTCTTTCCGTCAATAACTGTTCCATGCACTACCCCATGCCACTGTTGAAGCTGGTATACTATTCCCTTTAGGCTCCTTCCTCTAAGTCCCTATTTATCCTCCAACACTTAAACAACAGCCCATAGTTATAAATTGCCATCAGTATTTAGATATCTCCATTTTTTTTGTTTGCTTTAATTTTTTAGTCTTAATGATTTCTCTTCTTTAAGGCAACCACAAAATATGCTTGAATGCCACCAGATCCAATTGATATTTTATATCATACCTCCCTGAGAACATATTTAGCCCATTAGTGGACTAAACATGTCCTAAGCTTTGCCTCAAAGCAGTCAGAGATGTCTTTTTGGTTCATCTTAGAATACAATCAAATGTCAAAATTTTGTATTGAGAAGAAGAAACTGGCTGGTTCTACTTTTGATTATGTAGATACTTGCATTTTTAAGCTAGAAGTTTCAATATCTAAGAATAACTGTAGACTGAATAAAACACACAATACATTGATAGCAAGCCCTTATAGCAAGGAAGTATCTATGTAGAGCACATATTGTTTTGCTTTGTCCTGAGATAGCTCTTATATCTAAAGCATACTTTTGATTTATGTCTTCAAGAAAGGCACATCAAAAATTAAAGGGCAATATAGTGTTGTATCATATTTGAGTACCTCGTTGTATTACAATGACCAGGCAAGCTTCCATCTGTAGCATTGCAGAGAGGTTCCGGGCTGAACCAAAGCAGTATATTTTATCTTTTTAGGTCTCCAAGAATTTAACCAGGTAAAATAGTGCATCTTGAGTTACTTCATCCACAAGACTCCTTTTGAATTCTCACCACCTGCCACCTTTTGTTTTGAATGGTTTGGCAGACATTAGGGGTGAAAAAAAAATTCTTGGCTATACAATGAAACATGTCCTCCTCTTTGCTGCAAAAATTCTGTCCCTGTCACTTGTGTTGAAGAAAATTGCTATCACTGTAGATCTTACAAACTTGCTGTGCTGATATTTTATGGAAAATATTTATTTAGCATTACCGACTGCAACCATGAACTACCAGGTCAAAGGAAGATCTACTTATGTAGTATTTTAGAAAAACCTAGACTCAGTCCTCAAGGAACTGAGGAAGTACATTGCTCATTGTAACAGTGTGGATTATACCTGTGTTAATTGTAAGCTCCATTTTGTCATGTAAACTTCTCTGTGACTTTGGACTTCTATATTTATTTTTTACTAAAATTATGTCTAACTTCTGCAGCTGAATTTCTTCTATTGATCTTGTATGATCTTGATTAAATAAGCAGTGACATATTAAAGCCTGATCATAACAGTCTTTCTTTTAATGTGTTCACAAGCAGCACTACGGCCAGTAAGACAGTGAAAAAACTGAGATGGCTTAGGATCTGCTATCCCATACACCTCCCATTTAGAAATTACATGCTCCAGCAATTATGTACTGACTACATCCCCTGCTGAAAACAGAGCTGTTAGAGGCAGGAAAGGAGAAGCAGCAATGACTGTCCAGGCCTCCCAAGTGATCTTCAAGGTGGAAAGAAGAAAACCACTGATGCCGCCTATCAGACACTAATGATGCTATGGTAGTTATGAAGTAGAAAAGGGAAGATAAAATTCATCCCTTGAGATTAGTTTTATCCCAATAACTTCCGCACAAAGGTGGACTGGGCATGACAATGGAGACAACAGAGGATGTCAGATACAGAAAAGAGAAGGCAAAACAGGAAATAAAGTGAAAACAAGCAACAAAATCTGCATGCAGATTTATAAGTAATTGTTCAAGCAAATTTGGCTACGTTTTGCCTCATTTTTCCAGTAAGAATCCAGACACAAAGTTTAGCCCCTGCCTGAATTTCCAATTCTCTAATTCTCTATTAGTAGATGTGCTTTAGAAGAGATGTCAGAGGTGCAGAAAAACTTCTCCATGAAGAGTGATCGAAATAGCCTGGGGTTCCTTTATTTAGAAAGGAGAGAAACAGGAGAGGCTCAGTTGAAGAGATTAAAAATAATTGGCTATATGGAAGCAGTGCCAAGAGTTCGTATCTCTGTGGAAGAAGTGAACAACCTCTGAAAATAAAGAAAAGAAAATTCAAAGCCAGTAAAAACAATTACAAATTGTCAACCACTACAGCTTGTCACTACAAGGTACCATTAACAAAAAAAAAATTCAGAGAATTCAAAAGAGAAGGATGGATGAAAGACTTCCTGACTTAAATGTAAAAGAATGGGAGAAAATCCATACCTATCCACTAGGAAATAAAACTTCTGCTTGAAAACAGACATTAAATTTTAACTTAATGACTAGAGGAAGAATATTTTCCTAAAGCTATGTTATTTAGTAGCTAACTATCTACCACGAGGTACCATGTTACAAACAGTATTTAATGTTAACTACACTTAGAAACAAGGCTCTTGCTCAATAGACCACTAGATGATCTGCCTTGTGTTGCACCGCCCAGGAAGATTAATTAGGTTTCATAATTCAGAAAAGACCTCTAATTTTTTTTACGGAAACTGGTCATCCCATCTTCACCCTGTTCTGGGAAAAGGGTGGACAGTTGAGTATATGGGAACAGTTTTCGTAATGGCTGCTCTGGCCAGCTGTTATTTCATCTCAATAAATCTACTGGTTTTTATATGTCCCTGTCTTCTTTACAGTCTTTCTGTTGTGCTCAGGTATCTTCTTCACTACTAGTTGACTGCTTCTGGATTCCTCCTCCTTCCTTACCATGCTCAGAACCATTTCTGTCATGCCTCAGTATAAAGGATTAATATTGTACTAAACATTCACTAATCTATATTTCATCCCATATTTTAAAACCAAAAAGTTTCCTGCCCTTTTACTTGCTCACTCACTCAGCTGCCATGAATAACTTTTCATGCAGTCTCAGAATGTCAACTGTCTCACTAATAACTTGGGGGAGGGGGAGGTAATTTAAACTGTTGTATTTTGCTAGTGTCCAAAGAAGAGAGTAAAAAAACCCCAGAAAGCACTGTTCCTAAGCTTCCTTCTTAAGGTTAAAATAATAGATGGAGAGAGATTGAAAAAAAATAAGAACAGGTCCTTGATATATCTGGACAGTTCTTGTGTATGTACAACTCTATGAGCTGCAGAGTCACACAAGCACAAGCTAGTCACAGATGAAGAAAATAAGTCCCCAAAATTACCCTTAAAACCTACTTGCAACTTCAAATGAAATGCAGGTTTTGACTTACTAGTTATTATTTGTTCTTTATGACTAATTGCACAATAATAGTGACCTGTCTTTATTTTCATAAACACTAAGAATTATGTTTATCATCTAAAATTAGTGCCTGAATATTTGGGGTTTTGGGGGGTAAAATTAGAACACAGAAGATAAAGAGATACTTTTAAGCAGAATGGAAAATATTGAGATAATAATGTTTTGCAACAATATTTATTAAGGCTTTTTTTTCAGTTGATCACTAGATGCAACTGTATGTAGCATCAAAGAAAGCAAGTTTCAGAAAGTGTTCTGATCAAGGAACAAAATCTTATATATTTATGAAGCTATATAATCTCTTTCTCAAACATAGTCTTTTAATAAATTCTTTTGCAGTTTTTCACTGTAAAACATCAGTTTGCATAATTCTGTTCTGTTTGATATCAGTGAGACCACAATAAGAGTATAAACAATTCACCCTCTTCAAAGATAAGGTTTTTTGACTGACTTATAAAAAGTACAGAATTTCAATAATTTACCATTGAGAAAATAAGTTATTAACATATTTTTCTGTTCAGCAGCATGGTAGTAAACACACAAAATCAACAAAATATAAGTAGTAAAGGATTTATGAAAGCAAAATTAAACTTTTCTGAAATACCTTTTGGATTATGCCATGGAAGCTGGATCTACTGAACTCTGAAATTGTGAACTGGCACAGAACTATGTTTAGATGATTGCAAAAACACATCTTCCCTTCAGAAGGAAATATTAATTACGCTAATTTTCATATCCATTGTTTATATAGAAATTAATTACTATTTCCTGTTTTGCTTTTTTTCTGTCTTTATCTATTAGTTATGATGGGAAGAAAAGGAAATTTTAAAAATTATCTGGAGGTACACATCTAAGGTTAAAGCACAAAAGGTTGTTAAAAAAAAACCCCACATCAACATCCAAAAAGAAAAGTATGCTATGAAAAGAAAGTAACATTTAACAAGTTCCATCTCTCTAAAAAACTTCTAAAATGTATCCAGTTAAAGTTAGTTATAACAATCATTTGTCTTTCTAAATACCAGTTTTAATGACAGTGGATGTCTTCTACCAGTGTAGTGTTCTCAAATACCTTTGTGTCTACATGAAAAAATGTGAAAGTGACCAGATATCCTGAAAAAAAACCCCCAAATCACTTAAGACAAGATTCTTGGAATTAAAGGGACAGGAATCCAAGAGTCATTTTGGGCAACATACACTGTAGGCCTTATTACTCTCTATAATCACCTGAAACGAAGTTGTGGAGAGGAGGGAGCTGGCCTCTTCTCCCAAGTGACAGGGGACAGGACAAGAGGGAATGGCCTCAAGCTCCACCAGGGGAGGTTCAGGCTGGACATTAGGAAAAAAATTGTCATGGAAAGGGTCATTGGGCACTGTCAGAGGTTGCCCAGGGAGGTGGTTGATTCACTTTCCCTGGAGGTGTTTAAGGCACGGGTGGATGTGATGCTGAAGGGCATGGTTTATTGTTTGATAGGAATGGTTGAAGTCAATGATCTGGTGGGTCTTTTCTAACCTGGTGATTCTATGATTCTATGATGTGAGCAGCCATAACTCAGCGATTTGGGAACATCTAATTCTCAGTACTGGACACTAGGATTTCCTCAAACTAGCAGTAAATCAAAGCCAGTCTCACAGCTCTTAAGACATATCTAGATTGTCCAACCTGTTTTCTTGAAAAAAGTAGGATACTCTAGAATCTGGTTAGAAAAATTATCTGGGACAAATTAGTGCATCAGAAATATATCCATTTCATAAATCATTTTTGTTTGCAAATTTCATGAAAAGGAAATTTTTAATGCTATCTCTAGCAGTAGGATTTTGCTGTCATGAAATAGCTTAAGATATAGTGAGTTAATTATAGTTAATTATCTCCTCTTTTACAGTAAACAATACAGTAATAGTCCAGTAGCAGTATGTCTGAATTTTATTCTAAGTAGTCTACAGTAGTTTAAATGGCAATATGCTAAAAGAGATCCTGTTAAATCTTCTACTAATATCTGTGGCACCTCAAGTGTTATTGGATCCACATAACACTTTGTCATATCATAAATCGCAACATTTAAGAATGCTGGCCATGCTGGAAGGGCAAACATCAAACTGTGCTAAATCAAAATGTTTAGATTTTCGTAGATTTTAGTTTCACACGTCTCTGAACCTTTGTCTGATTTACACATACTGTCAATCTGGTTTTTTAACTGTTTCAATTCAGTAGGCTTATAGACTGAAGAAATAAGATGATTATGATTTTTAGAGTCTGCTCCTAAGTCAGTGAACTCAATGAATCAACTCCCTTTTCCTTAAGCTAGGTTTAACTTGGGCCCTCAAATCTGATAATAAGCAATACTAAAAAAATCTTAATCTTGTCTAATGCTTACCTTGTTTTCCTTTGCAAATTATATCCCCATATCACTTCTCAGTGCTCTTTAAGATATGAGTCTGAGGTAATTGAAATCAAAAGCAAAAAAGGACATTTTGACATTGTACTATTTGTAATGCTACCAAAATAGTGAAACTAATCTAGGAGATGCAAAAACATGGGTGTAATAGATCATGGAAGACTCAGTGGGTTTCTTACCCAGGGGAGACAAGAGTTCACTTAAGGCACTACACATGGGCCCCTAAGGGGGAACCAACACTATTGTGAGATGAGGTTGGTGATATGGGAGGCATAGGGAGGTAAGCAATTATTGAACTGAAAACACTAGAGGAGACTTGTGACTGAGAAAATCCTAACACCCTCAGACATCCTTCTCTGACATCTGGAGGCTCTTAGAATTAAGTAAAATTTTTTTTACCTTCAGGACATCCTAAGCCTCCAGTCCCACAAAAGGATTTGATTAAGACAATAACACATTTTTAACATAATCTCTTATGCAAATAAACTTCCGCCTAACACAATTTCCCTTTCATTATGTGAAGATATTTTTTGAGTATCCTATCCAACTGGGTGGACATGTCTTATTATATTGCTTTGTTGACTGTAAATAAATTTATATATGCTATGCAAATATGCTTTTTCCTGGCAGACTTAATGGGTTTTGCCGGTTTGCACTGCCTCTTCATGGCCATGAGCTGTACATAACTGTACAACACAATTTCTGAAATGTCATCATAAAACATAAATGAGAACAATGAATGTGACTCATTAGGCATTTTTATTAAAATAAATTATGTAAAAAAGATTGCTGCAACTGGGCATATTAATCTAGGACTATCAGACACAAATCAAATGTGTAGCTTTACTGACTTCAAAAGGATCTGTTTATAAAAGGAATTAAGCAAAGCTTCTCTTGGATACACTACATTCTCATGTCAAGATGCTTTAAGGAAATTTGGTAGTTGGTTATTTTCCTTTCTGTATGTTTTTGTTCTTCTCTTATGCCAAAACCGCTTAGGTCTAATAAAATGCATAGATTAATGCACACCTTGTCTTTCCATGCTTGAAAACTAGCCAGTGTGAAGGGCAGTTTGTGTAGTCCAGTAGGAATGAAAGAAGATAGACACTCATAATCCCAGAAAGCCTGTTTCATCTCTACTGTTCATGGTAAGGATCAATCATTTGTAGCTGGAATAGCTTCTTGAAGTTTGTGAAAAGTGGTTGAACAAGGCAGTATGTTTGTTAAAGTGGTTGGCAATCTTCCCTCTGGAAAAAATAATAACAATAAAAAAATAAAAATAAAAATAAAATGGTTTACCTCCTCTGATCCTCTGGATTGAGCCCATCATGGGCAACAATAACTATCTACTTCTTTTAGCACCTCCTGGAGCAATAGAAACATTGGTGTCATCTCATGTGAAAACTTTCACAAGATGTATAGTCATTTAAGAGTTTTTGCTAGAACAGAATAGTCAGCAAGTACTACAATAAAGGTTAAAAAAATGAAGAAAAACAGGGATGATAAAATGCATATCATTTAGACATGAGTTGTCCTTTAAAGAAGGGACAGATACTGTACACAGAAGACAGTGTATTGTGTTGTTCTACTAAAAATGATGTTTATATTTTTTGATACTTGTCCAATGCACATTTGAAACTTGGTCAGACATAATGTCTTTACTGGTAAACTATCACAAAATGCATTACCAAAAGGACTCAATGCTTCCTGTAACATTTGAGAGTAACAAAGTAACTATTACATGAGCTCATTAACAGCTTATGCATAAATTTGGCCATTGTAACTTGTTTTACTAAATGAGGGAATGTCCTGAGAATCACTGGGCTTCATCCATAAAGTTATAGCACATTTGCAGGACAAATTCTTGTTCTCTGTTGCACAGTAATCAAAGATAAGAAGAAGAGACCACAACCTCAATCCTTACGCCAATGACGCCTCTAACATAGGCTGCTACTCTGCGTGAGTATGCACAGGGAAAAATCTCCATTTTGAAAGCTACTGGAAGTTTTCATTCAAATTTCTAATTTGGTTTGCTTTTTCTTTTTTTTTATTTGTCTTCAAACAATAGTAAGCTGATGGTTTCTATTGTTTTATTTGTATCATATTTGACAAAAATGTTGATGAGATCAAGTTTTGGGACACTGCTGTGTGTAATGCTTAGTCTGGATTTGAGGACAATATATGTTTATATCTCCCTTCACATGTGCTTGTGAATAATACTTTAGGATTCCATGATGAGTTATGTAAATCCTGAATGTGAGCAGTGATCGTTAATAAATTACCACATTATGAAGAACACTTGCCACATTTTCCTGGCTCTGCCCTGCTAGCTGCACCTGTGTTCAGCTGGCTGGATGAACCATTAGATAAGACATTTACCAGGAAGGCAGCTTTGTCATGCAGCCCTAAATAATATGCAATAGTTTGCTAGATGAGAAGCAATCAGTCAAAACTAGAAAACACTACAGCGGTGATTAAAAGTGAATGTGGACCTAGTCCTAATGGAATAAGACTGATAACAGATTAATACATTGGTATTGCATTCTAGCACTTATAAATTAAATTATTAAAATGTGAGAAGGAGCTGGTAACACTGTAGGACCTTGTCTTACATCTATTGCCCACTTCTGGATGTTCAGCAGTTGCCCACTTTAAGCATCTGAACAGTTCTAGTAAGATCAGATGCTTTAAAGTATGATGGAAGAAGAGTAGAAGCGACATATTCTAGCCAAATAAGAGGAAAATGACAATGACTATTTGAGAATGGGTATGTTTGGGGATATTGCAGTTCATCAGTGCTCTTATCTAAAGAAGTACCTAAGTTTTTTTTATGAGTTGGAGAAGGATCACTGTGTATGAACATTAATTACTAAATGATTATAAGCCACTCATTGTATAATCATTTCTTTGGGTTTACATTTCTGTTGGGGCAGTGCTATCAATGCATAATCGCTGAAGATTTCCTACTTTATGATTATAGTTATTTAAAAAATGTTCAAAGATGACCAAATCTTGGAAAGAACGTTCTTTAATTTAATATGACACAATAATAATTTCATGATTAAATATGTATTTTTTTTAAGCAAGCAATCATTTTTTCTCTTGGGAGTATTTCAGTTCTCCCCTTGAATACAATTGGGCAGTGGTTTACATTGGCACAGTAAATGTAGTTCTCCATATATCATATTAATGCAACTCATTGAATTAATATTTAATTTTTCATGGAATTTTTCTTACAGACTAAATCCTTAAACCTTAATCCTTAAAAAGAAAATATACACTCATCTTGAAATTATTTTAATTGATTACTGAGTTGTGATGCATCTTAAAAGATGCTACTTTTAAAAATAAAATAATAAAAGATACAGAATAGTAAAATACAACCAGATTGTTCAGGATGTCCTCTGCAATCAGAGGAAAGAATTCTATTCATTCAGCTCTTCTCTGAGAAGAAATTTGAGCAAATAAATGGCCTTTGTAACTTGACCAAAAGTCAACAACATTCAAGGTCCTTCTTAGATCAACCAATTTTTGCCCTCTAGAAGGGTATCGTTAGGGCAGTTACTTAATTAAACAGACAGTGTATATTTTATTTGCTACACTCCTCAAAGGAGCACAGTTCAATCTCATGGGAGCACTTGTGTATCCAGTAAATAGAAGCAGGTTAATTACATGCCTTAAAATCACAAGACAGAAAATGCTGTCCCATTGTTTTCTGCTAATGCACAAACAGCAGCAGATATGGAGAAAGCCAAGATGATTTTTGTGTCCCTGGTCCTGCACATAGGAATATCAGACACAAATCAAATGTGTAGCTTTACTGACTTCAAAGGGATGTATTCATAAACATATAAAGGTTTATATGTAGGTCTAGCACGACTCTTACTGGCATTTACCCAGCCTTTTTTGCCCCATGGTCTTTTAATTTGCCTTAAAAGAAGAAATATTTCATGTTGGGTTATATTCTCCATCTATTTTTACTGTTTAAAATCCCTTAACATTTAAATTAAATCTCTGGCAGTCAGTACCAGACAAAAATGCTTTTTTCTAGAGGTGTTTGGAGGGTTTGTTTTTGGGATCATATTACCAGAGCCTTTGGCTTTGCCAGTATCTAAGGGGAGTCTCCAAGAAGCCAGGAGCACGGCATATTTCGAGCTCTGCTTGCCTCTGGTTTACACAGACAAGTCCTAGGCAGCAGGTATAATTGCAGAAACACTTGCAGGCAGCCTATGGATATGTTATGCATGTTTGCTTGAGAACATCCAAATTGCCTAAAGCTGAACTAATAGCATGTCAGCAGTACAGGGAAACCACTAAACATGCTTAAGAAATTGTACTTCATTTTGCTAAGGAAGCAATACCCGGAGCTATGTCTCCATGTTTACTATCTGGGCATATCTCAATGCACAATGTAAAAACATTTTCCATGTGGTTTGGGGATTTTTTTCTGGCTTGTTTCTTTCATGCCTTTTATTCTTTTCTTCCTCCTCTCTTACATAGCTAAAACACGAGCCAGGAAAGGCCTCTGCCCAACCACTTTTCCCTCCTGAACAGGCTCACAATAAGCCTGTATTTCTTGGATATTACCTGGCTTGAGATTTTGACAGGAGTATCACTTCTTAAATAGCAGTAAAATGAGGGTAGCTGTCTGATTTTAGTTTGTCTTCAGCTATAACAATACTATGACTACAGTTTTATACATGCCAGTATGAGTAACACCTGTAGTCTGAAGTCCTAGAAAAATGAAGTCTACGTTTTCCCTAGATCTTACATTAAAGTGACTTGTATCAAGTGATAGCAGAATATTGGTATTTATCCAAAATTATACGTTACAGAATCTAAATGGGGTATGACTAGAATAAATCCATAAATCACTGAAATATTTGGAAAAAAAAAACTTTTTAAACAATTTTATATACTGCTGAGATATATTTCTGTTTTACTGTTCAAAGTTATATTTTCAGAGATACAGAAAAAGGAAATGCACAATTCCTTTCTTTAGTATAGAAGCAATAATGTCTTCTCCGAGTGAGAGAGAATAGATCTAGGAGACTGACAGTTTTCATTACACACCTCTTACGATACTGGAGTGATCATGTATGATGTGCATAGTAAGTTATATCACACAGTCTCACAGCATTCTTTTCTCATGCTAAAATAATCTGCTGCTTCTGCCTTAATTTTCATATGCAGAGTGAGGAGAACACATATAATCTCTGTAATATGGGATCTACCTGTGTTTTGACCTTGGAAGTTCTTTCTAAACAGGATGTACTGAAGACAGTACAGTGTTTAGCCTTCTTACTCAACCTGACAGCAAGATTAGACGCAAAGAAGGAAGATGAGGTGATACAGGAGTATTTCTTCATTTAGATGAATTACCCCTATCCCAGTGTGCTGTCTATATTCAAGGGGCTGGGATTTTACTTTTGGTAAACTTAGACCAATGAGGAGACAATCAGGTGTGGACTGTCTGCTTATATCTTGCTATTTTGCTGTAAACTGCAAACATCTTAGATTAACCTAAATTTTCTCATGAATACTTTTTGCTTCCTTTTTTTTTGTTAGGAAATTTCTCAGCTTTTGTTAGTTGAAAGGTGATTTTAATGTATATTTATCTCAATACTTCTCAACAGTTGCAATACTGTGGATCCAATAAAAATACCTGCTCAGTTGTCTCACTCAGAATTTTAGTGATTTATTAGTTCTTCAGCAGAACTATACAATTGCCTTAATACCATATGATATCCATCATTACCATTTGTAGCAAAATACTTCACACTGAAAGTGAATCTTCTACTTTATTAGTGTAGAACCATAAGTTAATTGGTAGAAGTAAGCTGAAGCTCAGTATAGAAAACAGTGCAAAAAGCAGGGCCAATTGCATTTTTTCAGTTATCTTTTTCATCTTATGTTAAGCTTTATCATTTTGGAACCTTGAAATTCTTTCTTTCACTAGTCCTTTCAGCCTTTTCAGTTTATGAGGTATATTTTTAGTCCTGGAAATGAGTGGAGACCAAAATGAATGTCTACTTGTAAAACAACAGAAGAGTACTGTGAGCAGTAGCTCTGCAGGACAGCCCTGAACAGCTGTAAAATCTTACACCACCTTTCTGTATCCAGTCATTCAGATGCTTTGATCAAAAGGAGAAAATTCTTGTAGAATGTCTTCTGTTTAAAAAAAACAAAAACAAACCAAACAAATGATTGGGCACTAATAGATTAAAAAGGATGAATTAAATCAGTAAATTACTGGGTCTTACCAAACAGATATATTCCTATTTAGATTTTTGGCAGACATTATTGCAACATAATTTTTTCCCCCAAGGTTAAGACTCTTTGTAGGAGATGAGATTTTCAGCACTGGTGCCAGATAATGAAACATACTCCCATATGGCAGGTGCAAATCATGTCTCCTGAAGTATGACTGGCAGGTACTGGAAACCATGCTAATGAAATTACAATCGTAACCCATATACATACAAAGGTATAGACAAGAAGTACCTGTCTGGTAATAAAAGATATTAGACAGCAAAGTGGCTGATTACCAATGCCTTAAAAATTGGGTTCTCTTGTTAGAGATTGAAATTATCATTTCTCACTTTTTTTGTTCTTTAAGAGAAAGTTAAAACCAGCAGAATGTGAGTAAAACCTGCTCTCTTGAGCCTTCTTGTCCCTTTTAATAGAACCGCCAGATTGTTAGTTTTTGGTTAATGTTGCTCTATATTTTAGTGCAACTATCAAACAGATCTCATGGATGAAATAGCTGATGTTATTTAATCTAAAAACTTGGTTTACTGAAATTCTGTTTGTCATACAGAAACTGTTGCCCAGACCAGACGACCTTGAAGATGTTTTGCAGCTGGCTTTTGGGTTGCACTGCTTCCTTGGAGGTAGTGTGTCTGAAACATCCCCAACATTTAACAGTAAAAACTAGCTTCTACTTGATTGCCCCTGCCTTTAGTACTTTGATACTGTGTAAGAAAGAGTTAGTAAATCACCAGTTTGGAAGAGACCCATCGGATCATCGAGTCCAACTGTTCCTATCAAACACTAAACCATGTCCCTCAGGACCTCGTCTACCCGTCTCTGAAACACCTCCAGGGAAGGTGAAACAACCACATCCCTGGGCAGCCTGTTCCAAAGCCCAATGACCCTTTCCATGAAAAACATCCTCCTAATGTCCAGCCTAAATCTCCCCTGTCGGAGCTTGAGACCATTCCCTCTTGTCCTGTCCCCTGTCACTTGGCAGAAGAGGCCAGCTCCCTCCTCTCTACAATCTCCTTTCAGGTACTTGCAGAGAGCAGTGAGGTCTCCTCTCAGCCTCCTCCTCTGCAGGCTAAACAACCCCAGCTCTCTCAACCGTTCCTCATAAGGCCTGTTCTCCAGCCCCTTCACCAGCCTCGTCGCTCTTCTCTGGACTCACTCCAGAGCCTCAACATCCTTCTTGTGGTGAGGGGTCCAGAACTGAACACGGTATTCAAGGAGCGGTCAACCTTTAGTTTTTAGGAGAGTGCTAGAAAAGATGTGGGGACTGGTGTGTCTTCACCCTGCTTACTAGCAGACCCGCAATTTAACATTGTTTCTTTCCCTACAGTTGTGATATGCAAGACTTTGTGTTGACTGCTGACATTCTGGATTCTTCCAGCTGAGGAGAGGTAAAAAGTACTTATGCTAGATGAAACCAAAGTGACTGAAAAGGATCTCACTTATTCACCCGGTTTCTGCAGTATTCCATGCAGCAGTTCGGCTCTCTGCTCCAGGCCATGTTTGCTCTGCGGCACTACAAGCATTCTTGACTGCTTTTTTCCCTTCCCATTCAGTTCACTAGTATTAATGATCATCCTGCTATCCCTTGACATCTTCATTGAAACATTTCGTGTCTTGTATAAATTCTTTAAACACAGAAAACCCTCTCCATCTGTGAGTGGTCTTTGACATTTGCAAACGTGGCAGTAAGTAATGTTAAATACTTTTCGATCTCCACATTTTCCTTATTATTCCAGAATCTCTCTCTCTCCACTATCAGTTCAATTTAAACTGAAGAAAGCTTCTTTTAATTTAGTGCTAGCCATATGGTATTCTAGGGAAGGCTGAGGGACAGAAAAGGGACGTGTACTACATTTATGATATACACACAAATAATAAACAAATGCCAGGAAGCTGAGAGAAATCATGCAAAGTTGACATTTCTATTTCACAGCTGTGAGAAGGATCCTCTAGCTTTGTGCATTCTGGATTTTCAAACAGAAAGATAAAAGTCTTACCATTCTAAATCTTGTGTAAAACCAATTTTTTTAATTCAGATTCAGCAAGTTGGTATTTTAAGCATTACAATCCTTCATACTGGAAGCTAAAAAGAATAAGAAGAGTTTCACAGGCAAGTTGTGTATGGTTTTTTTGTGTCTCTTGTAGTGATTTTTTAGTATCATTGGGAACTATCAAATGGACAAGTCCTCTCTTACCCTGTAGCCTTTTGAGAGTGTAGAACTGTATAAAGTTATGAAATTGTGATATCCTTTGCAATGTGAAGACTGTCCTGATTGTATTTTGTTCCTGCAAGGCATTTGGCATGCAAAATTACTTGCTTTTATAGACTTACATATGTATATACACTACATACATTGTACATTCAGTATTCACCATTAATAACTTTAAACACAGATGTTACTTGTATTTCTATAGAGAATGAAACACCATCACAGATAGTACTGTTAAAAGACCCTGATTTGTTAATGATTCTTGTTACTTTCAAAGCCTGACTGTTGGCTACATACTGAGTCTATCCTTTGAAAAACAGTTTTGGGAATAAGACAAAAAAACCTGAGTAAATTAAGGTTTTAGAAGCTTTCAACAATCCAGGGAAAACTTCACAAATATGAAATGCATTTTATCCAAATATTTTTTAGGAAAGCTTTATAAGTGTTCTGAATTTTCTTTACCCTCATGACTGATTTCTAAGGAATATACATGTAAAATCAAAAAAATCTGTTTCTTCTCTTGCTTTTGATATTTCCTGGTACTGCATTGGCTGTTTCATGATGAGCTGTTGATACTGCAAAGTCTGGATTGTGGTGTGCAAAATAATTGAGTTAAAGCAGCTAAATCCCAATACTCAGCAAAGCAGAAGAAACTAAGATACCTGTTTAAAATAACTTGCTGAAGTTTCGGAAAGTTGGCGCTTATTAAAGTTTGCTTAACTTTTTTTTTTTCCTCATGAAGATCTGAGTTATTGAGAAGAATTGGTAATACCACAGCTCTAAGAAAACAATTTTTTTTTCTTCAGCTTTTGGAGGACTTTCAGCTTTTGATGTAGTCATAAAAGACTGATGTTTTAAAAAGAAGTTGTTTGCTTTTCTTAATTATCTTTGGCTAGGAATATATTTCAATGGGAATGGGAGGGTACACCTTTCACATCATCGGATGTGTAATACACCAAGAAAGATGACACTAAAAAAAACAGTTTTCTCCTTGGAGGTTCTATTTGTTAACATTATAATATCCTAAATATTAGGATTCATTTTTATGCTGGCAAAATGAAAACAAGACTAAACTAAAAGACTATCTGTGTTCAGACATATGGATTAAAAATACTGCTATGGTAATAGACAGAACTGCCATCTAAAAAGTTTGCTTCATTAGGAAGAAGAGGATAAAGCTGAGATATTAGGAAGAAGAGGATAGAGAGACTGTCAATACATTTATGACATAAAAATCAGGAAGGAAGATTAATAACAAAATGGAAGGAAACTTCAGCTTCAAAAAAGTAAATTAATTTTGATTTAGAGATAGCACTGGGTTACAGTGTAGAATGAAAAATAATGATAGTGATGCTCCTTGTTTCCATAGAGCAACAATTGAGATCAGTTGCCTGATCTGCACTTGAAGATTGTGAAGAAGACTTCACATTCAGTTGTCTGGAGAAACTAGAGACTGGGAAATGAAGCCACAGCCATGCTACACTGCAGCTGGAATTTCATGACAAGGAAGAATCCAACACATTGGCTAGTTAGGGCCATAATTACTCTTATACTATGATACATGTCCTGTTTAGCTATAGTACATGCCTTTAATAATTAGTTTCTAGAAACTGAAATGTGATTATTCACTTTAGCTTTGCAAAGCTGGAAATTGAAAGACAAAATTTTGATAATTTGCTTGGAAATAATATTGGAACAGGACTGTAAGTCAAGCAATTCTCTCTTTGATTACAATAAAATGGGTTGGAGTGACCAACTCTTTACTGCACTGCAGAGTCTGAAGGACTTGGCCAAAAGGCAAACAAATTGGCTGTATAGAAAAAGATGCACCATTCCCACCATTTTCCTTCCCTATCTTCCAGCAACTGTAGAAAGGCAAGGTTGTAAGCTCAGAATTGTTCATCTCTCTAAGTATTCATAGAAATCTGACAGAGCTATAAAGTGCCCAAAGCTTAGCCATGTACTCAAGAAAGCTCCTTTGCCTTCTGTGTGGAATAAGAGCACAGCTTAAAGCTACTGTGGCCTTAGAGCTTGGCCAAGAGAAAGAGTAACAAGGTGGGTTGAAGTACCTTCAGATAAAGGGAGCTGAATCTCAAGAGACTGTACACCAGCCTATGAAATGGAAAGTGGAATTTATGCGTATATGATTAGATGTAAAGTCATGCTAGAGAAGTTAAAACAGCCTCCATTTAATTTATGAGTCTCAGTTAATTTTGTGAGGCTATCCTGCCCCTAGTGAAAACTGTGATATCCTCAGAGTTGCTTGGCTTCATGTCCTGTTCCTGGTGGGTCTTTACAATCAGAGGCCATTGGGGTCACCTATCAATGTGGCTGTTATCGGATGCTATGCTACAAGTTGAGTGCAAGGTTACTGCAGTTTCTTGCAGTTGCCCTGAATAAGAAAACCCACATGCTATTTTTTTAGTCAGAAAAAAGTAAGAGAAAGGACAATTTAGTTTAAAGAAATGTTGTGCCATGATGCATTTCTGTGAATGAAGAGCAATTGTAATTCTTAGAGTACTATGGTCTGGAAATATGATTGTTGATGTAAAGCAGATTTTTAAGTAGATGTCAGTTTTAAGTACTTTATCTCCAGATGAATTCAAAGTTAAGTGTCATACTCCTGTGCTACCTGAATTGCACTCTCAGAGTTTTTTTAACTTAAAGTTCTTAATACAAAACAATCACGCTTATTTTGTTTAAAGGAAAAAAAATAGTAAAGGTAAGTATCTGCATTACAGATTCCTATTTGAACTGTCAAAGATGAAATGAAAGAAAGCTACAACATGTAAAATTTACTAGTCTGAAGAGCTTTTAATAAATCTGTTAAATAACCAGTGCTTGAAATTCAGTTCTAAAAATCCTTCTCCAGTTAGTCATATCATAGCGAGTTAGACATTTGTACTGCATTGTAAGACACATCTATTTCTTTACTCATTCTTCTGGGAAATATAACATCCTGAAGATGTTCTGAATAACCTATGTTCATTCTTATTTTGCTGAAATTAAGTAATAAAAAAAGCCCACATCTAAATAGATACAATTATTTTTTCCTGTAAAGCTCATTAAATAATTGTATTCCTTGATCAATTACGCACACTATACTTTTCCTGGCCCACCATCTGCCTAAATAGAGTTGAATGCAATTTCCCTGGCTGTAGTGGAATAAGATGAGTATCAGGGAAATAAAAAAATTGTCATAAAATATGATTCCATTATTGATCACAGCTTTGCAGCAATACCTGTCAAAGCAGTCTCTGTGTTCTTCAGTAATACCTGTAATCCATTGAATATTACATCAGTATTCTTGTCATAGCCCCTGAAAAAAAACATTCTTTAGCTAGGATACTGAGATCTAATAGCAAACATAATTCACACACTCCAATCATATTCATATTCACTAAGAAAAAAAGCCCTTTGTGCATTTCACCATTAATCTCTGTAAAGAACATTGTGCCTAATGTACCTCTGAAATAACTGCAATATGACTAGGGTAGTGGAAATCTATGCCTTGTTTCCTCTTGTCAAGAATACTGAAATACATTAATTTTGTACTGTTTGGGTTATCTAGAGGCTTTGCATAGGAATAATAAAACCCTAGCAAGCAGTGCTTCATTCATTCAGCATTATTTACCTCAACTGAAGCCTCTGCACTCATCACTTTTGAACTGAATTCCTAATTAGAAAACAGTCAGACAAAAGAGTTTCCAAGCAGTATCCCATTGACACTGAAGAATGGCTGGAGAAGTGCAGATTGTTCCTTAGGTCTGGACTGTTTTTGATCTGTAGGTCAGAAATTAGCATTTTCTACATTCTGGATCCTTAGGTGCACATTTTAGTTGTATGTTGGGGCATTTTGGAGCCTTTTCATTCCCCTCCATGCTTTACATGAAATTCAGGTCCAGTGCAAGCCACTAAAAGAACGTGCAAAAGCAAATGAGAGATTCTAGTTATACCAAAAAAAATAAAAGCATACTTACTTTTTCCCAGGACTGGGTTTTCTTAAGGAAGTCTAATATTATAACCCAAATCAACAGGATTCTCTGCAGGTAGTTTTAGTTCCTCAGAACTTACCAAAGTATTTTAAAAGAAAATTTAATGGACCATAACAGTTTTAAATCTTAGTATTTAACAGTCCTTGTAGCATAATTTCACGATGAGAAAAATTTACATGTGTGTAGTAACTGTCCCTTCTGAAATGGCAAATGATGTAGGTAAAAAAAAAAACATTAAAAAATAGTTTTAATGATCACGTCTTAAGTTTGACCTTCAGCTATAAGCACTTAATGAGAGTTTTTAAAATATATATTTGCTTCTAATTTTCCCAAATTGCATTTCATAATCCAATATTAGAAGCCAGCCACATTTGTTCACATAAATCCCTATAACCCTGTATATTTTAATGCTACATACTGAGGAAAAAGAGAAGGCATATTTATCTTCCCATTAGAGCGTGCTGGCAAACTTCTAACTTGTTGAAAGAACAAGATTTTCATCAGTATAGATGGCAGAATCAGTAAATAGCAGGCAGCTAAAGAGGTTCAAAAAAGTCATCCTCTTTTTTTTTTTTTTTTAACCAAACAGCCTGGAGTTTTTAATCTGAGAGCTTTCTTTCCCCCTTTTCCTAAAGAATATAGTGCAGACTACAGGAAATAAAAAAACCACGTCTCTTACAACAGGCTAGGTGCTTCCAAGGAAGATATAAATGCCCATATTCACTGAGGAAGGAGGAGAGAAGTAATACTTTGTGTCATCAGGCAAAGTACAGAAGTAGTAATGAGAGAAGAATCCTTCTTAAGCTATTCCTGATGCAGTCAACAGTGTAGTGGTAGCAAAACTGAGTTTGGGATCTCGTCACACCTAAATTGTCAGTATGTTTAGTTCTAGCTAAATTTTAGACAAAATTGAGTATGTCGACAAAGACTCATGGATTGAAGAACAAATATCTGGGATGCATTGTGAATCCAGACACAATGCAGTGCCTAGTATCCTCTGAGACAGGTTAGGATATTTCTGGCTTCAAGTAGAAATTAAACTTTTTACTATGTGCTGGACTCTTGTCCCAGGGTAGGTGCTGTGAAATACTTTAGGCAGTTTTTCAGCTTATGAAGTTGCTTTAGAGCTACAGTGCATGGCAAAGCCATACAGAGGGATTGGGAATCTGCATTTATTTGCTGAACAAAACAATATGACTTGTATGCCTACGGGTCCTCAGTATGGCTACATGGCAAAAGTTGTCAGAGGAGTGAGACCACATTTAGAAGATGCTACTTGAATTATGTCACTGTTTAATAAGAATTTGCTAGGGGAAGACAAAGGAAGAGGAACTTTTCCAAGCCTGAAATCCTACTTATGATGGAGAATAGGTCAAGCAAACTCTTGTGTTAGGGCTTGTATGGTTTTCCAGAGTCCCCTGACTCATCTATGTCTTTTAAGGAGCAAAGTGACTATGGTTAAGAAATTATTTGGCCAAGGTTGTATTCATTGCTCACTTGCCAAATTATGCTTGAAAATGTTAAGCCAGAGGCCAGAGCTCTCAGAGCTGGATGGAAATCAAAGGAAAATGCCTGAACCACTGCAAGACCTAAGATACCTGAGGTGCAGGCCTAAACACTCTGGAGTCCTGTGAGCAGAGCAGCATCATTCAAAGGCTGCTTACAGTCTGCCAGGGACCATCTCTCCATTGCACTGAGTGACATTTATTTGGGTTCAAGTTAAGGACTCGTACTCAAATTATAAAAACTGTGGTGTATCTTGATTCTTCCTGACTCTTCTATTTGTATCCATTCCATACCAGTGATACCACAACATATTCTTGCAGCCCTTGGCATATGTGATTTTGTCATTTGTAGCTGCTGCATCCATTGCATTATTATATTAATAAGCAGGAATGTTGCAAGACATCAAAGTGATATGTGATTCCCTAAATCATTTTCATACAACGTTCTTTATAAATGATGCATTAATTCCATCAGGATTCAGACCTTCAGTATGGCTCATTAAGTCTGGCAGTCGCTTACTTTTCTTTTGATCTTCTGCACAGGGAAAGGAAATAAAAGCCATTTTTATCTCCTCAAGAGCATCCCCTACCACCTGTACTGAAAAAGAACAAACAACATCTTCCATTTGAAGGGGAATTTTTCCACTATCACCTGAGAAGTTCTCACATTGGTGTTCACATAAAGTATGTTTATGAATTTATAGATTATTTGCATTATTCTTTTTCTAAATCAAATCACACTCTGAACCATAATTTTACCTAAAGTAGTCACAAACAGGTAGCTTGGATTTTTTACCAAAAGAATATAGACTGGTTAATTGAAAGCTCGGTGTCCATCTGCTAGGTTTTACACAGTATATGAGGACCTAAGATGACTATTAGAGATGTGTTTTACACTCTTGATAACAAGAGCAAGCACTGGTAATAGGATATGAATAAGTACAGTTGGTTACTTTTACACAATAGATCAGTTCTAACTGCAGTTGTACTGAAACTCTTAAAAAATAACAATAATAATTTAAAAGTGGCTTCATGTCAAATTTGGTCTCATGAATTTTCCTTGCAGAACATGCCGTGTCTATTATTCTTCAACACTCTGCTTTGATAAGAGCTTAACAAACAATACTCCAAACAACAGCCAAAAGCCGCACTGATTTCTGGTTATGTATGGTTAGGCTGAGCTCAGTCAACTGAAGCGTTCCTCCACTGACAACTAGTGGATGCAGGTGTCAGAAATGCATCAACATCTCCTTGTACTTCCCCAGAGGGATAGTTTGGTTTCCTGCTACTGTCTCCACATTGTCTCTTCAGAGCCCCTTTGCAAGTGATAGACCAAATAGCAAGACTAGAAAATGACAGCAGGGTTTATAAACATCTCTCTGTTGTACAGCTGTAATGTCTCATGACAGTTTGAGAATCACCCGGGGGGTGTTCCTCTTTCAGTTACACAAACCCAAGTAACGGTATGTTTGGCTCTGGCGAAGAGAGTCTAGGTACGCTGGATGCTACCATGCAATCACTAGCACATCAAGGATGATAGCATAGGGAGGTAGGTCAAATGTCAGAATTTAGACTCCCAAAATTGTAAAAGCAAACTTGCTGACACAATGAGAGTGTCAAACAAACAAACAAACAAAACCACAGAAAAGGAAAATCGATGACAGTAGTTTGCAAATGACCAAGTAATGAATGTAAACAGCTAAGCCTGGAGTAAGCTAAGTAGAGCCAATTCTAGATTTGAATTCTCAAAATATTTTATACGACCAATTTGGTGTACTATATTTATGATATATGATGCTATGATGCTGTAAATACTCACTAAGGTGTTGTAATGAGAGCAATATTGTTGTCAAGCACATTAGTCTAAATTATATACATTTCATGCTGAAATGCATGTTTTCAGTGTCACTAATACTGTTTCAAATTTCCATGTGTTTTTCATTCCCATTTTTGCATTTTTTCTTTATTTCACATGTATAAATACATCCATTTGTAAAGATATAGAAAAAATATAGATGAATCTAAATGAAGAATTACCTTTCAAACAGATCTAAGAAGTCTATGCTAATGTTCTCAGAAATGACAAGTGTTTTAAAGAATTTTTAGAACCAGAAATCTTAAATATTAGTCATGTTACAAATTATTATTACACTGGTTGATTTAAAGCAGAGTGCTGTTGTCTGTCACTCAAGATTCATTACAGAATACATGATTAGCCACAATTGCTGAGTTTCAGCTACAGGCAGCTGTGGATTGTAGACAACAGATAATTAAGATATAATTATCTAATTAATATGTCAGCAAAAACTAGGCTTAACTAATTCAAAGTGTTATTTTAAAATGTGATCTTAAAAATATATTTTTTAACAAAAATTTTAAGGTCCTATTTTTAATATTGTTCAGTCTCAATAAGTACATTTTCTCATACATGCCAGCAACAGTGGACAATAAGATTTTGAAATGGCTGGTTTTTTTTTAATTGGACCACTAGCTCTTAGTTCCACTAGCTAACCAGTACAGAAAGTCATGATCCTCATGTTTGTTTGAAAAACTGTGTGTGCAGTTTCTTTGTTCCCCTCTTCTTTTTCTATAAACTCTTTACATCTTGTACCAGCTCTATTTTAGGACTTTTTTTAGCAGATGTTGTCTACCTTACACTGTGATGAAAAGAGGAGAATGTTTTCTAACAGCTATAACACAGTCACTATGTGATGAATAATCAAGCCTCAGAAGCAATGCCTATTCTGCATATATGCAACTGTGGTACCCAAATGTGCCTCCTGCACAGTTATCCCTGATGTTCAATACATTCATGCTGGAATGCCCTGTCATACTTAGTCCATCATTAACACCACAAGGATTTTCCACTATGGACAACCACAGTTGTTCTCTCATAGGGGAAGTAGGGTATTGTGTAGCCTTCACCCAATGTCTCTCCCTTGGTAGTATACCAACACAGGCACTAACTGAACAATATATTTTAAATTTTCTGTAGCCTAATAGTAAAACCAGTCATCAACACAAGTCAATAAGTGGGCTTTGCAATTACAGAATTTTTGTAAAATTTATATGACACTTCTATTAATATAATATCAATTATAGGATACTATCTTGGAAGAAGTTTATAGTTGCCTGTTAAAACAAACTAACATTTTGCAAAATAACAGCTAAATGGGATTGGAACAATCACTCAATATAGTTGAATGCTTTTTTCCTCCCCAGGGTGCAGGAAAACACTTTTCCTGTCATGAAAAAGACAAATCGTGATCAGTCTGTCACATATAATTTGACAATTTGCAATGCTTGAGCAGCAAGAGGCCAAGACATATATTTCAAATATTGCTATTGATAGAGGAATTTTACCGTAGCTCCTCGTTTCAATGCTAGACAAATGTCCTTGTTAAAAATGGTTGTTTAACAGAGAGCCATGAAGGCTTGGAGCACTGAAACTAGAAGAGTTGCCTGATTAGTTTTGGCCTTCAAACTGATAATTTTTTAAACATGCATGGGAAATCAACTTCTATGCTTCTGGGATCAAGCAAACTAACAGGTGTACATCTTGGCAACTACAAATGATATGTCAAAAAAGGAGAACCTCTTTGTATAAACTGCCAACTATGGCTTTAAGTGGATGGCAATCTGTGTATTATATTTGAACACTAAAATATGGATGTAAAGATTGCCCCTTCTTTTAAAATGTCTCAAAGGCATTTAACAAAATGTCCTGTCTCCACTTCTTGGAGATAATGACCATCTTCAAAGTCAAAACTGTCTAATGTTATAGAAACTACATTTATTGAGCCTGTGGGAAGACATGCCATAAATAAACATCTTTCCACTGAGTCACCGTTTTATATTGCTTGATACACAGAAAAGATGAAAGAAAGTAGATAAAGGAGATCAAAACTCTTCCTATCCATTTAATGCCAAAAGTCCAAACCAAAACCTGAGTGCATCATAAATCTCCTGGCTTAAAATTACTGAGAAAACAGTAGAAGTGTTTCTGTTAAAGTGGATCAGGCAAAGTTATAGTCAGCTTTCTCCTAATTAATCTAAATTTTGGTTTTATTCTGAAAGCCATAGCATGGGATTTCACACTGATTATCTCCCCTTAATTTCCACATAAAGTATATTTATCTTGCAAGTAAACAGTTCATTGAGTTTTGGGAGGGTTTTTTTTTTTTGTTTTGTTTCGTTTTGGGTTTTTTTCCATAGAGCCCTGGAAGCACAGTTTGCTCTCTGAAATGCTAACCAAGTCTTCTGTTTCTTGTGAATAGTCACTAGTTAATGACTCAACCTACTCTGTCACACGTATGCACCAGCATGGCATGTGAGAAGTTGACTGGAACAATTTTATTTGCAATGAAATAGGAGGATGAAATAAATCACTTTCGTTTCCTTCCAATTAGATGCAATGTTACTCCCTGCCAACTTTTTTTTTTGTGGGCTGGTGGGGCAGGAAAAGCAAGAATCAGAACTCATTCTGCCGGGGAAGGAAGTGGCTGAGACACCATTTTTACAAAGAATGACAGCATGCTGGAGATAGGAAGAAACCTTGGTTGATCATTGCACCAGACCCTGTTAAAATGCCACGCAATATTTTCTAGATCAATTTCTGCAATTGTCAAAAGGAATTTGAAAAGCAACAGTGTTGCTGGGTTTTGTGCTGCATTTTCAGGCAGTTTCAGCTGGCAGCCTGTGGGGCAGTCAGAAAGGAAATAATCCTTCTTTTTCTTGATGTGTAGGTTGTAGAAGACACATGGTCATGTCATTGCACAAACTTGTGTCAATCAGAGATGAGTACATTTCCTTTGAAAACTCCAACACTGAACTACCCTTTCCAGCTTCTAGTAGAATTAATATAGGAATAAAACAGTATGAGCTCTAAACAGAATTCCACCTTACCCAACTGATGCTGGCAGTAGTGAAGACTGGAAAAGTGTAGGATCAGTTCAAGCTTCAACAATGTTTTTCCAGGATACTCATTTCTAACACCAGAGAGTCCAGAGATTTTCTGAGCCAGGCCTGGCAGCATCCTGAAATAGGGAGTTATGCAGCTTCACTGTACATCTTTTTCTTTTCCTTGCTCTATATTGGAAGAAGCAGTAAGCAATTGCAAAGGTCTCTGTTTGTTGTCTATTCCTTGTCATCAGAAGGTCTCAGAGGAGAACTTCCTGCCTATAACCTCTTGGTTCTTCTGACTGTGCAGAATTGGATGGGGTTTGGAGTATTATTATAAGACAGATTTCCAATTCCTAGGCCTTGTTGCTGGAGTACCATTATTATTTATGGAATGAGAACTTTATCAGAAAATAAAGTACGATTGCAGCCCTCAAACTTGGGAAGACATACCTGAGAACAAAATAGAACAAAGCAAAAGGAATATATACTTATAGATGTCTAAGGGACAAGTGTCAAGAGGATGGGGCCAGTCTCTTCTCAACAGTGGCCAGAGACAGGACAAGGGGCAATGTGTACAAATTGGAACACAGGAAGTTCCACTGCAATGTGGGGAAAAACTTCTTTACTGTGGAGGTGATGGATCACTGGAATACAGTGCCCAGGAAGATTGTAGAGTTTCCTTCTTTGGAGGCATTCAAAACCTGCCTGGGTGTGTTCCTCTGCAACCTCTTGTAGTTGAACCTTCTTTAACAGGGAGGCTGGACTAGATGTTTTCCAGAGGTCCCTTCCAATCCTTAATATTGCATGATTCTGTAAAATGCCTTACTTTTTTTTTTTTTTTAAGTTAAAGAGTTTATGATTTTAGTTCTTCATAAAGTAAACTGGGTATAACCAGAGGAAGGGAACTGGCTCTAAGATGCTGCTAAAAGGATATCATATCTGCCCAATAATGCAATTGTGATATTTCATATGGTCAACTTTGTCATGCACTTTTTTTTTTAGATTGACACACTTCTTAATTGAGGCAGAAAATTTAAGGCAATTTTAATTTAAATTTTCATTTTTTCCAATTTTTTTTATTTTATTTACACATACAATTTACTATACTCCTCTGACTCTGTATCAGGTACTTTCACAACATGCTACTGGTCCTCTAGAGAGTTGTTTGATTATACATACTAGAATCTGTCACTCTCAGAATTAATTCTAACAGAAGCCAAGTGCATTGTTAATATCTGAGGGGACTGTGAATGGAAAACATGTCAGAAAACCAACTCCTTGTGAACAAAGAGGAAAGTAAAAAAACACGAGATCTTTTCAATGTCATTATCCGTATGTTACACTAAGAGGATGTCTTACACTAGCATTGCTATCTGCTCTCACTCCTTTTTCTTGGTGTTTAGAACATCACCTTCATCACTGAATTAAGCTGATTTAATTGGAATTTTATCTCACTTATTTTCTCACTCCTGTCAGGAACACTTGGTGCTGGCATGTATGGCAATACATGGGAGGAAAGGCTTATTTTAACAACCTCATTGACTTTTCAGCCTCTCTGTTACCACAGTCACCAAATTCTAATTTACTCTTCTGGGACCCTCATCATTCCATAGCCCAAGGTGGACAAAAAGAAAAATAATTTGGTCACTTAACAGTGAGGAAACCTATACTACCAAAACAAAACCACTCAGACAGTCATCTCAAAATTAACAAGCTCTGTTGACTGACTCTTACCTCTCTTCCCTCAGTCCACTTTCCCACTGCCTCCCCTTTCTCCCTCCATTGCCACCGTCCTATGCTTCTCTGGCAGCTTTTCAACAGCCCAGTGACAGAATTGTGTGAATACAGACAAATGAGACACCATTTATTTTTATTTTAGAATTATTTTGCCTACAAATCAAGAACTGAGGATAGGAAGTAATATTTGAGACAAAAAAGAAGAGAAAGATAACAGCAATAAAAACTCATTCTTACAATTACTTCCTTCTAAGAGTTAAAGCTCTCCCTTAACCTATGTATTTTGTCTCATGAAAACAAGTACAAAACCAAAGAAATTTCCTGGTGCCTAAAATTATTAATTCAAATACAAACAGATTAATTAATAAAGTTGGCCTGCCATGCTTAACAAGGCTCTTAGGTCATAGATGCACAGTGATTTTCTGTAAAGAGTTTTGAGGGATATAATAATGCAAATGAAACAACAGCTTTTGCTATGGATGTCATCTAACAATTGTTGTTAGGTAAGAAATAAAACACTCTTTATAAAGACTTGTTTCAGACATGGTCTTTTTTCAGCCAAGCACAGGCATTCACAGATACGTTGATTTTGCTGTTATTCTGTTTTGCTTTTGATAAAAGGAAGAAAAAATGCACTGCATTTGATTTTTTCCTACCACTGGACATTATAAATGAACACTGCGTAGATTTTGTTTTCTTGTACTAATTCTAACAAATACATGGTGGAAAAGTATATCTAAAAATTAATGGTGTTCATGCTTCGACACAAAAAATAGTCATGAAATTCAGATTTAATTTTGAACTTCCCTATCATACATTCTTGTATTTGAATACGTCTTAGGCCTTGTCGATGCAGGAGATTTAAAAATCTCTTGTGTTACATGAACTAGGTAGAAAACCTCCTGGTGAAAGAAGTTCCATTCATTAATTGTTATAAATTCCTTATTTTGTCTATATAAACCCTCCCCATATAAGCTATTCCTTAACATTACATGTACTTAAAAAAATTATTAACCCCTCCCCACTGATAAAGAAAAAAAGTCTGCTTTTTCAAAATAAACACAGTTGACATCTTCTATCTTGATGGCTTTCTATGATGTATGATTTTCTACTATGATGAAAATACACCTTTTAAAAAATTTAAAACATATGCATGATAAATTGATGAGTAAAAATCTCTCAAAGATATATTTTGTTTTAATGTCATCCCGTCCCATATTAAGCAATTATGGAAAAGAACATTGACTACACCACAGATGTTTCCTAATTAAGTGGATCAGGGAAGACATAGATGCTAATGACTCTGTATTTTTGTTTTATATGTGCTATTTATAATCTACTGTGCTATATATATATATACTAAGATGGTAAAGTACAAATCTGAGTTCAATTCCCCTAAAAACCAGTTTCTTAATAAAAAATTGTTAGACAATGTGTATTACAATCATAATTTGACATGGACTAGATGTACAAATCTAAGAGTCAGTTCTATGTTCTTCCTCTAATGTTTCGGGTTGTTTGTAATTTATATCTAATGTTTTGGGGTTTTTTTTCCCTACACTCTTCCTTTCTCATTGTTTTGATTTCAGTGTCCTATCTTCTACTTTGTAGTAGTGTTTCAATGCAGGAGTATTTGTTCACTTGTGCCATTCAGGTAAATATTACAAACTTTTGGATTTAGTGTTGTCTACATTTGTCTCTTGACAATATTTGCCAAACGTTCTTATAAAATTTCTCTTGATATCTTCAGAGATTTTCCTGACCCAGATAATGAACTTAAGATAGCATTTTAGTTTGAAGGAGAGTCTGGTTTGAAATTGATGTCCCAATTCTCCCCACTTACTATTACTGAGTCATCTTGGAGTGCACAAATTGAATTCCTTTGGATGATACTAAGTTGAACGACCAGGAGTACATTTAATCTGCTCCAACCACAAATGGGCACTAAATCCACAAGATCAGACTCACACTAGCCCAAAATAAAATCTCCAAATCTCATACAGTGGTGTCTTTATTTCATTCTATTAATCCACTCTGGACCTCCCTGCCTGCCAGGGTAAAGCTGAACTATGTCACAAAACAAATGTTGGGGATGGAGTTGTCTTTCATTCCAGTACAACCACCTAGTTTTGAGTAAACATTCATGGTGCTACATAAGGAAAGTGCTGTTCATTGGATTACAGTACTGTAGGAAAACTCAAAAATGGTTGTAGGTGAACCACTTAACCAGTGCAAAAAAGAGGGAAAACGTTAGTTGGGATTTTGCTAACTTCATCAGATGAGGTATGTGTACAAATAAAAGACTGATGAATGAGACATGTAAAGAGATGTTCCAAGGAGAGCAGTATGATCTTGCAAGAGAATGAAGAGACTCCTACTGAATAGACAAACCAGGGATGTCCTGGAGGACAGTGGATGGTGCATGTCACAGAAGAGGAGGAATGTGCTTAAACTCTGAGAGTCTACTTTCTTCAGATACAGATGAAGTCAGTAAAAATCTCCCCGTTGGTTTAATCAGGTTTGAACCAAACCATGTTAATCATACTAATGAGCAAATGGCAGCATTAGCATTTTGTGGTAAAAGTTGTTTCATCCAACCCTGTTGAATTCCCTCAAGTATATGCTGTTGATTCCAGCTTATCCATAAACTTCAACCATGTTGACTGTATCTAAATTAGAAAATTAAACAGTCTAAATGTCTAAATTCAGAGAGCATTCACTGTTATTCACTGCTATTCTTTTTTTTGGATCAGCTTTTACCAAACCAAATATTTCCCAAGTAGAGATTGGGAATAAGCCCAGTTCTAGAAGTGTTGTCAGATGCAACTGTCCACTCCCTCAGGTACCACAGTATTTTTATGCTGTATGATCACAACAAGACTATGCCAGTGGCCCTGATTGAGGAAAAATGACCCTGGTAGCATTTAATTTCATAATATGGATTAGCTGTTGAGTTGAATAATGTGATTTATGCTTCATCTAGCTCATTCTAATGAAGTAGATAGGGTGTAAGAATTAACCCTTCCAATTTCTATGTACTATCACTTGAACTAGGGGAAAAATCTGCAATAATAGAGAATATCTTTGTTAATATAGACTAGTGTAATTATGACTAGTGTATTATGATATGTATAGACTAGTGTATTATGATTTCACTGACAGTTTATACAAAAAAACTAGGCTTTTTTTTAATCTACAAAGGCTTAGAGACTTTAAAAGCTGAGAGGAACTCTATTGAAAATAATGCTACATGTTACTGGAGTGATGAACTTAAAACTTAGCAACAAAAGGAATGTGCCATTTATCAAGTAGCATTATGCCTAGGGAGGCCATAGCTAGTAATACGCTGCTGTAAATATGTTTTCACATTCAAAAGAAATTCAAGTGTATTTTCAATCAGGACCACAGTGAATGCTGCTTCTGTGTAGTATTTTTTCTGTCTTTTATTATCTAGGTTATTGTGTTTTCAGATGTGTAGTGATGAATGTTCTAAAAATATCACTTGATATTTATCAAGATTAGAGGGATTATTAATGCTTGTAAAATAAGAAACCAAAAAAACAAAACCAAAATACACCCTTACCAGCATACCCACCTGAATGAATAGATAACAATGAAAGTAAAGTGGCTGGACTGCCATGATAAAAATACCATTCCTTTAAAATTTTAATTCAAAACTAAATGCTACTTTTAAGGATGCAGTCACATAAGGAAGTTTATGTCTTCACAAATCTGTTTCAAATGAAAATATTCAAATGATTTGTGGATTGATAAGTGATTTACTACTAGGTGATTTCCTGCTCCGGTCAGGAGCAGGTTCAGTCATTCACTCAAGACTGAACTGAAAGTCGTTGCCAGGACAAAGAATTGCGTGAAGGTATTTATCTCTATCTAAAGATCCTAAATATTAAACCATTCTAGAAAAATTACTTACGTCCATCAGCTTCTTACAATTATAGAATATTTCTAATGACTATTGTTTCTGAAAATTGTATTGAGTATGCTGAGAGTGTAATGAGAAATTATGGCATGACTTATCCAAACTAGATAGTATTCATCTTCGTGAAGTAAACATTGGTATGATCTGTTTAATCTTAAATTTGCTTTTGGTATCTGTGTTTTTGAGCATTAGGATTATCACTTCCTACTTGCATATTATTTTGCAGTATTCCAAAGCAGGAAATACTTCCTTTCAATCATGAATATTATTCCAGCCACATAGTCATAATGTTGTCAAAACTGCAGCATAGATAACCATCACCTTTTGAATTTCAATGGCATGAAATAAGTATAACTGGCAATAAAAAGGAAAAACTTATGACATTATACTACTTTCTTGAGACGTTGAAGAGACGTAGTGTGATCAAAAAAAAAAAAAAGAAAGAGAATTATGCTGGTTTTAAGCCACTGGAAGAAGAGGACAATCGGGCACATAGACTGCATCACTGCTAAAGTAGATACAACATGATAACACTATGCATGATCTTTGTTTGCTGAAATCGAAGTAGATGCTATTGTATAACCCACTCCCCCACAAATATTAATACAAATAGATCTCTATTCGAGTGCATTACGATGTTTGATGATGACTACAAATGTTTTATAAAGAAAGATATCATTTTGCTGTGTTGTGGTAAAGTGCAATGCCTTTGTCTTCTGCTTAGAATATTCTTTCTGGTGCTTAAGGATCAAGCATTTAATGAACCTTTCAATAGTATCAATTCACTGTAAGTGGCAGAGTAAAAGCTTCATGGAAAAGAGTCTATTTGATTTAATATATATATATATTTCATGTGCTGTTATGAATTCCATATTATGGCTTTTGATGTGAATTCCCATATGTGGTCCTGATGCAGCCCTTTATAATTATTTTGCTATGGCACAAAATCATTCTAAATCAATATATAGGAATCATGGTTTTGAAAATACTATTTAGGCATTTGAGAATGTTTGAAGAAAAACATGGAAACCAAATAGCTATGATTATTTTGAAACACAATGAATTTGAAAGTTTCTCATAATTTACATTAACAGCTAAAAATTGAGAGGAAAATTGTAGATTTTGAACCATCTGGGAAGTTCAGTGCTCATTTTTGCTGCTTCGAATTGGTTGCAATGCCTTGCTAGTGCAGAACTGAAAATATGTAGCTTTGCACTGTAAGCCTGAAGTAATACAGACTGGGAGAAGGGATCTGTTCAGACTTGATTTGAAAAATACTGTTATAGTACGTCCAGTCATTTTTTTTCCATTGCATTGCAAAACAAATAATTAAAATTTTTATTTATAAATTGTATAGTTATTTATTTTTACACATAAACACGTTCAAAGATTGTAACTCCTAGGGATCAGTTCTGTTCCTATGAACAGGCCACTTTATAGTTGTCGTTTGAAATTTGCAATTAGGCACTTACCTAATAAGAGTTCATTTCCTTTACCTAAGAAGTTGATTGATTACTTGACTAATCTTTGAAGATGAAACTTTTCATCCTTGTTTATTGTGGGGTGTTACATGTTTTGTGAAAATACTGAACTGAAGAACAGCTGTTTTCATTTTGCTCTCTGACTCTTCTGTGAGGTGATCAGTGCAAACCTTCCTACAAGAGGTTTGCTAGCAGCTTCTCCACGTGCTGTATGTCTTCATTATTTTTGTGCTCAATGGAGTTTCAGGAGGGTGACATTGAATCAGATGATTCCTTCAGCCATTGCCACAGAAGCTGGAAAATATAAGCTGACAGTGGGACTTCGACTGAATCTCCTTCATGGAAACACTGATAACACTAGAAAGCAACTTGGCTACTGTGCTTTTTACTAAGCATGGAGTCTGAGAAGAAATGTTTGGTTGTGGTATTTTTTAGAGATTTCTTATCTAAGAAGAGATAACTACCACAGTTTCATGCTGGGATGATAGCTGGGCTGCAAGACTGAGTCTAGAGGAAAGGGATTCTTGCACACAGTGTGTAGAAAGCAGCAACCTTGGCAGCTGTGGCAATTTGAACATTCAAGAAGCAAACAAGCAAACACTCTTCCTAAGGAAAGTGTGCTCTTACAGGCACAGGATGCTGCAGAGGGCCATTTTGTAAATATATTTCATTCCTTCTACCAGCGTCACCTAAATCATCCCAAAGTCACTTTCATTCATGTGTTCTTTACACAAGTATTGATCCCAATCAAGCATTTGGACAGCTGAAAGTCTGTACTGTTTGTATTGAACCTGAATTTGCTGAATGGGCAAATGATTTGGGGATATTGTTGATACTCTGGTCCACAATGACTTTTCTACTATTATTTCAAATAAACGTTGAACAGAGAAGAAAAGAGGATTATTTGGTAGATGAACCTTTGATGGTATAAATAGATCCCTGCAAAACTGGGCTCTGTTTGATCTAAATGACTAAGGCTCTCTTTTGTGAGACTGCTAATCTTTCCCATACATCCAAAGAATGTCTGACCGATGGCTGAAAAATACTGTATATAGGCCTAGCACTGGGAATACAAGTATGACCATGAGAAATGTTACAGATTTGACAGTCTCCTTAGTTTCCTGCACTTGAGTAAATAACCGAATGAATGCTTCATGCTTCCATGCCAGTCAGGTCTGGAAAGCATCCAATCAATTTCAAACTCTAGGCTCTGTACAGATGATTTCTTGTCCCCTGTCTTAGGCTTTCAGACTCTATTTAATTGTCTCAACTCCTGAAATAAGTAGTCTGACTAGCCAACTATGCTCTGTTTCCTGTGAGGTCAGAATTTAATCTCTAGGAACAACCTGAATTCTTGTCTAGACCTCTGAGACCATGAGAAATGTTTCACTGGGGAAATTTTTTGCATTAATTTTTAGAATTTGGGGGGAAATTATGTTAGTATCATAACCATTTTTAGTGCCCAGGAAAAGTCACAAATCTTTCAATGGACACTCTGTCAAGCTATGATCATCCTTTCTCTTATGAGTAATTGGGTTCAATCTACCTGTCAAGGTGAACAGGCATCAGTAATTCACCATTTTCTGTCATCTTTCTGATTGCCTGGCAGGATTGAGCCATGAAATACTGCAGCAAACAGAGAGCAGAGAATATACTTTTGATAGATTTTTGTGTGACTCACTGAACAGCTTTACATCTTAGTCTCCTAGCTGCTCTGAAGAGAAACTTACTTTAATTTAGCTGCTTTCTCTGGAAACTTGGCTTCTGAGCAGTCAGTTTAAATGTCCCTGCATCACATTTCCCTGTTTCTGTGGTAGTGGAGTTGGATCCAAATGCCCTGAAATGTTGGGTTTTATAAATAAGTGAACTCTTGGGCATTTGCTTTCCTTATATTCACAGTCCTAGAAAAACAGTCTAAAAAAAATCAAAGTTGTTTGTTGACCATATGTAGTGCACTCCACCTATCTCCAATTCAGTTTTTTTAATAGTGGTTCTCAAGCTACCTGAGGAAGCCCCTTTTTAATCCAAATCTGTGTAGACCTAGTCATGCAGCTAACAGACCTGTCAGTGAGTGCTGAAAGTCTCTCTGTTAAAGTTTTGATAAGGATGTAGCATCATGGAAGGAGCTGGAGATGACTTGGCAAATTTGGTTACTGGACTGTTTTCATCAGGCCTCAAACTTAAGGCTATAAGTTGCTAAACTGAGAAGTGTGCATGTATATTTTCTTTTAAATTGACCTTTTTCTGCCTGGTTATGTCTAATACTTTTACTCATTCCTGTAAACAGGAGACTTACATACGTCATCAGAAGAAAAGTAATTTTGAAGGAAGAAATATAACTTCTATTTTCAAGTTTAAGGAAAGTTGTCACTTTGGCAGGACCCTGTAACAGTAATGATTGTGAATAAAAGCGTATATGCTGGACTCTGAGGTTGCAAAGTGTGACCCTTGTTTCTCAGTGTCCAAGATAATGCTATTTTTGTTAGAACTGTAAGCTCTTCAGTTCACTCAAGACTACATAATGGAGCAAGATGATATTGAAATAATTCTATAAAGCTTTTCTCCCATGCATCCCTTAATTATTTTGCCCTCAAAATAAACAGACAGCTTTTAAATATGCAACAGAGAACTTCATAACAAATGAGGCTGCCCAGAAACTGCCTGCAAACCTGTTGAAGCTATATTCAGTACAGGATTCCAGCATGAAAAACCAAATGTCAATGCTAATGGTTTCTTTGAACTCTAGGAAGTGGAACAATTGGAGTTCTGAATGATTGATGGTACGTCTACTAAGCATAAAAGTCTTCCTAGAAATTACCTGTGGAGTTTAAATCAAGTAGCTAATTTAACTTGCTACAAATATGGAAAGTATTTAATAGAGTTCCCTTTGTAGTACAATACTTTTGCAATGCAGACAATTTAGTCTGTAATTTTTTAAAAATTCTATAATAATTACCTTTTACAGTAAATCCATGTTAGTTTCTTCATACATACCAGCAGCTAAAATTCTCATTTATTGAAATTTTCACATTCCATTTTTTACAGCATTCTTAAGGTCAATTTTTATTTATCAAATTTAAAGTGTCTGAACAAGTAAGTAGGAATGGGATGGGTACTGCTTATTCAAATAACTTATCTGAGTTTAATTGATTATGTTGTTTTTTCTTCTCCGATTATGTGTGTAAAAGGAGTACATTTAAAAAAAATGTTTCGCTGACATTCCAATGATATTTAAAATTATTCTAAAACCAATGAAGGTATTAGGTCCTTATTTTTTGGGGGGAAATTTCTTTGGAAGCTTTAAAAAACCTACAAAAGTCAAGAGATTTAAGATTATATTCTATTTTATAAAGAACACGACGTGTTCTATCCTGAGTAATGGCTTTTAAAAATCAAATTAATTAATGAACAACATAAATTTTACTCCGTAATTTAATTTTATCTTTAGAAGGCTACACTTAAGCTTGAAAATCAAATTAGATAATGAAACAATAAGTATAATAATGTTATCTATGTTCTTGACAGATGGTTACACATTTTTCTTATATATATTCTTGAAAAACTGAATAAGAACTTATGAATAAGATAAAGACAGAATAGTATCACTGTGAATTACACTCTATGATAGCTAATATTTTTTCAACTTCTATATTAACAAGCTGACTACAGGATAATTTATGTGTGTATCTGTATATCTGGATGTATATTTATATGTGTATATTGTATATGAACATGAGTATGTGTATGTGCATATGTAGGTACACACATATAATTATACATACACACACAAACACTTCTGAAATTATTTCTTTTTGCTTGTGTTAGGTTTTTTATTCTTCTGGATTTATAGAGTGGATACCAACATCTGTTACTAGATTTGGGTAGTACTGAAAGAATGCTGAGGTCAGTTTCAATCATAAATAGGATGTCCTCCCATTGCTTTGCAGCTTTTCCATCCTATTCTCACAAACATGAGCATCAGAAATTAATTCACCAATTGTAAATTAATCTCCATAGAGATCAAAATAAATAAGACTTGTCATTGAATATGTCATTGACCACCTACTATAATATAAATGGGTCTTATGACTTCTAATGTTTTGGTTATTGGCTAGCAGGACGAAGCAACATAATTTCACCTTTTATCCTTTCATATATGACCTGAAAGTGCAGTTACCCTGTTCCGTTAATCATGAGCAAAAGAGTCTGGTGCCATCCCTCTCCATTCTCAGTAGACTATAAAATACACACTGTAAAATCCTACCTATTGCTGTAACGGTTCAGTAACACAATATAGGGAAAAAGAGAAATGTCGGAAGAGATTCCTTGAAATTTAATTAAAAGAAACTCTCAGTATACAATTAGATTCACAACAATATCCTAAGTGGAGGTAGTCTGCCGTGTTTTCTACCTCCATGGAATTCACTACAGATTTGGAGATTACATTTGTTGCCTTGGAACAGAACATCCTGGATAAGGATGAAATGCATTTTAGCTCTCTAAAACTTATTTACGTAGTCCTGAAAAGTAATTTGGGTCCTTCAATCAATCTGAAGAGATGTAGGTACTTCCAGAATGCAATTCATTCCATCCTAAGAAAGATCTCTAAAATAAGCAGCATATTGTTGTGTACAGAGGAAGTCCCTTAATGTTTAAAACATATTGTAGAGTCATGTCTGATAAATAACAGATTAGTCCTTTTTTATAAACACAGAATAAAATAATACAAATAAGGAAACAAAGGTCAGTTAAATACCTATAGCATTGTTATGAAATGCTTTGCTGCTAGAGAACTTGTATGTAAACAACAGAGTATGTTTTGTTCTACAAATGCACTTTACCTGAAAAAGAGGTTTGAAGAATAACATGTCTATTTTCATCAAGATATTTCATTTACTACTATAGTGCTTTTAATCTTGGTGAGTCGTGCTCCATTCTAATTAACAACTTGACTCTCTGTCTTCCTAGGTATTTTAGCATGATGCTCAACCACAGCATACCTACCCCTGTGTTCTACTATAATAGTCTGACAACTAGCAGAAGCTACCAAATGGGAAGCTGTCAAAAATCTAAGATCAACCTCCACTCCTGTAAAAATCTCCCTCCACTCCTGTAAAAATATTTCTCCTAGCCTGTGTCTCCTTTAACATGCTTTCCTTGCTAATTTTGCTTCTGGTTTTCATATTATCTCAAATGGGAGGTTCTTGTGGTGTGGTAAGTGACTAACCCAAAATGCTTATTTGAAACGTTCATTGCTGTAGTGTGAATCCTGGTGGTTTTCATTCCGAACTCCCTGGAGGTACTTTTTCCCAGTAACAGTCCTAGATGTTATGCACTCAGGGCCCTATAACTGAGTCCTCAGAAAAGAAAGAAATGTAAAAAATCTCAGTCTGATGTAATCTCAGTTGTTTGTTCTCATTTGTTCTTATAAGAAAACCATAGAAAAAGCAAATTTGCTACAAACCACCCAAATGCAGGGACCATGTGCTCTTGGAAAGTGAGGAGAACACTGAGAGCTGTGTTGCACATTTCAGAAGTTGTGTTAACCCAGGCCATTTCAAATAGGATGGCTGCACTTGAGTTCTGAGTTTGTCTATTTTTGTATGGGGTGCAAGACATACATAAACCCTATTTCTGTGACTTTGTTTAAAAAAATAAGAATTTCTGTGAATATATGTGAACCCAGGTGCTGTGTGTGAAGCAAACATTCCATGAACACTGTTACTGCTAATTTCTTTGATATTGTTTCTCTGGAATTTCCAAGTTCCACCACAAGCTGTAGCTTATTCTATAAACTATATTCATGGATTCTCTGTCTGAAATGAGGGACTTGTCCCCCTGGTCTATGGGACTGCTCCACGTGCTCTTCTACTTTTCAAATTACAATTTATTATATTTATTTAGGACTCCTCTTACATATTCAGTATACTATTAACAATATTTTTCGAGTAATCTGAAAGGGGGGGTCTTTTCAAATAGCCTTCACAAAGTTAGTAGTACAGTCCTTCATTCCGTTCAGTCTCAGTTATTTTTTTACCACAAATATTTTAAGAAATTCACTGTAAGAAAGTTTCTTACCAGTGTACAAGGCACTGGGAGAGTGAATGATTTGTACTGTAGCTGAAACATTAACATAAAAAGACAGCATACTTGTTAGTTTTTTCTGATGTTAAGCTTAATGGAATAGTAGACTAAGGAAGATATTTTTTGGTACAAAAACCAATTGCACAAACTGACATTTCACAGACATCTCAGATGTCCTAGAGGGTGATGACATCAACATTGACCTCTGGGCATACATATTCTCAAGGGTAGTTACAACACTTCTGCAGCTTACAGGAAAGAGGTCAGGCACAAAGTGTCAGGGTTTGTTCACACAACAGATAAATGCACTGTTGGTGGCACACAGGAGACACTTGAGCTCTTCTGCAGAAATGTTTGCTAGGGATCCAGTGCCAGAGAAATTCCAGACAGTAAACAGTATGTAAAATTGGTGAATTTTCATGACTTTTTCATGCCTTTTCTTGACTTTCTCAAGTCCTCCAGTTAGATGGCCAATAAAAGAATTACTGATATTACTGAATTTAATTTGCAGCTGACTTCTGGTCCCAGAAGCTCTGCAGTGGAAAAGGAATGCAGGAAAACTGAAAGGTTACCTAATAGCAATATAATAGGATATCTAGCTGTAACAAAAGAGGACTTGCTAGAGACATATGTCAGTTCCTTCCTAGACAGCATTTTATTGTATGACAATTTTCCGTTCCATACTTCATTTCTTTTTCTAAAGCTGAATTTTCTGGGCATTAGGTGTTAAAGTTTTGGTAAGTATAATCATAAAACTTCACTGTTTATATAAATGACCCTTATTTCTCTTTGTAGCACCATAGGACCTTGCCATATGGTGAAACATTCTATACAGATATATATATATATACACACAGTGGTCTGTGTTCATTATAATAGCTTTATAAGCTTTTTCAAAAGAAGAAATTGTTGGTTATGCAAGCATTCACATTTTCATGTATCTCATGTGATTATTTCCTGTAAGTACATTCTGTTTCTTGCTTAAGACCATACATGAAGAACATCATACTCAATACTTTTATTTCTCAAAACTGAGATATAGAAGGGTCTTGAATTTCAATATCAAATGTGAAAGCAGATTATAGCTCTAACTGTGGAATTGCTACCACAGCATCATAAAACGGTATAAAAGATTGTCAAAGTTTCAGCACTTGAAAAGAAATACTTATATGAAAAATATTTCCATATGTTGATCAGATGTTCACACTACTTTACACATTTTGATGTTAAATCCACCCAGAGACAGATATTATTATACTCCGCCACCATCAAGTGGCATCAACTTTCTGGAAAATACTGAATGGATACAAATGTGCTTTCATTGTGTACACACTAAGTGCAACTTTGTTTTGTTAAACTGGTTTGGGACAATTGCAGTGCTAAATGAGAGAAGCACAAAGAAAGATGCATGTGAAAAAAATACATAGAACAGAACTAAACGTTGTTTGGGGGCTTTCAGGGTTTTTTCTGAATCTTGCAGGATGTCAGCTACTGGGAAGTTTCTCAGGTAAATAGCTAAGGAAGGTTAATTCACTTACCAAAAGCCTGTCAGCGAGGGAGAAGGGCAAGGGTAAAGTAATAGGCATCAAAATAAAATAGAGTAAAATCCTTCCTTTTTTCCAATGACTCTTCAAACTTTGAATTACTGCGTAAACATCTTTCTGTATGTGTAGCCCTCTGTACACTTAAGAATTTTCACAGGATAGTGAAAATCACTTTCCATGCACACAAGTAACCAGTAAAATCTATAAAGTCATTGCAATTTCTGTGTGGCAAAGACTAGTTAAGATTCTTTTGCTAGTCACTCATTACATTCTGTTTCTGCAATATCACAAAATAGATTATTGTACTTTTTTCTGATAATCCTGACACAACTTCTGGATTTTTTTGGAGTGTAGGTCTTTAGGCCAGAATTCTCTGCTGAAGTTGCCTACTAGTTTAAGTTTACCTTTGTCATAGTTCCCATCTTGTCAGTGGTTTAATTTAAAAATCACTATTCAAAAGGCATGTAATCAAGTCCTACAGATAGAGATTTTTGTACAATTTCAAGTACTATAAATCAGCAGAATATTCTTCAAAGCAGTAGAATATTCTTCAAGCAGAATAAGATACTGACAAGAAACATTCAACAAGAAACTCTTGCATCCTTACCTTATCATCCTCTCCTGACCACATTTGGGCAATACACAGGTTAGGATCATCTCGGCGTCCTTTTGCTGGGCTCAGTTTCTATATAACATAAAGCCTCTCCCTTTTTGGCTTTTTCTCCAGCTCTATTTTGCTCTGCAGTTAGTGGAATTCCTTTGACTTACAATTATAGGTGCCTCCCTTCTTCTTTCTGACTCCAGAGTCCTTTTATGCGTGACAATCTTTGTAAGTGTGTTTTTAAAGTCCCTTACTTGACTGCTGAGAAGAATGTAATTAGGGCGAAACTTACTCTCCTGAAGACAACTTACAGAAAAATAGGTTCTTGAGGTAATCCTCTATTTAACATAGGCCCACAGTGCTCACACCTACTAATATATCTTAGTAATATCTCTTGACCCATTTTCATAACACAAGAAGTTAGTCTCTAATGCAGTTCAAAACCTGTATGTACACGGATTCCCCAGAATGAAGCATCATATGTTACAAGTATGAACACACTGTGGAAATCTTTGTCTGTTGCTTGAATGAGGAAAAGGATAGCATTGTTCCATACTTTCCCTGGTTCAATACGTCATGCTTAAAATAGCAGTCCATGTAGTAGTTTCTCCAGCTCCTCCTCAGAGTTACCAGATAAGATTAGTGCCACGGAAGAGAATCTGATGAAGGAGAGGGAGATAATACTGAGCAGATCACTGCTTCCTAAGGAAGTGTGTGTCATGGAGGAACTGAAAACTAAGGGATTGGAGTTAGTCTGGCTATGAATAAAATTCATTGATATAAAAATGCTAGTGCAAAATCTTTTTCAATTACCATTAGGAACTAACCACTTGATTTTGGGAAAGTGATGTGTGGTCCCTTGGACTTGAAAAGTTTTGGATATGTTGTAAACAAGTTCATGGAGCAGATTTAGCTTAACTCAGTTGCTGGGAATGCTGCTCTTAAGTCTGACTGGACTGCCACTGTGCTCTACCTCTACTCAGCTGTCAGAATAGCTCTTTGTGGCTATGGGGTGATTTCAGTGTGAAATTAGCTGTGAAATGAAAAAGATCAATTATTGAGCCTTTTCAGGCAGTTTGCCCAGTCCAAAGCAAGAGGAAGTGATTAAAAACATAGCTACAAACTACCAGAATACCAGACTTCAAACTATTTGTTTGCATTTTGAATCAGAGCATTATGGAACAAATGCATGACTTCATGTTTTAGCTTCATGTTGTCTCCAGGAACTCTTTCATAAAGTTTATGGATACAGCTATCACCCTTTGAGACAAAGCGATCTTCTGAATTTAGCAGGAAGCCAGCAACTATTCCATTAGCTTGATTTCAGATTTTTAGAAGAATTCAGTCATATTATTCCTAGGTAATTTTTGGACAGTACCATAAACAGAGTAAGAAACAGCTTCTGGAGCTGATGTCCAGATATGCAACATAATACAGCTAAAACCACAAGGAAACTTGGATGCCAAAACCCAGTACATCAGGGACAAACCAGAAGAGAACCTCTGTTCTATGCAAAAGCTAGTTCTTTCCCCTTATGAAGTACAAACAACAAACTCATGTTGTGAATGCAGACATGTTTTTCATAAACAATAAAACCTTGAGTGAATCTTCTCCATTATGAATTCCCTTCTCTCTAGCAAGGAAAGAAACCTGAAGAAAAAATGTTTAATTATGAAGCAAAATTTTTGTGGTGCAATTATAGGTGGGATTTTTTTCAGCTGGTTTAACATGCAGTATACCTTCTTACAAAAACTTGCATCACAGCTAGAAGTGTGGGTAAAGCAGGCTTACTTTCTCACAACTTCAGTGCTGTAGTGACTTTACTAAGAAAGCACGGTTTCTGATTGTGGTGGTGCTCTTTAAAAAGAGGAGGAATTTCAGCCTATGGTTAGGAATACTGCTGGGAGTGGGGAAAAAGAGAGAGATACACCTCACAACCATCCCCAACACACACAATTATATCAGTTTCTAAATCTAAATCTCTTTTTAAGTCCCAAGTTTTGCTTTAGGGCTTGCTGCTGTAGGGATCCTTTTTTCTTAGCAGAATTTCTGATCCTTATCAACATTCAACATTTGTGAGTAAAAGGCATTTCTCTTGAATAGCCCATGCAACTTCTCAGCTCCTTGTCGAACTGACTATATGTTGAAATAGAAATGATCTCTCTTTTCTCTCCTTTATGCTCAAAATGCTGAAAGGAGGAATAGTTTCTTGCCAGTAAAGATGCAGTGGAATATACATATCACCTTGTCCTACAAATGAATTAAAGCTATGGTTTGGGTTTTTTTAATGAAACCCCAAATGTCTTAATTTAAAACCAACTAATTCACTCTTAACCTATGAATTAGCAACAATGTTTGTAAAAGAAATTAGTATTATGAGCAAGCAGAGGAGCAATGGGCAAAGGAAATACCATTGACCAGACTGAGCCAACATGGTGAAAGAAGTAGGGCAAGAACTGCAGTAGGGGAAGCAGTGGCTAAAAGAAACTGATGTACAATTTAGCTTGAAAATACATTCTCTAGCACCTTTTATTATTGTGTTCAGTTTTACAAAATAACTAGGATTTGCAGTTAGAGACTTCTTATCTGATCAGATATATCTATTGACAAAATAACCATAAAATGAGCAAATTGACAACTGCCATTGTGGTTGCCAGAACTTGTGAGCTATTTCTTCTTGTAAAGTAAGGAATTTTCATAGCACATGAAGTGAAATAACACACACAAAACCAAAATGTTCAAAGTTCTAAGGAAAGGTGACAGTACAATTTTGTTTCAAGTAATTATTTGTGTTTGCCTCATGGAAAATATCACTGTGGATTTACCTGTAAGAATAATATACACTGGGATTGCGTAATAATTTAAGTCCATCTGTAACAATAGTGTGTTGTATCATAGTGACTGAATTCAAGGAGATCATCCTGCTAGTGTAAATCCAGTCCCACGCAATGAATCCTACTTTTAAGATGTCGCTGACATAATGCCTTCTAAAACTTCTTTGGATCTACACAGTCACAGTCTTCTCTTGGCATTCCTCCTTGTTTCTTTTTTTGTTCTGTATTTCTCATCTCTTTTTTACTTTTTTCTTTTTTTTTTACTTTAGTTTTTTATCATTTTGTATTCTGTCCCTCCTTCAACATACAAAGTCTATGGACAGTAGATATTATTCCCAAAAACCAGCAACAGATGAAGGCAGCTGCAGATAAAATGACTCACTGAAAGATCAGCTGTAGCCAGCAGTTCCAGCTTGTTGGAACGCCAGAATCTGTCTATATGCTTGAGAGATTTTCTGGAACTATACACCTCTACAGATGACTGCTAGGGGAGTCATAATATAAGACATGCAGATGTTCATGCTTACTCCACCCAGGCTCAGTTTATTTAATACAATGAGTTAACTTAAGGAAGCGAGAAATTATAATAAGTATTAAAGTACTATGAACCACTAGTTCATGACATACACTTCTCTCTCAGGCCAAAAATACTGATTCCAAAGGAGGAAAAGAACCACTGAGGTCCTATTTCAATGCAACACCTCAAAGAAAGAATATACCCGGAACTTTTTGTCCCTCCAAAAAGTGTTTATAACAAAGGAGAAGGAGGGTTTATAAACAAGAACAATGAATCACTAATAAGGAACCGTTCACTGAAGTTATAGGAGGCCTGACAGGCCTATAGAAAGTTTTACTAATTACAGAAGCCCTCATTGTCTCCTAGCACAGCTGAACTGGACTATACAGAACGGGTAAAACTTGCAAGGTGGATGCATAGGGGTACTAAATTTTAAATATTAAAAATAGGAATGCTGGAGTCTTCTTTCCCTCTCTCCTACTGTGTCACTGTGAATACTTATATTCTCAGAGCTGCAGCCTGAGGACAACAGATAAAAGATAAACAAGAAAAATATGGAAAAAAATTATGTCCTTTGTACTTTAAATGTGAAGAGGAGGGAGTTGGCCTCTTCTCCCAAGTGACAGGGGACAGGACAATAGGGAATGGCCTCAAGCTCCACCAAGGGAGGATCAGGCTCAACATAAGGAAAAAGTTCTTCACAGAAAGGGTCATTAGGCAATGAAATGATCTGCCCAGGGAGGTGGTTGACTTGTCTTCCCTGGAGATGTTTAAGGTGCGGGTATATGAGGTACTGAGGGGCATGGTTTAGAGATTGGTGGGAATGGTTGGACTCGATGATTCGGTATGTCTCTTCTAACCTGGTATTCTACAATTCTATATACAGGACATAGAGTTTGAAGGCACAAGAGAGAAAATCCCATGCTATTGGGCAGGTTTGGAAAGCCTGTGTCTGTGTGAAGATCGCCTTTTTGTAGTTCCCCACATTAGATTATGAATTCTCTAGACCGGCAATTCCGAGCTTCAAAAAGTGGGTCAAATTTAAACCTGTTCAGCAATATCAGGTTCCTCAATCTGTCATAGTGCTTTGGACACCACAAAGGAAGAAAATTCTTTATTGCAACTCCACATTAACAAGCAACCCAAAACTTTTCCCTCTTAGCATCGCTAAACCTCTTGGGAAGATCCATGCTAATAGAAACTCAGGAACACACAAGCAAAATACAAAGAGCGTGACACATCTTAAAGTGTCCTCATTACAGCACAAGAATGACCAGCTCACCCCCAGGTATAAAATACATCAATTACCCTTTCAAACTTTTCCTGCTTTAAATGGTAATTAGTAGTGGGAGCTAGACATGGAAAAAAATCACAGGTATCTGAAATGCTGGGAATTGAGTGCCAAGAGTCAAACCTGCACCTTGTAACTATGTAGTCAAGTGTTAACTCATCTACCTTAACTTCATGAACACCTCCCTATGACCTTAAAGTTCTTTCAAAGCTCAGAGCTATAGACACCACAGTAGTGTTCTAAAAGGTCTCCATGGCCAGCCTGTGTTCTCACCAATGCCATTGACACAGTCATCTGAAAGCTCTTCGGGGCTTCTTTGAGGTTGCATCCACCTTTCTAAAAGGATTCAAGGGGATTTCTTGTCCTTCTTCCTGTTTCACACAGTAGAAGATTGGCAATTAGGAAGTCAAAGTACAATATCCTGCTGTCATGCAGGCAAGAAAACCTGCATCTCCCAGGAAATGCTTAAATCACAAGACTATAAACAGTCAGGCTATAAACAATGCAACATGGTGGTGAGGATAGGGAGACAACTCCATTTTGAAGATAAACAATTGTGCAGTTCTACATTCACTCTGCTATAGAGAGAGAGTGACAAGGAGCAGGATTGGATGCCCAGCATCAGAGAAGAGGGATCAGGTAATAGGACTGGGTGTCCAGCACCAGATCTATTGTTGCCTGAGGGTCTCACCTGGAGGACAGTTCAGGTTACACACTACTTGGGGAGTGCAGCACACACCAGGTTAGAACCACATTAGTATTTTATGTGACAAAAAGAAAAAGATGTTCTGGGCATGTTTTAGCAGAGCTTAGTCCTTTTGGAAAGCAGCTATAAATGTTTACATTCAGGACAAGGATTCAACAGCAGATAATGTCTACAAACACTTCAGCACGGATACACACAAAAGTGCAAGGTCCTAGGCAAACATGACTAGCCTTAGACATCTACATTATACACTTCTAGCATGCTGGATTCCTCTTCTTTGTGCCAGACCTTCCTCCTGCACCAAATCTAGCTGACTTTTACTGTGTGGATGAGGACAAGGATCTGTAAGCAAATCTAGTATAAATTTCTGAACACATTATAGCTGACAAATTAGCTATCTATCCAACTGTCTTCCATATTGCAACATTACTGAAATTCAATACTTTTAAACTGTCCTGTAATTAGAACATTATCTGTTCTGAAGAACATGGGAATGCTAGCAATCAAGGCATCTGTCACTGCAACCCCAAAAATATTATATTGTCTATGCTCTTCTGCATAAAATAAGCTTGCTTGATTTTGCTCCAAACAAAAAAATGGGCATTAAGCCATTGACTTCAAAGTAAGATCTGGGCTCAGATGTTTGGTGTAGGAAATGGATCAATTGTTTGTCTTCCCAAAAGACTACTGAAGACAGGAGTGTCTGATAGATAGAGTTGGTTAAAATAGACTAGTCTTAATCAAAACATTTACACTGAAAGGGTCATTGACAGGCCCACAGAATCACTCATGCAACTAAAAAGTCTGAACTGACAGTTTAGTTGTACACAATAGGCCGGTGAAACAAAATGCATTAATACCAAGCTTCCATGATGGTTTGCAATAATTAGAGCAAATACTAAACCTATTTTAGACTGCTGACACAAACATGTCCTTGCATAACACAGGCAGTAAGTGAATAGTTCAGAAGAGTATGGTGTAGGGAAGATTGACGCTAGCACAAGAGCATGGATGTCAATCTGTAGAGAATTGTTGATAGTCTTTAAGGCATCAGCACCAGCACACGTGGCTGAATGACATTCTCTCATGATCTATGGTCACTGTATGTGCAACAGTTTTCTCATGATAAGATTGTATCTCTGTCTTTCAAACTGTTATTAATGATAAGTTTATTTTTAAAGGGTAGCTGATGCTGTGGGAAAGAGAGGTTTCTCTTTCAGGAATAGCTGACTACATGGAGGTGTGTCTGTCAAGTGCATTCTCTCATATATCTGATTAAATCCAAGCTTAGGTATCTTTTTCTGGTCTTTAAATATATTTTTTTTTCCATTTTCTATTACTTGCTTACTTCCCTGTTGTTTTTTCCCCACTGCCATCTACAATGATATTCTTCCCTCTGTAACCCTTTCAATCAGTACCCTAAACTCCCTCCATACCAGCCATGGACAAATGCTGGAGTAAAAATAACTAATAGAGAAAGTCCTTTTTGTCACACAGGCAACAATGTCCATTAACTGTCTTTCCAAGCTGTATGAAAATACCTCTTGGGTACTGACAGTGTTCAGTGCAGCCAATTGTTGGACAGACCTGAATCCAAGTGCAAGTTTTGCTGACTTCTCTCAAGTTTTGGTAATACTGTACCAAAATCTGAAAATCTTTGGTTTCTTTTCTTGCTTTAACTCCTTCAGAGTTCAGCACAAAGGTGACCTCAGTCACTAAAAGGAACCTGATGACCTTCCCTGTTCACTGGTCTCTTATTGGGTTACTTTTTTTTAGTGAAGTCTCCAGAAAAATGACTGGAAAGACTATCTGTAAGAGCCGCCTAATATGTAATGTCTAGTCAATAGATGCAGGCTAACACAGCACAATGTAACTTTGCAATCTCTGATCTAATAAAATTCACATCATTTTGTAAGACTCATTCAAGGCCTCAGTTTGAAGACACTTTAGTTGGCATGTGGATATTTTTTTCTTGTGTTTTGGAATGAATGACATTCAATTCCAGTAGCAATTCTTTTTGTGTTCTCATGTAACTGGTTTCTATGGTCCAGGACAATGTGGCAGCTACTTTTTATATTTTAGTACCATGACTTCATGAGGGTCAGAGGATATATTCCTTGCAACTTTTTTCCCTTTCCATGCATATGCAGTAAGGACACTGTGTTTCCACAGCCAGAATACATTCCAAAAACAGTAACTGAAAACAATGGAAAATGCTTTTCTGAACAAAGCTGTAACTTATGTACATGAAACTTAAGAAGTGATTTTCCTTTCCCCTTCTGATTAGTGTTTTTCTCTTGAAGCCTTCTAGCTTTGGGGCTTGCATTCTGGTGTCAACATTCTGGGCTCTGAAAACAGCTGAATGATTTCAGAACTCCAGTCAGCAAAAAAAAAAACCCCACAACAAATGTCATCCCCACACTTAGTAAAACAATAAAATCAATGATAATGCAGAAATAAAGTGTTTACAGATTGTTTGCTGTATTGCATTTCTAATCTTAAACGTATGCCTTTGATGAGGAAATGCCACATTAAGTAGGGTATTGGGAACCACTGAGGGATCAAAATGATGCAAGCATTCCTGACACAGTTAAATCTTCCTTTGGAAAGTCAGGCATTTTTCCCCAATAGCTAAAATCTTGCAAACATTCCTTTCACAACCCATCACTGATTCCATAATAAGCAGATACAACTAGCCATGCAGCCACAGCAGTGGAGCGACTGTGTAAGCTGAGGGAAGAGTACAGTCTGTTCAGTGGGTTTAAACAGATGTCATGAAAACCTCATACAAAGGCTGTGGTTTAAGATACCATAAATGATTTCTCCTATGAACAACAAATTACACAAAATGCATGAAAGGATAAGCAATTCTTGAGTTCATCCTGAGATATATATGACTTAGGGTAATATTTATTTATTAAACTACACTAAAAATGTTATTAATGGAAATAATTTAGGAAGAGCCAAAAGGTATGGAGACATCAGTTGACAACAGAGGCTTTGAGTAACCAATTTATTAAAGCCAAATAAACTCAAAAGGAACAACATAACAGCATCAAGATTAAATACCAAAATAAAGGAGTCTAATACAACAGTCATCCCACAGAAATGGAAACTATGTCCAACTATTAAAGAATAAAAAGAAATTAGCCTTTGCCCTAGCAAGTTAGCTCTAAAGTCACAACAATGAAGAAAGTATTTAAAAGAAGAAAAGTATGGACACTAGTAACAAGACATATCTTCATTCTCTTTTCATGTACATGCTAGCTGGTGATTTTTCATTTTCTAATAGATTTTAAGGTATTTTGAAAACTATGAAACATATATATAATTTGCACTGTTGTTCACACTGTAATAGAAGTTTCATATGATACAAAAAAAATCCCAAACAGATTAGTTGAAAATTATCCTGACTGAAAGCACTGCAAGAGGAATTAACAATGTTAGTCAGTAAATGACAGATAAAAACCAGGATCAGCTAGTGCAAAGAAATACACACAAGCAAACTCAGATTTAATTGTATCTGCAAAATGATGGGTTCTAAATTTACTGTGGCCATTTCACAGGCCTTCATCTATCCGGAGCTACTGGATTATTGCATATAATCCTCTGAAAGTACCAACCATGGTAAGGTCCAGTCCAAAAGTTGAATAGACTAGGACAAAAATACTACTGAAGGACTAAGGAACACAGCAGTAAACATCTCTGTGCAATTTGGTAAACTTCAGCGCATACTCTCCTAAAAAGCAGGTGCAGTTCTGGTTGCCCTATATGAGAAAGGACACAATGTAAATATAGCTACAGTAAAACGTAGAAGTGCAACAAAAACTTCCAAAGGTAGCCAGTGGTTTCTGCATGAGGAAGAACTTTTATATTTGGAAGAAAGAAAACTAGCAGGGGGCATGATACAGATTTATAGGAAAATTCAGTTCATAAGAGACCTCAGAAGGTCTATAGTCCAAACACTTATTCACTTACAGGGTGACCTCCTGGGTTTTTAGTTGGATATCAAAAAACCTTTCTGGACAGCCTCTTACACTGCTCCACTCTCATGGTATAAAAGCTTTTCATTACATCTCTTCTAACAATTTCTTATTTCAACATATGTCCATCATCTATTGTCCTAGATTGGCTCTATCTTCTTGTTTACCTCCTTTTAGGTATTAGGAGTTTGCTATTTAGTTCTACCTGAAACCTTGTCTTCAGTCTTGGGACAGTAAAATGGTGACATTCATGAAGAAGACAGATAATGATCACTTCAGTGTTTCTCATAACACAAAAGGCAGCAAATAAAATGTTTAAACAAAAAAGCTTATAAAGATGAGCTGCTTTCCCTCCACCCCCAATAATATATAGTTGTAGATGATGTATCATTGTAGACAGTTTCAGACTTCACAGAAGTCTGCAACATTTCCTTTAGGAAGTACCTTTTTAGAGACTATTAGAAGCTAGGAAATTTTACAAGAGGAAATATCACCATAAAATTTCCCAATCCTTGTATATTTTCCTGAATTATCTGGTATTTACCATTGTTAAAAACAAGGTGATAGTCTAACTCTGGACAGCAGGTCTCACAATACACTCTGCCTTTACGCATACCGATCAGTGCTGACATACCTTAGGAAAACTGGCATAGGCTCGTGGGTTGGATGTATTCTCTGTTCTACACTGAGTCTCTGTCACTGCCTGTTATTCACTCTTCCTTCTATTGTAGCAGCTTCTGGTTGTTGCGGAACTTTCCCTCAAATATATGCCCTTGAGCAGCTTCATGAGAAAATGGTAAACAACAACAACTTGACTGCGTAAACAGAGAAATTAATGTTTAAAGTACACTGCCTCAGATCAACCGCAAAGAAAATGCAGGGATGAATAAGAAATCAATTCATTTTATGAGGTTTTGTTGTCATTGTGGATGCGGGAAAATATTGAAGTGTGCAATGAGACAGACTTCTTTGAAAACATTATATTTCCATATATAGTTTAACTTATTTGTTTGTCCTTAAGCCACCCATAGGAGATTTTTAACACAGAGATCTGTTTCCATTCATGTTTCAGTGCTGTCTTAAGACAACAGTGGAGTTAGACTTCATGACAGGCAAACTTCAAAAGGTTTGGAGGTTCAAAGCTTGTATGGGCTTATCTGAATTTCTCAGGTCTGCAAATCTCATGGTATCAGCCTACAGCTTGGTACATCAAGCACTTTGTGGTGAAATCCCAGATGGAAACAGAGACATAGTTTGACTTCAGAGGGGCCTGGATGAGATATGCCTTCACACTCCTGATGTGTTTAAGAGGCAGTTAGAGACGCAGTACTTGTTGGCAAAAACCTGAAGCCAGACACACTTTTTTGATTCTTCTTGAGTATCCCACAGTAGAAAAACATGGCAACTCAATTTTCACACATCAAAATCAAGATGTTTTATGTTTTTTATTATTCTAATCCACTCCAAAATTCAACAGTTTGTACAGATAATATTTGTAGTATTGATTTTTTTACACAAAGAGCTATGAAATCAACAGGAATCTCATGAAAATGAATGCACTGCATCTTCCTTATCAATGACAAGTCTTCTGGTCTTTCCTTATGTCTTGAACTGCATTTTACCAAAGGTATCTCTGCTTTCTATCTGTCTGCTTATATTGTGCTTATCTATTCTGAAGTTGTGCTCCCATATGCACATATCTCTAAACCTATGAAAAAAATATAGCAGTACAATAATGATCTGTTGAAATGCCACAACTTTGGATCCTGGGTACCTTTCAAGAATAGTATGAAATCTGCAGAAAGGGAAAACCAGTGAGGGTGATTATTTTGTCAAATATAATTATTTCCATTCTGACAACTCAGTAATGAAATCTGCCTGTCTTAAAGTGTTTTGCTTAAAGCATTCTCTGCTGAATAGTAGCATAGAAAAGTCTGACTTACTAGTTAATGTAATTTATGGAGTTTGTGTTTTATAATTCTACTTTGCACAAATAACCTGCTGTAGCAACCAAGAAGATAATTTATGCTTGAACTATTGCTAATTGAAGATTAATTACAACATACTATCTAACATAGCAGATTCTTTAAGCAGGTCTGATATTTTAAATGACACAGAGCATGTGGATGAAGCTAGTTCCAGACTTCATGATCCTCCCTTTACTTCAGGTTTTGATAATGGTGGAGCTGCACATGGAGCAAGTCTTGGCCAGTTCAGCAACATAATGTCTATTCCAGTGTCTATAATTCCCACAATGTAACTGTTTAGTATCGGTTTCATGTCACTTTGACTATGTTAGAAATTATCTTACAGATTTTACTAGTGATTAAAATAACTTTGCTGTGATATAGATAAAATGTATGCTTTTCATAATATTTTCTGCAGATGTAATCCTCTTGTCACTAATCATAATTCTAGTTGAAACTAGCTTATCTGTCATACAGTAGGTACAATAGGAGTTTCTCCTGGATACCATATTTTTATCATTTAGTGGGCAGCTGCTGGCAAAATATAAATTATACCATAAGAAAATTTCTGTGGAGGTAAAGTAAAGAGGTAATTTGTCTGAAATAGGAAATTAGCATGTGGGTATATGGAAAAAGGCAGACTTTTAGGATACTTAGTTACTAAAAAATTACTAAAACAGCTTCAGTAAGACATTCTTGAAAGAAAATTCACATATATCCTTGCAATAAAAAATATGTTAGCTCATATATTAACAGTAAAGTTAAATTACAGATAAACAGAAAAATCAGATTATGCAGGCAGGCCAGCCTATGTCAACAATACAAGCATGCTCAGGGGATTCAGTGTACTCTTCATACTCTCCAGAAGAAGTATGACTTTTAATCTTTGGAACTATTTTATGCTATGTCTGCTTACCAGCAAATAAACCAACAGAAAGCATGGTAGATTCAGTACAAATTTCATTTTAAACTCAGGGACCACAGCACAGAAAGCATTAATCTGGCTCATTTTCAAAAAGCTGCACATAATATGTAGTTCATCTGACTCTCAGTAAAACATGATTTTGAGAGTTTGCCAAATTCAAAATGTTCCTGGGAATAGTTTATCACTGGTATTCTCCATTTCCTTTCTTGATCCTCTCCTTGAGAGTCAGCCAAGCAAAAGTTGGATAAATATATCTGATAGTTTCTAAAATGTCTCAGCAACTAATCAGAACTACATGGACCAGCTCTTGCAGAAAAAAGCACCAATGTCTGGCTCTTAATGTGTGGTTCTTAAACACAGAACTTTATCTTTAATAAACAGGCCAAGGGAATGTTTTTGTAGTTCATTTAGAGTACTTTTGTTGGTTTTTATCAATATATATACAATTAAGAGGCACTACATATGTTGCTCCCCTCTATGCTGAATATTAATCTCCTTATCCCATAAAGGGGAAGCAGGCTATAATTTTCCAACTTTGAACAACCTTAGGATGGTTTTTTTCCTGTAAAGTGATGGAAAAGGTAGGAAAAACATGTTGAACAAAACCCACCAGTTCTTATTTAATACCTTAATAAATCCCAGATTTTGACTATGCGAATGAATTCTCTTTTAATTAAAAATACATAAAAAATCCAAATCCAGGTTGTCTTTTGGTTTTTAGTTGACTATCATCTTTCTTACCAATGAGAGCAACATTCTCTAGCAGGCAGGGACTTTTAAATACAAATGTACTCTTCCAAGCTCCACTGGCTATGCTGGAAATCATAGTGTGTCATTTCTCCTAGGTGTTTAACGCTATAATTATGGATATCAAGGCACACAATAGAGGCTGCCATACTTCTGGCATCTTTGCTTAGTTTTTCTGGTTCCTGAACATTTAATTTCATAAAAGCATTTATATCAATAGACCAAATTAAGTTCTGATCTAAGCAAACCTAAAGCCACTTTGCAATCAACAAAACAGTGGAATAGGACCATTTGCATCAAGGCTTAATATTTTCTAATGTGTTTATTCTACAATGAAAACAGTATTAATACTACTAACTAGAAGTATCATAGTCTTTGTCTTTTTAAATGCTTTAGTAGCATTAATTAGTGGAATTAGAAATTAAGTAATTTGGAATATATAATCTGAAACTCAAAATAACATTTCACCACTTAGAAATACCTTCTGCCATATAAAGGTGCTTGGAAGAGAGAATTTTACGTGTTAAACTTTTTCTTCCTGCCATAAAGCTGACTGTAGTGGAGATAAAATCTTCATTACAATCACTGTTGCAGGGATTCCTGAAACAGCTCAAAAAAGATTCATATGAAAAAACAGTAAAAAGTAATTGTTATGATAGTTTGTACTTACCTCAGACTGAAAATATTCAAATCATTGAAATATAAAGCCAGAATATGTGTCATTTAAATTAAATAACAATAATTTTTAGATAAACATTTAAGCTTGTCAAAATACCCACAAGAGTCAGGAGACTAATATTACTCCTTGGTGTAGGCAACACATTCAATGCCTTAAAAAAGATCATCTTTTTTACAAGGAAAGTAAATGTCACAAGTGGCCTTCTGTAATTTACTTGGGTTTATTTTTTACTCTCTATGGGTGCTTAAGGCTGATTTTTAGCCTATCTCATTTCAAAACCCTCGAGACTCTTTATTTGCCTTACTGCAATAGAATTCTTCAAGATGAAACTCATAAATTATCCCACTTCTCTTGTCAGCTCTTTATCTATACAGTTTTGTTACTTTATCACAGTTGCAGGTACCACATTTGTTGCTACTTTATGAGTTGCTTTCTGTCTGTGCTTAATACGAAGTTTTCAATTGTCTCGTAAATGTACAACTATCACCTCAGAAAGTTGTTTGTTTTGCTCCTGTTTTCTGTCTACCACTTCTCATTTCTGCACTGAATACTGATGTCATTATCCGTCTTGTTTTCAGAACTCACTCCCTCATTATCAGTTTAACCCTTTCTCATTTTTCTCCCTCACACTGCCAACCTTTGGCGGACTACTGATGCAGCATTGTGCCAAAATGCTCACTACTGTGCCCCACTCATCTGTCCTTTAATGCATATTTTTTAAATGCCTGTCAAAAATTATTTATCTGCTTTCCTTCTTTCTCCCTATCTTCCTTGATCCTTTGCAGCTTTTGAGGCGCGTCTCCTTGTCTGCCTTCTTCTCCTTCCCATTAACTCATCAGACATTCCTGAATGGAAAGAGACCTTTACAAACTTTATCTCCCAAAGTTCACTCAAATTTCCTCTGCCACTTGCCACATAATATGCTGCTGTCACAGCACTATCTAAGTTACTCCAAAGTTACTTTTCTTACAAGTTTTTCTTCCCACCTTACAGTTACCTCAACTCAGTCTATTTCAGCTGTTTGGTTACCATATTCTAATACTTCATTCTCTGAACTGATTAGATATCTCCATTTCAGATTGGCCAATACTGCTTCTTGAAGAATTAAATATTTAAAAAAAATAAATAGCAGTCTAAATAGATTGTGCCAATTTGCATTACCCAAGACAAAATACAAATGTGTAAAAAAGTCGAGAATCAAAACACTAGTAGTTTAAACTTATTTTGGTTCTAATGCTCATAAGTTGAATTTTCATATAACCATCATTGCTTTCTTAACTGCATGTGTATTAAAATGGTAAGGCTATTGCTTCTGTCTTTCATGATCTTGTAAGTGGAAAATCATCTCTAGTTCTAATGCTTATGCACACAGCTTAAAAATATCTGGTACCCTCTAAGTTCTTGGCAGATAAAATATGTCATTAGCAGTCAAAAAAAAAAAAGTAAGATTGTTTGAAGTGAACGACCATTTTTAAATTTGGCTTTATCTGTCTGTGTATAATAACACAGACAACAACCTACAATATATATGTTGAAAAATAAGCTGAATTTTTAAATGGATACTATATCTGAAAGACAAAATGCCATATTAATATAGAGAATGTTGAACAGATGTGAACAATTTCTCAACATAATTTTAATTCCTCACATAGGAATTGACTGTTGCTAATGCTTGGCAATATTACCCTGCCTCACAGTGTTCTGTGACAATGCAACATAAACCACAATTTGGCACTATATTCCAGTGGTTCGCAATTCTACATTTATCTTGAAGGCTGGGTTTTGCTGTTGCTTTGGGTTTGTCAATCTCATTCCATGCTGCTCTCTGCCTGTGAGGAGTATTCAGAAGTGAATAGGTCTGCCTGAACAGCAGAATGAAAACTCCCCTTTTAATGATATTCCCTCATGGTCCAACTTGGCTTTGTTTGAGAATCTTTGAGACTTCCAGATGTACGATAAAATGACACATGGGATATCCTTTCAGCTGCAAAAAAACAACAAAGAGAAAAAGGTTATCTGAATGTGGTTTGGAAGTTTAGAGAAAGAATAGTCTGTTAATGGGGAATATATATTATAGAACTAGTCAAACTTAAATGACATCCCTATTTTGTAGACTACAGGTGTCCAACAACTCCCCACCTTTAATAAAGTCACTGCACTGCCAAATAAGCACTAGTCTTCATTGAAATATTTTGGGGGCGTAATAAAGCAAGGGATAGAAAAGAAGCAGCTATGACAGATGTTTTATTGCAGGGTCTGCCTGTCTTCAGAAATACAGCAATGCTAAATGGACAGAAAGAAACACAGTGCCAGGCTGCAGGAAACTGCCCAGATACAATGAATGCATAACTCACTGTCACACTATAGAATACAAGTATATTGTTAAAACTCCTTCAATTTGGATAAATCTGTGTAATCATGTCAGTTAATTCATTAGATCCATTTCTAACTGAAGTACCAGACAGTTCAAACAGCTTGCATCTTTCTTTGTAAATCAAGTACAAATAGTAAATCTTTGAGTTTCTTACCAGCCAGGGAACTGGGAAATACATTCTCTTTATCTGACTTAGAGGAATTTGAACTGACCACCAAATGAGAAGCCCAGAGCTCATAAAATCTACCAGGACTATTGCTTTTGAGATCTACTCTTGCTCCTCAAAACTGGAAATAAAATCCTCAAAAATGGAATTGAGAAAAGAACATCTAAATGGTAACTGACAGTTAGCAATGTTTCTTTCAAAATCCTAAAGAGCTACCAACCACCCTATACACCAGGCGGAAGCATTCCACACCGAGATCTACCCACCTACACAGTCATACAGCTTCCAGCCTTCCATAATATCAAAGGAAAATTAATATAATATAGTTTTTTAATTTCAGTAGGTTGGATCACTCGCAGTCAAGACCCAGACAAGATACATTCCTGTTGGAATATACAGGCAACATTTTCTTGGCTTTGAACAAAGACAAGTTTGTAGGCTGATACTATAAAATATCTTTCTGGGCTTTTTTTTTCCAGTGAGTTTGCCATACTGTTGTCACATATGTTAAATCTTATCAGCAAAATGGATTTTCACTCATCTGGATCAACTCACTTAGTAGCAGTCAAGGCCTGTCTCCTGTCAACTTACCCAGCATTTCTCGCTCCCAAAATGTCTAGCAGCCCAGTAGACTCCCAGGGATTACATACTCAAATATTCCTACTTTCCATAGTATATTTTGACTTTGAGACTGTTCATCAATAGCCTGCTCTATTTATAGCATCCCCTGATCCATTAACTGCTGGGTTCTTGTAACATGTTTTTAATAACAGCACAATATTCCGTATTCTGGAACAGAAATACCACAACAATATGATACAAGTCAAAATCAAATTGTTCAGCAAGAGGCAATTTTGAGTTAAAAGGAGAGGCAAACTGGTCTTTTCCTCTTAGTCTGCTTGGGTGGCATCTTCCAGAGCCAAGGATGCAGCCTGCTTTCCATTCAGGTAGAGAAATTTTCTTGCCTACTTGAAGATTCTTTGCAGTCTGGGCACCCAAGTGCATGACAGGATTATGACATACCCAACCACCCACATTGTCTCAGAGTGGTTTCTTTTTTTTTTCAAAAATACAAACACTAAGATGAATCTTAAGGTGGAGAATGCTCTTGAATCACTGTGAGTAAATGGAAAAGCACATGGGGTACTTCACACGCAAACACATATCCCACCAGGAAAAAAGTAACAAAAAAGTGGCAGATGTATTTTTTTGGTCCTGTACAGTACAAATACTTCCAAAACAAATGAGAAATGACTAGTGCTCTACACTTAGCTTCTGAATGTGCTGTCCAGCAGGAATAAGAATATATACTTAGGATCTCACTGTCTGCAAGAATTTACTGGGGGGATGGGAGGGACATCAATCCAGCAAGATGACCCATTTTCCTCTCAGTATGTTTTTGCAAACTAACTTTTGGAGTTCCCCATCCTTGTTTAAAGACTGGTGACAAATTGTGATGAATTTACCCTCACATCTACATCTACAGATATCTGTCTATTTCTTTAAATGCTTGTTTTTACTGAGACCTGGGTGTCCAGGAAAGAAGAGACTCACCTAGGAAACAAGATAGTCTTACACCAAGACATAAACTTCTTGCTGCTCCCAAGTACTGGATGTTGCTCCAGGCTCAATGATGCTATTTCCCCCCTATCACTCTTTTAAAATGAAAATATATTTGAGTCTTAATCTGGGAAAGGTCTGCTTCATATGCCAAGGTGTCTTACAGTCAGGGCATAAGGGAAGGTGCAAGAGCAGGTAAAATCTTCCCATTTTCTCCCTTTCCTTTCTGCTCCCATTTTACATAGCCCCTTCTCGAAGAATGGTGGAGGTTGCTGAAGGTAGGGAAGCAGGAAAATTCTCTTCAGGCCTGTAAAGAAACAGAAGAGATATTCTGGTCCTGGAGCACTTCACCTATTGAGTTCTTGTCATTAAGGAGCAGGTATTAAGCAGGGACCGCTTCAAGCTGCCTTCAATTTTCTTACTGAAACTACCACCTTTCTGGAAAGTTATGTAACATTAGTTACTTCTTTGTACAAGTAACATAGTTTGACAGCTTCTAAATCAATGAAAAAATGAAAAGATAAGTAATGCTTAAATCAAGATTCTGTATAATGGAAAATAAGAAAACCTTTTTTATTGTTTTATGATAATCTGAAGTATTAACATAGTTTCTTGGAAAATCAAAGACGAATTTTGAGAGGTGATGAAAAAAAAATCCCTTATTGAGTAGAATAATGCAGTGATAAGCTGTTGATGTTTGTGTTAATCTTCTCCCACTCAGGAATGTATTTACTTAGAATATGGCATCTTCTCATAAATGTTCAGGCATCTATTTTAACCTTCTTGACACTTAAGGAACAATTACTGTAACAGAGCTGAAAGAAAGTTGAGGTTTTTTCATTTCAAAAAGAAAACAACTCAGATCCTCCACTGTGAATGACTTTATAAAACAAATGAAAGTGTTTATAGCATTGAATTTTTTCACATCTTGGAACTTGCGTGCACAGAGAAAGGAAAAATTTTAGACAGGACAATGTCTCTAATAAGTTGTCAGACACCATGATTTGTATAAAGAGGAGACAACTTTTCCATTATGGGGATCACATGCACACAATATAAATATACACTCCCTCAATAAAGCATACTGGTAAGAATATCCAAAATTGCTGCATCATCTGTATTTAAACCATCTGTTTATGTAGAGCCTTAAATATAGAGGGCAAGGCATAAAGCAATATTTCACAGCAACTGCTTCTGTGTTTCATAGCATTCCGTTTTAAAGCTAAAGAAACGTAACTTGTGCAGCTGTCCTGCTGTATTATCTATGGTCACAGTGAGATCATGAGCTCATTTCAGCAAAACAATTGCAATGCAAAACATCATTATGACTAATTGCACCTAGAGGGTGGTAGCCATATTTTGAAACACTGACTAAAATATGCTAAAGGAGAGACATTGCCCAGAAAAACAGACCTGGTAAGGGCATCAGACTGTCAGATGAGACCTCGCAGGGTGCTGCTCGTTTGCGGCTCCTCTAAGGAAAATGTCCCATGTTTGCTCTGATTTACAACTTCATGTAAATTATTCTTGGAGAGTAAGCTTTTCTCCATTGGAACGCTCTTCTCTCTCCATCATTTTACACAGCCCTTTCAGACCTCTCTTTCAGCTGTGAACAACACCTGGTTGTTTCCTGGCATATGTTTTGGTCTCTTCCACCTCCCAGGTACAGATGCACCAACTCTATGCACCTGATGTGGGCAGATTCTAGAGCAGAAGTGGGATTACAGCACTGTTCATCATTCACAGGACAGTATGTTTCCCACCAGCCCTCATTCCCATGATGCTTCCCAGCATATGGCTCTGTGCTGTGAGCCACCTCAGCTGACACACGGGAGCATTTCAATCACAGAGCCATCAGTAGGCAGTATCACTTTATCATTTAAGCCAATGCAGGGAAATTCTTACATTCAGTTGACAAAAAAAAAAAAAAAGAAATTGTGATGGTTTTTAAGCTGTCAGGTGAGCCTCTGAAATAAAAAGCAACTTAAAGATATAATACGACTTGTTTTCTTAACTACAGATCCAGAGAGAAATTAAATTCATTGGGAACAGAAAATCTTTTGAAGTGGTGTCAAACCTGCTGTCAAAACTGTAGCAATTTCTGGGCACCAAAACACAGAAATTTCTGGAGAGAGCCTCTACAACCTGAGATAAAAAGTGAAGAATCTGCAACTATTAACTGTAATATTTAAAATCCTCTGAGGACCAGGGAAACAGGAAGCGTTACCCCACACAAATGCATGCACACACGCAGGCCTAAATTCAGAAGTGAAGAAAAAGAAAAAAGAGAGCTTCTGTATGTGATTTAGTTAGCTCCAGGTTCAAGTGGTAGCATGTTATCTCTGAGACAAGCACAAATGGGCATGATAATTAACTTGAGCATGTCAGGCTTCAGCTTTGAATTCACTCTTCTGTCTCAGGATGTTCCTTTTTTCCTTGTTTTACTATACATACGACAGCCATTTATGTTTATGGTGTGTGTTTGTAGACTAAATGTTCTTCATTAAATTTACATGTATAGTGTGCTTTTCAGTTTGTTCTTTTTCTTTATATAGAATCTGGTCATTAGAGGTAATAATAGTAAAACATTGCATCCAAAATTGTGTTACAGAACTTTATTACAAAGCCTGTAACTGTTTTGTTATTTATAGTCTCTAATTTACTGCTTTTGTCTAAGCAACCAGCAACTAACTGCACTCTTAAATCTTGCTCTTTTGGTGAGAGGTTTAGACTACTATTTATTATTGTTACATGCTTTTATTCTTCAATTCATTCCACACAGACTGTTTAGGTGATTTGTTCCCTGCCTATGTGCACCGACAACCCAGACACTGAGAAGTGGATTAATAGGAAATAACTCATGAGGTAGTCTTATGACTGAGAGCCTATAAATGAGATTTTGCTAACATGTGTAATTAATGCTGCTACACAAAAGAGTAGTTTTACCTGTAATCTGAGATTCAGGTCTACATGTTCATACTGTTTAACTAACTTGTCACAACAATTTTTACTTCCAGCTTTTTCTTACACAGCCCTTGGACAAGAGTGCTGAACATGGGAACCTTTACATAACTCTAGAGTAGACCATTTCCCAAAACAAAATAAGCAAATACAACTGGAAGGCACAAAATTGAGCCCAAAATTCTCCTTTTATCCTCAAATAGGCACATACATGGATGGAGCAATTCTGAGGCTATGAAATAAAAGAGTAGATCAGTGCTAACCTATTCTCTGAGTGGCTGTCTGAAAATTATGAATTATTGTAGGGTTTTTTTTTCAAAAGGAAACAACAGTTTCCACTTCCAGTGAAGTGGCATCTTTAGTAATTTTCCATTCTGATACTGGTTGATTAAAAACAGACACAAATTATTCCTCCCATAGTCAGCAATAAAAGAAAAAACAAACTTGGTAATAAAATATGAGGAAATCCTCCTATTTCACCCTAAATGTCAGCCAATGCTTTGTTTCCATGTCATGATTTTAAGAGTCATTTATGGAAAAAAATGTTCTGGAAAAATTGTAAGTACTGAGGTTTGCCTAACAAGAATATGATACCTGGAACTTATAACATTTATGTTTATGAATTTCTGCTGAATTGCTCCTTCACTAGTTAACTTCCAGAGTCAGCAATGGAAGCTTTATTTAAGAGTAACCTAAAACCTATTTGTGGGCTGAAAAATGTCAATACAAAGGTTAATTCCTTACAGAAGGTTCTTTTAGAAGTGGAAGTAAAAGTATTATAGCCTATGAGCTGAAATGAAGGCTTTCTCTTATTTATAATTCCTATGCACCATTTTCCCACTAATTAATCCTTCAGATAACTTAGACAAATCAACAAATAGTTTATTGTTCAAATTCAATTCAACAAGATTCTCAATATAATTAATCAAAATGCAGCATTGTTCTCGCTTATTGGTGCAGAAGAAAACTCGGCAAGCAGCTATACAATAAAAGGCAAATTAGTAAAGTTAGTAAATGGCATACTTCAGAGGTAGTTTTTCAGAAACACTTCAGAAAAATGTAAACATTCATGGGATGGATTGTCAGTGTTAGGATCGTGTTGTGGTTTGAGCTAAATTAGTCAGGTCTGACTCCTAACTCAGTTGTCCTATGTAACATCATTCTCTGAAAGATAACTGCAGGTTTTGAGAGAGTGTTCTGTTTGAGACAGAAAGATTGGTCAGAAACAGAGACAGACAGCAACAACGGATTGGAAATTAGAGAAGCAAAGCAGCAAGAGATTAGGAAAGAATAACAGCAGTGAACAACTATTCTACAATATAGACTCTTGTACATCCAGTGTGTACTTCTGTTTCCAATACATTCCTCGTATATCCCAAGTAAAAAATGAAAATGCACTACAGATTTATTTATTTCATGAAACAATCATATTGATGTCATTGAAGAGAAAACCAAATGAAGACATATGCAGCGATGTCAGAAAAAGCCCAAACCTAATACATCTTCCCACCAGTGGGAGGAATTTTAAAGATCCATTTTCAAATACTGAAGAACTACATTATAAGGATTTCCTAATGAATACTGAGAAAAGAACACTAAGAACAATTTGGTGGCATGAACAGGCCTGAGAAGTTTAGTGTAGGTGTATATGCATAGATACTTAATTTCTGTGATAGTTGTGTTGTAACTTGTCTATAATATTTGTTTTCCTAAAAACTGATAACTAGAGATAGACTTAGACCATGACACATAAAGTTTCATATCCCTTTCAAAAATTTAAGCATTAAAAAAAATCTGGTGTCAGAAGTATAGGTAATGTACTGAAATATATAAGCAGCAGTTCTCTGCATGTCTTTGCTCCTGCAAATTTCATGGTCTTTATTTTCAGAATGTACACAGGAGCCTCTTTTAACCATTAATCATCTTATATGTCTTTATTAGTCTCTTCATTTTTCAGTTCAATAGCCCTAGTCAGGATACAGAGCTAGGATACACAATTCATAGTGTAAAAATGTTGTCTTAGAATATGAAAAGCTTTCATCCTTCTTACTTTTTAAATTAAACAAAAGTAGATCCATTATGTCAACTGAGTTAGGCATTAAACATTCTGTTTTTCATTATAATGCACCATGAGCATTAAAACCCCATCTCTAAAGATGCCCTCATTTACGACTAAACCAAATATCTGGAGACTGGAATATCATTGCCAAGAACCTACTCCACAACTACATTAATTTACAACTGCTGTGCCATTCACCTCTTTTAGAGGAAGAAGTAAAATTAGTTGCTTTGATGAATGCATAATTTATTACTTATTAGAAAACAAGTTTTCTACATATTTAGTATCCTGTCATTCAGAGGTACTCTTTTTCAATAAATCTTTTTTTTTTTTTTTTTGTGAACAAAACAAATGTACTCTCCAATGTAAAATAAAACAAACTCACTCTGAAGAGAAGCAATAGAAACAGCTGGCATAATTGTTGGCTTTCTGCCATATCTGATGAATGAAATTGAGAAAAATAATTTTAAATGTAACATGAAGAATTCATTTTTCACAGTAAATATGCTATAACTAATTCAGGCAACTGGTAACTCTCAGAAAAGAAGCAGAAATTTGCAGGGGAAGTTCTTATGGCAGAGAGGAAAATCTAGCTTCTCTACAGAGATATTTCAGTAAAGGAAAGTGTAAGTATAAGTTTGATTTGTAATATTGTATAAGTGCCTTGAAGTCACTATGATCTGAATTATTTTACATAGTAAGTCTGCATTCTCCTTGCATTTTCTCTGAAGTAATTATTAGACACTAAGTGAACTCACCTTTCTTTTCCAGTCATTGGTTGTAGAACAACAAAATATGACTTAATTTCATACAAAAAAAGTATTTCAAACAAAAAATTTTGAATGGTAGTTGTGCATAGATTACACCATAGCTGAGTTTGGATTTTTGGGGGGAGTCACAGTAAGTTAATCATAGAACTCTTCAATGACTTTCATGGGTTTAGTCATGATAGTAGGACTATCCTGATGAGGGTCATACATACATCATCTTATAATTACTGCACTTATTTCCAATGGATTTTATACTGTGTTATATTAATTTCTTCATTGACATGAAAGCATTGCAGAAATTCACCTTGTACATCTCACTGAAATGCCTGTGATGATATTACCTCTTATTATCTAATGGAGAATGATTGGTTTCAGTGCTAAAACCAGAGACTGCTTTGCAGAAGCATGCTTGTAGTTTTAAAAGTTAAATTACTCTTAGAAAGAACTAACTGTGAGGACCATGGACAGATCTTACTCATTTCATGTACTGTCATGAGCTCTGAGTTGAAAAGCTGTTTATAGCTAATATGAGATGTGAGGTCCTTGTGTTTTCAGAGGATATATATGAGAAGAAGCATGACAGAATGAGGCCAGAGTTCTGCATTTACACAAAACTAAAACAAGACATATCAGAGGCCTTACCACTCTACAGTTCCCTTGTCCCAGGCATAATGAAAGACATTAGCAGTTCAACAAAATAAATTTTCTTTCAGTTAACATTTCCTTTGCTCCAATCTGTACAAGAGAGAAACTGGTCACGATTAATTTTGCCAGTGATTTTTCTCACTGTGTAACTCTCTAAAATTTCAACAGTGCTTTTCAACAGTCCTAGCAAAGCCCCCATATCAGAGGAAGAAGCAAGACTAGTATCTCCAAACTGGCGTTAACTTTGGAAAAAAAACAGTAATTCTTCTCCTGGAGGGAAAATTGTACAAGTTCTCAAGGAAATTATGCAATTTTTCAAAAAACTATAGATACTGATTCACCACAAAATCTCCCATGACTCTCTAAAAGATGTCTAAATTACCTCAGAAAAATCTCTTAAAAGGCATTGTTTTAGGAGGCTGCACTATGTACCATGAAGGAGATCTCTAAGACCCAGATGTCACAACATAGAAAAGTGCAGAAGAGATAAAACAGCAGCATTACTGCACTGAAAACCAAGTATTCATTCCTGATGCTTTCATTGGGGCAACTTCAGTGCCTCGGTAAAAGTAGACCTCATTTCTAGAAGAGTCGTAACTATAACATAACCAAGTGACTGTAATCCACTATTTAGTTCATATGCTTAAGATTTTTCTTGTTTCTTCTTTCAGTAGATTGAAATACAGCTTAGGCATATATACATGCTTAATGCACCACATTCCCTTATGGTTCCAGATATCCCAATGTATTCTATCTTATTAATTATGGAGCACTCATTTTAATGCCTTCTTTGCCTCAGTCTTTAATTGTAAAGAAAGTTGTTCCCTCTGTGTAAAAACCCCAGAACTAGAGGAGCAATATGAGGTTCCCATAATCCAAGAGGAGGTGGTCAGAGCCTTGCTTGCCCAACTGGACAACCACTAGTCTATAGGGCCAGACAGGATTCACCCTAGGGTACTGAGGGAGCTGGAGGATGTATTGACCAAACCCCTTTCCATCATCTTCCAGCAGTCCTGGAAGACTGGGGAGGTTCCACTGGACTGGAGGCTGGCTGATGTAGTGCCCATCTACAAGAAGGGTCACAGGGAGGATCCAGGGAACTACAGCCCTGTCAGTCTGACCTCAGTGCCAGGGAAAGTCATGGAACAGGTGATCTTGAGTGCTATCATGAAGCACATGCAAGAGAACCAGGTGATCAGGCCCAGTCAACATGATTTCACAAAAGGCAGGTCCTGCCAAACTAATCTGATCGACTTCTATGACAAAGTGACTCGGCTACTGGATGAAGGAAAGGCTGTCGATGTGGTCTTCCTGGACTTCAGCAAAGCCTTTGACACAGTTTCTCACAGCATTCTGCTACAGAAACTGTCAGTGTCTGGCCTGGACAGGCACACACTCTCCTGGGTAGAAAACTGGTTGGATGGCCAAGCCCAGAGAGTGGTAGTAAATGGTGTTAAATCCAGCTGGAGGCCAGTTACAAGTGGAGTTCCCCAGGCCTCAGTGCTGGGTCCAGCCCTGTTCAGTGTCTTCATCAATGACCTGGATGAAGGTATTGAGGGTACCCTTAGCAAGTTTGCAGATGACACTAAGCTGGGTGGAAGTGTCGATCTGCTGGAGGGTAGGGAGGCTCTGCAAAGGGATCTGAACAGGTTGGACCGCTGGGCTGAGTCTAATGGCATGAGGTTTAACATGGCCAAATGCTGGGTCCTGCACTTGGGCCACAACAACCCTATGCAGAGCTAGAGACTGGGAGAAGTCTGTCTGGAAAGGTGCCAGGAGGAGAGGGACCTGGGGGTGTTGGTCGACAGCTGACTGAACATGAGCCAGCAGTGTGCCCAGGTGGCTAAGAAGGCCAATGGCATCCTGACTTGTATGAGAAATGGTGTGACCAGCAGGTCTAGGGAGGTGATTCTCCCTCTGGACTCAGCACTGGTGAGGCCGCTGCTTGAATCCTGTGTTCAGTTCTGGGCCCCTCACCTCAAGAGGGATGTTGAGGCTCTGGAGTGAGTCCAGAGAAGAGCAACGAGGCTGGTGAGGGGTCTGGAGAACAGGCCTTATGAGGAACGTCTGAGAGAGCTGGGATTGTTTAACCTGGAGAAGAGGAGGCTGAGAGGAGACCTCATTACTCTCTACAAGTACCTGAAAGGAGATTGTAGAGAGGAGGGAGCTGGTCTCTTCTCTTTATGTTAAAGAGAAAATGTTGAAGTTACAAATAAAAATCAAATAACCTCTCCAAGCTCTACCTTCATTCTGCTGAGAAATATGCCTTCATGCTTTGAAACACTGATTTAACTTTTAGGAGGGAAGTCATTGCAAGATCCAAATTTTGTCTTTGGTTGTCTCTAAGGGGGAAAGAAAAGAGAGTCCCCCATTCAATGGAGCCCTAGACTTGGAGAAAAGAAAGAAAGAAAGAAAGAAAGAAAGAAAGAAAGAAAGAAAGAAAGAAAGAAAGAAAGAAAGAAAGAAAGAAAGAAAGAAAGAAAGAAAGAAAGAAAGAAAGAAAGAAAGAAAGAAAGAAAGAAAGAAAGAAAGAAAGAAAGAAAGAAAGAAAGAAAGAAAGAAAGAAAGAAAGAAAGAAAGAAAGAAAGAAAGAAAGAAAGAAAGAAAGAAAGAAAGAAAGAAAGAAAGAAAGAAAGAAAGAAAGAAAGGAAGAAAGGAAGAAAGGAAGAAAGGAAGAAAGGAAGAAAGGAAGAAAGGAAGAAAGGAAGAAAGGAAGAAAGGAAGAAAGGAAGAAAGGAAGAAAGGAAGAAAGGAAGAAAGGAAGAAAGGAAGAAAGGAAGAAAGGAAGAAAGGAAGAAAGGAAGAAAGGAAGAAAGGAAGAAAGGAAGAAAGGAAGAAAGGAAGAAAGGAAGAAAGGAAGGAAGGAAGGAAGGAAGGAAGGAAGGAAGGAAGGAAGGAAGGAAGGAAGGAAGGAAGGAAGGAAGAAAGGAAGAAAGGAAGGAAGAAAGGAAGGAAGAAAGGAAGGAAGAAAGGAAGGAAGAAAGGAAGGAAGAAAGGAAGGAAGAAAGGAAGGAAGAAAGGAAGGAAGAAAGGAAGGAAGAAAGGAAGGAAGAAAGGAAGGAAGAAAGGAAGGAAGAAAGGAAGGAAGAAAGGAAGGAAGAAAGAAAGGAAGAAAGGAAGAAAGAAAGGAAGAAAGAAAGGAAGAAAGAAAGGAAGAAAGAAAGGAAGAAAGGAAGGAAGAAAGGAAGGAAGAAAGGAAGGAAGAAAGGAAGAAAGGAAGAAAGGAAGAAAGGAAGAAAGGAAGAAAGGAAGAAAGGAAGAAAGGAAGAAAGGAAGAAAGGAAGAAAGGAAGAAAGGAAGAAAGGAAGAAAGGAAGGAAGAAAGAAAGAAAGAAAGAAAGAAAGAAAGAAAGAAAGAAAGAAAGAAAGAAAGAAAGAAAGAAAGAAAGAAAGAAAGAAAGAAAGAAAGAAAGAAAGAAAGAAAGAAAGAAAGAGAGAAAGAAAGAGAGAAAGAAAGAAAGGAAGGAAGGAAGGAAGAAAGAAAGGAAGGAAGGAAGAAAGGAAGAAAGGAAGGAAGGAAGGAAGGAAGGAAGGAAGGAAGGAAGGAAGGAAGGAAGGAAGGAAGGAAGGAAGGAAGGAAGGAAGGAAGGAAGGAAGGAAGGAAGGAAGGAAGGAAGGAAGGAAGGAAGGAAGGAAGGAAGGAAGGAAGGAAGGAAGGAAGGAAGGAAGGGAGGGAGGGAGGGAGGGAGGGACAGGACAAGAGGGAATGGCCTCAAGCTCTGCCACAGGAGATTTAGGCTAGACATTAGGAGGAAGTTTTTCACAGAAAGGGTCATTGGGCATTGGAACAGGCTGCCCAGGGAGATGATCGATTCACCTTCCCTGGAGGTGTTTAAGACACGGGTAGATGAGGTCCTGAGGGACATGCTTTAGTGTTTGATAGGAATGGTTGGACTCAATGATCCGGTGGGTCTCTTCCAACCTGGTGATTCTATGATTCTACATGCAAATCCTGCATTAGAATGGTTTGAGAGAGACCTGGCAAAGCTATCACACCACAGTCTCCTTTTCTACAAAATGACATCATCCAATCTGACCAGTCTGGCTCCCACATAATTACAGTTTTCACAGTTCAAGCCAGAAGAGCAAGGCAATGGCATTTTTAATGTTTGCAGTTTGCTGGTTTATGAGTTAAGGTTGGTGACCAGGTGCTATTTTGCAAGATCATCTGTCAGTCTAGTGCTGTATTTGCAACGCTGTGAGACTAAATGAAAATGTTGTGAGCACTTCTTTATGCTGGAAATACAAGTATTTTCTTTTCTGGAAAAGGCTGCTGCCTCATGTAACAGGAAGTGATCTAATATTTCATGTAATAGCCTTATTATTGCTAAAAGGTCTGAATTTAATGTAGGTAGTCAGCATCTCATGACATTCACTCCTTCATTTGTAGTATTTGACAGTGTAGTAGGAAAGAAGAGGAAGGGAATAATAATTCACTTCAATCACATCTCATTATGTTAAAAGACAAGTTGGCAGTGGAGCAGCAAATCTCTCTGAATGATGGGGTAAGGACTGAGGAGAGATTTGGCATGAATATCTCCTATTTTGAAGATATAGGATCAAATGTCGTTTTATTGCCACATAATCCAGAGGTATATGATGTCAAGATGGAGAGTTAAACAACAAGTATCATTCAGTGGAGTAGTTAGAATCACATTCTTAACACTTGAAAATATAAAAAATATGCAAAGCCAGGAAAGAAAATCAATAATCTTTCCATTATAAATATCATAACTTCCAGATACATACAAGGGACTCTAAAGTTAGTTAGGTGGCCACGTAGGTAGAATGTAGCTCCAGTTCCACATCTGGAAAAAGTAATCAAGATAAAAATGTCAATAAACACTTTGCTTTTGTCCTGAAAGTTCTCCCTATTTAAGTCTTTCAATCCAGGCTCCCACAAAAGAAGTGTGGGGTTTGTTGGGAGGTTTTACCCCATGTAGAACAAGAATGTACCTCTTTCTCAGCTGAACTTCCCTGTAGTCCAAAAAGACAGCTTTGTTCCTGTGGAGTCTCATACACATGGCCCAATTTCCAAGTATTCAGCCAAGCATCACTTTCAGGTTTCCTTTTTAAATGCTCTCACTGCTAGGCTTATTAGATCAACTGTGTGTGGAAGACTTCTTTTCTCCTAACTATGTTTTGAAGACTTAACTAAATACTACCCTACCATGAGACGGGCCCTGTCCTAGACAGTGAATGAATGGCATCATGTGATGTGTAAGTTGTAATGACATGAAAACTTAACCACGTTCTTATGTTCATAGAGGCACTTCAATGATACCAGCTCAAAGCAGCTCCACAACAAGGAATCAAATACTCTCCAATGCTGTGAATTGTTCTTCCATTTTGCCTGAAGAAGATACATGCTGCCTAGGCACCTAACACAAACTCTCTGAATCACCTCACTGGGACCTGTTGTGCTGGTGTTGCTATTCTTATGCTTGAGGCATCAGCACATTTTGTTCAGGTCTTGCCTAAATAAATGCCAAGACACATGCAGCATGGGGCAATGAATAGTACAAAAAAAAGAGACATCCTGAAAATAACAGTGCTATTTGTGTGCAAAGGTGTCTTCAGAGCCTGGTTAAATGAGATATTTACAGAAGTGAAGAGATTTAAGAAAATCAGTAAGAGACAAATGGGACTTAATAGTCAAGGTAGCGGAGGAACACTAAAATAAAGCAGAAAACTTATAAACTCTGACACTGGCATTCCACAGAAAAGAAAGTGAAAATTACCAGCTATCGCATGTCCTTAGAAGTCAATTATTACTTTCAGAATAAAGGAAGAAAGAAATCTTTCTCCAAAAACTACATCATTTAATCTCTCATTTTCAATGAAGCACTAAATTTTTAAGCAAATCTGTTTTCAAAGAAGCAGTTTAGGTAGAAAGCAAGTAAGTTGAGGCACCTTTTTTGACAAAAAAGTTTCATTATCTCTGTGAATCATAGCCACTGGTTTCTTTATGGCTTTTACAAATGTGAGCAAAATTAACTAGTCATCACTAGGTAAAAGTAGTAGCTACCTAAATTAAGCATAGTAATATTTTTTTTTCCAACAGCTGTGAAGTAAACAATGTTGATACAAATATAGACCCAGATTTTCCACCTCAAGAGTAACTCAAATTGTACTTTTCTGCGCAGGAGGACCACCATCTTTTTAGTTACTACATAATGTATGCTTTAGGGAATATTCCAGTTTTATCGCAGACTGAAACCTTTCAAAACACACTATTTTGGATATTGTGGAGAAACAGTCAGTTCAGAAGAAAATATCACCTTTTGGCTTTATTATTAACCAATTGCACTACCAACTTCTGCTAACGAAGCTTTGTATTATAAGAAGTTCACGGAATGTCTAGGTATCTTAAATAATTTCACGAGTTTTCTCTAAATGAAATGACAAAAAATTAATCACGCACAGTTCATAGAATCATAGAATCATAGAATCACCAGGTTGGAAGAGACCCGTCGGATCATCGAGCCCAACCATTCCTATCAAACACTAAACCAAGTCCCTCAGGAACTCGCCCAACCGTGCCTTAAACACCTCCAGGGAAGGTGACTCAACCACCTCCCTGGGCAGCCTGTTCCAATGCCCAATGACCCTTTCTGTGAAAAACTTCCTCCTAATGTCTAGCCTAAATCTCATGTGGCAGAGCTTGAGGCCATTCCCTCTTGTCCTGTCCCCTGTCACTTGGGAGAAGAGGCCAGCTCCCTCCTCTCTACAATCTCCTTTCAGGTACTTGTAGAGTGCAATGAGGTCTCCTCTCAGCCTCCTCTTCTCCAGGTTAAACAACCCCAGCTCTCTCAGACGTTCCTCATAAGGTCTGTTCTCCAAACCCCTCACCAGACTTGTCGCTCTTCTCTGGACTCACTCCAGAACCTCAACATCCCTCTTGCGGTGAGGGGCCCAGAACTGAACACAGGATTCAAGCAGCGGTCTCACCAGTGCTGAGTCCAGAGGGAGAATAACCTCCCTGGACCTGCTGGTCACACCGTTTCTCATACAAGCCAGGTTGCTATTGGTCTTCTTGGCCACCTGGGCACACTGCTGGCTCATGTTCAGTCAGCTGTCGACCAACACCCCCAGGTCCCTCTCCTCCTGGCACCTTTCCAGACAGACTTCTCCTAGTCTGTAGCTCTGCATAGGGTTGTTGTGGCTCAAGTGCAGGACCCGGCATTTGGTCTTGTTCAACCTCATGCCCTTGGACTCAGCCCAGCGGTCCAGCCTATTTAGGTCCCTTTGCAGAGCATCCCTACTCTCCAGCAGATCGACACTTCCACCCAGCTTAGTGTCATCTGCAAACTTGCTAAGGGAGCACTCAATGCCTTCATCCAGGTCATTGATGAAGACATTGAACAGGGCTGGACCCAGCACTGAGGCCTGGGGAACCCCACTTGTAACTGGCCTCCAGCTGGATTTAACACCATTTACTACCACTCTCTGGGCTTGGCCATCCAAACAGTTTTCTACCCAGGAGAGTGTGCACCTGTCCAGGCCAGATGCTGGCGGTTTCCATAGCAGAATGCTGTTAGAAACTGTGTCAAAGGTTTTACTGAAGTCCAGAAAGACTACATCGACAACCTTTCCCTCGTCCAGCAGCCAAGTCACTTTGTCATAGAAGGCGATCAGGCTATCAGACGAATTGCAAGGTCTTTAATGGACCTTAATGGTCCTTAATGTTCCCTCAAATATTTGGGGGAACATTTTGAATTTATTTTTCTATTCAATATATGTATTCTTTATCCCAAAAAGAGATCAGCCAAGGAAAGAGTATTAAAGAGGCAGGGCAGTACAGGGTTCTCAATCTTTTCAATGTTATTGCAGTACCTACCCATAACCAAGCTGAAATTGCAGTCTTTCTTGCATACCTATATGAACAGAGTTGTTATATTCTGCTTGTTATAATGACTGGTGTATACCAAGCCAAGATAATCTTTAAAGGTGAAATGCACAAGAAGTACTTAAGTGGCCAGAATCAGTCAAAGGTTTCTGAGTTGGTCTTACAATTAACAAGCAAGTTATCTGGAGTCCCAATTAATTTTGGTACATTGTATCAATAGACATGTCGGGATCTACTAAGATGCTTTAGACATCATAGAACTTCATTGCCATATCATTGCCATACATTTACTGGTGTTGATCCGGTGACCTGTGAGTCAACCACAAAAAGCTAGACAGAAAGCAGGTATCATTTTTCTGGCAGACTCTAACCATGTAACCAGCAATAAATGGATCCCATATGGTCTTCATCAGTAGGAAATATGCCATTGCTTTACTTGGCTGCATTTTGATGCCTTTTTTTAGGTGGCAAGATATGAGGACCTTGACAGCCTGACAGGAACACCACAAGGTTCAAGACCAGTATAAGCATTGCCAGCAGATGATTTTTCCCCTCTACTCAGTACTTGAGAGATTGCATTTGGAGTATCGTATCCAGTTCTGAGCTCCTGACAGAAGTCTGGTAAGTGGAAAACCACCCAATAGTTAGGCAACTGCACAATACAATGGACAGGGAGAGTCTTAAAAAGAGAAGACTAAGGTCTTAAAGGTCTTCCATGACCTAATGGGAAGCTGTAGAAAATGCAAAACCAGACTCTCCTTCTAGGTACATAGTGATAAGACAAAAGGCCACAAGCACAAGATACATCACTGAATAAGAGTACCCCATGATTACAACAGGATTCCCAGAGAGATTGTGGGATCTCCATCCTTGGAGATATTCAAGACTGAACCAGAGATCACTGTCTGCAAACTGAAATAAGCTGATCCTGTTTTGAGCAGAGGGTTTGGTCACAAGACCTAAATGGAAGAGGTGTCTGTCAGTGTTATGTATGGTAGAACTCTTTAACACTCCACTGACTTCAGTCTGTAAAATTGCTTGCTGTAATTAAGTAATTATTAAACTGTATGCTTACAAGAGTCAGAGGTGGGAATACTTTAATTAAAAAGGAACAGAAGGAAGCTGTGAAAGACCAGAAGTAGTTTTGTGAGTTGTGCTAGTGATCATGGTACTAGAAAAGCCTAGCACTAAATATTTACCAGCTGCAGGAGCCAGCAACAGTTTTTCAAGCTTGTTTTAAAGCTCCATTTGAAATATTTGCAAGGTAGCAGTGAAAATAAGTGAACCAAAACCTAAACCCCAGTTTTTCATACCACCTGACAGATGCTTACTGAGTTTAGCCATCGGCCATCAAGTAATTCACTACCGCGCTTTTGTTGAATCCAAGTAAACTTACTAAGGCACAGTAACTGTTTTCAGAGAAGTCCTCCCCCTCCTCATGTGCACAAATTGCCCGTGAGCTGCTTACAATTTTGAGGATTTTTTCCTTCATTATTCAAAATTATTCATTCCAAAATTTCAGCAAACAAGCAGTGGTCTGTAGTTTGTGAATGAGCTGTTTGTTGCCAGTATTCAGCATGGACTTCATCCAAAGCTTATTGAAGTTGATGGAAAATCTCCCACTGACTTAAAATAGACTTTGGATTGGCCCTGTTTGAGTCGTAGTATTTGTTTCGATTGGAATTATAGGTCATATGACATTTTACTCCAATATTCAGAGTTTTTGCAAAATTGCTGGACAAAAAGAATATTTGTTTGAATTTTGACACAAAGAAAATACAGAACAAATATAAACATGGTCAGAATAAATTTCTTTTAAAAAAGTCACTATTCATAGAAAAAAAAATGGTAGTATCTGCCCAGATACGGTTCTTCTCTATTCACATGATGGAGAGTTTCATGCGATTAGGAGACTAATGCTAACAGAAAAGTGTACCCACGGTTTTTTTGTGCTGAGCACTTAGGTGTATATTCCCTCCCTTACTGCTTCAAAAATGTTTATGCACTAACATAGTGAATTAACATGGATAGAGCTTATTTTGATAAGGAACAAAGAAAGTCTGGAGGATTTTTCTTTCAGTTTTGGCAAATAAACATCAGTCTTTCAAATCCTAGGTAAAAAGACTTAGTGTATCTCTTAGATTACTTCACTTGAACATGCTATACAAATAAACTAGATGACTGTAAACTTAAGACAACCCAAACATAGGCTGGAATTCCTTAAACATGCAAGTATTATATGGTTCCTTTCTCTTTTAGCTCTTCACATAAAACCCCTGCTGCTTACATACTCAGCTAAGTAAATCACACAATAGAGCATGTCTTTTTCTGTTTCCTGATGTCTAAACACACAGTTTAAGTCTAACTGCACAACATCAAGTACTTTTTTACAAAATAAGAAAAAGAAATTAAGACCTCCTCTCAACTAAACTACTGAAAAGCAATGCTTAAATAACTTATTATAAAACACACTACATAATTTGTAATAGCTTTTCTGAAAAGTCCTCACTTTCTTGAAGAGAGCTTCAAAAAAAGTCAGCAATTTCGAATGCTTTGGATCTAGGCTTCCTTATGAAGATTTCAGGACAAAATTCACAAAAGGCAGACACCTGAAGATGGTGGTAGGCTGCAGATATATACCTGTTTCTTACAATATCTTATTGAAATTCATCAATAAACTCTGGTGTGTTTAAAGGCTGCAGGCAGGAGAGATTTTGACACAAAGATTCTTAATTGCCTCAGCTTTTGCTTCAGTGTGTGCTTCAGCAATTTTCCATCCTGGAGGGCAGAACAGCTGGTTTTCTTTCTCCCATTAAATCCTGACTTGGTGTTGTTCCTCTTGCCTACCTACTGCAAAAGTTCCATCTGGGCTTATGTGTGTATAATTAAGAGCTGCCTACAAATGTTTATTCCTGTCTTTTCTTTGACATGAACACTAGCAGCAAGCCAGTATTGGGAAGTGATCTGGCTGAAAACTTAAACAGAGATTTTAAATTTTGACTGGATTAATCATAGAATAGTTAGAGTAGGAAGGGACCTTAAAGATCATCTAGTTCCAACCCTCTGCCACGGGCAAGGACATCCCACTATATCAGGTTACCCAAGGGCCCATCCAGCCTGACCTTAAAAACTTCCAGGGATGGGGCAGCCGCAACCTCCATTGGTAACCTATTCCAGTGTCTCACTACTCTCATAGTAAAGAAATTCTTCCTAATTTCTAATCTAAATCTACCCTGCTCCAGTTTATACCCACTCCCCCTTGTCCTGTCACCACAAACCTTTATGAATAGGCCCTCTCCCGCTTTCTTGTAGGTTCCTTTCAGGTACTGGAAGGTCGCTATAAGATCATGTCATAGCCTTCTCTTCTCCAGGCTGAAGAAGCCCAGCTCTCTCAGCCTGTCCTCATATTGGAGGTGCTCCAGGCCTTGAATCATCCATGTAGCCCTCCTCTGGACCTGTTCCAACAGCTTTATATCCTTCTTATGCTGAGGATTCCAGAACTGGAGACAGTACTCCAGATGAAGTCTTACAAGAGGGGAATAGAGGGGCGGAATCACTTCCCTCAATGTGCTGGCCATGCTATTCTCAGAACCAGCTTGCAGCTAATTCTCAGAACCAGCTCACATAGTCACTCACCTGAGGATCAGTTCAGTCATGAAAGAGAGGACAACGAGCATTGCTCAGTAGGACTCAGAGTGGGATGCAGAGGAGGATGGGACCACAACATCACCAGATTAAATCAGTTGTGCTGTTAAGGAAGTGCAGTTAAGAATAGAGAGATTGGTTTTCTTTGTATGATTATCAAGACAAGATTGATGTATGCAAAAAAAACCCCAAAATCCAAAAGGAAACAGTGGTTTCAGTGGATAAGTAGCATCTTCAACTCACTGGAGTTCAGATCTAAAGGTCTCATTCAAGAGACTACATTTGGCTGGAGCCTGTCATGCTATGTATGTGGAGGGGGAGACATTTTCCCTTTGTGTGCTAAAAAAAAAAAAAAAAAAAGAAAAAGACTGTAGCATTCTTGGCCCAGTGAAACCCACCAGTGAGGGAGAAGGTTTCAGTTGTGCCTATGCCAGTGCTGGAGTGTCCACACTGTTGCACTGTCAGTGCATGGTCTGGGGTGGTTTTGACACTGGTCTATTTATTCATCCTCTAAACAGATCCTGGACATGGTTTGGTAGTTAGTGTGAGCCAGGAGCCCACAAGACAGTTTGGATGTGGCTACTCTGTTTTGAAGGGTAAGAGTGTTTAGTAGTATGAATATGAGACATTCTTGTGCCACTTGGCCTCTGAACCAGAGAACAGTTCCAGGCACATCTAATTTCCTAGAATAGACACTGCCTGTGGCTCTTATTTCTGTTCCATGAAATGTTTGTACATTTTATTCAATGGTTGTTTATTACAAATTAAACATTAAGAAATCCCTGAAGCAGGGATAAGAAATAAAGTCTTCTCATTATCAGTCAAGTGTCAAAGGAGAAGACCAAATTTTCTCTCTTACCAGACCCTGTGAATCTTATGTTTCTTTCTGTAGAACAACAGATATACAAAAGAACTCTCAACTAAGGAGATAAAATATTTTAGATGGAAATCTGGGTCTGAATTTGAGTTATCTGTCTCTAACTGGTTTCCAGTTAGCAGTCTTGCAAGTTGTAATCAGGTTAAAATCTGCTACTTCAATAATCAACTTTTCTTCAAGTAGATAGGCTTGGAAAGGATCTTGGGAGTTGAACAGGTGCCCTCCAGGTGCCCCTGAGTGCTTTCACCTCCCAGTTGGAAACTACAGTCAGCAGGGTGAAAGAGTAGATGCTAGAAACAAGATGGAGCCAGATGAGAGGGTCCCACTACACTTTCAGCACAGCTCTTCAACTTCACCTACCTGTATACCCACCCTAAAACTGTTCTCCAAGAGGAGATTCCCAGAGAATGGCTCCATTCCAGTGTGGGTGTTGCACACCTAAACTTCAGATATGTGCCATACAGCTGCACTACATCAGTATTCCTTTACAGACCAGACCTTGAGTTTCTAGAGTGACTTCATCCCAGTTAGCTATTCTGCCAACATTATGAATCTCCCAGCATGATCAGACAAATAGACAATGTATTTTATCCTTCCTAAATTAATAAAATTATATATATTTCTTAGGTGTTTAGAGTACATTTTCATGATTTGCTGATATTTGTTCAAACCAAGGTCCTTTCAGGTATTTATTTATACAACGTCTCACCTACCAGATGTTCTCTGTTGAGTCACTAGGGACACATTCATCTTCATGTGCTTCTAAACTTCTCTTATGAGTCATGCTGCATTTCAGTCCAGCCCCAATTTTTTTTTTGGTGAAGCATAAGGATTCCCTTAGGTGCCTCAGTTCATGTAATTTCAATATAACCGTACAAACTGCTATAAATTGTGTGCTTCACAATTTTAGTATAAACAGCCCATTTCAAAAGTGAACTGTCAAAAAAGCTTAAATTCTATTTTAAAAAGATTTTCTACAAAAGCAACCTTTTTCCAAGTTAGTTAATTTTTTCAATTTTTCACTAGAGTTTTTCAAGCTGGATTTTTTTCAGTCTGCAGATGTTTTTTTCTAAAGGCTGAAAGTTAAAGAAAAGAAAGAGAGAAAGAGAGAAAGAGAGAAAGAGAGAAAGAGAGAAAGAGAGGGAGGGAGGGAGGGAGGGAGGGAGGGAGGGAGGGAGGAAGGAAGGAAGGAAGGAAGGAAGGAAGGAAGGAAGGAAGGAAGGAAGGAAGGAAGGAAGGAAGGAAGGAAGGAAGGAAGGAAGGAAGGAAGGAAGGAAGGAAGGAAGGAAGGAAGGAAGGAAGGAAGGAAGGAAGGAAGGAAGGAAGGAAGGAATTTCTTTCTACAACAATAATAGATGTTGTACAGCCTCCACCCCCCAAAAAGAATCAGCTTAAAGCTTTCTCTACTTCAGACTACATATAAAAAAACCACCAAACCTGTTTTCATAGCACAAGTGGTAGAGAAAGATGGAACATTTTAAAGTGGACAAACACCTAGTAATGGAGAAGGATCTCCATCTTAAATAATTCATTGTTTCTAACAACAAGAAAGTATGTATCTTTATTGCTTGTTCTTTGCATCTGGAATTTTTGGCCAAATGTGTTGGATTTCCTGCTTGTGAAAGTCAGAGCAAAGTTTGAAAACACAAGGGAGTGGTTATACACAGCATTTTTTCCCTCTTTGTCTCACTACTTTCTCTCTAGCTTCTCCACTTGAGTGACCTTTCTAAGACTATGATGCACTTAGAGAAGCTACTTCTCTTTTTTTCCAGGTAGGAGACAGGTGCACTCTTCAGAAGGGTCCTGGTACAATTAAGTGCTAAAACCACAGTACCCCCAACCTTTCAGATTAAGGCCATCTGGCAACATGACCTGTTCGTCCTTGGTTGTGCTCTGAACAGGAGAAGGCAGGAGAGGCATCTTGAAGGAACTGGACTGAAAGGAGAAGATAGGAGTTGAAGAGGGCTACCTGGTTATCCAAATATTTCATATGATTTGATGAAGTGCTCTGACTTAGCTAAGTAATCTTCTGATTACTCAGGACTATAAAAAAGATACGGCCCATTCATTTGCCTTTTTTGAATAGGCAACACAAGAAAACCACCCCAAGCAAATCCTAGAAAGCAAGTAAATCAAGGTCTCTCCCTAGAGAAAACTGTAAGTCATAACAGTTGGCAGTAAAGGAAGTAAACTGTAGGTGCTGTATTACTCGCACATCCCTATACAGACATCCTTATGCCCTTGACAGATAACCTATAATTCAGTGTTTTATTTTGGAGTTCAAAAAATGGAATTTATCTGACTGAGAGAAAGCAAAAGCAAGTCTCACGAAACTGTAACCAGACAATGGACTCCAAGGCTGAATAAAGCAGAGGAGCAGTGATCAGTACATGCAATAACTTCTAATAAAACCTCTTCAATATTTCTGCTGAGCCTTGTCTAAGGGAAAGGTGCATGCAGCATTACAACCACACTTTAGATAGATATCGCAAAATAAATTTAATGAGATAACTTAGTACACCAATTCACATTCCATTTAGACCTTCTAGTTAAACACATTCTAAATTAATGACAGGGCAAGACATTTAACTGTTGGACAAGCCCTGATAAGTGAACTAGCACTAAAGCACTTCATTCAGGTGACTAAAATCCAGTTGTTCATTCCCTTAAAGCCTTATTAAGGTCTTGCAGAACCTATGAATAATACCAGATTAAATGCTATAAGTCTTAAATCCATTTAATTTAAAATACTTCTAATATGAGCATAACAATTTAATTGTTACAGTCTCTGAGCATGGAGGGGGAACATCCATAATAAAAGAGAGAACAAATGCCACAGCAATTGGTAAAGCATTTGACAGAAGAAAGGTACTGGTGAGCACATCTGACAAGATAAAAAATTTCTAGTGTAGATTTGTCTGTCACACTTATCTTTAATAACCACTTTGTTTCCCTAAAGATATAATCTAATTGGTGTGACCTATTATTTTAACAGCATGGCAACCTCAGTTCATTGGAATCATTGCTACCTGTCATCAAGAAGAAGCGCAACTCTGAAAACATCTTGCAGATCATCAGACTTTTAACAACACTCCAACTATTTTTTCCTTGCACGTCACTACATGAACTTCATGCTTAACCTCTCATCCTCTTCAAATGCACCTACACTGGGAGGACTTCTCAGTTAGACAATACTCTAATGGGAAGATTTGCACCTTTGAAAAATGAAGAATACATGGACAAGTGAGAAGGATTAAACCTTCCTAGTCTGCAGGAATTGTATGAAAATGGAGGGATTGAGGAACTAGATATAAGAAGATCATACCAAAAGTTTAGTGCTTCAATCAAGACCACTTCACAAAGGACATCCTAGCACAAAGAATAAGGCTATTTGAGGGGGTTTAAGGAATTACTCTGTGAAAAAAACAAATGACACTTCTCCTCTCCTCCCCTCCAAAAATACTAGAGTTTGTAATAACTATCAGATATTATAACTTAGCAAACTAAGTAAACTTAGCAAAACTTAGGGACAGTTACCGTTTTATTTACTTTTGGTGGTACTAATGGTCATCATGAACATGTCAGTTTTTTTAATGCAGCACTAGTTCCTGAACAGAAAGTCCACAAGTGAAAGTCAAAAATATTAACATTTTCACATCTATCTCTTAGTGTCTGAGTGCCTCCAACATTGGTAACATCTAGTAACTGCAGCCTCAATGGCTAATGTAATAAACAGGCAAGAAAAATGGACTATGTCATTCTTTGAAACCCTTAGATCACACTTGAATCACAGCCAAAGGACTTTAGCGCTTGCTATTATTATTTTATTGACAGATCAAACCACTTCAATTTATAGGTGCACAACCCTGTGTATTCACATTAACATTTTTAATACACAGTGGAATTCTTCCGACTGGCAGTTTTTGAAGTGAATAAGAGTGCTGCTTACTGCATACTTGCTGCCCCAAACATACTGCTAGCAAGAAAAATCAGAAAGTACTGATGCCCTCATTTTTTTTGGAATACACAGAAACCAGAAAAATCTTCTGATATCTGTACTCAAATAGTGCCTCTATTTAGCAGAAGTGCAGCACAGTGTACACATTTGGTAGAAATATCAGTCCTCTCTACTTGTAGTTTTCCACTCTGAAGTATGCTGTTTTATTGTCAAGATATTAATTTTTAGATAAGAAATAACAAAGTGATGAATATAGCTGTAAGCTGAGTTGGAGGAGGGAAATATGCAGTGAGGTAGTTTGGTTTTATGGCACCCCAACTACCTGCAAATGCAAATTGGCACCTCCACTTCTAAAAATTAAAGCCCTGGAGCATTTTTTTCCAGTAGTTTAATGAGTTATGATCTCAATCATGATCAATAAATGAGGTATTTTTTACAATCCTAATTAAAAAATATTTTCAGGACTTAACATTTTCATTCAATCATCTTGCATCGGATTCCAATGCTCTGCTCAGACTGGATTGCAGTAATTGCTGAGTGGACTGTGGGTAACATTAGAGAGGATGTAATATCATAATTTTGACTATATTTCTCTTTATTTAGTAAGTGTTCCTGTTCAGGTGAGAGGAAGGGTTTTGTGTTGCCTGACATTAAATGCTAGACCCAGTGGGAAGCCTTGGAACCTTGCAATAAGCACATGGCTTTTTCTACCTTCATTATCCCTTTCCTTTCTTCTTTCTTTTCCATTTTAAATGGGACTCATAATTGAGACCTTTTAAAGTCATCATTAGCTTGAGAAAGTTACAACATGATATATGAAATGGCACAATCCTTCCTCAATTTTAAAGAAAACATCTCTTCATTGCTGCAACAGTTTCCATTTGCACTCTCTGAAGTACTGCCTCTGTCCTAGAATGCCTGCTTATTAACATGAACTTGGGTTCTAAGAAGATTTCTGAAAAAAGTGAATTATTGTTGCAGCCTCAGACACATAACTGCAGAATTGATTTTGTTCTTGGGCTAGGGAGGGGATGTAGTGTTCCAAGGAGTCCAGACTGTAAAAGAGAAAAGGCATTTGAATTGCAGCTTCTAATGAGACAAAAAGTTACAGTACAAGAATAAGAGGAAGCTGAATCAAAACAAAACGTTCCAGGTCAAATCAACCAAGCATAACAATATTCTCAAGAATGAACCAGTGTACACCCTTGCCCCAAACATCTAATTTAAAATTCCACAATAAAAATTGAACATGTGGAGCAAACAAAAATAATTCTGTACCATTTTCCTAATTAAAAAATCTGATCTTTGTCACCAGGAAGAAAAACAGGCAAGTTTGTTCTGGGTGAGTCTAGAAAATCTCAATGCACAGAAACACCATGGTCTGTCCAGGCAGCATATTTCAATGGTTCTTCATCTTCATAGTGAAAAATTACTGCCATATATCCAGCTGTAATCTCCCCCCATTTTGATTTATGATCATTGCCCCTCATTTCCCCATTTTGTATCACTGTGAAGTGCCTGACTTTCTCATTTTGATGACAGCCTTGTAGGTTTGAAAACTGTCTCTTCTCCAGACTGAAAAAGATCCCTTAATCTCTAATCACAGGGGACATGATCCAGCCTCCTAGGAACCTTCTGCTGAATCTAATGTAGTTTTTTCAGTATCTTTCCTCTAACCAGGAGACCCCAAACTGGACCCAGTATGCAAGTTATAGTCTCAGAATTGCTGGATAGAGAAGAACAATCACTTCCATTCAGGCTAAGCTCCTGGTTTATAAAGCCCAGTGTGCCTCCACCACTTGCAGGACACAGTCCTGGCTCATATTTAACCTACTGATCCATGTCCAACAGGTTCCCAGGTCCTTTTCAGCAGACCTACGACCCAGGAAGTCCCCAGATCCATACTAATGGAGAAGTTAGTCAGGCGCAGGTCTCTGCATCTGCCCTTGTTAAATATGTGGTAGCTCAATTTTTTCAGCTGGATTTAAAATGCCCCCAAGGAACTCCAGTTTCAGAAAATGGAAACTGGACACCCCCTGTCCTTCTGAAACATGCATGTAAATTAAGTATTCGAATGTCTTTACCTGGGCAACAGGTAGAAAAAATCAAAAGCCTACCTAGGTATGTACCAAAGAAGACTTATTAAATCATTGTTTGAATTTACCTTAGACTTCTCTCTCTTTAGCTTTTCTTTAGGGTCCCTGATCCAAGAGAACTATCATCCAATTGATTGTATGCTCTCTTTGGGAAATTGCATCATTCACTTTTATTCTCAAAAGTTGTTCAACACCACTAATGCCATAAAAAGCCTGATTTCTACTTAGACCAGCTGGTGCAAACTTATATAGCAATAATTAATGGGTTCACTTCCAATTTTATTGTCCTGGAGTTCGAAACAAATTTTACAAGCACATATACATTATACACATACACACATATACATATACGAATACAATTTAGATCTTAGTTAGAGGAAAAATAGACTGCTGGATAGTTAAATTTTAACTGCTCCATGTTCTGCAATGATAAGATATCAGTCAAATAGTAAATATCAGTCTGGATTAAAGTCATCTCCTTTTCTGGAAAATAATATATGCTGTTATGAGTCTATATAGCAGATGTGTGTGAAATGTAGTAAGTGTACAACAGGATATAAAACTACTTGCAAATCAAGATTTTTGCTAAACTAGAATGGTGGGACCAATTTTAGATCCATTTCCAAACAGCCTGGAGATGTCTGTGCTTATGATAGTAGCTTATCCCTTCAAAGGGATGCTTTCATATAGGCAAATGCTCTTCTATTGATATTTTAATGTGAACTCAAACTATAAAATGTGATACATAATGATGGCATTCTCTCACCCCTGCCTTTCTTCATTTGTCTTGCTATCCTTATGCCTCAGTTCTGTACCACAGATGATGCAAACATGTATGTGTAGAGGTAGAAGTGTTGTGCTGAAAAATAGGAGGGGAGGAAATACTATGTCTGGAATTGGAAGGAAATGTGTTAATCTGTAACCATGGCAGCTAGCCACCCCTAATGAGATGAAGTCAAGTTTCCTCAGTATTCAATCACTGAAAATGAGTGAAAGCCGTATTTATTTCTACTGCACTGCAAACACAGGTCCCAGTTAGGATTCAGCATTATTTTGCTATCTCCTGTTTACTACATCCACAGCAGAGATACTCCCTGCTACTGCTACCATACAACATTATTTCAACAAAGATGTGGAAAATAAATGTAAATGAAGGCACAGAAAGTGGGAAGGATAGAGAAGAGTAATGATAACAAGACTGTTTTAACACAAAAATCAATCTGCCAGTTGTCATCACAAAGCACTTGAAGATAGCCAATAGTGTCCAAATACCATATTGTCTAGTCACAAATACTTGCTTCTTGCTGGAAGGTATCAGATCACAAGTCAGTGTACAGATGAGGAGAGGAGAGGAGAGGAGAGACTGAAAGTTGTATTCAAATTTAAGGATGTGATTCTTTCAGGTATTTAGGAAGGGAAAAGTTGTGCCAGTATCTACAGTATCAACAGAGACATCAGCCTCCCTTGTTCTTAAGGCAAAATTAAGATGCAAGATATGAGCTTGTGAATGAAGGTAACTTGACTGTTTAAAAGCAATACAAAATAAATTACTTGAGCCAGCTCAAGTTTCAGTCTTCAGGTTTCTCTTCCTTTGTATTTATTGCCCTCTGTCAGCTTTGTTGAGGAGGATCAATCATGATTAATATTTCCCAGTAGAAGAAATTTATAAGCCTCCAACTGTAAAAGTATAGTGTGCATTCAATACCCACATTTTATAATTTTCCATATAATTGTTTTATTGTGGACATATAACCAGCATTTTCAGTTAGTTGGCAGTTCATTCATCACTTAATTCTTAGTTTCCTTCCCTCAGAGAATGAAACACTGCAGAAAATATATACTCTCTTTTATGCTGGTGATAGGATTCCTTATTTTCCATATGTCTTCACAGGACACAGTTAAGGATGAGTAGAGAATAAAATTCAGTCTGTGAATAGCAGTATCCCAAAATATCACCAAAGGATATGTTTTTGTCAGGTTATTTATTAATACACATGAGTAAATTTGGACAAACTCCATAACAGTTTGCTAGACACAGAGAAGCTGCCTTTGAGGGCTTCTGCTTTGTATTACCGAGTAGACCTGCAGTACCGCCTGCTCTCTTTAGGTAGTAGTTCTCCATTTGTCATCAATTCAAACAGGGCTTTAAATGTGTAAGGACAGTTATCTGGTCATCTCTAAATGGGTTGAAACAAGCCTGTGCACTAGCTTATTTTGAATATTTATTAATACTGGAGGGCTAGCAGAGGATGTTTGTATTCTCAGCATCTGTCCTTGTGAGTTCAGTAAGAAAATGCGTACTTCTCTTCGTGTTCAGGTGAGAGGAGTAATCAATACCAATCAGCAGAAGGACCAGCAGCAAGATTATCTAGGCTTGTTTGTTGCTAAGAACAGCACCACATGCAACCTGATACAGACTGAGGGGAAGGGAGGAAAGGTTATTGTTTAGGTCTATCGGTAATTCCACTGCCTCTGTATTAAGAACTGCATGAAGCACAGTGATGTTAAGTTTAGGTTTGTGCATTGTGCTTGATATCATGCATAAATAACACCAAAAAAAAATTGACATATTAAACAGAATTTCAGAAATGGGAACATTCTCACATGATCAGTTAGACTTACCAACAGATCTGTGCCTGATCTAGGAGACTTTGACAGGTTTAAAAATCCTGGGGCATCTGAGACAAGTGTTAGGTTAGCAAGAAATTGACACTCATAGCGTAAGAAAATGTTCTCACATAGCTACTTTTCCATCTAGAGGTGTCAGAGTGCTTAACAATGCTTCAGAGAAGTGTAGTCAGTGTTGCTCTATTGTGCAGGCAGGGTACTGAAGCAAAGTCTAAATAGCTCAAGACAGGCCACACAGTAAGACTGGGACACAAGCTATACACAAGGTCAAGGACTGAGATCTCAGCTTTTCTGCTTTACTTCTTAAGTGAACCGGTCTAAACAGTTGTTTATTAGCTGCTTAATAAATCCTCTGGACTTGAAGCATCCTCATTTTCCCCAAAACACTCTGTGTATTCAGTCAGTGTAAAATGCCTGTGTTGAATTTGGAGGTATTCCACATTTCAACCAGCTGTGAATCTTTCCGCTGACCAAAGAAACACATGGGAAAAAATGGCAGAGATGTCTGCACATGACCAGCCCAAATGAAATTGTTCACAGCAGAAGTGAATCCGTTAAAGCTGCAACCACCCTGTTATTCTAGCAGATACATCAGTTATTTCAGGCAGGTTTCCTGCTCCATTTTCAAAGTAAAAGCAGAAAACAGCCAGACATTTCCACAGCTTTTGCCCATGATCAGGGTAACAGTGATGAACAGGATTTGGCCATGCCAGTATGATAGAGTTACATCATGAAGTAATTGCTCAAGGAGCTTTTTAACTTCTAGTTAATTTTTAAGTGCTATCAAAAAGAGTCCTAGAAATTTTGGGTTATATTTAATGAAATGTAGACATGTCTCCCTGGCCCCAACAGTCTGAGAGCATTTTTTTGAAGTGCCAGCTCTTGCACTTGAGTCAATCTCTCTTCATTGTCAGTTGTGTGTGAATGGCTTTTTGATTTCTGGTACTGTTTCGCGGAAGATGAGTTCCTTGGTTGCTTTGCTGCTCTCATACTCTTCCTCTTAGTTCTTACTGGTCTCGTGAACGTTATTTGTGAATTTTGAGGGACATGTCTAACCAAGCAGTGTTTGTGCCACTCAGTCCTTGGCGTTTCCATTGGCATGAAACATGACGTGAACAGCTGCAAAGGGACTTTTCACTTACCCTCTACCTTCTCCCCAAAGGCTTTCAAAATTTCTGTTATATACAAAAAATTAATTAAACAGCTTCAGTGATGTATTTCAGAGTCTGAATACAGATTACCTTCTTTTGACATATATCAAAGTAAAACTGATATACTAGGGCTGTTATAAAAACTTTCATCAGTAGTCTATAACAGTAAAATAGATGGCTGTAAACCATTCATGTCACAATATTATTTAAGAAAGTAAATACCCTTCATCTCTCACAACCTTTCAAAATATGTGTATATTGCTTTTGTACTCTATTTTAAATGTAAACAGTGTTTGTTTCATTTGTATTTCTTCCATTTTGGCCTTTAGGTGAGGAAAACTATTAGGTAAAAAACCCAAATGTATTGGTTAGTATTTTCATTTTGTTATGATCAAGAGTAATTCTGTCTAATTATACCTGATTCATCCCTCACTAAAGGACGTAAATCCTTCACTGGCACAGCATTTGCCTTGGTGATATAATAGGTCACTCTGTTTTCAGTCCTGAGGTGACCTATCAGCATGCTAGGAACAACTTAAAAAAGGTTAAAAAGTTCATGTGCTCGCATGCTTAATTCAGTAACATTAAACATGATGAAGTGCTGCGCTGTGACTGAGTAAACAATAAAGATACATATTTTCCTCAATATATAATGGACCCACATGTGAATAATGGAGGCACTTATGCTGTCCAGAGTGTGAATAATGAGGGCACTTATCCATCCACAGAACACTGCTTCACCGCTGCGCTCCCATCTGGGAATCCTGCACCTTGAATTGGTGCATACATCATGGGTCTGCCCTAGGCACCGGGCCAGCCTTTAATCATGCAGGCACTTTGTATTGTTATCCGACAACATCACACCCTGTTAGCCGGGCCAGGGATATGATGTACTTGAACGGCAGTGGGATGGCTCAGTGCTGAGCAAGCCGAAGTAGTCACCAGGAAGGACTGAGGGGAAGATGTTCGAAATATACAAACATATTTCCTGCTGTGCAATTTCCCTCGCATGAGTTTTAGGTTGCAGAAACATAAAATATGAAAGGTAATGGCTTGAAATAATTTTCTGTTATGCCCAGACTGAACAAAATAGTAAGGTTCACTTGATTGCTTTGTTCACTAGTTGCTTCATACATCCAGTCCTGCAAAAATCGGATGACTAGCAGAGTATGTATGTGACAAATGGTTGCGTATTTCCCTCTGCTCTACATAGATCACCATGGTTATTGCATATCTATTTTAAAGCTTTCCAGAGCCTTCCAGCTTCAGTAAAACAGCCAGAGTTCTCCAGTGCATAGAGAAGATTGCTTTTATTGTTTGTGACACAGAATAAAGCACCCGGCTTATAATTTTTAACATCTTTTTCTAATCAAGAAACACACACCACAGTTGCACTATGAGATCAAAAGTAGTAGCAGAAACAAAGTACAAACCTACCACCTGCCAAGTTAATGGGATTTTTATGGTTTTGGTTCTCTATGAAGTCCACTTTCAGCTGATGACCAAAAGGTAGGTCTGATATGGGAATCCTGCAGACTGTGTTTCTGAGCTCACTTTAAAAAATAATATAAAACTACCACAAAATACTATTATTATTATTAAGAACTCCTAGCAGAATTAATTTTTTTAAGTTCTAGTCATTCTAGGGAGAAAGTTCTGGGCCTGATTCCTACTTGCCTTGAATCTCCACTATCAAAGGAGTTACTACAGACTTACACAAGAAAAAGGGAATAGCACAAGGGGTTTCTTAATCCACAGCAAAGCATTTTGTATAATATAACAACTGTGTGAACAATTTTAAATATGGTAGGAGGTCAGAAAATATTTGGATTTAACCAGTTTGATTTGTGCATGCAAAATTGGCAGTATTTCAACTTTTTACAATCAAACTTTTTGCCATGGTTAACAGTTTCTTGTGCCCATTATTAGTCATTTCTGGTAGATGATAAAACAGCCTTGTCAGATTGAAAACAATAACAAATCCAGGGAAAACTCTAACACACACACATCCTTATGCCTGTTCTAATAACTCTTTTACTGAATTTCATGATAAACTGAAACTAAGCAAGAGACTAAGAAATAAAAAAGAGTAGTTGTAGACCCGCAATTGTCCCCTTATTGAACCACCAGGATTTCACTGTAGAGCAAAAAAATCATATTCTGTATTTGTAGTTCCTATCTCTTGTGTGCACATGTTAAACTTAAAGTACACAAAATTAAATTAAATGTTAATCAAGTACTTTTAGAAGCCTATACGTAGCTGTAGAATTTGTCTCCAAACTGGAAAACTAAAAGAAGCTGAGTAGGTCTCCAAGATAGGTGCCTAACCTGCTGGAATAACATGCACATTAGGTACATCTGTTCTCACCACTGAGAACAGAAGAGTGCAGATGGCTATTATGGAAAAGACAAGTAAGTTTTTCACTGTTTAAGTTAGAGTCAAAATATTGATTCCAGCCTTGGAGTGAAAACCCACACTGAAAAATGTCTACTGAGTTCACTTATGCTAAGACTTTATCCTATCTACTGTCTTAAGTTCAAAAAAAGGTAAAAGCTAACCAAGAATAAGAAGAACAAATAATTTGTAATAGGATTTACGAGATGCAGCCTTCTGGACCCTTACGGTGCACTGGACAGGTGGTAGAAGAGTTATCACAGTCATTTCTATTATCCTTCAGTTTGCTGAAAGTTATCAGTTGGTTTTGTAGGGACACATTTTCAAAGGCTGGTTTGTTGGATCCACCTGCTAACCCTCAATCAGATTTATTCAAATTGTGGTTTTGTATAAATTCAGTTGCACATTTTCCCATCTGTGCAACCTAATAACAAAACTTTTCCTTCTTTTATCTGGAAAAGGCTTTCTCTTCATCCTGTTTCTTTGAATGCTGAGTCCGGAAAGGGATCTAAGCCTAGAAGCTGCTTGGAAGCCTTTACTAAGATCCAGTGCCTAAATATGTGGCAGGAATTTTAGTGGCACTTACTTAAGCAAGTAAGGATTTTGTATCTCATTCAAGCATAACTAAGCATATAGTTGTCCAAATACATGCACAGTAACATTTGCAATAATTGCAGATGTACATTTTGTATTTATAGCTTCTGGGTGCTAAAATGAAAATACCACTGAAAAAACCATCATCCTGATGGATTCTTTTTTCATCCTACATAAACAACATTCACATCAGAAAGCTAAATAAGTACTTCTAGACCTTGTTTTTGTTGGTTTTCCCTGCCATAAGTTGTGGCTGAAACCAGTCACAGGTATAAGTACTTAGAGATTACAATAGTGTTTGTACTGAATTACTCAAGTAATATGTCAATGGCTACAAACTGAGTTTTAAAGCACAATGAAGAACATACTTACACATCCACCGTATCCCAGGTCAAGGACATATACAAGCCCTGCATCTGGAATGGAATAAGAGCATGCAACAGTAACAACCTGAAGCTTCAAGGACAAGGAACTACAGGTCTTGGTGAATGAGACCCATCAATATATCTCTGCAGGAACGAAGAATAGTCATTGGTCTGTATTAGCAAGAGCATACACTTGTTAGCAGGTCAAGAGGAGCTTTTCCTCTATATTCAGCACTTCTGAGGCCACATCTGGAGTAATGCTTCACGGTTTGGATTCTCTAGTACAAGAAAACATTGACAAACTAGATCAAGTCCAGAGGAGGGAAGGAAGGTGATCAGGGGTTGGAGCATTTGGTGTATGAAAAAAACTGGCAAAATGTAGATTTTCAGTGTGAAGAGAAGGATAGAAGCAGGAATATTGTTGCTGCCTTCAACTACCTGCCAAGTGATTACAGAGAAGATGGAGACAGAGACTTAACAGTAATATTACAAGTGGCAACAAGATGAAGCAAGGGAAAAACAGCAGGCTGCCTAAGAGAGGTTGTCGAATTTCCACCCCTGAAGATTTTCAAATCGTTACTGAGCAACCTTGTCTAATTGTGAAGTTATAACCTCCAGAAGCCCCCCAAATATTCTGCTTGCTTCCTTTCCTCTCTCTCTCTCCCCTTCCCCTGCATGCCGGCCAAAAAAAAAAGAACAAATTAAAATCCAACACTGAACTTCAGTTCACCAGCTCTACACCCTCATCTTGCAGAGGAAATTATGTCAATTCATACATATATAGAACCTGAAAAACACTCCTGATCACAACCTTTCCATGAAGTACAGAGATGCTAATATTTCCACAACACAAAAGAAAAGATCAGACAGAAGCCAGGTGACATACCAACACCACATCTTACCAAAGTTGATTGAAAAGTTACATTTATGAAAAAGGTTTTTCTGAAAAATATAGTTGTGAAAATACTTTGTGACATTAGGCCAGCCAGGTAAACTTTTGATGAAAAATGATTTCTATTAAAAACTTCGTCTAAATTCTTGCCAGCTCCTGGGCTCCCAGTATTTCCCTGTCTGCAACAGGAGCAATCTTTACGTCACAGGTGTCCCAAATCTGGGAAATGTGCTGCAAGCCCTGCAGCTCAATGTCCTCTTAGACCACCTTACACCCAAGGATGCTGTGGGAAACAGGATTATGTCAGTAGCCCAGACTGAGCATTATTTCAGATTCACAGAGAAAAATATTTCCTCTGGAACTGGGAAAAATTCCCTAGGTATTCTGTCTAAATAGTCATTCCTACATTGTTCGTTAAAAGAAATTGTGAATTTATGTCAGCTGTCTTTGACTTCAGGTGAAGTGCAAGGTCTTGCACGTAGGTCACAGCAACCCTGAGTATTCATACAGGCTGGGGGATGAAGAGATTGAGAGCAGCCCTGCAGAGTAGGACCTGGGGGTGGATTAAAAGCTGGTCATGAGCTGGCAATGTGCGCTTTTAGCCCAGAGAGCCAATTGTATTGTGGCCTGATTCAAAAGTGGTGCAGCTAGCAGGCTAAGGGGGATGATTCTGCCCCTCTACTCTGCTCTGGTGAGACCCCACCTGGAGTACTGTATCCGGTTCTGGAGCCCTCAGCACAAGAAAGACACAGGCCTATTATAATGGGTACAGAGGAAGACCACAAACATCATCAAAGGCTTGGAACACTTCCTCTACCAAGAGAGGCTGAGAGAGATGGGATTGTTCATCTTGGAGAAGAGAAGACTCTGAGCAGACCTTATTGTAGCCTTTCAATACTTAAAGGAGGTTTACAAGAAAGATGTGGAAAAACTGATTAGCAGGGCCTGCAGCAACAGGACAAGGGGTAATAGTTTTAAACTAAAAGGGGAGAAGTTTAGACTAGATGTTAGGAAGAAATTTTTTATGCTGAGGGTGATGAAACAGTGGAACATGTTGCCCAGAGAGGTGGTCAAAGTCAGGTTGGATGGGGCTCTGAGCAACCTGATCTAGCTGTAGAGGTTGTTGCTTACTGCAGGAGGTTGAACTAGATGACCAGTAAATGTCCCTTCCAGCTCAAACCAAGCTATGATTCAGACATGAGTTTACATGGATTTACTCTGTATGTTGTTCCAGGTTTTGAGCACCTCAACAGGCAGCTATGAGTGAGAAGCTTGTGAATTACATAGTACATTAATACAGACTGATATTTCTCAAGCCTTTTATTTGTTAAATTCTACTTTTGTGAAAAACATTTTAAGAGACATAGTGAGCATCATGATTGGCTTACATAGTTCAGCAATTGCCAAAAAGGGCAAAGGAAAGAAAAGAAAGCTAAGATTAGCCGTAACATTTCCAAGATTCGAAGCTGCAAAGATATTAGGCATAAAGACAAGTGTCTTCACTTAGGATCTGAAGTGAAACTTGACATTCCTTCAGTCCATTTGCCCTTACCTGTCAGTAGCATTGATTTCACATTATATTTCTCTGTTACTGAAAGATTACCTTTCAGACTGAGGACACTCCCAAGTAAGTGAAAAATGTCTTCCTCTGCTTTGTGAAATCATTCTCTTTTCTTCATGGACTACAGCCAAGGACTGTTTGTGATAGAAATGATTAATGTAGAAATCAAGTCTAGTGTGAAAAGCTTTGGGAACAACTACTTTATTTTGCAGCTTTTACTTTCAATTGCTTCAGGAAAGACATACATATTTCTTTCCATAGGAACCAAAGTCCATAAAATGTTATAGCAAATTCCTCACTGCTGGGAATCTTAGATGGACAATCTCACATAGTGTCATCTGGCTCATTACTCAGAGCTTTCAGCTAACTGTAATTATAATGCCTAAAAAAAACCCAACTATAGTCTTTTTCTTTTGTTGTTTATCATTCAGTTTAAAATGGATGGCCACCATTTTGGTAAGAATTTTTGTTTCACTATACTAGAATAGTGCTTTTAGTCGCTATTATATGCCTTTGGAGGATGCTCTATTACTTTGATCTTGCAACTTCTTACACTGAAAGCAATAACTGTTGTAGTCATTTATTATTAATGATGATAAAAGCTTTTGTCTCCTCATGACAGGTAAAAAAAAGTTGCACTTCTTCATGTCTTTGTCTGTATTTCTTTTAGCTTCATGGTTCCAAGGAGAATAGATCTTTGAAATCTCAATTTTTAAGTCAAAGGACAGTTTGTAGGTCTGCTAAAACAAATAATAATTAGAAAATCATTCCTCTGCTCTCCATCACTCCTTATTACAAAAAGTTTCTGGAAACAGACTGGAAGAATCATGTATGAGGTATTAAAGAGTCTGAATTCCTTTTTCTCATCCCATATTGTAATCCAAAACTTTAAATTTGATCCAAGCACAATGTCTTTTTATTATTATTATTTTTGTGAAGGACATTCATTTAACTCTGCTAGCAGATCATCAATTTCCTTATAACTGCCCATTTCATTGCATTTTATGCTATTTACAGACTCGACACTGTTGAGTAGACTTAGTCTTTTGAGTGTGAACTGGTGAATCTGAACTTCTGTAATGTAATTGCTGCTGGCGTTATTTAAGGTAAACTTTGAAATTTCTCCTTACCACAAAGATTCCACCTGAGGCTGTGTTAATTTTTGACTTCCCCTTAGGGAGAAAAGCAAAAATTCTTACATTAGGTAGTAAGAGCAATATTAAAAAAGCATGGTTTGGTTCACTTTATTAGGAAAATCAGGTTAAGATTTAATGTATTAATTACAGATCTGGCTAATTGAGTAGGTATCCACAATGAAATTAATCTGATACTTAATAACTGCATTGAAAACTAAAACACATGAAACTACATAAATGGCATACGAGCAACATTATTAAGTGGAAAGGCTGAGGCTCATCCACAGCTTCTACTACTACTGTAGTGTTCCTGTCTTCAGGTTTGTCAGCATCACAGAAGGCATCTAAGAAATGGAATTTATACCTGCCTGACTTTTGAGCCTGTTACCCCCAGTCAGCTGTAGCTCTCATGCCTCCTCAGGGTAAGAAAGCAATTGCAGTAGAGCTGAGAGAATATGCATTTCCAACATTTAATTAGTCATAAAGAAGTGCATCTACCATTGAGAAAACATCAATGCACTGTCTTTCATGCCTTTGCCATTATAGAAGGGAAAGGACTTGTTAACATGAATTTCTTCAAAGCCTTATATAAGAAGTTTTAGGCATATCTGCATATTCCCTCCTATTGCTATCATTTCGACAAATACTTCAATATGCTAAAACTCTGGATTTATATGCTGTTTACTATCTGATTTCTTTCACTCTCTTCCCTAAACATTAATTAATGCACTACTAGAAGCTAGTGAAAAAAGTCCACTATTAGCTAACCGAAGAATATTTATGTGAAAAAAAAGACAGGCTTTGAATCCTTCCTGGATATTATCCTTCCAAAAATTATGATGTTCATGGAACATCCTGAGGGGACAAAAAAAAGAAAAAAAGGAAGATTGTTTACAAATAAGTAAGTATTTTCAACCAAGTAAGTTTTTTCAAACACACTTCAAAACCTCAGTTTCCATTTGCAACATGCCTCTTCAGATATTTAGTTTGCACAAATATTTTAACAGACTGGTTCACTGTGAGGAATGTTTCATTAAGAAGACCTTCAATAACGTTTTAAAAATTATAGAGGGAACAAAATGAAATGGGAAGGGCTGTCTTTTCATTACAGTCTCCATTAAAAGAGTTTAGTATTTACTTTTTTCAATGAGAATCAATATTCTATGCTACAAGTTCAGTACACTCACTTTGAAGCCTCAGCTTCCAACTGAGTTTCCTGACAAGAAGCTATGTAGCAGATGAGTATCTATTTGCAAAAATTTGGAGCCACAAATGAAAAATCAAGAGCAATTTGTTCTGCTGAAGAACAAAATGTGAACATTAAAGGAAAAAATTCTGAATTTTGAATGACTCTTCTCACTGAGAAACACGGTACAACTTTAAAAGTTACCATCAGGAAATATCAGACTTTCAGAAGACAGTTATTTTCTCTGCACCACCACAGTTTTAATTTCCGATACAAAGTCAGGAATGTTCCCTCAGAAATCTGTGCCAAACTAATGTGCTGATTTCAAATATTAAGCAGCATTAAAAACAGTCTGACGCTTTAGTGCAGAAGTTATCTCTCTGTGTGTAAAATCCACGCTAAATTAATATTAAATAATTTTCAGTGAGCAGATATCTGATATCCATTGTCTTGATTAAATTCTACTGTACCTGGGCACCATATAGAGTCAATAAGGTTATTGAAATGGAATTAACTTCATCTTTTCATGGTACATTATCCCTTTGATGACTCTAGATTATGGTTTGATTTAACACGCCCAGTGATCAGAGAGACTACAAGTTAAAAAACCACATGTGATCAGAGTTGAGGAAGACTTTAGAAGGGACATTTGTTAACAAAATACAACCTTTGTAATTTCAAGCCATCCTAAAAACTGAATAAATTAAAGGAATTCTTGAGGAATATCTAACATATGCTTTATAGATTATTAAATTTTAAGTAAAAATCTTACTTTGATTTCCATGTGCTTCTATATCTCCAGTAGAGTTGCTTTCACGAAAATAAATGTAGGTTATTGAGGCAAAATGCAAGGGAAACATTTGTCATAGTTTTGTGTCTTACCTATGAAAGTCTTCTGTCACTACTGAGAAAAGACAGAGTACAGGGGGCTCTGGATTTGTACTTCTTTAGCTTCAGGGAAATTGGGGGTTTGATTTGGGAGACTTTTTTTTGTTCTTAAACACAAAGTTTCATCAAGTGAATGCTTCTACTCCCATCCTACCCCAAAACATTTATGGTATTTCAACCTAAGAAGAGGGATCAAGAAGTCAGCAATTGTTCCTCTATGTGGTCTAAAATTATTCCTTCTGGCAACAATTTTGTTTCTAAAAAAACGTTACAAAAATTAATTGTAATAACATGTAATGGCATTTACCATGTGGTAGAACCCTTTCTGTCTTCATAATCTTACATGATTTTTTACTGTGAAAAAAAATCAGTACTCTACAATACAGAACAAAGCCTTATTTTCAACTCTTTGGAGTCATATTTGAGGGAAGAAGATACAGTCGTCTTGAAGACTTTTGAAAAACAGAAATTTCATCTAGATACATAATTACAGGTTTACGAGAAATATTTTAGTCTTCCCTGCCTGAAAGAACATGTATTTACACATTGAAATTGCATGTTTGTTTTCAAGTAGATACATGGTGGATAGGAGGATACATGAAGCTTGCAGAGAAATAAATTTGTAAAGATTCTGTCATATTAGATGGAGCACATGACCTAAGGTTCAGTGATCCAGTGGGAAGAAGATGCCTATTGATTATATATGGGTTTTGATTCTCTAAATCTTTAAAGAGTTACAATTTCTTACCTTTTACTTTCTTGCATGACAGGAGACTATAAACTCATGTGGGCTACTTCTGTATTTAAGAAGTTTTAGATTAAATATTTAACTACATAGTAGTTACTGAGCAGTAAGAAACACATAAAACCCCTGCAGAATTTAATGTGTGCCAAATGTGGCATATGGTATGCAATTAAATAAAATAGTTGCTTAACATTTACAGTTTTAAGCACACTTAAAATTTTATTACTCTACAGATATTCTTCTCCTTGAGGGGAGAGCAATTCAGTCAAATCCAGTTTTCAACTAACCAGCTACTTAGATAGAAACCCTCTTGTTCCCTTTGAACTGTATCAGAAGAAAAGGGTGATGCCTCTACGTATTAACAAATCTTCCAGTTATTGAAATTATGGGAGGAACAGAAAAACAATGAGCAAGTATACTTCCGATGAAAGTGACTAGATGGAGAAGGTGAAATTCTAGCTTTCCTGGATGTGATTTTGCTAGTTTGTGCTGCTGGTTGCCTGGAGTCCTTGGTATGACTTCAGCCTCAGCCAATTAGTCCTCTCCCACACAACTCCTGTGCAGGGCTCAGGAACTCTCAGGAGGCTCAGCAAATCTCAGGATATTACAATTCCAGCCATCTGGGAGAAGCCTGGCTGGAAAACTGCCAGGAGGAGAGGGACCTGGGGGTGTTGGTCTACAGCCGACTGAACATGAGCCAGCAGTGTGCCCAGGGGGCCAAGAAGGCCAATGGCATCCTGGTTTGTATCAGAAACGGTGTGACCAGCAGGTCCAGGGAGGTGATTCTCCCTCTGTATTCAGCACTGGTGAGGCCGCTCCTTGAATATTGTGTCCAGTTCTGGGCCCCTCACCACAAGAAGGATGTTGAGGCTCTGGAGCAAGTCCAGAGAAGAGCGACGAGGCTGGTGAAGGGGCTGGAGAACAGACCCTATGAGGAGCGGCTGAGAGAGCTGGGGTTGTTCAGCCTGGAGAAGAGGAGGCTAAGAGGAGACCTCATTACTCTCTACAAGTACCTGAAAGGTGGTTGTGGAGAGGAGGGATCTGGCCTCTTCTCCCAAGTGACAGGGGACAGGACGAGAGGGAATGGCCTCAAGCTCCGCCAGGGGAGATTTAGGCTGGAGATTAGGAGGAGGTTTTTCACACAGAGGGTCATTGGGCATTGGAATAGGCTGCCCAGGGAGGTGCTTGATTCCCCTTCCCTGGAGGTGTTTAAGACACGGGTGGATGAGGTCTTGAGGGACTTGGTTTAGTGTTAGATAGGAATGGTTGGACTAGAAGATCCGATGGGTCCCTTCCAACCTGGTTGTTCTGTGATTCTGTGATTCTGTGAACTGTCATGGAGCTAGTTCTAGCAGGCAATTTGAATGCAGTGGTGCAAAGAGTCCCAAGCTTCATTTATTTTCTGTTGCAATCAAGCTATTGAAGTCAGTGATTTTATTCACACTAAATTCAGAGTAGCCAGGATTATATCCAGAACTTTGTGTTCCTAATGAGCATATCTACGTGATTGAACTCATTAGTCTTCATAAATCAGTATTTCTTTGAAGGTAGTCTGTGTAAACCACAGTATTCATTGTACCTACTTCCTTACAGGTCATGAAAGAAATTATAGATTACTGCTTTATTTACTGCCTCTGAACTCCTGAAACTTCAGTGAAAAAATGTCACAGTTTTAAGTCCTAAAATAGCATGACTAATTGTTATTGTTTGGTTTTAAATTTTGGCTTTAATTTTTTTTTAAAGTAAGCGCTACACTTAAGAATGGAATTATTTTTAATCATGTCAGGAATTATATTTTGAAATGTTTGTCTGCTTTTTAAAATGTGCTATTGAATCTTATTAAGCTGTCAAAAGTATGACTAATCCGTTAACAAGTAACATGATCTTGCTGTAAATCAGTATTTCAGAGTAACAGATCTCAGAGCCAGGAGAAGAGGGAAGAAAAACTATTGTTTGCAAACTTTTTGCTCTGACATTTCCACAGTGCACTTTATCTCACCGCTCTAAGAGGCATTTAAATACTTTGTGGGCGTGTAAGCTGATCTAGAAAGCTGGACAGCGAAATAAGTGGGGATGAGACGGATGGAAAAACTACTTCCAAGGTAGCAGTCTTGGATTTTCCAGAAATGTTAACCAAGTATCAACATTGTCTATAGAGCAATGTGACTCATAAAAGTCATTCAATAAAAAAACATCCCAAACAATGTGTTCTTAATACTTTTGGATGAAGGCTTCCAGTAAACCTTGATGTTAAGTTAAATTATATCAGAAAGGATGAATTTACATCAAGACTAAATCTTTCACCTTGAAGCATCCAGAGGTACTCGTTGCTGGGGGGGAGCACAGGAGAGTATTCTTTGACTACAGAGTCACAGGTGAGTTTTTGTCCCAAGTAGGAAAAGAAGTTTCAGGTTTAGTTTCATTAGGAACCTAACTAAACCTTTAGCTTTGTTATTGTTTGTCAGATATAATATAAGACCATACTTATCTACATTATTTTGATCAGCCAGATTACCTATCTTCCATTTACTCATGCTTTCCCAATGGGAAAGAACAACTAGCATCTGGAACAGTTTTCAAACTGTTTGATGTAAAAATTTTCCAAAGAAAACTGGCTGAATAAAATAATTATTCAATCAATTGAAATTAGAGCTTATTAGTTACAGCTGACTCTTGCATTTCTGGCTTAGCTGAAAGCAGTTCTGTGATCCCTACTAGCTACTGATTTTCAATGAACGCTATAAACACAAAACGTATATTTTTGTAAACATTGTGCCTTTGGCTGCTTTGAATATGTAAACAGTTTTACTACCAACAGGTCTTCTAAAGGTTATCCTACTCATTATCTTGTTTTATGTCCCTATATCCCTCCAGGAAGTTTTAAAGGGAGTAAGCACAGTTGGCAGTTAGGGCAGCACTTAGATTGAGTGAGTCACTGTACGGCTTACCATGGCTTGACTGGGTCAATGGTGTTGGTCACTTCATAATCCGTCTAGCCAAATCTATCAATTTCCTTTCTCCAGAAACCCTGGTGTGGGCTGGTACACAGTTGGGTCTCAGCGAGGACTCAGGAGCCTGAAAGGCCCCCTCATCCAGCCCCTTGGATGTAGACACCACTATTCCTTTAACTTACAGGGCTGCTGTTAAATAGTGGCATGAAAGATTTAACTTGTTCAGAGCTACACGACCAACAACCAGGTCAAAAAGGAATATGTGTATTTTAGGCAGGAAACAATGTACTGCTTAAAATGAGGTTTTGGTATTTACTACTCCTACTGTCCATAGCACTTTATGCAATTTATTTCCAAAAATAGAAAAAATAATAATACTGCACAACTTCAGACTGTGAAGAGTTTTCAAATTATTGCTTGAGATTTTCTCACGCAGACCTCCCAGAGGTACATGGAAATTATAGACAGTATCAGTCCTTCTTCCAGCCAACCTATTCATCACGTACTCAGCCAAGCACATCGGGGTAATTTGGGGTCTTGGCTACATAAAGGAAAATTAAACTGGATGCTTCGTCTAAATGAGTCAGTTTTTCCCCCAACTGACTATGTGACTGTCTCAGAAAGCCCTGATTGTGGTTTGTTAACTCTATGAAGTATCTTGCGTGCTTCAATGCCTATTTACCTTTCAAATACTGAGCCAATATCATGAAACCAGATGGAAATTCTTTGAAAACTGAGTGAAGAGTAGAGTTTCTCTAAAACCAGGGCCCAATGAGACAGAAGGTTAGAAATAAGAGAACTAATTGAATTTCATATTTCCAAATTTGATATGCCTCACAAAATTAACTAAGTATTTCACCTTTTCAGCATATATATAGTCTTTGTATCTCCTAATATCTATTAATTAGAAGTAAACTACTAGCTTGTCAATCCAGGAGTAAAAAAAACCCAACATTTTGTGTTGCCTACTATTTCTTATTATGATTTTAGTTCTTCATGCTTACTTCATTCTCAAAACACAACATACATCATTCTGCTTTGAAAAAGTAAGTATCAACACATAATAATAATAGTAGCTCCTTTCCTTATTTTATACTCTATAATTTTTGATATTTTCTGATCAACCTGTATTTCTCAAAACTTTTTCACGAGGAAATGTTTAGTCAGTATAATTTTCTAAATAAGCACTTCATTAATATTATGTAATTATGTACACATATTTATTCTTTCCCTTGATACTTCTTACAGAGTTTTAATAGTACTAAGATCTGTACAAAAGCATCATCTGTGGCATTAGGTAAACCTCCCTTCTGTTTTTTGTTTAGGCTGCTGCATTCATGTCTGTGTTTCTAATATAAACCAAAACTAGATGAAATATGAGATAAGTGTTTCTGATGTCTGTATATAAAGCCTAGAAATATATGAACTCACTAGATTTATAGCTATTCTAGTGATGCTCATCAGGCAAAAGAAACTTGTCTATTGATAACAGGCAAGTCTGCCTCCATGGTCTATCAGAATGCATAAGCAAGTGTTTGTTCTCATGCACCGAATACAACAAACAAGGAGTAAGCCTAAAATAAACTCATGACAGTACTATCATCCTTCTCCCTAAAGAAACTTTAAATGTGAACTTTGGGTATGTGCAACAGACATTATGGACCATATATTAACATTATCTTTAAAGATATTTGTATGATTCTCACATTATAGGTGTACGTAGGAAAGTAAGAAGCACAACAACCATCTGTGCTAAGAAAAATGTTTGAATAGAAAAACCACATGTCACTAAGCAATATACTAAATCAGTCCTGCCATTCTATAGTGCAATTTGGAGCTGAACTCTAACATTCAAGTATTCCAAACTGACTTTTACAAGAGATAATGCGGGACTTAGCCTACCTAGTCTGCAGCTGGTCTTTGTGAATACATGCCTCCCTATTAATTAAAGTAAACTATTTCCCAGATCATCTTACAACTTTATCACCATCGTTTGTTCTGGCCACCGGATTGCATTTGTGGCCGTCTCTAATGGACTTCCTTTTGCTTCTGAAGTAGATATATAACATGTACTGATGATGTGCATCTGAAGCCTGCAACTTACTTGTGACTTTTGGCAAGAGTGCTAGTGTTCAAACATTATAAATCTGTGTGCTAGACTGTACAGAACAGAACATTCAAAAATGATCACAGTAAAATGGGCCAATTTCAGCTATGGTTTTGATTAAACTTTGATAGAAACCTCAGAAAAATGACAACATGCTTCCATAGATAAGGTCTGCAACATTCATATTCCACTTCACTGTACTGAGTTGATTCAGAATATATTTGCTTTTCCTGGCCACAGTTTAAATGCTCAATAAAGTTACATTCTGTTATTAAGTGCCTACTCTTTTTCACTGGATTAATAGGGTTTGGTTGTTCAGAGAGATGAAATTTTCTGAAGAGGAAGAGATATACTGAATTGAGTAACATCACAGATACTGGGCTTTTTCCCTCTTATGGCATAAAGAATGCCAAAAAAAGAAAGCGCTTTCCACATCAGTGGCCTAAGATCAATTCATGCTTTTTTGCAATTTCTTATGAGTCTTCAGGAAAAGTCACAGCATTTTTCTTAATGAAGATTGTTAAAGGTGCCTTTCATAAGTGCCGATGAAGTAGACTTGACATTGTAACTTGACCTAATAATGAAAATGAGAGGCTAACTTGGAGTTTTCTGCAATGACAAACAGCTGAAGAAATTAAATTTTCCTTACCCTATCATTTAGTAAATTTTGTGATTTCTAAATGATTAAATAATTTTATGTCTGCATTCTGTGATATTTACCTGATCACTTCAGTTCATTAACAAACTATGAATCAAACATTCAAGACCTAGATAGTTATCAATAACACCACGGTAGCACGAAACTGAGCAGTACTTTGCATATTAAATAGCTTGAGAGCAGGCTACCTAGATGCCCAATTTCTATTTACTACCATAACCTGAACATACTATAAAGGGTAGCATAGCAATATTATACACAAGGCTTCATTACTGTATACTCCTTGCACATTTATTTATAATTTTTCCATCTGAAACAGTGATAGAGTCAATACCGCCATCGTACTTTTCACTCAGACATTGGCCATTATGCTTTTCTTTCTTTCTTTACAACAGGAATTGCACATAAATATAAACCAGACACTGCTTCAAGAATATTGGCAGAATAGCAAATATGACCCCATATTTGGAGAAACTCTCAATAAGGAAAAATTCATGTTGGCAATCGTGTTTGATCTGCATTTTAAGTGCGGACTTGTGGATGCAGTCAGTGTAAACATAACTATCATGCAGGAATGTTCTCAGAAATAAATCTGTAAGTCATGCCCTTATTCTCTTTCTCAATACTTCAGTAAAATACTGGTCATTTCCAGAAGGCAGGGTGCATGCACAACAAATACCTCACAAAAGGCTAAAAGAACTAAGGATAATTATTTCAGGTACACTTACCTGTAAGCATTCGCAAGAAAATACGAGTCATTCTAGCATGAGGTACACCATGAATACGCCTTCAGCACCCGCCAAATAGTCAGAGGACCGAACAGTCACAAGTTGATACTAAAGAGAATTATAAGGACAACTTACTCACACAGCTGGATAAACACATAATGCAATGGCTGACCAATTGGCTCATAAGTTGAGCTCAAAGGGTCCTACTAAGTGGAACCACATCAGGCTGGCAACTAGCAGGGTTCTGCAAGGATCCATCTTGTGACCAGTACTCTTTGATATCTTCATAAATGACCTGGATGTAGGACTCTGAGGTTTACTAACCAAATTTACTGATGACACAAAACTGTAGGGAGCTGTTGACACTCTTGAGGACAAACTGGACTTGCAGAGGAATCTAGACAAATTAGAGAGCTGGGCAATTGCCAGTTACATGATGTTTAACAAGGGCAAGTACTGGATTTTGCATGTGGGACATGGCAACCCTGCATATACACACAGATCGGTGAGCGAGAGGCTACAGAACTGCCCTGTGGAAAGTGATCTGGGGGTCCTGATCAATGACAAGTTGAACATGTAGCAACAGTTCTGAACCAAAAGGCTGCCCTGACAACCAGGGGGCCAACCATGTCCCCTGTGATGCATCAAGCACAGCATTGCTAGCTGGTCAAAAGAGGTGTCTGTCCCATTCTATTCTGCACTGGAGCAGTCTCTGCTTGAGCATTGTGTGCAGTTTGGGGTCCCACAGTATTAAAAGGATATCAAGCTACTGAGGAGTGCAAAGAGAAGGGCCACAAAGCTGCTGAAGACTTTAGAGGGGAAGTCGTATGAGGAACGGCTGAAGTCATTTGGTCTGTTTAGCCTGGAGATGAGGACAGTGAAGGGACACCTCATCACGGTTTACAGCTTCCTCACAAGGAAAGGAGAAAGACCAGGCACTGATCTTTTCCTTTGGTGATCAATGATAGGACCAGAGGGAATGACAGAAAGATGTGCCAGGGGAGGTTTAGGCTGAAAATTAGGAACAGGTTCTTCAGTCAGAGAGTGGATGAGCAATGGAACAGGTTCCCCAGGGAAGCAGTCATGGTGCAAGCCTGACAATATTCAAGAAGCACTTAGACAACACCCTCAGACACATGGTGTGAATTTTGGGGTTGCCCTATGCAGGGACAGGAGCTGGACTGTATGATCCTTGTGGGTCCCTTGTAACTCAGGTGATTCTATGATTCTACAAAGCCAGCATATCACAGAATCACAGAACAACCAGGTTGGAAGGGACCCATCGGATCTTCTAGTCCAACCATTCCTATCTAACACTAAACCAAGTCCCTCAAGACCTCATCCACCCGTGTCTTAAACACCTCCAGGGAAGGGGAATCAACCACCTCCCTGGGCAGCCTATTCCAATGCCCAATGACCCTCTGCGTGAAAAACCTCCTCCTAATCTCCAGCCTAAATCTCCCCTGGCGGAGCTTGAGGCCATTCCCTCTCGTCCTGTCCCCTGTCACTTGGGAGAAGAGGCCAGCTCCCTCCTCTCCACTACCACCTTTCAGGTACTTGTAGAGAGTAATGAGGTCTCCTCTCAGTATATTACATCTTTCATCATTGCCAAAACAGCTTGCTTTCAGGAGAAAGAACATTTGCAACCAGCTATTTATACTGCAAGGTACAGCAAGGGTTTGGTAAGCATTGCCCACATCTCACACTCTAAACTATTGAAAGAATGACCTCTACTCCTTCCATCTTGCCCTGCAACCTTGTTCCTACATCTATCCCAACCCTACCTGCAGTGAGAAAAATACACCTCTTCCAGTTTCATGTTGCAGTCTTCCTATGTCCTGAGGAACTGGTATTGACAACTACTAAATAGTAAAATTTCCAATTGTTTCAATAAACACAGAACTTTTCTTATTGCACATATGAGCTGAAGATCTTTCCCGATATGTCATTCCAGCAGAAGAAAAGTGTCACTGTCACTTTTCATCTGTACCTGCTGAGTCTTGGATTGCAGCAATATGGCAATTGGAATCACCCACACATTTTTACTGCCATTATAGAATTTAGCACTAAGTTCACTCATTTGGATAACAAGATCCGTTGCATTTTCTTTTGGCTTTCCAACTAGAGATACACTTCTGCAAAAATGAATAGTTTGGGTATGCTGAGGGAGGTTCACTGAAAGCTGCTTTGTCTGGGGTGAAAAGATGCTGCACAAGAGGAGGCAGCAGTTCTCCACACTCTTGTCAATATGGTTGCTTGTTTTAACTCTCCTTTTTTCTTCAGCCTTGGCTTTTCCACTGCAGACTAAGGGAAGGAGCTGTTCACAGCTCAGCCCTCAGACAGATGCCAGACTGTTTCACTGGATAATTTCTAGTTTGAATCCTCCCACTACATGTGTTTATGCTGTTTGGGGGCTAGCAAGTTTGATCTTCAACAGTCATTGCTTTTGCCTACTTACCTTTCCTCCAGGGATTTGGCTCCATCGAATGGAGGCCTGCTGAAGTGTATTCTATCCCTACAGAAAGGGGCAGTATTTCTTCTGGAAATCAAAGCTAGAGATGATCTCACCAGCTCTAATTCTCGTCTGTACAGCCTCTCTCCCAGAAGGTGCTGGCAGTATGTCTTTGTGCATCCTCACACAGACACTTTCAGGCTAAGCAGATCCCACAATATTCATATGGTACCTACTTTATTATTCTGTAGGAAAAAATACAGCAGTCCAGAAAGAAGACATTCACAGGGATCTTGATGAGAAAAATATGAGCGTTTTTTGCCTATCAGAAACATAAATCCTGGGGTTTCTGAAAGCTCTCCTCTGAGCAGCATGGGGTGATGTTGGAAAAAGCCTTTGCAGAGCCCAGGCACAATGATGTGAGTCTCAGTAATGGTAAATACTTGGTTCAAATTCCTCATAGACTAATATGTCTTCTTTCCATCTGAATGACATGAAACTTGGGCTCGTGTTTCTAATCCCCTAATCAAATCTCATTCTGTTTGTCTGGATCATATCATAACATTTTGGTTTACAACAAAGACATTTCTTAGTAAGAGTAAAGTTACTTCAGACACATTTCTGGGGCCCCAGACTGGCTGAATAATTGTTCTACAGTTACAGCAAATGGCACTGTACCTGTGTTTGCTCCTGTGCAAAGGTTTAACAAGGTGGATTGAAAATATTATTAGACAATGTGGGCTGTAATGATTTTTACCTGGTGGGGAGTTATTCATCCAAATGTTGTTTCATCATTTTAAATGTTACTTGTGGGAAGGGAATGTCATAGCTCGCCAAGAGCTACATTATGTCAGCTGCCATGCTCTATAAACAGATTACACACACCTTATATAAACAAATTGTGGGTAGTTAATTATCCTGGAAAAAAAAATAAACACACAGAAAAGAAAATTTCTATCAAAATGATTAATTATATAAATTTGAGTTTCACTTCAGCAACATATTTCCAATACCCCCATGTGTAGCTGCAGATTAATACAGGTCCCTATAAGATTGCCAACCTTTAGTTGGTTTCACAAGTTCAGATTGTTGTACTGAATCATGCCGTGCTGTGAACTCAGTACTAACCACATTGTAAACTATGACCTAACTTGGCAGAGAGGATGTATATATTGTAAATAGATATTATGACAGGTGTGTCAGCTAATGCCAACAATCAAGTTTTTAAAAAATATATAGTACCAAGTGGTTATGGTCATAAATAAGCTGGAAAAGTTGTAAATGGCTTATTAAAATATTCAGGAAAAATGTTTTATTCAGAGGGTCATTTCTCATTACCCATATAATCACATAACAACTTAGAAGTGAAATGCTAAGTCAGACCACTGCATTTTACTCCTTTTTTCCAGCAGTTATATGTAATATATGGTAGTGGGATCTAGGGGGAAGGAGGGAGGAAGGGGAAAGGTTTAAGAGCAGTAGAATTACTTTTTTTGTCAAATAAGACAGTTCATTAACAAACAGTACATCTCTACCTTGTGTATGTCCTCCTTCTATGAAAATCTTAAGTTTTCCAAATCTGTTTTGACAGCCAGAGGACTAAAGCAAATACCACACTAAGGAGGAAAAAAAAATAAAAAGACAATGATATCTGAGTAAGATGGTAGGATTTTCTATATAAACAGGTTCAAAATAGGATTTACTGGACAGCAAAATACTTCTAAATTTGGTAGAACCAAGATGCTCAAAAGTACAGATTAACTAGCAAAGTTAATGATATTAAACATATATTTCCCAATGTTAATTTACACTAAATACAGCAAACAACTTAACTGATGTTGATACAGCCTACGTATGGTTCCCATATGTGGTTCCTGACTATGTGTATACTAGGTAGTATATTTATTCCGGTGGTAAATAAAATCTTAATTCAGCAACCCAGTGGTTTACCAATAGGGCATGTGTGGATATCCAGCTTTTAAGAGAAACATACTTAGTGGGATTCACAGACGCATTACAAAACTCTGCAGACAGAAAATTCCTCATGAATTTCCATTGGAATTCCAGCCTAATATGGAAATTCATGGGGTATAATAAGGATTTGATTTTGTGACTTCTAAGGCAAAGTATTGGTTATGAACTGCTAGAAGTTTCACAAATAAATATGGAATTGACATATTCAGCATTTTCTCCAATATTTTAGAGGTACATACAGGTCAGTTCTTCCCACAAATTTAGTGGAGTGTTATATGCTGAAGATAATTCTAGCAAGAAAAATGTCAACATAGCACACTAAGGTCTTATTTTATACCAGTTATACTTAATAAGCAGTGCTCCATTCCTACTTCTGCCTTAATTCTCATGAAAGCATTCTACGGGAGAATTGAGACAATAAATATCATTGTTAAGTGGTGAAGATATTCCCAGTTCTAAGAGTTAGTTTCGTGTCATTATACAAGAAAGTAATTACAAATATGTAAGAAAGCATAGGGCAATGAAAACAGAATGTTTCCTTTGACTTCCAAAGTCATACTTAGCTTAACAAATCTCTAAAAAAAAGAAGACAAACCTGTAGAAGAAAATACAGCAGAGAAAATAATCAAGGTTGTAACAGTTAATGGGGGGGACAAGGACAAGAGGAAATGGCCTCAAACTCTGCCAGGGGAGGTTCAGGCTCAACATAAGGAAAAAATTCTTCACTGAAAGGGTCGTTAGGCACTGGAACAGGCTGCCCAGGGTGGTGGTTGAGTCACCTTCCCTGGAGGTATTTAAGGTGCACGTGGATGAGGTACTGAGGAGCATGGTTTAGAGATTGGTAGGAATGGTTGGACTCGATGATCCGGTGGGTCTCTTCCAACCTGGTGACCCTATGATTCTATGATTCTTTGATTCTATGATTCTATGTATTGGGGTTCCTAGTTTCTCCTTTCCCCTTCTCCTGGTTCTTCATCCCACAAGAACTCCAATCAGAGACACAAGGTTTTCATACTCCAGTTACACACTTATCGGCTGCTCCCCAGCCTCTTGCTGCCTGAGGACAAGGTTTACCATGATGTACATAGGGCTGAAAGATACCTGAAGCAATCTGTTATCTTAGTGAGGAGGATCAAGAGGATGGACCACGAGAAGTGAGAAAAAAACATGACTGTTTTATAAGGTGGAAAGGCAGAAGAAAACCACTGAATTTTCAATTGAAATTATGTAGAAAATGCACTCAGGGCTTCAGTAGAAGAGCAGGAGAGGTAAGTGTTTGGTATGTGGTATGATGTGTGACAGACAGGCGGAGCAGATAAGGATGGTGATAGAGCAGTGGACTGTACAGCAAGTTATCTCTAAACTTCACTTGGAGTCTGGGTGAATAAATGCCTTCAAGTTAATACATATTTCAACAAAAAGACAAACACTGACCCACAGATACAATTTACCAGTAGATATACTACATAATGTGCAGATTTAATGTGCCTGCAAGGCAGGCAGAGGACATTGTGCCTTGCTCCTCCAAACAGGGAAAGGCAGAGAGGCAAAACTCTGCTAAGAGAGGATTTGAACTCAAGCATGCCTGAATCCCAAACATATTCCTTCTCACCCCACTATGCTTCTGGTTTTCATTTAGCTTATTTTATGTGCTGGGGGGTTTCCAACTAAACCATTTCATCATGCACTATCAAGACAAGCCAATCTGCCAGCTGCACCATGTAGCCTGCCACTCCTTTCTGGAAGAAAGGAAAGGAAAGAATTGAAATGGATTTCTATGATAGATATATACTATGTCATGTTGTGACAGCATGCTGCATTTTGGTCTTGGCCTGCAGCAATTTCTCACCTAGCTACTACATATACACACAGTAGGAACATTTAAATCTATTTAAGTTTATTAATTTGTGGGGTTTAAGTACAGAGAAGGCCAATTTAATTAATGAATATGACCTCCTGCATAAAAGGCTATACTAAATCCTGCATCTAGTCATGTGTTCACATTTCTAATTGTTTTGCCTCACTAAAGAATCTTGGCCTTCTCCAGCTGTCACACATAGTGTGACTTGTAATATTACCCAGTAGTCATTTAAGGGTTAAACTACAACCTTTTCTTTTCCATAAAAACAAGGAAATCTCCAAGCAACTGACAAAAATCTTCTTAGGAGTTGTTATGTTCAGCAGCAACAGCTGAAAGCATTTAGTTTATGAGCCAATATTCATCTTCAAAGACTTCATTCTGCCCAGAAAAGAAAGAACAAGAGATCAATTAAGATCTCATCCAGCATGCTAGTAACAGTGGGAAACATACCTCACACAACTCATATAATCTTGGAATACATCCTAAGCAAACCAAAGCCTGATTTTCACTTTCTTACCTTTCATGGACTGTACAAATGCTGCTTCAGACTGAGATGATCAGTTTTGGGAAAAGTGAACAAAAAGACCTTTTGGAAGTTAATTTCTGAAAAAGGAAATTATACACAAGGTACGGGGTTCATCATTATTTAGCACACATTATGCAGGTGAGAGACGACTAGTCTTTTTATTTAGTGTGATGTCATTCCCATGTAAAATCTGTAGTGCATGGAGCAGAAAAACTGTGTGTGGCATATTTCCCTGCTTAATCCTCAAAGCAACTCCATCAAACTGTCATTTCTATATTAAACATGGAATTAATTATAAGATTATGAGATTTTATAGCAAGCATTATAAAACTACTGTTTATTCATCTGAAGATACTAAATTAGGTTTATTTATAACAGGTTTTCGTATTTAGTTTAGAATATTCCATTATGTTCCATGTAGAAATACAATTTCCTTTAGACACAGGCCTAAGCACAAGTCTGGGAGCTGTGTTTAAATTTTCCTGAAGATGAAAGATTCTCAGATCTCAAGCCAGCTTGGCTCTCAAAGGTACAGACGAAGACTCTTACAGTGGTGAGAATTTCCTCTCACTCCTCAGAAGAGAGTTAGTGTAAGCTCATCTAATTTTAATAGTAGTCAGGAGCTGATTTTCTGTGTAGAGAACAATGGGAGTAGCCTTTCATTCCACTGGTTTTCTATGTCAAATTCAGACCATTTGCAAAGGTGGGTTGTATTTTTTGGGGGTCCATTTTATGGTCACTGTGAATTCTCTGTTACAAGGTCTGGAGACCAAAAGGACTGATGTAGGAAAATATACAGCTGTTAGCAACAGTCCTTGTAAATCTTAGCTGCACACAAAAGAGTAAAGAAAATAAAGAGACAGTGAACAGACTTGAAGACCAAGGGAATAAAAGAAAATTTATTTAGCGGACACTCACTATCACACTGGCTTGACTTGAATAATGTTTGAAATCTGTAAAGAGGTCATGTTATGTGAGGAAAATGCAGAGTAATATTGCTAAAGGGGGAGAAAATGCTTTTTAGGACTTGTGATTCTAAAAGTACCACTGACTGGAGTAAGACAGCAATGAATTGCAATTCCAAAAGTGCCTAAAATGAGTGAAAGTAAACAGCTCTGTAAAGCAGAAATCACTAATGTGCATACCAGGTAAGTTATGTTTGTTTGCAGGTTATTTTATTATTTTAAAGTAGTAAATAAGTGAAAGTTTGCCCTGTCTAGTTCTCTTTGAGAGCACTCACTTGCTTTTGTTCAAACAAGGCTAGGGAAAAAGAAGAAAAAAGCAGCTGGACAAGACTCTCTTTCAACCATAATGTACTCAGTAGGTTCCATCAGTTCAAACTATAGCTCCAGCTACTACAATAAACTCATTTTGAATTCAGCATTTGATTTTTATTTTATGGCAATGATTCAGACAACACATAGTTAATAAGAAGAGTAAATATCTCCATATCTTTTCTCGTTATATTCTTCCACACATTTTAGGAGAGAGATATTTGAAAGAATTTTTAGAATATCCCCTGCAGTAATTTAGTTCAGACAAATTGGAAAGAAGCATTTCACAATATCCTCTTATGGAATAAACTTATGAGCTCATTTTGAAGGAAAAAAAGTGATACAATTGTGCAAAGGATTGGTTTGAAATACATTAGTTAACTCCAGAGCCACTGATTTTGCAACTGCACTTAGAGCTAAGTGGTCTTAAAGTCAGGAAACTAGTCAACTGTTTCCAGCTGGGCTTAGAAAACAAGGTCACTTTCAAAAGAAACTTTTCCCATGGAACCGATGAAAGAAGTGACATCCATAATTCTCACTTTAACAATTCTTCTGTAAAAGACCACCACAGCATCTTATCTCTGTTTGCAAGGACATACAAAATTATATTTCTGCTTTGTTACAAACATGTTTACACAAATTCATGAAGGTTTTGAGGAATTATGCATGTGAAAGTCCCGCTCAGTGCAGGTGTGTAACAATCATGCTTTTTCTTTATAGTAGCATGATTCATCTCATTTAAGACAGAAATGAAGACAGAAACCACAAGCACTGGTGTGCTACATTTCAGTATCCTGTGTATAATCACTACAGGAAGAATGCTTGCGTAGTTTACAAAACATTCATCTTTTTTGTCCATTCTAAACTTCCTGAGTGCAGTTTTATTAAATATGAACAACTCCCAAAGTATTCATTCCCCAAGTCTAAGCAAATCTTTTTGATAAGAAACCCTACCTGCATACATAGATTCAGAAACCACCAGGCATTTCCGCAAGTGGGATGGGTTGCCAGGAGACATTTCATTCTTACTGTAAATTGTAGACAAAGGCAACATTACCTTGAAAAAGACCGGCTATTAATATTTTTGCAGTTATTTGTTTGGTATTTCACTATTACACGGTGAGATCAGACTCAAATTACTGACTTGAACAATTTGGTATGTAGATAATGAGAAATGGTGGTTGGATAATGTAATACGGCAGTGCCAAGAATAAGCATTATAAAATGTCAGCAATTTTTTATTGAATTAAAACATGATTTTTAGGTACCAAGTACAGTGCAGTTTCAGTGCTACTATTTTATACATTCTCTGAGAGCTTTTAATCTCAAAAGTTCTAAAAAAACAAAATAAAAGTGAGATGCAGAATATTCTTACCTCTGGGGTAAAACTGAGCAGCTGTTTAACATCACATACAACAGCACAGTTTAGAGCAGCAGTTGCTAATGTGGGAAAACATACCCAGATGTTGACTCCTTGTTATTTTAGAATCACATCTTGCTTAGATATTCTTGCTCAGAAGACTGAATTCTTTCATGCCTTTGAAAATTCTCTTTTCCCCTCAAATTCAAATATGAGAGGAAACCATTATTTTTTCCCACATATAAAAGCAAGATGCATATATGGTTTTACTGACATTTCTCAAAACCTCTGGTCTCAAGACTTTTCTTTCTTGGACTGCAGTAGTGTCTTGACGCATGCATGAACACTTGCATCTCAAAAGGCATTGGGAAAAGGGAGGGGGAGAAAGGACATACTGCCTTTACTTCCAGATAAGGCTCATGGAAACTCAGAAACAAGGGTCATACAGACATCATCAAGGACTGGTAGCTAATTTTGACAGCCGTATTAAAGGTTGTCTTAGGACTAGAAAGCGATTTTTCCATGCTAAAGCAATTTCAAGTCCCCAGACTGTCATCTAACTTAAGTCCTTTAAAATTATATTTTTACGTTCTTTTATGCACAAAACTCTTGAGTCACATATCCACATTTACATAAGGAAGGAAGTCCAGTATGATTGCCCAGGACTAACGTCCTCCAATAGGTGTCACAATTAAGGGATTCAGATAACAAAATACTCCCAAGTGGTCTGCCTAACTCAGATGTCCAAAACTTGCTGGTTTATGTATATATAAATGTATCAACATATATAGGTAAAATATATTTTATATGCTAACCTGCCTACCATGCACACATCTAGCAACAAGGTCATGAGAGTCCTGTGTTTAAGAAGTGCCACTCTGGGAAAGACAATAGCTGTCTTGGTCCTTATGAACCACCAGTTCATTCAGACTGCCCAAATATGATCTCCAGCTCATGCTGAAGCACTACACCTGAATTTAAGATTTACCACAGGAGACTGATTCAGAGTTTAGTACAATCCTAACATAGCTAGGCAGTGACTGTTTTGTTGGATGTAAGCTAGTCTGTCCATGGACACACAGTTAATATGGTGCTTGACTCAGCAGGTAAATATAGTTGAGTTATGCCTTCACTTTTCAGATGGAACCACACAGAGCAAATATGATCACATAGTAAGCTTAAAAGAAATAAATTTTTTCTCTCTGTCACAAAGTTGTGCAAGTACTTACTTAACTTTACAGGGGGGAGAATTTATTTCAATGTCTATTTGAGACACTCGTTTTTAACACGTGCATTAGATGTTGTGCTGCACTTCTCCAAACACTAAATGGTCAGTTTTACATTTACCAGTTCCAGCTAATCTCTTGTCCATGGGTTGCATTAGCAAGGCATGAACATGTCAGTTGATAATGACTTATCAGCAAAGTCCCAGAACAGATGTTACAAGGAGATCACCCATCAGGCATAGCTTTGGGAGTTTCCTGTCAGAGCACATAACAGAAGACTGACACCACGAGCCTGAGAAACAGATGATTATTAATAGGGCTTACATGACAAAGTTTTTGGCTCAGTTCTGTGGCATTCAAGTACTGAAACAAACCTGAAAGAAGTTCACTGCAAGGACTGCCAGCAGGACAGCTGCTTGGAGGGGAAAAAAAAAAAGCAATAAGTTCAGTCAATAGACAAAGTGCAGACACAAAACACTACTAAGTACCTGTGAAGTTTTAATATAAAGGTGATGCTGAAGCTCTAAACAAGGCAAAATTTCTTAGGAAAAACTGGCTGCAGAACCAAAATAACGCTTTTGTTTATGATAATGGCTTAAATCAGAGCCTCAGTGATGTTAGCTTCAGATGCAGACCATATGGAAAACAAGTTAACCAAAGATTTTCAAGCAAAGGGACACGTCTAACCTGTCCTGCTCAGGCAGATGGAAATGTCTTCAGCAAGACAAGAAGTGACAAAACCTTTTTGAAGAATAATCTTTTTAAGTCACATCAATGATTTTCTTGTCAGCATAGAAACATTTAGAAAAGAGCAGCAAAAGTAAAGAGCTAACTAAACAAAAGTAAACCCAGTCAACAATACCAGAGCAAACCCTCCAGGTAACCTAGGAGAGAACAGGATAATCCAAAGAACCTTATCTCTGTTCTACTTGATAGACTAGCATGAAGACTGAAAGGAAGGTAATAGGGTTAGGGGAATATCAAACTTTTTGATTCATCACCTCTCCAGAAAAAAAGCAAAGAAAATTATTAGAGATTAGAAAACAAAATGACAGAAAAATGGATTTCTGGCAGAGAGTGTAATGACCATAGCATTATTCAATTACATGAAAAGCTCTTGTCAAGAAAAAGAAAATCATTTTTTCTACTTGTTCATGGTGGAAAATATAAGTAGGGGCAGCATCAAAGGCTAAACAGTAAGAGCAAGCTTTGGGATAGATTTTCTGTGAAGAATGCAGTATTTCTATCACCAGAAAAGGTTAGCCACATGTTTTTCAGAAATAAAGATAGAATCGCAGAATCATAGAATCATTGAATAGCTTGAGTTGCAAGAGACCTTAAAGATCATCTAGTTCCAACACCCTGCCACAGGCAAAGAAACATCCCACCATATCAAGGTGCTCAAGCCTCCATCCACCCTGTCCCTGAACACTTCCAAGGAAGGGACATCTATAACTTCCCTGGGCAAAATGTTCCAGTGTCTCACCACCCTCATCATGAAGAATTTCCTCCTAGTGTCTAATCTAAATCTTCCTCCTTTCAAATTTAAAGACACTCCTCCTCACCCTGTTACTACATGCCCTTGTAAAAAGCTCCTCTACAGCTTTCTTGTAGTTCCCTTAAGGTCCTGGAAGGCTGCTATAAGGTCTACCCAGAGTCTTCTCTTCTCCAGGCTGAACAACCTTGACTCTGTAGCCTGTCCTCGTAGTAGAGGTGCTCCAACCCTCTGATCATCTTCATGACTCTCCTTTGGACCTGTTCCAACAGTTCCATATCTTTCTTATATTGGGGATTCCAGAATAGAAGACAACACTCCAGGTGGATTCTCATGAAAGCAGAGTAGAGAATCACCTCCCTCAACCAGGTGGCCATGCTTCATTTCATGCATCCCAGGGTATGGTTGGACTTCTGGGCTGCAACTGCACAATACCAATTCACGTCCTGGTTCTCATTAATCAGCACCTCCAAGTCCTCCACAGAGCTGCTTTAAATCACATCACCTCCCATCCTGTACTGGCACTGTGGATTGCTGCAACCCAGGTGTAAGAGGACCTTGAACTTCATGAGGTTCACAAAGGCCCACTTCTCCAGCTTGTCCAGGTCCCTCTGGATAAAATCATACCCCTCTGGCATGACAACTGCACTGCTCAGCTTGGTGAGTGCAAACTAGCTGTGAGTGCACTTGATCTTGCAGTCTATATCATCAATGAAAATATTAACCAGCACTGGTCCCAGTACAGACCCCTGAAGGACACCATTTGCTATGGATCTCCATCTAGACACTGAGTCATTGACCGCTACACTCTGAATGCAACCGTCCAACCAGTTCCTTATTCACCAAAGAGTCCACCCATGAAATTCATATCTCTCCAATTTAGAGAGAAGGATGTTATGGGGGAACATGTCAAAGGCTTTACAGAAGTCCAGATAGGCTACATCCACTTCTTTTCCTATGTCCACTGATGTTGTCACCCCATCACAGAAAGCCACTAGGCTGGTCAGGCAGGACTTGCCCTTGGTGAAGCCACGTTTTCTGTCTTGAATCACCTCCCTGTCCTACATGTGCTTTAGCATTGATTGTAGAGAACCTGTTCCATGATGTTCACAGGCACAGAGGTGAGGTTGATAGATCAGTAGTTCCCAAGGTCACCCTTTCTACACTTTTTAAAAATGCACACAATGTTGTCCTTCATCCAGTCACCAAGGACTTCCCCTGACTGTCCTGACTTTTCAGATAACATGGAGAGTGGCTTGGCAACCATATCAGCCAATTCCCTCAGGACTCTGTGATGCATCTTATCAGGTCCCACAGGCTTATATATATTTTGGTTTCCTGTGTGGTCGTGAACCTCATCTTCACCTACAGTGGCAGGGTCTTTCCCCTCTTGGTGGCCATCTTGTTGTCAGTCAACACAGGAGGAGTGAGGATAGCAGTTGCCAGTGAAGACTGAGGCAAAATTTAGCACCTCAGTCTTCTCCTCCTCTGTTGATAAAGGTCACTATTTTCATTCATCAGTGGGGGTACACTTTCTTTAACCTGCCTTTTCTGTTTGTCATACCTGTAGAAGCCCTTCTTGTTATTCTTTTTCTAGGTATAGGTAATCTTAATTTAGGAACTTCATGACCTCTTGAGGTCTTTTCCGTGACTGTTTTCTATGATTTGACAACTTAGGCAGTGATTACAAACTTTATAGACTTTTTGAACTCTTCAGATGCCATTAAGTTTATTCAGCCCTGATATTCTCAGTTACTCATTACATAGATAACTAAGGCATGGTTTGTAGGAAGAAATGATATCCTTTACTTTTGCAGTAACATCGATGTAAAAAAAAAAATAGTGTTTGAGACATATATGCCTTTCTGAGAATAGCATACAGGTAAGCAACACATTTCCATTGTTTAAAAGGACTGAGATGCTAGTTGAGCAAGATCAGGTGTACCTTGCCCTAGCTTCTAACATCAGTTCATGATATATCATTCTTATGGAAACAGTAAATGCTAACATGTTGAAGCAATGTATTTAATACCAGGAACAAATTACAGTCTAGTTAGCTTCTTCACTGTTTCAGATAATAATAAACATATACCTCCACAGAGTCTATATTTCATGCTGAGAAAACATAAGGCTTCAAGGGATAAAGTTCATTCATGTGAGCTAAATTGTGATTATGCTTTTAAACCTAGTTTCTCTTTACCTCTCCTCTCCTCTCCTCTCCTCCTGTCCCCCTCCCTTTCTGTGACTTTAGCCTTATTTTGGAAAAGTTTCTGTCGCACAGTACTGTAGGCCTCTGTTGGGTTTGGGATGTACATACCAGACAACTTTAGGAATATGACATCAGGCAATATGTACACCACGGGACACCAATTACATTGCAGGCCAGTCTATTAGATCAAAATTTAACCAGCCTTTACCCTCCATTGAAAATACCATAAAGGAGCTGATAGTGCTGTTGAAATCCCTTTTATATGTAGATCAACAAGTCTGTCTAAGACACAAACAAATATGATTTGAGTTGTTAGTTGTAGCCTAGAGACTCTGCTTGCAACATTTGGACAAAGAGAAGCAGCGACTTCTCCCTGGTGATCTTCTCTTTTACATAGATCAAAGACTTTCTAGCCTTTTATTGGAGACAGTTTAGGAATTAAAAGATGAATTCAGCTTATTCAAACATTAGACTTCCATAATACTTGGAATGGAATTAGAAAGCCTGAACAAAGTCTATGGTTTAGAATTTGCACTTCTCCTTTAAGCTTAGAATAGAGTCATATTTTCGATGTTGAAAATATTTTACAAAACAGCCTTTCTGCTAGTTAATAAAAAATTGCAGACATCTTAGCTGTACAAAGTATCTAGCATGTTTGTCTGATTGAAGGAACTAGGTCCTTACTTCCAGATGGATTGAGTTCAGCACTTATTAAAATCAAATCAAGCCAGTTTGTAGAACAGAAATTACATCCTTAATTATTATCGCAGTATTTTAATCTATTGCTTGTAAATGCATGAGGTCAACTGTACCTTTGTAAGAAAATAAACATAAGGAAAAAAATTCAAAGTGTCTGTGCATGTTAAAAAACTTCCAGCTAAGCAGGCAAAGTAGTCTCTGGAAGCAAAGCTGCAAAATTTCTCAAAAGGTGCTGCTGTGTAAAGTGACTGTATATTAACAGACTGCAGCAGCAACTGGCACTTTACAAATGTCTGAAAGACACCCCTATAACTCTCTTGCAGTAAATTACAGCTTCAACAGATCATTCTGAACCCTTGTACTGCCACAGACAGAAGTGGGAAGTGCAGAATCAAGCCCTACAACACCAACATGAGGCAGGGTATGTCAGGAAGAGTAAACTGAGGTGGAACACAATTTAGCTTCAACTCTCAACTAGGATTGATTGTGCATGCTCCCAGATCAGAAATGGACTTTCCAGTTTCCCAAAGTAGAACAGTATTCTGAGCCTCCAGCACCTAATTAATTTTTGATTACACTATTTAAAGCAACATCTGCTTACCAGACATGATTGACTGAAGGAAAAAAAAAGTTTGTTAAACAAAATAAGAATTAAGTATCAAGATAAGGTACCACTACATGGCAGTATGTTGCTAATGGAAAAAATGCTCAAGCTGTTCTGTCCCAAAGCTATGTAACAGGTTATGGGTTTTTTTTTTCATTTTCTTTGTCCCCTTTAACAACATATTAAAAGCATCCTATTAATTCAAATTTCTTTAGGGAAATGGGATAATACTGAAAGTTGTCTTTGGCCAATCCATTTGTTGGCTATGCACAGAAAATAATGTTTACATTTCTGTACTTTCTTCATAATGAGGCGAAAGGCTTGATAAAATTTTAGCACAGAGAAAATATATTAATACTGGAACAACATGATTTCTGATAATTTCTAATCTCTTCCTGATTTTGAGACGTAATTGCAAAAAATAATGTCTATTACTGTCTATATCTAGCCAAGTATTACTCTGCCTATGTTACTTTTTCCAAATTTCATCAAGTATCGTTAAGTCCAGTAGATTTTTTTTCTAGAACCTTGTGGTAAAATATCCTTATTTATTACATACCACATCTCTGCCTACCAAATAAACTTACAAAAGCTTTGAGATAAGAGAGGAAGATAAAAGAAGAGCAGAAGAAAGAACAATATTCTTTTAATCTTCTGCGGACTCTTTGTAATGTCAGTTACCAATAGATCTCTTTTCTCGAGCAACTGGCATGTGACTTGTTCCAAAGATAGATCAACAGAGCACCATGCACAGTAAAGGAGGGGGGAAAAAATAACTTGGCACCAATCTCCTAAGAAGGTATTCCCAACCAAGCCAAAAGCCTGGTTTATAAAGTCCACAGGGATGATCATCCATTTAGCCATCTGCAGACAAAAACCACAGAATGTCCTTTCTTCCTAAAAATCAAATTTGTGTAAAGTCAGATGTGTAGGGAAAACAAAATCTTCTGTTCCCAAAGGCTTATGCAAACAAAAAGGATTTGCAGGCTCCACATCCCACAAAATTTTTTGCTCTACCGCAGTTTTATCTGCTGGAGATAATGAACACAGGGCTAAATTGCCAACTGTTAGTTCATAGAATTTCATCATATTGCAATGCAGTAAGGTACCATTCTGTTGTTTGTCATGTTTTAAATGAACATATCAGGGAGGAAAATGAATAGTAAATTATACATAAATAGCTTTGTCTTCACCCACTTAAAAATCTGTGGTTCATATATAAACAGAGTGTAACACTTCACAAATTCAACACTGTCTGAGACAAAACAGACAAGCAAATTAACACAAAGACCAGCAGAGTGACAGCCATGGGATTGGTTGCTTGTTTGTTCTCTGAAAAGGCTAGGACTCTGCCCAGTGTTTCCCTCAACAGCCTTCGTCTCTTGGAAAATGCAAATGGGCAAGCTCACTTCTGCATTCAGGTAGCACTTTGAAACAGGAGGCCTATCCATAGAACAACAGAGACAGAAAGTATCATGGGAAGTTATGTAGGAAATTCCTTATTTGTGCGCAGGACCCATTATGCCATGCTGGTCAAGGCAAAATACAGAGTGTGCCTTGTTCTGTGGAAAGCAGTACTCCTGGAAGAACAGAGGACAGTCAAAATATGTAGCAACAATGGTGTTTGTTATCAATGACTCTGATACTTCATGGGTGGAAATATGCTACCATAGTAGCAAGAACTGAACACACCAGTGGGCAGGAATTAATCTGAATTAAAAGAAAATGCCCAGTCAGTATGCCAATTTTCATAAGGTAGAACAACAAAATTTAGTCAACTAGAAGTCAAGGAGGCCAAATCGCTTTCTAGCACTCTCTCTCACACAAAAATGTCTCGCTTATTTTGCTGCTAATGACTACCACCCACTTCTCAGTAAATACTCTTTTTCGATTGTCATTCCTGTGATTTAGATACATTAGAATTGCAGGTATGAATAAGTACCTCACTTTTCTATCATGCTCTGTAAGTACAACTCATTTAAACTAATAAATGTTCATTCTTCATTTTTTTAAATAGTTTTATTGCTGATAAAGGGAGTTTTCTACTATTTCATTACATTTACTGCATCCTTCTTTAGGAATTGATTTTGAGTTTATATTACAGTGTGCTCTGGATTAATGTTAATGTGTAATTCTAAGCCATTTCTGTCTTGTTTTACTGGATTAATTTAATGTATTTTTGAAGACATGGCTCTCTGTGACATCACTACATTGCCAGATTTATAACAGCCAATGAAGTCACCATTATATCTTCTCATAATTTTCCTCTTTTAGCAATGGCCTAATATGCCATTAGTCCTTCTTTTCAATTATGAATCTAGCTTCTAGACAGGTAACCTTTGCCTAGAATACAATATTTAACTCAGAATAATGGTAAGAATTACTTTACAGTGTCATTTTGATTAATAAGCTATAAATCAGTATTATCAAATATATTTCAGATGCAGTAGATATGGGAAACCACATTAAAATATACAGGGTCATGTTGAAAATGTTGCCCATGTTTCTGAAAGTAAACCATTTTTTAATCCTAGTTCAAAGCCTTGTTATTTGTCCTGTTTGTACCTATTTGTAACATAGAAACTTCTTTGTATAAGAACATGCATATGAAATTACATTCAGTATTTTATGAAAAATGCATATTGCATATTGTTTTCTGTTCCTTGCACCCTTGTTAATGAGTGATTTAATATGTTTGCAGTCCTTGTGGTAAATCTAACATCACTAGTATGCAGAGTAGGTGTGAAATTAATAACTTTCTGTAAAAACATTAATTTTGGCAGTTCAAACATATTCAGCTATAATCTGTACATCACGAGGCTGTAACTTTATGTCTGCATGCTTGCCCTCTCAGCTCAGTTATGTTTTCTCTTTTGGTTTCTCTCAGTTTCAGACTCTCTTGGATGACAAAGAGGGCCATATCCCTCTTCTTTCTGCTCCAGCATAGTGTTTGAGGCTCAAAGTATTTATTCTCATTTAGAAAACAACATTTAGACTTCTGTGTGTGTGTTTGTGTGTGTTGAATGGTGCCCTAGTTTTGATTCATGACAAAATGTTCATATTACGAAAAGGCAGTAGATCAACAGTTGGCTATAGCCATTAGATAGGACTAGCTTTTCTCCAAGAAGAGTACTCTTTATTGCAACAAAAACTAACAACCCATTTATATGTCTATCTGTCTACACAGAAAACTTGCATATATAGACCTCCATTGGTTCTGAAATTAATTTCAGGTCAACAGTCACAACTTTGGTGCCCTGGGCTAGTATGGCTGCAAGGAGACAGATTTATGTTATCATAGTTGTGTAACATTTTTTCAAATGAGGGAACATAGCTTATTGACAACCTAATCCTATGAAGAGTATTCGTGTTTCAAACTTTAGATGCCTTTAAGAAATAAGTACTTGTGCATGATCATTCTTGTTCTGTCTTCAGCAGTAATGCTATTGGTTCAGGCATAGAAAAATGAAAATGCAGGAAATATGGTGGCCTGGAGAAACGGCAAGTCAGATAAATAGTAGAAAGAAGGAAGAAAAGCATGATGGGCAAATCAAAATGAGTACTACTCTTCAGACAAATTTCTCTAGATTTTACAACATCTGTTATGCTATTATGCACATTTTCATTTCTCAAACCTCCATTCTGATGATTCAGCTATCATCTCTATACCTTTAACTCTTCAAAGATCATTTCAGGGATCAAGTGAGAAACAAAGATGTAGAGGTTGCTCTTTTCATAATGTCCAAAGTATTTATGATCATAATTTTCCTACAGGATTATCACTTAACCCTTCTGTTCACCACAGGGCAAAGAGTTCCCCCAATATTTTTTTTTTAACATGTGAAGAAAAAATAACAGTTTTTATTTTTACATTTAAATTTCTCAGTCTGGGATTAAATTTACAAATTTCCATATCATATAATTCTGCCTCTTAACTTACCTTTCAAAAAAAAAAAGATAAAGGGAGAGATGAAAAATAATTTTTAAAGACCCTACCAGTCCTAAAAAAACCCTTGAGTATTAGTCACTGGTTTAGCTATATTTTTCATGAAAGGATCAAATGTCTCTATCCTTGACAACTAAAGATAATGAAAAAATACAAACATGAGCTTTGCTCTTTGTTGCAGGGTCAGGAGATACAATCACTCACTTAAACTATTAAATGTAAAGCATACAGGCATAGGGAGATGAAAAGTACCAGTTTAAATTAGCTTGACCTGCAGTGTTGACTCCTGGACAGATGGCATAATATATCCTGACTTCATTGCTGAGGCATTAGAAGTACACAGCAAGAGCCCATTGTGATATTAAGAAAAAGCTTAGAAGCAAATTCAGACTGAGAACCAAAAACCTGCTGGCCCCCTGTGAGGCTCTTGGCTTCCTCTTGCCAGACCTATTACAGTACAGAATGAAGTCTTCTCAGTTTTAGCTAAAGCAATGCAGTGCTTAGGCAATGAACACTCATTTTCTACTTTGCCGTTTACAGAGCAGACTTTAGGATGAGATTCAGAGTCTTAAAGATCAGGCTGACAAAGGGCAAACCAGTCAATGTCAATGTATTCTTTCCAGAATAAGAAAAATCTATCTGTACTCAAACCTCACTGTTTGACAAAGCTGGCAATCTTTTTAAGGAGGAGTGCACAGGCATAAAAATTAGGTAGATCCGTAAATCTGCATTTAGCATTTCTCATGAGACCACAGTAGTCATCTTAAGAAGTCATTCGCCTGATAAATCTTTCTACTGTTAGCACAAACTGAAGGATCTCCCCCACATACACCAACCCACACATGATTTTTATTTAGTAGATTTTAAATTAGAAGAGAAACAAAGTGCTTATCCAACTACCCTTTTTTATTCATTCCTTAAATCAGGAGGGATGTCTCTGAAGTGAATAGATATATAGAGTGCAGAGCACTAACAGAATAGCTGGGTATATAAAAAGAAAGAGCAAAAGGCTAATGGCACCTCAGCGAGTGAAAGGTAGTTAGGAAAGAAAAGCAATTAGCAATTTTTACAGTGCATGATAGTTGGCATCATGAAAATGGTTGGCTCCAAATATCAATGATTTACATCCATCTGTTTCTTCACCAGCACAGGTCTGCAGCTACACACTTAGGAAATTCAGATTTTATGGGCTCTAAGTGGAAAGGACACACCACAATGTAAGTGCCCAGCATTCATCAAACAGGGTCACTTGCAGCTCTAAAGGTCATCTGGGTTCTGTTTTGTTATTTGGTCTCTTTATAAAACTAGAGAAAATAATAACCCTGAAATCTCCTCATTGCTTCCCACTCCTGCAAAGGCATAAAGCGTAACAAAGGGCAAAGTAAAGAAAAAAGATGTTGACACTGGATGAGTCTTGAATGGAAAGGAGTTGTGCAATGCTCTGTATGCCATATTTGCATTACTTTGAATGGTCTAGCCCAAGTTTCTTGTTCTGTTTAGTACTTTTTATGTAATGAGATAATCCTACAAGAAGCCAGGTAGTGACTTATTCCGTAAAATGCATCTGATTCAAATTGTTCCTTCCGATGACCACACTTTCCCTCTTATTTTGGGTCATGGTATAAGCTTGTTCTATTCCCTCACCCTCCAAAACCTTTATTATTTTACAGACCATACACTTAGGGAAGCTCTCATTTTAAAGGAACAAAATAATTAAAAAATAGGAAACCATTTTTTTTCACCAACAAATCAGTTTAACAATGAACTTCAGTGACTCAACCTCAAAACCTGTCAGCAGTCCGTGGTTTTCAATACTGCCTTCTCTAGATCTTGCAGCTTCTTCAGGCATTTGGTTTTTAAAATTGTGTTCCACCTTTGCTACATGGCTTACAGAAAGTCTGTACACCAAGAAATTAAGTATAAAGTACGGTTTGTTTTCAGCACAGAACATCCACCTAAGATATGAATTATTTCTCCAAATGTTTAAGGGAATAACTATAGAATTCTTTGTGTCCCCCTGCCTGGTTTTTTTTCTAAATAGTTAGTCTAATAAAAGATATTTAATCCTACAGATACTGCCTTGCATAAAATTAAGCATCTGAGTGTTTGGAGTTAGCCTTCCCCTAGCTAAGATATTCTGGCACCTGCTTTACTAACTTAAAGCACCCTCTTAAATTTAAAAATATTTAAGCACCAGCACCAAAAGTGCTGGGCAGTTTCCATCAGTTTCTGAGGAAAAAGAAGAATCATCAGACGTTTATCTCCCCGACTAAACTTAATTATGCATATTAAAAACATTGGCTTTTGTGACTGATGTAAAGTCAAAATACTTTCTCAGTGTATTATTTTAAAGGATTTGCAACAGAGTAGAGCTTTCTCAACAATCACAGCACTGTACATATATAACCCACTTCTTATTTACACCTTGATAGCTCTGAGGTGGTGGATAATGGCTCCTCTGTTGCAGTCACTGTACAGACAAAACTTTTTCAGTAACCTTTGCCAAATGTACAGTTTGGGCTAATACTGAGCTGACCATGAAGGTCTAATCAGAGAGCACGCAAAACAAGTAAGGAAATATTAAAAGCTCCCTTGCAGTTCAGAGCAAAGAGAGGCTTCTAAGTGGGGCAGATCTCCATTCCTGGCTGTCAGAAGGCTGAGTTGTAACATGAGCTGGGCTCCATTTGCTTTTCCATTTATATAAAAACCTTTTTGTTTCTTTTGTTATAAACTTAGATCTCCAGAATAAAGCCTGGAGGAAGGGGGGAGGGGGAGGAACACTTGCTGCCTGAAAGATGTAGTTTGTTGTTCAATCACCTTATGCAGCATTCAGTTCTCAGCTATCTGCTGAGCTTGAACTTGCATCACCATGCCAGCTAGTATCTCTTAAAAAATAAAGCATTTTTTCACATCCAGAGAAAACAATGCAGTCCCTGCCCCCAAGGACTCTACACTGCAGAGGAAAGAAGAAAACACACCAGGGAAAAGAAGAGCAGGCAAAAATTATTTCCTTTCACAATATTTATAGGGTACGTCAGTCGTTAGGAGAGATTTTAAGATGGGAAGACCTTTGCAAAGAATGACTTCAAAAGCAGCTCATGGCAGAGAGGAAGAAATCAATAGGATGGGAATAGGGTAAACATATTAAGAAAGCTCTGCATTTGGCATTAATTTTGGCAAAGAGACAAATCTTGGACAGAAGATAATGCCGTGAGAGGCTATAGGAAGATCCCTCTAGGGGCAGCTATATCTGTCAAGCATGCTAAGGGGAAGAGGATTTGTAATAAACAATAATACTCTACTGATCAGGTGAGAACAGCATGTATTTCTATATTGCTATATTTCAAAGAGATTAGAAAAAGACAAACAAAAAGTAGGAGGATATTACATGAGTCAACGTGGAAGATGATGAGTGAAGGCACAAATACATGCTCTATTTTTCCGTAAGAGAAGATGTTTTTACCTCTTAGTCATGTAGAGAGGAAGCAACACAAGATATATGGATGGATTGGTGAAGGGAACAGTAAAGAAATTGAAAGATTTTACTCAACTGAAACTTATGAGTAGTAATAAACAACAGCAATGATGTTCTTCATAAAATCAGTTTTCATCATTGCTTTTATGAAGAACCTTTATCACTGCTCCCATTTTAAAGAAGAAGGAAAAATTATGTATTGCTATGTGATTCAAATCGCCCAAGGCTGTCAAGAATAACAGAATCACAGTGCTTGGAAAACCCCACAACATTTCACCCATGAAGCTGCATTCCCACTCAAGCTAAAGGGAATGCAGAGGGAAAACTCTTTGGCAATGAACAATGTGAGATGCATAAGCAGAGAAAATGAACCTCTGATGAGACCTTCTTCTACTCCTTTCCATTCAGCAGGCCGAGTGCTATATATAGGGAGTAAACAAAAAATCATTCTTGCTCCAAATGTAAATTATTCTTCAGCTGTTCAGTTATTCCTCCTGGTTTATCTCAGGCCAGTGGAGAAAACAAAGTCTGAAAAGAGATGGAGTTGCAGCAAATAACCCACAACTAAGTCACTTTTTATTGCTGTACTTGTTTTCCTCTTCTGCATTTAAATTGAAAGAAGGAAAGATGGATCTCAAAACAGAGAAACTCCATTTCAGAAAACAGTGATATTATTACCTCTCTGTGTTTTGTATGAGTTCTATAACTAAAGTTGCTGGACTCAAGCAAAATTTGCCAAAGTTGAATAGCCAGCAAATTTTAGAGATCTTCTGAGAGATAAGAACTTTTACTTTTCCCTTACATCTGCCCTCACATGTGTCCTCTTATTTAAAAATTTACACAGGGATGTTCCTCATCATAAACACTTCAGTGATTATCTATACTGCAGATTTTAAGGCTATGTATTTAAAGTGGAGGAGAAAGAAACAAGCAGTCTGGGAAACAGCTACCATATTTCATATCACTGAAGGTGGCGGTTGTTCAAGTATTAAGTACACACACACCTCTACCATTTAAAATGGTAAGTCATTTATTATTGTACATGGCAATGAAAAATCTGCTCAGAAGGCATGAAAACTGGAGTAAACACATACATGTAAGTTTGGAGAAACTAGTGAAAACATGAAAGTGAAGACAAAGGAAGAGTTCTGTTGCTCAGAACCTGAAAAATGTGCAACACCTCCTATAACACTGCAAGCCCTCAGTGCTTATGGAAAATATAAAACCTGAATGCTCATGAAGTTTGAAAGAACTTAATATGGCTGTAGTGAAGCCACATTTCGATGATCTGGCATTTGGCATGATCTGTTATGCCTTGCTCCATTTGAACCTCTCTCCTTCCCCCACCATAGGAGAAGAAAGACCTAGGCCTTGGGGCTGCAATACTCTGAGGTGAGAGGAAAAACAATGGGAGAAACTGTTTACTTCTTTCCTTCTACACATCCCATAGGGGCCCAGAAACCACAATTTATATCAGATTTTGAGGGCTGAGTTCTCAGCCAGTGTTCAATAAAACATGTTTTTTCATGTTATAAAACCAGAAAAGGCCAACAGTTTTAACATTTTTAATTCTATTCTGTTAAAACAGGCTTATTTCTATTTTCCCCTCAGTTCTCTCTTTTTTTCCCTTTTGATTGCTTGGAAGCCTATAGTGGCAAGTTTGACATCTGGCCAAGTTTCAGTATGAAATTTTATAGTTGAGATAATATAAGCCTCTGTAAAATCAAGTAGCAAAATGCTGCCAATTAGTTTTAACAATAACTGGAAAGGGGAATATTGCTTCTGAAATAAGCCTTTTTCCTCTACTTGTTATTAACAAGTGCTGAAAGAGATTACTACTATATAAGTGCAATTTATCTTCTACATCTCCTTGCTATTGATATATAAATAACATAAAAACCAAATCTAATTAAAGTATTTAATAGCACAGGCATAAGCAAAGTCTCAGAATCCACTGGCATACTGCTTTTCAGTAGCACAATCCCGTTCATTTAATTGACCTATTGCAGATTTATATGCCACAGTATTAGAGCAGAATCTGATCCACAGAGCAATAGAATCCTTCTCTGTAAAATTTGGTTTTAAATGTTAAATAGTCAGTGCCACAATGATCAAAAGATTCCACAACAGTAGCAGCATCTCTCTTATTCTGAAATTTTCTTGCTTGTAAACTTCAGACAAAACCTCTTTTTGTTTGTTGATGTGAGCATTTTAACAGGAAACAGGAGTTCAGCTACTAGAAAGCACTTTTTTTCCAACACAAATTTCACCATTGTACTGTGATTGACAGCCATCCCAATGTCTATAAACAACCTACAAGCCTCCCAAATTGACCATTCAGTTCCTGCGTCCAACATTTAAACACTGAGCGGTTTTTGCGCTCAATAAAATTCCTTTTCATTTCACTCTGGGTTGCCATGTCTCTTCAAACAGAGACAGAAAAGCAGTGCTCTGTGTCAGACAGATTTTAATTTTCAGTCCTCATCCATTTGTACAATGTAGACACAAGCAAACAAACCCTACCCAAAGCCTAGCAACCCACAGTTTAAACAGTCAATGCATATGAGTTACGGGATGAAGGCCTGGACCTGTTCACACATGAATAAAGAAGATTAAGATTTTCTTTCAAAGACATGAAGCCTTTTTGACAGCCTGTGTCAACAGCACTGTCTGCCTCTCAATGTGAAACAGTCTTCTATCACAGGTTCCCACAGGGAGGTCTTGCTTATTAGCATGCTTTACACTTCCATTCCTTGTCAGTATTTAATTTAAGAATAAGGGTGCAAAGTTTTGCAAACTCTTACTTACCCACAATGAAAGGATAACTTACTAGAGATGCTGAAAGGAAATACCAGCTAACATGAACACCTACAGGGTACACATTTAAAAGAGCATAATCTAGAAGGAATAAAAAAAAAAAAAAGCAGTGGATACTGTTGTGCTCTCTATTCAACACTGTGAGACTACGCCAGTAAATTTGTAACATCAGAATATCTTTTTTTAGTGGGTTACTTTTGTAGAATTCCCATCATCCTACATTTTAAGTGTAATGTGCTGTTGTGCAGTGTAATGTTTCTGCTGAAATTTCAAACATAAAACCATATAAGCCCCCATCTGAACAGCAACAATAGTATTGCCTGTGTTCATATAGAAGACAGGAAGGGATCTCAGTGTCATCAGAGTCCACTGCTATCGCAGGCAATAGGACATATAATCCTTCTCAAAAAGTGACTGAGAGCCCTCCTAAAATAACACGGTGTGCAACAAAAAAAAGAGCCAAACCCATGGTTTTCAATGAAGATAAAGACAAGGCCTGGCTGAAACCATTTGGATTTCATTTTTCTGAATGAATGACAACACCAAGTCATACTGATGGTATTGTATGGTTTAAAATCAAGATATTCTAAGGCTCCGATTTTGCAAATGTGCTGTTTAGATGAAGAAGTGAGTGATCCCAGTGAAGGTAATTGCATTATGCACATGTAGAACACACGCAGCCTTCAGGATTACAGTTTAAATTTCTCCAACTAAAATTAATAGGAGAAAAACATACTTCCTTCAATGCTGGTATTACTTTGGTTTTCAAGAACAAATGAAAATACTGAGTGCTGTAGTATCTCATTGCTGAGGTAAGACCACAGTTTTGTAATTCATTTAAATATTAAGAATTTATTTTGAAATTATTACAGGAGAAAAAATGTTCAGGGCAAAAAACTATTTTAACAGAACTGATTATATCTCAGTGAAGTAAATAGGAAAAGCTCCAAATTTACCTCGGTACTGGATTTAAAACAACATGATTGAATGAGAACAGTCCTGAAAGCCAAGTCTTAATCTGTATCATGAGACACAAAGTCTTAGGCAGGAAAATTATAGAGATATATTCCCAAAATTGCTAAGATTTTTCTTAGGGTTCTTGCAACTGTATTTTTCAGGATTTTTTTTTTTAATCTTGCAGCTGAAATAAAAGGAAATTAATGCTTTATGGCTCTAATATATAATTCAATGTGAGATACAGAAAAGAGCTGAATGACCCCATAACTAGAAATAAACAGCTGAGGCAAGGAAGGATAACTAGGATTACATGGATCAACATTTAATGCATCAAAAATCTTCCTTTAAAGCTATGTGTGATTCATAGTCTTTAACAAGTGTCTGCGTAGCAGATGCTTTTTAATAGTATTCCTGATCTTTTCCCTGCTGTATGAAATTCATAATTGAGGGTGTGAAAACTAATACAATTGCACTGAAGATGCACTTCCTTTTATCCTGTTTTGGCACATCTGAAATAAATATTCTAGGTTTTGTTTACATATTTTTAAAGTATTACACTTTGAATTTTACAATTTTATTCTAGCTAACATTTATTTCTGTCAAGGAAGAATGTGACTTAGTTCATTGCAGTTATAATTCATAACATAGTTAGCTATGTTCTCAAAGCTACATATTTATTTAACAGAAATAAATGTCTTTTCAAGTTTGAGTTTGCTAAAGTTAAATTTGTCTAGACATCTAGAGAAAAATTACATAGGTCAAAACACAAAGATAAATAAGTAAAGAAGATATACAAATACAGTATGTGTACAAGAGTCTGGATTTTATTCTCTCCAATGTCAGTTATTTATAGGTATGAATTTTGAGAAGGCACAAAAGGTTCTAGAAACAGTTAGGGGCAAGCCTATAAATATAGCATAATTTCCACCATAAAAGATAAAAAAACCCTGAAAAATAAAATGGTTGGTTTGCATTTTTTGATCAGTTGTTTTAAGGTTATAACTCAAAAAAATAATGAAAGAACACATCCAAGCCTTTGTATCTTTTCTTTCCCCATAAAAAAATTTATTCACTGTCTCTCAGGGTCTCAGGATGTAGTCTTTTGTTTTGCTTTGTTTTATTTGAGACAGATGCATTTCTTGGAATCAAACACACTTTTAAGTTTAGATGTACAGTGCATACTGCTTATAAGAAACACTCTCAAAGCGATTTGGGAATCCTTGCATAATTTTACTCACAGGCAGGGACCCATCAGAGCCATTATATTTGTTAACAATTACAAAAAAAGTTCCAAAAAGAGCTAAAAGCCCCTATGAATTGTCAGGTTTTGGAAAAAAAGGAAAATTTTTGTTTAAATTTTCATCACCAAGCAAGCTTCATAACACAGTTTCATTAGCAGAGAAATTTCACAAAACAATGTGAAGTCCCCTTTCAACACGGCTTCCTTGTCCCCTTATTCTTTCCTGGTCAACCTCAGTGGGCTGTGATTTTGCAAGTGGTATTTCTTACCCTTTGGTCTTTAAGCAGCTGAGGGAATTGAGGTTGTTTAACCTTGAGAAGAGGAAGCTGAGGGGAGACCTTGTTGCTCTCTACAACTATCTAAAACCTGAAGGGAGGTTGTAGAGAGGAGGGAACTGGCCTCTTCTCCCAAGTGACAGGGGACAGGACAAGAGGGAATGGCCTCAATCTCTGCCAGGGGAGGTTCAGGTTGGACATCAGAAAAAACTTTTTCACAGAAAGGGTCATTGGGCAATGGAACAGGCTGCCCAGGGAGGTGGTTGAGTCACCATCCGTGGAGTTATGTAAAAGACGTGTAGATGAGGTGCTTAGGGACATGGTTTAGTGGAAGATAGGAATGGTTGGACTCAGTGATCCAAGAAGTCTTTTCCAGCCTGGTGATTCTATGATTCTAATGGGATTCTTTTTTGTCCTTCTCCTAAGTGGAAGGAAGGTCACCCTGTCTCAGTTAACTTCCAGGAGTAAATGTGACCATGTATATAAATTACTTCTCTAAAGGCTTCATGCACTCTAGATCCCTTGACAGAGTAGGCAAGAAAGAAGAAATTTTTTTAACTGTGTGTCTGAATGATAGAAGGGAAAATTTAGGAATATGCAGGATTCCCAAATCCTGGAGATGAGCAGTTGAGAAAGATGGGGCAAAGGCAGTGGTGGATGGGAGGTGGAGGAAGTGTTGGTATTGCTTAACTGTGAGCGGCTCTTCCTACTCATTTTGCCTGGGATGTGTTTGGGAGGCACTAGTATAACCCATAGGAAGAGCTGGTGGCTGCCAAAGGCAAGAATTAGCAAAATTTGTGTGACACTGATATACTCTGGCAATTCCAGATGTTTTGGACTTCAGAGAGAAATCTAAGCCCTGGTCAGGTATCAGGAGTGTGCACCCATACTCCAGCTCTTAAATGCAGAGGCAGCACCCTCTCACACATGTGCCCTCACCAGTAGTTTTTACAGACATACCAGGCTGTCCCAAAGAAACTGAAATCCCACAATCAATCCTACTGTAGCTATATGACACATGAGAGATAAAAGTGTGGTGAATTGAATGTTTGAATTTTGTCTTTTAACTTAGCATTTGTGAAGAGAATGGTTCACAGGGCTTCTTTTTGCTTTAGACCACAAGGAGTACACCTACGCATGATGGAGGTTAAAAAACAACACATCCTGATTAAGGTTTTGGGTTTTCTCAATAAAATAAAAATAACTTATTTTGATACATATTAATGCTAGTGCAGTATCTCATATCTTTTTTAATTCACAGAGTCTCCTGCTCAGGCCATGACCTCCACTGGAGTTCTACAAGTTCCTCCCTTGGCAGATAGGCTATGAGACTGTAGCACTCCTTGGCAACTCCTAAGGAAATTCTGTGTTGGGAACTGAACTATTTCTGCAGCCCCAAAAGGCATCTTGCAGGCAATCATCAGGTTTCAAAGCTGGCATGACATCAAGGTGATCAGGATTCATGCCCGCCAGAGCTAACGCTCCCACAGTTCATAAATAGTATTTCACTGCCCACTCTCAGTGAATATTTTCAAAGGTACTTTTACAAGCAGTCATATTCCAAACATAATTGAAACTAGCCTATAGTTCTAGAATGTGTCCCTGTATCAGTGATGAACTGTGTGGCATCTCCAGAGTGCCAGTTACAGGAACATGATTCAAAATATGAGGCCACTGTGTTCAATTTATAACCACATCACAATTCCGAAACCTTACTTGATGGCATTGGAAGCATGGACCTTCTTTTTGCCTTATTCAGGTTTACTCAGAGTGCGCACATGGCCCAAAGGGTTAGATCTCAGGTAAGCAAGAGGATAAGGATCAGTTAGGTTGAAATTAAGACAGAGAAGTTCTCCACACTTGTCAGTATAAGTTTGGTTGTCCCATGCTCATGAGGGGCAATACATTTCTTCTGAAGATTTTGGTGCAATTATGAACAGTTTTCTCAGGGTGATACCTAAGAAATTATAGCACCTGTAGAACAATGATTTTGCAGAATGAATTTGTATGTTGGACCTAATTCAGTGTTGGGCTTTAATCCGTAATATTTCAAAATTCTATGGCAGAGTATGCTCTGAGATAAAGGAGATTCCCATTTGTCCTGGTACTTGTTACCCTCACCCCTAAGGCAAACAAGACTAAAAGCTGTTGCCTAATGTTTTCATAATTTATACTAAGCTCAATAACCATTCAGTTTACCCATCTTGTTCCTAAGCCTAAAATACTCAGCTTTAAAACAGGCTGTTTTACAGATTTTTACAACTTTATAACATCTGCACCAAATATTGTGGGAATGCTTTAACCCAAGTTCCAAAATTAAACATGATTTAATAAGAGAGTTTTTTATGTTGGTTAAACAACAGTCAGCTATTGAAAACAGATTCATGGAGGATAAACAGCTCTAATATGTGAATTGTTTAGGTTTATTGCACTGTCCTTAAGTATATTTAAATATAAGTTTTTAAATTATTTTACTAAACTAGCTTAGCCTTACAAGTCTGTGTCTGGGGACAGATGGTACAGTGCTAAGCCTCCTGTTAGCATTTTCAAATTAACCTGTTTGAAGAGTAACTCATAAACTGGAACAGCATCAATGGGAAATGTCAAACAGTTATTAATGTATTTATTGGAGAAGTATTCCTGTCTGTAAATACAATTATTTTTAAAATTGCCACTGATGATGATCGACTATGATGAATTTCAAGCTTTTGTAACTATGGCTTCAGATAAGACAAATTATCATATTTTTATTCTAAATTTTGCAGTACAGTCTAGATTTGGTCAGTTTAATACCAGAAAAGTTATTTTAAGTCTCCAAAGAAATACAGTGCAATCTTGCTTTGTCAAATAAAAAAAAATTGTTTCTTTGTCTCATTTTCATCCTGTTCCATGTAAACCGTTTTCTCTGTATTTTCAATGTAGTCTTAAAAAGCCATAGTAAAATGAAGTTCCTGCTCCAGCAGGGCAACTATCTAAACTACCAGAAATACATTGGGTAAAACATGTATGCAGAAGATAGAACTAGCTAATATTGAGGTATAAAGAGAAGATTACTCTTTTACACACTGCACTTTTCTGTAAGCAGCTCATCTGTAGACTAATAAGTGCATAGATCATTTTTACAAAGCATTGCCAGCAGATAAAAAATAAGGAGTAGAAAGGGAGGGATGGGAGAGAAAACTACATATAGCCATTAGCAAGGTATCTCTCGCTTGGAGAATAGGTAAGAGAGCAGATGTCATGCATTTGCTGAAGTGTATTTGCACCTGTTCTCTATAACTAATCCTCACATCCTCATCCACAGCTCTTCATACCTTCACCAGGGCAAAAGAGAATTTAGCTGTGTTGGAAATTTCACACTGGTCTTCATTACTCTGTGAGACAATGTACTTCTTTCTTTTTCAGCAACACTTGGCTCACTAACAGGAGAATGTGACAAAATTTGGGTAAGAAGGAACAGAGCCAACTCTTCCCATCTCTCTCTGCAAGCCTCCTAGCAGATGTTCTGCAGGTAGTGCCAGGGTCCAACTGCCCCTCATGTTAGAAAAAGCCGTTCAGCTCACCAGCTGTAGGCAAGAGCTCTGGTATGACTATTTCTGCTGCCAGCACATTTACTCCAATTAGAACAACTCAATCTCTCCACCTGAGTTAAAGGAGCCAGGACCATAGGAGATGCAGATGCCTTACTGGATAATTGAGACCTGAGCATGGCTAGGCAGGAATTGCAGCTGCCTGGGTTGCACACAGGCACAGCTTTTCTCCCACCAGGGAAGCAGGATCAGTTCAGGCTTCTGAGACAACATCACTTCATGAAGTGCCAAACGCCCAGCAGTGGCAGGCTTCCATCTTTGTTCTCTGCAATACAAAGCCAATGGTCTGATTTCTGCCTCTCCAGAGGCAAGGCTAATTGTCGCCAGTGAATCCGCAGAGCAGCAACAGAACAATGTGTTGAGAGTAGATATCAGACAAGGTAAGAGCAATGGGAGACATATTAATGCTTCTTCTTCTTCAGCCATCAGTAGACATGGAGATTTGAGCAGTTATCTCCCAGAACAACACTGAACCTTACATGGCCATAACAAGCCATAAAAGTGGTGAGCCAAGCCTGACCCGAGCCCATTATCATCATAAAAATAGAATAATCGCAAGTAATCAGGTCCCAGATTAGTACCACTAAAATCTTTGGCATTACCGCTTCTTACAACTCTATCTACAGCATGTACAAGTTTTTGTTTAATACTGACTCACACAAAAGTATATTTGTATTTAAGCTATAACACAAATCCTTCTCCACAGTTCTGAGTTTCAGTCTTTCCCAGTTCCAACAAGACCTTATCATAAATCATTAGATAGAATAGGATCACAGTGTGACTGAAGACAGTCATGAGAAATCTTAAGTTGTTTGGTAGGTTTAGTAGAATAGCAACAACATATAGCTGAAGAATACAGTAACAGAATAATAAAGCCCTATTGTCAGTACTGGAAAAATGAACTTTTATGTGACTAGCCCCACCTTCAACAAAATGTTAACTTTTTCCACAAGTGAAATATTGGGTGATTTGGTTCTTGGGAGTGGACTGAGGTCTGATATGTCTGGTTAGTCTTTGGTGGCTAATTCATTTGGATCCTGAACACCTAAACCAGATGTTTGTATTTAATAGGTCAGTGAGTCTCATAAGCAAGTCATTATTTAATAGCAGAATTGGGTATTTCAACAGCTCCCTCTCCTTTTCCACTACCAACCAGACATAGTGTCACACACACATACTTTTATCACTTGTGTGCAGCATACCGTAGGCATTTAATAGCTTTAAGAGTTGTACATAGAAGACTGATGTAATTTCTTGCAGTTTATGAGAGGTCTAACTGTAAGTTTATAGGATACAAAGGTTTAAGTATTCTATATCTGGGGCAGATTTGGAGGTGAAGCAGAAAAAGAAAGTCATGTTTGGAATATAATACAAGTATGACACAAATACCACAACAGTTACCTGTTAAGTCCTATGACTAATTTAAGTTACGGTTGTATTCATTAAATTGCAGTCACAGCAAGATACTCTACTGAGCCTTTCTTTAAAGTGAATCTGGAGTGAATTTATTAGGATAAGTCTGTGTTCAAGGTCTTTTTCTTCAAATGTTCATTTTCCTCACTGAATTATTTTGGATTTTCTCCACTGTAATAGGGTAGGGTTTGGCCCATCAGATTATTACAAAGATTCCAGCATTTTCAAATACTGGGCTGCACATGAACCTGTGATATCCAAATTTTATGAAGATATCTATTTACCATCTGAATTCAGGTCCATTACAAATAAGTAGAAAATAGTCAAGAAGTGTAAATTTGAATCTTATCAAATCTATCTTGCCCTTTTCCTTCTTTCTAGAAGCTGCCACCTCAAGTTAAGTAAAGCAGAGTTTTCAAAGTAACAGGGTGGAATTGGTCCCAAAACAGCCACAAAAACAAAATAATGACTATTTTTAATACCAAATTTATTTATTTCTTAATGTTATATGGTAAAGTGAAATTTTGAGTGGTATATTTATTCAAATACATATCTTTGTATAATCCAGAGGTTTATAATAGGACAACTTCCTGCTGTAATTACATTTAAACACGGGCTTTTTTAAAAAAAAGCAATTGTCCATTAGTATGAAAGAAAATATAATTCTAGATACATAATTACATTAAAATTCAATATTTAAATACAGTAATATAATTGTAGTAGATAAACATATTATCAATAAATAGTTGAATGTTGAAACAAGTGTTAAATTAAATACAGAATAAATTCATTGGTATCTCCAGCTTCACTGCATGCTAAACATGAGTGGTAACAATGCCTAATTTCCCATTATTTTCCCCCCAGTAAGATTCTATTTTTCAGTTGCTCAGAACTTTGCCTTATTACAGTTGTTCATGCTGAAGTACATGCTGTTTCTTGTTTGCTTCAGGCTGAGTTCTTATAGAATGTATCATCCTAAATGGTTGCCCCATTTCCAGGAGCCGTGATAAGACTCAAATTGAACCATCCATGTAAAAATCCTTCCAGATCCCTCATGAAGGAAATCCAGTATCCTTGCCAGCTGGATCAGTGGCATGAATCTGTTCAGTAGGTATTTACCTACAAAAATCTGTGGCAATTACAAAGTTCATGGAGACAGTACTGGAAAGCACATTGCTATGTACTCAGCACAGTCAGCTTGAGCCTGAAATATGCATGCACGTCCGTGGGAAGTGCAGTTACTCCAGAATGGAAGACAGAAAACCAGTTTCTATCAAACAACCTGATCCAAGGGAAAAGAGAGGCAAGGAACCAAAAGACATGTTAAGAGAAGTGAGAATCAGAAGTTGGAAGACAGGGCCACAGCAGAAGGGAGTAGGAGGGGGCAGAGAAGCAGAAATGGATGTTTCTACAGCCAGTGGTAAAATAACAGCCTTCAGAAATTTGGGAAGAAAAGCAGCAGTCTTGAGTCAGGCGCACAGTCTCCTGGGTAGAAAACTGGTTGGATGGCCGGGCCCAGAGAGTGGTAGTAAATGGAGTTTACTCCAGCTGGAGGCCAGTTACAAGTGGGGTTCCCCAGGCCTCAGTGCTGGGTTCAACCCTGTTCAATGTCTTCATCAACGACCTAGATGAAGGCATCGAGTGCTCCCTTAGCAAGTTTGCAGATGACACTAAGCTGTGTGGAAGTGTCAATCTGCTGGAGGGTAGGGAGGTTCTGCAAAGGGACCTAAACAGGCTAGACTGCTGGGCAGAGTCCAATGACATGAGGTTTAACACGGCCATATGCCGGGTCCTGCACTTGGGGCACAACAACCCTATGCAGAGCTACAGACTAGGAGAAATCTGTCTAGAAAGCTCCCAGGAGGAGAGGGACCTGGGGGTGTTGGTCGACAGCCGACTGAATATGAGCCAGCAGTGTGCCCAGGTGGCCAAGAAGGCCAATGGCAACCTGTCTTGGATCAGAAACAGTATGACCAGCGGGTCCAGGAAGGACTCCCTCTGTACTAAGCACTGGGGAGACTGCTCCTTGAGTACTGTGTTCAGTTCTGGGTCCCTCACCCCAGGAGGGGTGTTGAGACTCTGCAGCGAGTCCAGAGAAGAGCAACGAGGCTGGTGAAGGGGCTGGAGAACAGGACTTGTGAGGAACAGCTGACACAGCTGGGGTTGTTTATCCTGGAGAAGAGGAGGCTAAGAGGAGACCTCATTGCTCTCTACAACTACCTGAAAGGTAGTCACTCTTCTCCCAAGTGACAGGGGACAGGACAAGAGGGAATTGCCTCAAGCTCCACCAGGGGAGGTTTAGGCTAGACATTAGCAGGAAGTTTTTCATAGAAAGGGTCATTGGGCATTGGAACGGGCTGCCCAGGGAGGTGGTTGATTCACCTTCCCTGGAGATGTTTAAGGCATGGGTAGACGAGGTCCTGAGGGACATGGTTTAGTGTTTGATAGGAATGGTTGGACTCAATGATCCAACGGGTCTCTTCCAACCTGGTGTTCTGTGAAATTCTATGAAACCCAGTGCTGTGAATATCAGTTCTAAAATGTGTAGCTGCATGCTAAGTAACAGCCTACCACTGCAACCATGGACAACGTGCATGGCTGAGATCTTTGCTGAGTTCTGAAGTTTCTAATCTTCTTGTTAGCCCTACAGTTGGGGACAAGTATTCGTTCCTTGCTCCTTCCCTCTGTTTGCTGTTAAAAAAAACCCATACAAAATGGAATCTAGAAAAAAAAAGAATCTCCCACAAAAGTAAAAACTTCAGAATTAAGGTTGTTATAAATCTATTATTTGTACTTGTTCATTTTGGCCATCTCTAATGACACTAATGGCCATTTTTTCTGCAGTGTACTGCATGAATTTATGGAATAGAAAATGGCCACTGCATGGCTAGTTATTCTGTATTTTCTCTCAGATCAGTGTATTAAATATAAAAAAGTATGTATTCTGCTCTTTGAGTTCAGTTCTAACATTAGCTCTGTCATAAAACTTCACATATAAGTATGATTTTCCTAAAGAAGTTCTCTTTCAATTTCTTGCAGCTGGTGCTACATTTGGCACTAGGTAGCTACTAAAAAGTTAATAACATTTCATCATCATTGTATGAAGAATCCTATGGCAGAAAAGAGATAAGGGCCAGCTCGATACTGGAGTCTTTTCAGCTTCTTGTAGTATCGGTATTGTCCTTTCTCTTCTTGAAAGCCTCTTTTATTCACTGACACCTCTCATGTTCTGTAAAAATATATCAAGTGTTCCCACAAGCAGAGTCATGCAATAAATCAGGTAGCTAAAGCTCTATAGATGCAGGGCTAGCTCCTGCTCTTGGGATTTCTTTATGCAGGTTATGTTGGCACCATGGCTTTTGGCACCAAGCCCAGCCATGCAGAGAGACATTTGCCTCCCACCTCCCCCTCTCAGACAGAAGTCATCAAGGTGATCCCGTAAGGTCCAAGCATCTGGCATATGGAAGAACAGCAAATTATTGGATGGAAATTGTTGAGCCAGAGCTGAACTAACAGTTGGATCTTGCCCTCATAAGCACATTGCATTCTGTGCACTTAATAGGTCTTGCAATTATCCTGTAATTAAAGAGCACCATAACCTCCATAAGTAGGTTGAATTAATATTACCTAGGAAGCCTTAACCCCAAAAATTTTCAGCTTCTGAGAGCTTGACTTGCAATCTTAACATTCCTGCAATGTAGCTTTCTGGATGTAACAGTCTGTATGAATCTGACAATATGTTTCATGGGTCATTTGCCAGAAATGTTATGAGCTTTGAGTCAACACATTAGGAGTATGGCTTTGTTTCCAGTGGCAAAAGACCAATTTTTAATTTCACTTATTTGCCACTGGCAAAACTACGTCATTTCCGAAATATTTTTTAATTTTTAAAATAAACGTCTAAACACTATCACAATAGATTAAAATATACTGTTCAAAAGACTCTAAGGGAGAACAGAAATAGGAAATAGGAAAAGTGTTAGATATGGGAGAACTAGAAGTTTCTACTCCATTTTTATTTTGACAGTTAACATTTTTTTTTAATATATTCCTCTGTATTTCAATTTAAATGTTATTTTGGGTTTGCACCTACTTTGCTTTGGGCAGGATTTTGTTTATTTGGCTTTATAGTTTTGTATTCATTATATACATTGTTACAGAATAAAACAGCACTGCACCCTATGACGTAGTTTTGATGTTCCTAGAAAAATATGTAATATAGATCAACCAGATTTGGTTGTGCTTAATAAAACATTTGGGCAAAGACAGTTTATAAAGTTAAGAAGTCAGATGATTTTGCCTTTTCCACTGCGGTAGATGAAAAAGATTCTAGCATTGTTTCAGCAGTGGTTGTCATCTAAATTTCCTATGTATGCTATGGAGCATTTCTTTGTTTTTGGAAGCTAAGCTCCCCTAACATGTTACAATTTTTAAATAAATTCTTTGCATTATTGAGGTTTTATTGACACCAACATGCATTTGCTGACAAAAGTACAGTCTATGTTTGACAGATATGCTTGCAGTAAAGTTAACCTATCTAGAGGAACCAGGGAGAGTGTTGATAAGAAGAATAATAAGAATTAAATATTATCTGTAATCAGACTGTAAAAGTAAATCAGATGGTAACTGTAATCTGTAAACATAATTTATTTAGAATAATGAAGAAATACTATTGTTAAGTGTGCACCAGATTTACACTGAGGGTATTAGTATTCACATGATGTAACACCTTCAAGGTGACTGAAAGGCTGCTTTGTTGTTGACTTTGATTACTTGGGTATTGGCATCATCACCTGAGCAGACCTCAGACCCAGAAGTCACTCCCCCAAAAAATAACAAGTCTGTTAAACTTTCTCCAATCTGACTTTTTAATTCATTTTAAGACTTTGCAATTAATTCTTAATTAAGTATTCAATTACTTTTAAAATCTGATGTCTTAACAAATACTGAATATCCTTAAGGAAGATCCATTTCTGTCATTTAAAAAAAATAAATAGGCACTACCACCCTATAGTTAAGGAAGATCAAAAATAACTGGAGGAATCATCTTTTTTTTTTTTTTTCAGTGTGGCGGATAACTTAGTGTTACTGAGCATCAAGGCATCAATAAAAGTGTGCAAGACAGCAAATAATCATAATAAGTGATGTCAGCAATTCTTCATGACCTTCGAATTTTATAGCCTTTTATTTGAAATACATTAATAAAAGAACCCATAAATTAAAACCTGGAACATAATTAACATGCTCCTTTATTAAAAAGGCTGTTTCATGTTTCCATTGAATTTCCATTTCATCTCTTTAAATATCCATTTCATTAATTCAAACATAGACCTAATGTCTCTATGCTATGGGAGAAAATTTACTTTAAACAGCCATCAGAAGTATTTTTAGATTTTATTTAAAGCCCCAGGGAAATGTGTATGATATGCACTTGAACACCAATTTAACTCCTTAAGATAAGCACAGATTTGTTAGTGTTAAATCAGTTTCTAGTAAAAGACTGCTTTTTTGTGCTGATAATTTATGGAAAGATTTGACTGTTATAGCTTCCAGCAAATCCTTACTAGCGTGTCTGTAATCTTACTACACTGAAATTATTACAGATAGTAAAAAACCGCATCATTTTTAGAGAATGTATTGTACCTTAAGGCATTGTGGAATCTTCATCCACAAGAATATTATTTTTCACTTTAGGGAACTTCCAAAACAGTATATGAAGTGGGCTTTCTCTTGCTTTTTCCTAGTGCTCTCTTGTTATGATATAATATGACCTTTCCTCTCACAGGATGAGGCGGTAACAGAGAGATGAAGAAGGGACAAGATTCCCTTATGAGGGTGGGGTGTTTTTTAGCAACTGTGTCACAATTCATTCCATTAACTTGTACAATAATGATTCTGTAGCAGTCCACACTGAAGGTGGAGTGAATGCTTTCTGAAATAAGCACCAGATAAGATTTTTTTATTTAAATAGTACAGTCCATGTTCTCAATGGTTATTAACTAGCATCACTCCATTTGTCTTCAGCTCCACTGTAGTATGAACCAATTTAAGTCTGCATTATTGTGGTCCAGGCTACATTTCCACTCCTGTCCTTGTTCCACTGCCATCCTTGCCATAGCAGTGTGGCTGAGAAATAGCAGAGCAAGCTGCCACTTTATGAAAACCAGTCTACTGCAAACATTTAATGGGGAGCTCCCTCAACAATTCCTTTGTGTAGATAGGTCAGTGTGGCCTAAGCAGGAGGGAATATGAGCTTAGCAGGGGCAGCCTGGATTTCAAGAAGCTCAAACCACTGTGGGATTGCACCTTTGACATACATCAACGAAATTTGTCAGCTGACAAACCTAAGCTGTGGTGCTTTTAGTAAAATGAACCTCACCACCATAAAAAATGGTAAGTGTTTGTCAAATATATAATTGGTCTATAAAGCACTGAAAATTGTGGTAGCTTGAGACATTGACTAATTAGGGCAGATAGATGCAACAGAACTTTTCATGAAATTACTTTTAATAACAGAAAACCGTAACTCCAACTTCAAGATTCCCTGATAGAAGCTTTTAAAAAAAGAAAAAAACAACACCCCTCCCAAAAAACCCAAAAAAACTAAAAAAAACAAACAACGTATCACAGACTTCTTCACTGCACAGATGTGCAGCAGACATGTGCTTTAGTTGCTGAGGCTGCAGTTACAGTCTGCTTTGTAATAGGATCATGAGGAACATGATATGTGGCTGTATCTACCCTGGCGAGTTATGCAGCCCAACATGAGCAGATCTGGAGAATCAAACAGCTGGCACCAAGGACCTGGCTTCCAAACTATCTGTGTTCGTGGCGATAGGGTCTGGTTCAGATGAGCTGTATTCTGTCCATGTGGAACAAATGCCATTGATCAGTGGGGGTGCAGCTCCTTGAGCACATTTTCTGGTTTGGCTTAGTCCAAAAGGCAGCAAGTCTGTGTGCTGGGAGAGCACTTTGGAAGGCTGATTAACAGCAAGCAGGAATGAGTTTTCTCAGGAGTACTTGCTCTCCTGGTCCAAGCTAAAATGCTCATAAACATGCGCCCATATATGAGTATGAATGCCTCTTATGATAGGGCAGATTGCCCTTTCTGGAAACAGAGAGTCCATCAAGGAAACTGGTGGAAGTTGTATGTGTAAAGTTACAGTGGATCTTGATTATCACTCCTTGACTTTGAGATGTGAAACAAAGTTCAGCTTCGACACCTGTAATTGCTTTTGTTAATGGTGTTTTTCCTTTATAGCCAAATGTTATATGAAGCCTTAAATATCCTCTGGTTTATTTCAGGCATTTTGCCTGAGTAAAGACTTTAGGATCAGGCTTAGAGAGTCTAAATTCTTAAGATCCTCTGGGACACGTAAATCATGACTGCATATAACTTGGCTGATTTAGGTGAAAGAAAATACATGTAAGAATGTGTGTTTGTTAGAAAAATATGTATAAAGATATATTGAAAAATCAAGTCCCCTTGTGCTCATGTCATCTACAAAGGTGGGGCACTGCCTGTGAGGTACTTCAATGTTTTGTGTGTTCCTGTAAAACTTGGCCAAGGAGCAAAGGCATTTCAGTTTAACAAGCTAATAAATAGTTTTGAATAACCCACCTTGTGTCTCATAACTTTTGGAATTAAAACATAGAGTAAAGCCAAGGAGGACAGAAAATAAAGAAATGCAAGTCTGCCCTCTGCCTCTTACACTGGAAGGAAAGTAGGCAATAGAGATGGAAATGGTCGCTTTTTGATGGATTTGATGTATTGGCTTTTCTGTTTTCAACACTCAGTAGAAACGGAGCAATATATTCTGTAATATAAAATTAAAAACTTACTCTTACACAAACTGAAGGTCTACAAAAAAAGTGCCATGTGGAACATTTTTCAGGGCATTATAAGTTCTCCACATGTATCTTGAGGCATTCAAACACCACGAGAAGAAATTATACTCTGTCTTGAGATCTACCTTGGAATTGATAGATTTAGTTTGTATTTAACATTTTGGGTGTAGAAAGCCCTTTTCTAGGATTTTTTAATGCTGTTTTGGAACTGCAAGAAAGTCCTCTTGGTGTTAGCATTACAGAGTCCCCAGTTGCCAGATAACCTTAGCTTAGTTGGTATAAGCTAAAACTTTATGATTGATAATCCAGAGTTTAAGATGACAAGTTTTGGTTTTAACCTGTATTTGAGAGGCAATGTTTATTTGTGGCTAGTTTTCAGTGTAGGTGGAATAAGAGAAGGAGATGATGAGGATAACATAATTCAATGGTAGCCCAAATTACGCTGCACTTACTTTGATCTTTAATGACTTGTTTTAGCTACTTCTGAGGAAAACCCTTAGGCTTTTGCATACGGAATACCAGAAATAAATTAAAAAGACTAAATTTTAAATAATAATTTTATACATGAAGCATCATGCCGTGAATAACATCTGCTTTTTAGCTTCAAAAGACACAAGACTGAATTCATACATAAAATTTCAACCAGTTCTTGATGTAGTTCATATAAGAGCACATGAGCACTACGTGACCACTGCAGGCCCATTAAAAAGGTTGAACCTACAAATCATTGGGTGTCTGTCATCTTTAGTAATACCTGAGTGCCTAAATTTAAGGTATGGAATTAAACATGTAGCAAATGAGAATCACATGGGTAACATTTGGAAAATAATTACAATAAGTATGTTGATGGAAATCATCCAAGAAAAGCTTTGGTAAAACGAACCCTGAAGTACATTTCATCTGTATTTACATTTTTAACACTAAAATATAAAGTTTATATTGTTCCCCTTTAGTCCACCTGGGAAATGACGGATATTTCTCTTCTATGTTTCAAAAAAAAAAACCACAAAAAAATAACGATTGGAAAGAAATGTTAAACTGCTAGCTTAAGGGCATAATTTCATCTTGTTTGGAGCAATAATTTTTAATAGCATTAATAAGAGGCGTATATATTGGGAGAATAAATCCACCTGGGCTTGTGTGTCAGACAGAGGTAGGTGAGCTGAGCTGTGCATGTCTTTGTTTATGCGGACTTGATCTGAGCACACATTGCATCTGATAGGCATGAGAACCTCAGTCACAGTCTTTGCCTTCAGTTGCCACTTAGTCCCTGTATAAATAAGATTTTCTTTAACTTAGCTATATATTACTTCAGAAATACATAATATTGATTTATTAAACTTTGCAGATTAATTTTCACTGTGAAAAACATGGGAAAACAGTACTTGCCAAAGCCTTCTTATGTTAATATATTAAAAACAAAAATCTCAGAAGACTATGAGATGTAAGATGAAGGTGATACATTTTTTTATTTATTTATGTATTAGAGAAGAATATCAAACTTTCAAACAAAGGTAAGGGCCTTATTGTAGTAAGCTCTGCACATAGTCCCAGACCTTCCCCTGGAGAAACTTCTGGGTTTTCCATGTGTCCCGGCCACTCACTAGTACCTTCCAGTGACTCAGGCTATGCAAGCACCACCCAGTCAACTTCTCTTCTGCAGCTGTTCAAGCAAATATTAATAAAGTCGGGGAAACAATGGGCAACTTTAGCTAGCAAAATAACATATGGTAGCTCCTTAGCCAGAATAAACTGAGTTGAACCATAATCATGATTTGAACGTCTATATACCTAATGAGATTAGAAGAAGAGTGAATTTCTTGACTGATATCTTGCATCGTAAAGAACACTGCAGCAGAGCAGCAGGGATTTAAGCGGAATAGATGGATGTCTGACTGGAGTTTTCCTATGAATACATAATTGAACATAAATGACCCCAGATGATGGCTACTGAGTCTGGCGAGGCTGGCTTAGCTAAAACAGAGGTCAGACATAGAATAAACTAGCACAGGATAAGTGGTGCAGGTAGGCAATTGTGTCTACCACTGAAGTCAATAGACTTATCAACACAAAGTGGAAGGAGAGGAGATTGACAGACTAGAAAGATCCAAGAAGTGGCATTTTGAGGTTATGGTAGCTGAGGTTGTATCTTTCTGTACAAATTAACCATGCTTTCTTCTGTGACCTAAGCAGATATAATTTACACCTTCAGGAGGTGAAACAGCTAAGATACATCCAGACATGGCTTTAATTACGTGTGCTACTAAATCGCTGTGATTTAAAACATCCGAAGGATTTACACTGAGATTAGTAAGCACAGGCCAAGAGACAACAGAATAGATGACATAATACAAATAAATTAGAAGGTAAATAAACAGAAGTAATTTAATTTTGTGAACTAGCAGTGGCATTATATCTTAATATTAATGCATCCATAATGTTAATACATAGCTAACATTCAGGTAAAACAATTAAAGCTCAATAAGCAACAGTTTACCCTTGAGTATTTTGCTACCATCATTAAGACAAAAATCAGCAGAACAATTATTCCTCTTCACAAAAGGGACACAATTTTATTCCACAAGAGTAATCATCTTCTAATGAACATCTAATTTCTGAATACAATTTAAAACCTCCCAGAAGTGTCCCTGCCTCTAATTCTGTTATGACAGATCCTACATGCACTGAAGAACAAAAAATTCAGAAAAACATCTGAAAAGTTCACTTATGTATCCTAGAATCAAATGCGACCACAGCTAAGGCTGTCAGCACATGCAAGTTTCCTCCAATGTCAGCAGTGGGAAAACTGTATTATGTGAAAATTAAACATAAAATTTGCAAACTAATAGCACCTGATTAGACTCATCTTGATTTTAGTTCTGCATGCATTCAAAGTACCAAATTGTCAGTCAAAGAATCTGCTCCTAACGCTCATGGTTCAGTGTTTCTGAGACAGATATCAGTCTTTGTGCCCCTCTGCTTCCAAAGTCTCCATTCATTTTACAGGGTTTCTGGGACATGAAGTGACAGGACTGCCACCTTTGGACATGGAAAGGCAAAGAGGGTCTCATGACTCCTCCAGAAAATAAGACTCCTACTAGGATAAAGGAAATATTATCTTTCATATTTTTAGACAGAAAAATTCACTGGCAAAGGCCTGTTCATAGCAAAGGTTCCTGTAAAGGTGGATGCACACCAGTGGTAGAAATCAGAACACAGATTCCTCACTTTAACTTAGCGCTCTGCATACTCTGTGAAAAGTTCTGGTAAAGCTTATTAACAATAACCCTGAGGATCCTGGGGTATTCACATGGCCTATAACCACATTTTTAGCTGACCTGTGAGAGTATCCTGAAAACATCTGGAATTTCTAGGACTTCACTGTACTATTGGCTTCACTAAACAGTAAATTCAGCCACACCAAAAGCTGTGTTGAACGATTCTCATTTATTTTCGTACTCAGAGATCATTTCTAAAGGATATCTGAAAGACCATTTAAAAATTTGTTGTTCTACGTTATGCTCCAACACGCCTCATATTTTCCTCTGTGATTTTGTTTTCTTACTTTGTGAAGTAGCTAACATGTTCTCTTAAGGCTGTCATGCCTATTCTTTCTCAAACTTTTTAAAGTTTTCCCCTTTGTAAAAACAAATCTGAAATATTTGGCCAACACTAGAAACTCATCTTGGAATTTGTGGTATACTATAAGAATTTTTTCTTTTTTAAAATTAAGATCATATCAGTGCTGACAATAAATATCAGCATGAGGAACACACATGAAATTAACTCTCTACTTTTGTCATCCTCTGGGACAAAAATAGGATGGCAAGGTCATACCCTTCAAGTATTTCACACCTTTTTGGCACTTTCTGAAGTGATCTATTACTCAGTAAATTGATTTCCTTCCAGTATCAATTTTGAGAAACAGACATTTTGTGGAATTTTTCCCATATTTCAGGAAAGGAGCTTTGTTTCATCTTTATGCTGTGTACGTGCCATAAGAATCACTGTGACAGCAAAACAAGATAGATCCATGCTATGTGAGATAAATGCTATGTTTAAAAGCACTTTGCAACAGATTTCTGTCATAAACAAACTGCTCCCACTGGGCTAAATGTTACATGCACATATATAATGTTGCAGAAAGAAAAAGAAAAACCTCAGACTTTCTTACTGACCAACGGATACACTCCGTATTTACTCAGTGAACAGCTCATAGGAAAGTCAAAAGAAACAAAAATGTGTTTTTAAGTTGCCAAATGCTTATATGATTTTGTGCTTAATAGTGTACTCCGAACTCCCTTATAAATTAAAAGCATCACAGGTAATTTTTCTAACGCACTCGCCAAGCTTTTCTTTCTGTCAGTTTAGATACAGCATTAAAAATCAACTTGAAATATTAGAATAGTTTATGAAATGCAGTTGCTATATTTTTATTTTTAAGTAAACTTATGCCAAAAGGAAAGCTTACACACAGAGCCAGAAAGTCTGAATGAAATAATTTATTACCCCTCAAAAATACACTGACGAGAAATTAAGTTCTGAACTTTTAGTAAAATCTGAAAGGGTTCCCTACAAGAAATTTATTACTCGTGTGCCAGCACTAAAAATGTGATTCATTTCAATTTGTGAAATATTCTTTGATCATAATTGTTACATATATGAATAAGCTGTTTCAAAAAAAACACCCTGAAGGAAGGTCTTGTTTGAGATGGGACTGCACATTGGCGGTTCTGATGTATGATATAAGTGGGTTGGAGCAGTTGGAGAGAAAAGAGAGGCAGCAGGTAATGGGCAAAAGAGGATAGTGTGACATTGAATGCACTAAAATTGATTATAATAAATCTTTTCTGTTTTTAATCAGACATTACAGTGCTCTATCACTGATCAAATTCAGATCTCAAAAGGCTGCATCCAGAAGGCCTGGTTTCAATCCATCATTGGAATGGGGGCATGGGTGAAGGAAGGGTAAAATGAGCTGAACTGAAGATGATGAGATCAGCTTTTAAAGTGCATTTTAATTGTGGTTTAGAATTTATTAACATATAAGTTCAGGGTGTAAACTGTCACGTTCAGAGAGACAATTATGAGGTTATTCCAATCCTTGTTAGTGAAAGTGAAACTGTATCCCAGTAGCACAGTGGAAATCTACGGGCTTGGAAACAAATTATAGTTAAAAAAAAAAGAAAGAGGTGATTGATTCAAATTGCCTTCTGAAAAAAACTCAGAAAATACCAAACGAATACAGTCTTCAGACTGCTCCTCCGAGAGTCTAAAAAAATCAGAAGCTACAAAACTGCAGTGGAGCTGCAGCAAATTTTAATTTTTTCAGCATTAGTGTGATGGCAGAGTACAGTTGCTGAGTACAGGTGAGTATGTTTTTTGTTCATAGGGCACTTGGAGGGAGTGCTGAATTATAGTGCTGTTTTGGGACTAGTGGTACAGTACTCATTGTCCAAGATGCATAATCCATTTTAATAAGATACAAACCACATAAACATTATCACATTAGCTATTAAATGTCTGAGTTTAACAGTCAAGTGATTCAAGGAGATTACAAAACTCATGTAAACTAAGATGGTCCAAAATAACACACTTTTGATGATTTCAGTGCTAATGGAGTTGGAGTTAGCATTCACATCCTAAATTAGATGGGAATTTAAAGATTTGACAAAGGTTTAGGCAATATCTTCTACCAGTGTGTCAGACTCCACTAAAAAATTCAATGGACAGAGAGTTGGAAAAATAAAAAAGATGTCCAAAAGCTCCTTCCAGCCCAAGAAAACACTGCTCTGAGACCAACATTATTAAGACCAGCAGACCCTGACAAGCATGCTGTAACTACTGCCCTCTTAAAACTAAAATTGTAAAACGATTAAAAAGTGATGAGATGTCATTTAACTCATTTGGTTTAGAGATGTTTAAGTACTTGTGAATGTAACTAATGACAGTTTTATATAGTGACAGATTAAGGCCAAGACCCATTTAGGAGCTGCAAATTCTCCATAGTAACAGCATGCTAAATAATCATTGTGAGACCAGCAGGTTTACTGTTATTTACTCTCCTCCTTTGAGTGCATGCTTCCCAGTGCAGGCATTGTTTTGAGTCAAGCAGACTTCACAACTACTTTCTGGTCTCCTCTCTGTCCTGGCTTCTGAATCTGGAAGAGGGGTCCTCTCCCAGCCACCATCTTGCGGAGTAACAGGTCTAAGGAGAGTAAGAATTGGAATCTTCTTTTATTTAGAAGAAGAGAGACTGTTTCCATAATAAAAGGTACTAAGGAATGAGGAGGGAGGAAGAGAAAGAAGGGGAATGGGGAAGAAAAAAGGATTTTCAGAGTTTTAGGCCTTGGAGACAAAAGGATGTTTGATGGCCAGGGCAGGTGTTTCGCAAGATCCTGACATTTTTGTCAACTGAGGTCTTACTTGGTTTTAGCTTATCAAGTGAGCTTTTATCACTCACTAAAACCTTCCTGTTGCTAACTACAGGGGAGGTTTTAAAAACTGTGGAAACCATAAGAAAACAGTTAAAAAACATGGCAAAGCATGCAAGGTAGAGCATAGCGAAAGAAAAATGAAACTCAGAATAAACTACATAGCAGTGTTCTGCTCACTACTTACAAAACTACAAGAAAAGAACAGTTTACAAACACAGAGATCTAAGTAATTGCTATAAAAGCAGTGTATAAAAAGTGCTGTACCAACTGTGATGGGTACATCTTCAAGACTTGAGCAGAAAAGAGCCTGGTTACATCATTACTTGGGAAAAAATGTGGTGTCCAGCTCACATTAAAACTTGCAAATAATATAGCAGTCCATCATAACTGACACATGTTTTTTGAGGAGGTCAAGTGGAAAGAAGTTTAAAATGAAACAGCTGAATGCCATTTCTATCCAAACATAGCTCTGTTTTTTTGTAGTAAAATTTCTCTTAGAAGTATATGCCTTCAATAACAGATTAAATACATCTTTTAGAAGTTTATACTCACAGTGTCACTATGAGCTGTAATAGTTTTTTCACGGAGCTACTACAGTCTTTGCCAGCACATTATTAAATAAAAGGACAGTGTTCAAAAAGTAGCAAACAAGATTCGAGATGTCTACTTGTTACAAAAGAATAATTGTATTAGCTCAGTTATACCCAATATGTAATACAGTTAGATCAAAGCAATTAGCTACATTAATGTGCCCTTTTGACTGATATAATTTGCAATACGCTTCCCATACATACAGTGCCATATACAATAAGTAATTAAGAAAAGTAATTTGAATTGTTGCACAGTCTGGAACTACCCTGAAATGGAACAAGTGTCTCTGTTTTACACAGCAAATAAGGGCATCAACCAACACACAAGTGAAGATGACTTCTATCCTAGAAATCATAAAATAATTTTGAGGAATAAATATTTTTTGAGTTGGAACCAACCAACCTACATCCCATAATGAAGCAAATGACACAAACCCACTTTCCTCCCAACTACATGGGCTGAATAGTGGGACTATCATAAAGCCAAGAAGATCATAAATAGCTCCAGAAAATGTACTTAGTCCAATGTGCTTCCTAACAATGCTTATTTCTTTCTGTTTATGAAAGGGCTGTCTATTTTTTATATAGAGGGATAAAACAAAATAGCTTCACTGCTTTCCTCTTTTTGCAGTCCTCAGTCCTAGCAATGAATTTTAAACAGAAGGCATAGTAGGATAGTGCTTTGGTATTTATTAGGCAGGGAGTGGGTAGAAGAAAGAAAAAATACCTCTCTGAGTATTAGAACTGTAGTACTAGACTTGCAGCAACCATATGTTTGCATGTAGGTGACCTGGCTATATAAAGAAATTGTTATTCAGCAATCCCATGCAATATTTTTTATTCCTTTTGCGATAACAATCGCTTTTTATAGTAAAATAAAGACCTCTCAATGGAATGGGGAGATCAGGACGTCGAGCTCAGGCAAAGCTCTATCCAAGCAACTGGACCTCTGATGTTCCCCTGTGTGATAATTAGAAAGATGTTTTCAGCATAGTCGAACCTTCACAGAACAAGTGGCAACTACTGAGATTGAAGGGACATTTGCAAGCCTCTGGTTAAACTCCAACACGAAAAGAAGCATTTGACTTATGCTGTCTCTAAAGCTCTGTCATAGGTTTTGTGGCTGAAAAGAGGCAACTGCATAACCTACTGATTATGTAATTCACACAGTGTATCAAATGAAGCAAATACAAGCAGAATCACCCCAAATGTGTCATTTATTTTAAAAAGGAAGGAAAGAGGGAGGAAATGAAGGGGTCTTGTTCAGATCTTTGAGAAAGCATTAGTTAATCCCTTCAAGAAGCTACTTTCAAACTGAACATCCTGATGCTTGGAGACATCCTCTTGAACACTCCAGGCATCATTCCAGAAGTAGGCTTCCAAAAGCTGGCATTTAATCCACTAATTACAAGGATCCTGAAATCTGTATTGGGTTTGTTCCTATGGAAGATTGGGCAGGCACAGATACAGAACAATGCTATGTGATGCAAAGCACAGGACGTGCAAAATTGCATTGGACTAAATAATAGCTCTGTAGTCTTTATCAGAAGAGCTAAATTTCCAAAGAACTATTCACAAATATTTAAATTGTTATTAGAGTGATTGATTTTACAGTATATTAAATGAGCCAATGTGACACTTCCCTTAATTAATGTAATATCTAGAAAACAAAATGGTTGAATATGTCACCAAATGACTATCAATAGGATAATCTCTATTGATCAGCACAACAGTGTGATTTAGAAATGCCTTTAGAAATGTCTGCACTACCAATTCTTAAATTTTGCATGTCTGTGCATTATCAGAGCTGTTTTTCTTGCTCAGTGAAAACACATGGTAAGAGGCTAAAGGTTCAGAATGAAACAGATAATTCACACATCATTAAAGCATGTTATTAAGGCCACTGGCCAAATGCCTCTTAAACTTTGACAGGCTTGGGGCATTGACCACCTCTCCAGGAAGCCTGTTTCAGAGTATGACTACCCTCTCTGTAAAGAAATGCTTCCAAGTGTCCAGTCTAAACCTCCCCTGAGGCATCTTTGAACTATTCTCATTCATCCTGCCATGGGATGCCAAGGTGAATAGTTCAGCACCTCCCTTTCCACTTCCCCTTCTCAGGAAACTGTAGAGAGTAATGCAGTAGCTCCTTAGCTTAATTTTCTCCAAACCAGACAAGCTCAAAGTCCTTAGATTCTCTTCACAGGACATTCCTTCCAGCTCTTTCACTAGTTTGTTGCCCTCCAACTGAAATAGTCTCCACACAACTGTCTCACTTGTCCAGGTCTCACTGACTGGCAGTACGACCTTCCAATGTATCAGGCAGTTTTGTGTCGTCAGCAGACTTTCTGAGGATGCACTCTGTTCCCTCATCCAAGTCATTGATGAGTATGCTGAACAAGACTGAGCCTAGTACTGACCCCACTAGCTACAGGTTTCCGACTAGACTTTATGCTGTTTATGACCACCCTCAGAGCTCTGCCATACAGCCAATTCTCAATCCACCTCACTGTTCACTCATCTAACCCACAGGCCCTAAGCTTGCCTATGAGAATACTATCAGAGACAGTGTCAAAATCCTTGCTGAAGTCAATGCAGACAACATCCACTGCTCTCCTTTCATCTACACATATATTTATATCATCATAGAATGCTATCAGATTGGTCAAGTATGAATTCTCCTTGGTGAATCCATGTTAACCACTCCTGATAACCTTCTTTTCCTCTAGATGCTTTGAGATGACATCCAGAATCAGTTATTCCATCACCTTCCAAGGGATGGAGGTGAAGCTGACTGACCTGTAGTTTCCTGAGTCCTCCTTCCTGACCTTTTTGAAGATTGAACTGGCTTTTTTCCAATCCTCAGGCACCTTTCCTGTTGTTCACGATCTTTCAAAGATAACAGAGAGAGGCTTAGCAATAGCATCTGCCATCTCCCTCAGCACCCATAGGTGCACCCAATAAAATTGGTTCTGTGGATCAACTCAGTATGTGTTGGATATGAAAATGAGATTCAATTAGTGCTGGGATAATCTTTGTTAAAGGTATCTTGAATTCTGAGAGTTACTCTGCTTCAGTGTCCATGTATAGTCAGAAACTCACCTAGCAGTTTTTATTCCCTTTTGCTTGAACAGATAGGAATAAAAAAATTAAAAATTAAAATAAAAGAAAAAAAAGAGGAATGAGTGGTTTCCCCTGAACTGTGGGGCTGTGCGAAAAAGTACATGAAAAATCTTCTTGAATAAGCTTGGATCGAACATTGAGATCTCTCACTGCTCATAAGATTTATGGAAGCAGTGGAAGCTTCCATAAGTGGAACCACTATGAAAGAAGTGGTAGAGATGTAAAAGATAAAAGACAAAATTTTATTTTAGCATAGTTCAAATACAGGCAATAATTTTTCTGTGATGACTACAATTTCAGTTGGCAACTGTTAATATTCATGTCAAAATTGAGAAATAGCAGTTTCAATGCTTGCTTGTGTTTCTAAAGTTCTAGTTTTGATAAAATGCCTGTGTTTCATACAGAAAAGTGTCTGAACCATTATAATACAATGTAAGTATGGATGAAGGTACTTGAAGACGTTATTTAACAAATGACTGCATCTGACTTGAGACAAACCTTTTTTAATTACCTGCCAAGATAAAATAAATATAATTTTGATGTTTTTATAAGGGAAGGTCATTTAAAGTCTACCATGATCTCTGTGGAATTTTATTGATAATGGGTATGAAAAGAAGTAGTGTGGTATTCTAGCCAGGTACCATGGGGAATTCAGTAACATGGTATTCAAAAATATTCCATATAGTGATTCATAATATAGCTGTTTTCCATTGTTTCTAGATGTACAATAACAGAAAGGCCACAAACTCTAAAAACCACATTGGCTTAACTTAAGAATAACCTTTTTATCTACTCTATTGTTTACTACTCAGACATTGTTAATTAATAAAAGTTTAAAATCACTAAAACATTCAAAATGAAAAATGTGGAGTATGGTATAGTCTACAAAGTATGTGTAATACCTTCTTTAAAAGCAAGCGGGAATGCACAAATGCCTTGCTGTGAAGCTGGTGTCCACTGTCAGAATATTTTATGTTTAGACTCTGAATAGGAAAGCATATTTGAAAACAGGTCTCATTTAGGTAAAAGCTAATTTCAAATTCTGATATTTGAATAGGCCAGTTTGACACTGTTACAATGCTGAGTCAATGCAATCAGAAGTATACAACAATTGATATACAGCAAACGGACTCCAAGTCTCATTCTTCGGTTAGGTTACAAAAATACAGTTTCGTTTAGTTAAGTTTAGTTTAGTTTAGTTTAGTTTGGAGTTATCCTATTTTATGCCCCAAGGGCCAAGGGAGCCCTTAAAATGAGGCAGGCAAAAACCACAAACTGTTTTGCATTCTTTAAATCTCATGGCATTCATCTAGTGGTTTTTCTCTTGGAATATAAAAGCATAGCCTGAGCCAGCATCACATATGGTATCAGCTGATTTGACCTGTCAAAAATTTCAAAATGTATACAAAAAAAAGATTAAAACCTAATCACTAGCCGTAGGAGAATTTAATTCAGTATTTTAACATTCATATTTAAATGGAGTAAAAGACTAGGAAAAAGGGTTTTTTAAGTATTATTATCATTAGCATAGAAATGCTTTAAATATTAATTTACAAGTTTAAAATATTTTGTAAAAATTCACATTCAATATTAATTTTTACATGCATTTTAGTAAGGCACAAAACCAAAGGAGGTGTGTTTCAATTGATAGGGTAAGATGCCAATGGATGATACTACTGTGAATTGCAATAGCACATCTAGATGAGCTTCAGCCTTAATTATTACTGAAGCTACATAATATTCTGTATTTCATACCTATCAGATCTACTAAAACTAGATATCAACGGACCTGACTTTCTAGTGTTGCACACTAGTTAATATCTGAAAAGATTAGTTGAGCGGTGTACTCACAAGGAACAAAAAGGCCATATCATTAAATATATATATTAAATATATATATATATAAATATATATTTTTTCTGGATGTTCTTGAATAATATCCAGCAACATGCAAGATAACTCATTACAGTATCATGTTGTGTCTGTTCAACAAGCATGTTCTTGTATAAGTTCTGCTGGTAACATAAGTCAGACCAGGCAGGGGAGAGTCCTACAATGAGTAGTTATTATTATCTTCATGTCACAATTTGTTATTCCTTCAGTTTATTCCCTTGCTGTGGAAGAAGCATTACTATTAAGCCCAGCATCTGATCAGTTGGGTGTGGAGATTGGGTACATACCCTTCAATACCCACACTGTATCAGCATGGGTATTTCTGGGATTGCGCCATCAGTCAGATCAGTGTGAAAAAAAGATAACGTTTTTTGTTTGCTGTTTTTTCCTTCATCTTGGAAAAAAAAATGCTTCTTCACTTCCAATTCAGCTCCCATCACACCCCGACAAACTGCTTTGCCAACAAAACTGGGAGGGTAACACTCACCAGGAATGGAAAATCTATCATGGGAGTACAAGGCAAAGCACTACTTCAAACAGAACTCTATAATAACTTTCTAATCTCTAATGAAAGGGACTGTAAGGAAACTCACATTTCATTCTTGTTAAAGCAAGAGAGTCCTACAGAAAGCTTGTGTCTGAAGCTGTGTCTAGCCCACATTTTATTTATGTGGCAGTGGTCCTTGCTCCCTGTATAGGGAATCTGCACTAACTGCTGTGAATTCCAGGAACGAATCTTTTTCTTAATTTCCAGGTCTGTTCTTCATAAGCACATAGTCAACAGTGTTCATTTAGACATAAGATCCTTGGACCTTGGACTGAGCTCCCATAGGCACCAGCGGAAGTCCTGTAAACCAGAGGAGTTTAGCATGTTCATCTGGTAGAGTTTTGAAGCAGCACATTTGAAGGGTAGGAATGTCAATACAAGTGGAGAATGAGCAAAAGGCTGAATCTGAGGATTCTGTGTAGAGCGAAATATCTCTTAGACATGCAATATATCTGACTATTTTTTAAGAATTATTCTGGGAGGTAAGCTTACAACTCCTGAAGAACTACTTTTAAATACTTCTCACAATGGACACAATGTACTTATTGCTTTTACATATGAGAAAATGGTGTTCTTGGTTTATCTGTTGAAAATAGGAAAGAGGCCTTCTATCACAACAACTTCTGAATTGTCTTTGACTTCAATCTGACCATAGCAAGAGCAAGGAAAGTATCTCTTTGGGCAAGGACATTAATTGGCACTTGGTAACCTTATGAGGAATAGTAAATAAAAAAATCAAAAGCTTGCATGTCAAATTACAGAGCACAAGAATGGAAGAAGATCTACACCTGAAGGCCTGGCACTGAATGTAGTCATAATGCATACTTTACAGAGAAAACAAGTTACTCAAACAAGTGACTTCTTTCTACCTTATGGTGTATTTTTTGCATCCTTTCCACCATAGACCGTTGGCATATTAGTAATTAATTTTTATCTCAGTTATTTCCTGTTCTAAAATTACAGCTATTAAAGCAAGGTTAAGCTCATTGCATTTAGCACAAGTCATCCCTCTATCAAGTTGCTTGGAAAAATCTTGTTTGCAACCTCATCTTGTAATAGCAATCTGGTGGCTGAATGGATCAGGGGCTCCTTCCCTTCAGGGAATCATGAAATGAACTGTTCCTTTTCCTGCTTGTTAATTGTAAAGAAGATACTACCATGCCAAAATTTATTAAAAATAGATGGCATTAGCTAAAAAAACAACACTCGGAGATCTCCCAGAGACCCTTTCAGTTAATCTTTCAGAGCACACAGCAAATTGAGCTAAGGTAGTCAGCTTACTGGTAACTAGGTAAACTCCTCTCCTTTCTGCACAAAGAGTCAAGACATTTTTGGAAGTCTGTAAATGCCCAGTGAAATATGCATTATATCTGACTTCAGATGCTCAACCTAATTTTTTTTTTTAAGTTAAAAAAGAGTCAGACTTTATTCCACTAAAAAGAGACAGCTGCATGCTCTTGCTATGATTTTAATGGCCACAATGCAATTATTAAATTTAAGGGATTACATGCAATAAACAAATTGGCAGTAAAGGTACTAGTAGTTTCTTCTCCCTTCTGCTAGGTGATATTATGATCAATTCTTCTAGGCATCTAAAGGAAGCCTCTCCCTTTTTAATTAGTCCCAGACCACTAATGAAACCTGAAAGCAAAAGGTGTGAAATCCTACTGCTGGAAAATCAGTATCAGAGCTCTTAAAGTTTTAGTGGTATTGGTGTACAGCATGTAGTTTGACATTTCCCTTCCCTTCAGTCTAAGAGCTGTATTTCTTTAATCAGTCAAGTTTCCTTTTTACTCTACTTTCATTTAAGGCAGTAAAAGGTGGTCCCATCTGATTGGAAAGTATAGATGGTTGCAAAGGACTTGAAATAAAATCCAAGTTTATTTATTTGTTCATATTCATCACAGCATGTGATGTAAACACAGTCAGTAAACACAGGTGTTCAACATAGAGGACAGTGTATGTTACATTTATACAGGCATATTTGGCATACTTGGGATGAACTTAAGATTCTTTTTCCAAAAATAAACTATTCCTTGTCTGAAAAAGTATGTCAGGCAAGGACAATGAATTCCCACATAAATTCTTCTAAGGAAACAGCGTCATTATTTATGACAAACAACATTGGGAAACTCATACAAATAAAGGGCTTGCCAGTGACAAAACTACTGTAGCTACATTGACTTCTAACAAATGCGGCTATTTTCTTTTAATTTACAGACATAAGAAATGCACCTCAAATCCAAACAGAGCAGAACTCCTTAAATAATCTGTATAACATACATGAACCAAAGCATGAGTAACACTTTAAACACAACATTACAAGTCCTGTTTAGGAGTCTAAAGATACTGATAAGTCCATGACAGGACTGAGGTACATTTAACAGAAGTGCTCCATCCTTATAAATTTACTGAAGTTTTACAGTTCCTGGCAGTATTAGAGAAAATCACTGTGGTTTGTTTTGATGCAGCAAACTGTCTAAACAAAGTACTTCACTGTGTTAAAACAACACAAAAAAAACCCAACAGAAAACAAAAACATCAGTAAACAGATGAGTCAGATGAGTTCACATAAATATTCTGGAGACATAAGGAGCAGGAGTCCAGGTAAATGCAGTGACAAGTGCATTCCCTCTGTGACATCTTGTAGGGGCATTCAGTAAGTTTTGGTAAGACCATCAGAAAGAAAGGATACTTACTCAAACCCAAAAGCCAGACCCTCATGCACACATTATAAGACATTGCTTGGTGTGCAGAACCTGCAAACATCTGAATGTCTAAAAAGGCTTGAATGGGTTGCACTGAGACCTAAGCAATATTCAGTCCATCTCTATTAGCATGCTTGAGGCAGAAGGAGTTGAACATAATCTTCCTCTATCAAGTTAGTTTATTATCCTTTTCCTTACCTATAAAATTTATTGCTCTTGTCTTTCCCAGAACTTATTTTTTCTCCAACTCTATCATCACAGCAATCTATTCTCACCACAGATATAGTAAATGCAATTTGGTCTCTCTTGTATCACGTAATCTATTTTCCATTATAGAAGCAATTGTGAGATCAGAAAGCCCTGACTGAACTCCTAGTAAAGTCAATAGAAGTTCATAGTTGATTTCAAAAGGAGCTGGGGCCAGACAAGAGACTGCAGTTTTACAGAATGTGTACTGAACATTTTGTCTACATTTGGGTTTATTGTTTATTTATATGCAGTGCCTATTTATATTGTATCAGCATTCTATCTTTACAGCCCTCATGCCTCACCCTCCCACCTCACCTCCATATACCTGTAGTGCAATCATGAAATCTTAAATCTACTATGGGACTGAAGTTTATGGAAACCTTCATTGAGTTCAAATGCAAATAGCAGTAGGTTCAGGAACCAGTCTACTTGAAGGTGACTGACAAAAGCCGATGATTTGTTTTCAGGGCTTCTAGTAGTCAGTGATACATTAGCCCTGGCACAAGAGAAAGGTTTCACAGCAGTAGCTGCTGTAGACCCAGTATCACAGAACAGGCCCTGATGACCTAAGGATGTACCTACTGGCCATTAGGCAGTTAAACTTCAGAGCCAGACGCCATCCAGTCTCGGAGAAACAGCCATGTCTAGCTCAAAAAAGCTTTAGGTGTTCAGTAAACCATCTTGAGTCAGTCAACTGAAGGGCAGAGCTCTACACACCTTTGGCAAGAAAAAGTTGCTGAATGGGGACAAATAGCAGCATGCCCCTACACAACGATGTCTGGCATGTCTGATGGCACTTTTACTAGATGGGACAAAGAACTTCCATTTTCAATTAGTCACACAAAACCAATGTGTAAAATAACTTGTGTCTGATAATCTTACAAAGTAAGGTCCCTTCTTTTGTACCACAATGCATGACAGCAAAGTCACTGACCTCAGTGAATTCCAAAAATGGGTATTTCCACAAGTAATAAAAAAAAGTTACCTTTCCAAATTCTAGGTTGTGTTCCCACCTTCATTTTTATTCCAATATGCAGCATAGCAATTAGAACTGTCAAAAGAAATTACTAGGAGGAACATTTTCATTGTAAAAGATCTGGGATGTTCTCATAAGAATTGAGCTATAGTATTAAGAATACCCAATAACATTACCCTCCCCTTTTTTGCATAAAATAAAGCTATCTAGTGATATAAATTAAAATAAGATGGTAGGTTATATTAGATAAATTTGTTCTGCGACACCTTTTTGTCACCTGTATTTCAAACATACTCTGAAAACAAACTGGCATATTTAATAATTCAATAGTGTCAAAATAATGCAATAATGTTGAAAATCCCACAGCCTGCTTATAAAGGATTCAGAAAAATCTAATTATCAGTTCTTTGTATTATCAATCAATATGCCACCATGCAGAATCCTCTGTCTCAGTCAAATTGTCTAGGAAGAAGGCTCACTACTTTGTATACTATTGGCATAGGTCCTGAACAATGTAGGTAGTGAAAATTGCCATATGGTCAACATTAAATGAAACTTGTGCTGCTATAAATCAAAGAATGGTGCTGGCTGTCATCAGTGGAATTACATAATCACTTTCCAGAAGGGCTAAGGGCTGCTACTTGTTTTGTTTTTACACTGGGTTACAGCTTAAAAACTAATTTCCTGACCTCCACAGAAAAAATACATTAACTTGTGTAGAGTGGTAGATTAAAACTCCATCTACCTTCTTATTATTCCCACAATGCTTTATATTAGCTCTAACTAAATCTCATTCCTCTAAAATATGCCAGTGTACCAGTCGCAGAAAGTTATTCTATAGAATAGAAAACTTCATAATGACATGTAAAGAAAGGGAGTATTTTATTAAGCCAACAACTTCAAGGCAATATGAGCAATAAGAAAAGTCTTAATATCCAAATATTTCACCATAGGCACCTTTAATATTATTTTAAAAATATTTTTAAAATGCAAAAATTCTAAGTGTGTTATACTTTTAGAACCCTGTATAATGCATTGGTGAGTGTTTCTTCTCTTTGTGACATAAATATTGCTTTCCACTGCCATCAGTAAAGTGATTTCCTCTTTTGTAAAGTTACAGGATCCCTCACCATGTGAATGACTGTTCCTTCCCCGACAGAAGAAAAAATTGGCACATCTTTGTGCAGAATACACAAAGTAAAGGGCAGTTTTGAGAGCTCTGCAGGTTCAAAAATGGCTTACAGTACCTATTGTCTGTGAGTCAGGTTGTAGGGCTGGGGGAAGGCCTCTCTACAGCATTTTATCATATCAGCATCAAATACATGGCTTTGAGAAAGCATTTCTAAATGCACTCTCACAGCCCTGTCCAGAACTAGAAAGTCGCTAGGCAGCACTGAAGTGTGTGATTACAAGGATAGGAACAACAACCTGCACCAGTAGATTTAACCCGAGACAGGACTATGCATCCTGGGACAATAGCAGGACACCCTCCTGGAACACCAGTGCTGGATGACCACAGAAGTCTCAAAATGCTGTAAACAAGGCAAGAGATCTACAAGAAGAGAGAGGATTTGAGGTGCATCAAAGGATGTCAATAAGGATCTCTCTGTTTCCCAAACTGATCTAACAGTCTCCTTACATGCAGACTTCTGTTCACGGTGATGAAATAGCCTAGTAGTAGTGGCATGGGCCCTTCAGACACATGTGACCAAGCACTTGAGAAAGAGTGGATGTTCATTGTGGAGAAGCCCACCTAGATCCACATGTTAAAAAAATGGCAACAAAAGATGCATTCAAGTATCCATATACACACACAGCCCATCCAGCAGTGCAGAAACACCCCTGTACAAACTGCCTTCGCTCCCCAGCGCACACATACTTCTTTTCTACATGTGAGGCCATCGCCACGCTCCACCAAGGAGAGCTACAATGGCACCAAAGCAGTGCAGCCTACATGCAAAAGGAAGAATGTCATGTGGGAAGCCACATAATGAAGGCAGAGGCCAGGAAGAGGGCAAAGAGGGTACAACACATATATGATTAGAGCAGCTTTAAAGGAGAGAAAGTTGAAGAGCTTGGCACACTGGAATGAAGGAAAATTCAGAACCTTGTGGAGCTCAGGACAGATTTCACGGCCCTTCAGCCTTTCACACTTGGCAAATGTCCACAGTTGCTTCTACCTAAAGGCATTCTGGGCCTGTGGAAAAAACTATTAAACACTTTGAGGTTGTCATAATGTTAACTCACACTCAGCCACATATTCTGTGTGGCTAAATGCCATGTTATTCACCCAACTAATGAAAAAAAGGAAACAAACAATACAAAGAAGAAAAGCCCAGGAAAATCCTCTTATCTGCTAGCATGTGATTTCCTACTGAGAAATATGAACTAATATAAACTGAAATATAATAAAGACTAATAATTTTTCATTGAAGAATGGAGAAGAACAGTACATAAAAATTCACACTAGCCTGTGAGAACATAAAATCCAAGTTTGCTATGGAGAAGATGAAATTTGATGGTTAAGAGAAGTACGATCAAACTTCTCTAATAGTGAAAAAGCATGAAGAACATAAAACAGAACACTATAGTACTCATATGACATCATTGAGTCTGAAATTAAAATGTAGGCCAGTTGTTGGCAAACTAAATGGTGAAAGAAGGGATTTTTACTAGCAGACCTTATGAATGTGTTTCATATAGAAAAATTCAGTTTTTACAAACAATACAAGAAAGTATTAGAATTCAAAGACGCTATTATGTCCAACATGCTAAAAGACAAAGTTTGCTTCTCATATGGCTCATTCTTTCAATGCTAAGATAAAGACATAGACAGACAGACATGCCAAGATAAAACTTACAGTTACATGTATAAGGTGAATCCTACCAAGCAGGAAAATTTTCCTAAAAATGACCCACATTTCTTTGAATAACTTTTGGTAAAACTGAATATGCACAACATCATAAATAAAATTCAAAAAATTCATGACTGTATCATATTGTATCAAAAAAAGCAATTTGAAAAATCAAGACATTTATACTAGTTTATAGTACATTTATAGTAGTTTGTTCATAAAACTCCCATCATTTAATTCCTGAGATCTCTAAATAGTTTCAGGGAAATTGGTTTTCTCTGATACAAAAGCAAATTTGCATTTTGCTTCACCAAATTTTATTAAAAGATAAAGCCAAAGCAGACCATGCCATCACACACATGTTATTCACATGGCTTCATTCTAGGATCCACATTTCAGAACTGAAATGGAGGCATTGCCTGTTGTCCCTTTATAGTTCAAAAGAGAATTGACTCCATGTTTTGGCAATGAATATTTTAAAATCAGCCATTAAACTCTCCAGGATGGGAGTGGTATGGAAGCAGAAATATTAGGACTTGTTTAGGTGATCACTGATTTATGGCAGTGGCATATCTCAACTCTTAAAACAAATAAAATATTTTAAGCTGTCATAGCCTGTCATAGCTGCATTCAGACCAAAAAGTACAGTTGGAAAAAAGGATCTCATCTTCCTCTTGGGAAGGAATACCTTGGGGGCAAAAGGGGAGCGCTTCCTCACTTGCCAAGGTACCAATGAAATACAAATCCATGCAGGCTTGCTCCCTGTGCTGAAAGAAACAAACAGCTATGTTCCACTTCAGTAAGCAAAATATTAAAAACATGAGAATGAGGCTTGGTGGAGTGTGGAGGTGGGCAGAGGTACAACTGAAAGATGTCTTATGCCCCTAAGCACTTTTTGCAAATTGAGATGACTTAAGTTACAGGTGTATCTCTTTCAGTTATCACCCTATCTCTCCCCCAAATCCCATGGTACTTGTAAACTACAATTACTAGGAGGAAAAACTAGCATTGCTTCCCAGAAACACTAAAAAAATGGCATATTTGGATTAGAGCAGCCACTAAGTACTTCAAACAGTATTTAATATGGAGGCAGAGGGAAGGAGGAAAACACATATTCCTAATGGAAATTGGTCCATGTCAAAGTTCTCCTGTACTCTGAAGAAACAGTTTAGAAAGGATTATTAAAACTCTCAGATTATATTTAATAAATGCCCAATAATAAAACTGGATGACTTCCAGTCTCATAAAATGCAAGGACTACAAAAGCTACAACTTCACTGCACAGTGTAAAATCTGCTGGAAACAGCAGCAAGGATAGAAACTATCCTTTAATGTACCAACAGGATGCAGCTGCTGGGAGGCTGCTCTCTGCTAGGACAATTTTGCCCACCAAAGAAGAGAATACTCCAGGTTAAAAAGACAACAGGGTAATTTGGACATGATACTTTTCACAGTTCAGAAAGGAATTGGATTTTTGAACACCAGACTTATTAAGAGCTCATTCCTTGATATCAGTAATCTCTCATTTTATCTCTCCAAAGAGATAAAAACCACTGCGAATGATATTTTCCAACATTTTCAGATTTCTGAATCACTAGTGAAGACAGAAATAGTATTATAAGTATGAAGGATTGTTGAAGTGTATTATACCTACCCGAATGTTGTTCCAGTAGAATGGAACAGAAAATGAGATGCTGCATATTTTTTACATTGCATTAATCATGCCCCAAATAAAATATTCTATATTTCATCTGGGTACAAGAACAAAGAAAAGCTACATTCCTGAATTCCATCTTGCAAACTTTTAAAATCTGCAGGATAGAGTGCTAATTTTTCTTAACTGTGTCAATCTTCTTCTGACATGGCCGAAAGCTGAAAAATGTGTTCTAGCATTTGGACATGGTACTGTTCTCTACAAATGTTTATGTCACAGAAGTGACAGAAGATGATGCTTAATTTGTCATACCGTTAATTTACTTTTTTTAAAGGGGAATAGTAAGCTTACATCTCTATTTTGAGTTTTGGCTATGTTTTTTACTTTAACAGCTTTAACTCTGCCTTTTAAATCACTTACTGTCTTTGCGTAGAGCAGACATGGAATTATAGATGAGGTTAAAGCTGCAGTTTCTCCCAGAAGGTCCATGCATCATAGTACCCCAGACAAGCCCATCAGATGTTTTCAACACATCTTCATAGGAAAATATTTTAAATTCTGTAAGATCTGTGTCCAGATGAAAAGTCAATAACAGCTAATGTGTTCTGGACAGAAATACAGCATCACCTGGGGAGATAGGAAGTATAAGTTGCTGTGGAATCCCAGATAGAGGGTCCCTGACTTTATTAAACCTGGAGTTGCAAGTGTGTAGGTGTTGGATTACACACATCAATAGGAAAAGAATGATTTCTGGATGCGCTTATGGAAAGATTTTGAACTACGGTACTTATCAGGCCCCAGGGACCATTTTGGCAAGTTTTTTGAAATGTACTCACGAATTCCTCGTGCTTTTTGGAGTCAGCTACAATGACTGAACTACGGAGGCTGGAATGAATCTTTGCTGTTTCATCACATGTGATTTCCAGTGCAAAAGCAGAGCTCTTCAGAACAACAACACATGCTCCCTGCAGAGCATGAGTCTTTTCTGTCAGTGGCTGACACATCTCACAGCCTGTAACAATGCTGTTTCAGTAACTGTAATTTTGGGGTGTCCTTGGCTACACTTACATTATTGCAAGGATTCAAAAGGTTTTACATGACCAGTATTTCCTTCTGTTGCTTTGGGTGGCATTAGAAGTCAATGCTACCTGAGCTGAAACAAGATGCAAACAATTAAGATGCGAAGAATGTATTCAAATGGAAAAGATGTTGTTCTGTGAAATAACCGTCAAGCAAAAATACAAGGACTGGCAAATGATTTTCTAAAGATTAGGGGAGGGATTCTCCACCTCCAGACATTCTCAGGACAGATTAGATAAACATCTGTCAGAAATGGTTTAGCTGCAGTTATACTGCCTCAGGGGCAGCAACTAAATGATATCTGGAGACCATTCTCAGCATTATTTCCAATTACACTCCCTCCATAGACAAACACACGTACATTTGAGGGAGAGAAGGTCACTGGAGATAATTGGCAGAGCAGCATTCAAGTAAGGCACAAGAGGAACTATTTATGTTTGTTCCGTGGTCTTTCTTTAGAGTTGTGCTGTAGCAGGTCTTAGTGGGCAAAACGAAGGCTCCTTCTGTCTCACAATTTAGAAGAATATTCCATCACTAAGATCTCGAAAGGTCCATGAATCTACTGAAGACATTGGTTCAGTGATTCTATCTATTTCATACCCAGAAACATTCTTCAGAATTGACTCATAATTAATTATAAGAAAAATAATGCAAAGTTCAAATACAATGCAGATACTACTCATACAATAAAGATACACTAGTTGGAGAGCGTGTCAAATTCTAGAGTAGCACATGCTCTAGAATAGTAATTGTTGAATTGAATATTAATCACCAAAGATCTGTAATCTTCCAACAACCGATATTACGTGTGGAGCTTTGTAGATTAAATTCCATGTCTTGATAAATACAAACTTACACATTTGTATGTTTTGTAAGTGAAAATACCACATGATTTCTTTGCTGATCAAACTGAATTTAAGGTCCAGAACAGTGTTTTCACTGGTGAAGTGTACCAAGATAGGAAGTTTCTATTGACAGTACAAATTAATATTTGTTGTGTGTTGTCTTAAGCAGACAATCCATAGAAAAGAATATCTGACTACACTATTCAAAGTTTTTTTAAAAATCTATCAAATTCTAAATTCTACTTGCTACACTTTAGTTTTATATAAAATGTCAGCAAAGAAAGCAGCAATCAAAGTCATGTCAAAATTCTAACTTACAAAGATATGTCTTCTTTTAAACTGCAACTTTGTTATTAAAGGCAATTAAAAATAGTTTGCCTAATATTTCAGCACTATACCATTAAGGTAATTCTGTCAAACCAGTGGTTGGTTTAAACTTCACTGGATTAAACCCAAATTTTTGCACTTTCTGCTAAAACTGTTAGGCATTGCCTAACTAGATGCTGCCTAATCCAAACAAAGCAGAATCCAGGGCCAGGAGCAAAGGCGCACCAAGCTCTGACAGTCACAGGAAGAGCTGTTTGCCTCCAAACACAAATTTTGGTGCATCTCTTTTGTGGGGAAGCTGCCTGGAACTAGCTACAGAAAGCTACTAAAATAAAGACAACTTGCTGCAGAGAAGTCTAGGTTGCTGCAATCTATCCTAGGGAATTCTTCTGTATTTTAAATTAATAGTTCTTTCAATTAAATGTGAAGCAAGTGAACATATAGTCAGAGCAATGAAACAGTAGTGTCACATATTTGAGTGTGAGTTTCATGTAGTTCATGTACCTCTATGGGTTTAGTTGTTGCAATACACAATTTCCCTTGCTCTTAGCTGGTCACCTCTCTAAGTGAAATGTAAACATACCTGAAGCAATACCCAGACCCGAAGTCTCCCTCGCTCTTTTGTAACTTCTGACTCAGGAGAAAGAGAGTGAAACTGTTTTTAAAATATTGCGCAATTTTTCAAGATAAGTATTTATTCAGAGATTTTTTTTTTCCACTGCATGCTGTTCCAAAAGAAATAGTTTCATTTTAATAATTTCTGTGTATAAAATTTCTTCCCCATTTCTCCATCAGCCACACCTACAAATCCTAGAGCTAGACAAAAGTAGCAAGAAGCCATGCTTTCAGATTTGTAAAATGAAGTTACTTAGTACAAGCAGTATAGAAGGAACTTATTCATATTATTGTATTATTCAAATGAATATTGATACACTAAGATTACTTTTCAGAGTATTCAGAAAAAGTATCAAGGGTGCAAAGGTCTTAAAAGGAAGCTGTGCAAGCTCATATGACAGTAAAAATTCTTTTATTGGCATTTGAAAGAAAGACAGCTGCTTATTAGACAAGCTACATGCATTTTTATGCACTGAGATATGTTTGTGTACTTTTCATTAACAATTACTATTGAGAATTCTATGTCCCTACATCATTGCATTAGTAAATGCTTCTAAAAAGCTAAGATGTAAACATATGGTTAGGAAAGATATATCAAGGCTCTTTTTCCATGAAAAAGCAGTAAATGAGTAGCATCAGCAATGACTCATGATATAACATTCTGAAAAGCACTACATCTACTCTGTTTCATACAACTACAGAGAAGCACATTTCTACATAGCTTACACTGAACTTCCTGTGATTACTTTGAAGTGCCTGGTGAGGAGTCAAAAACAAAACAAAAGAAATCCCCACCTTGTTACTCTTCCCTAACTAACTGCAGCAGCATAAACAAGAACTTGCACAGCTGACTCTCCGTTCAGCTAGGCACTGTGGAGGCAGTTTATTCCATAAGCAACTGACAAATGGAAACTGCTTCCTGAAGCCAGAAAAGGTCAAACAGAAAATGAATAAGGCTACCCGCAGCTCAAAGGTGAAAACAAGTTTATCACACCTGCCTTCCGCATGGCCTTCCCATCTGCTGTTTACACTCCCCAGCCCCCTAAGCCCCGCTGCTTGTTGACTACTAAGTGCATCTCAGCTACTTCATAGAGTTCCTCTGACTTGTTATGCTTCATTGCCAGCTTGTTCACAGTCAAGGTACCAGGTGGCTGCTGCTTCTCTACAATGCAGTGGTTGCTGGGCTGAGTCCTAGCATCAGCCAAGATTACTTGCCATAAGCTTTAGAGGGAGACATGCCAACCGTAAGTGTTAAAAAATCATGACATCATGTCAAAATCACAAGAACCAATATAAAAAAAAAATTACATGGGATTTTCTGTATGTTGTAGTGTGAAAATAAAGTAATGTTTCCATGGTTTTATCCTTTACTTTTCAACTTATAAAGTCTCCCAGAAAAATACCACTGTTCTGGACAGTCCAAAGAAGAACCATATCTCAAAAGTCCAAGTCCTTGCAGCTTTATAACTAGAATCACTCAAGAGTCAAGCCATCCTACCACATTTTGAGATATTTGCATACATTTTGCACTTGTTAAATTATGGGTCATTCTAATGAGTATTGATGGTACCCAGTACATCTGTAACTGAAAAGTTTTCTTCCCTCTGAAGATCAGAAGTAGGATTTATATTCTACCTCTCTGCATAAAGCTTGTCTTGTGTTTCTTCACATGCGATCAACACATAAAACCAGAGACATTCCTGATCAAGTCTCTTTGCATTACCCAGTCAAAACTGTCTTCAGGTTCTTAGAGATACAAAAACATGTAACAATGCACTAATACAGGTTTGGACCTGACCTGCTGGAAAGCAGCTCTGTGAAGAAGGACTGTGGAGACCTGTGGGTAAGTCAACAACAAGCCAGCACTGTGCCCTTATGGCCAAGAAGATTGTGGTCAGCAGGGACAGCAAGGGAGGTTATCCTCCCCTGCTTTGCCCTAGTGAGGGCCCATCGAGAGCACTGTGTCCAGTTCTGGGCTCCCGAGCACAAGAAAGACAAGGAACTACGGGGGAGAGTCCAGTGGAGCGTCATGAAGATGATAAGGGACCGGAGCATCTCTTTTATGAGGAGAGGCTGAAAGACCTAAGCCTATTTTGCCTGGAGAACAGAAGACTGAGAGGGAGGGGATCTTATCAATTCTTATAAATATCTAAAGGGTGGATATCACGGGAATAGGACCAGCCGGTTTTCAGTGGTGCCCAGTGAAGGGACAAGGTGCAGCGGGCTCAAATTGGAGTACAGAAAGTTCCATCTGAACATGAGAAAAATCTGGAACAGGCTGCCCAGAGAGGTTGTGGAATTTCCTTCTCTGGAGATATTCAAAACCTGCCTGGCACCTTCCTATGCAACCTGCTGTAGGCAGCTCTGGTTTAGCAGAGGCATCAGACTAGATGATCTTCAGAGGTCCCTTCCAACCCTGACCATTCTGCGATTCTGTGATTCTACGATTCAGTGCTGTGAAATTCTAATTTCTTTCTCAACTTATTGCAGGCAATCTTAGTTCCACTGAAGTCGATGAGGTTTTTTTCCCCAGGGATTAAATACAGTCGTATTTTCATCCATTAATGGCGTGAAGCAGAAAGAATGAAGAATGAAGCATAAGAATGGAGTTCAGTGAAGCAACTGGAAGATCAAAAAAAAAGCAAACCTACTATACATTTTTCGGTTGTATCAAGGTAAAATATGAAATGCAGTCCAATAAGGAAGAATAAAACATGTGAAAAGGAGATATTAGTTTCAGAAGAATGCTTTACTGAGTACAACTAACTAAATACAGCATATCGGTGATAATGCGCTCTCCTATATGCAAATGAGTCTTCAAGTAAATTGCAAGTACACACAGCGTAACAGTTTTTCTTTATGGATTACAAATTATTTAAGCCCCTTCCTGAAATGAACTTCAATGGACTATATCCATGCGGCTCCAGTATGCTGAATGTTTTACATATGGGAAGTCTACACTATGATGATACATATAGCAAGCAAGTTACCTTCCATTTCATGTGCTCGTAACTCAGAGAATACATTTTCTGTGTATTTAGCACTGTTTGTTTGTGAGAGAACAAAAAAGTTCACACTATGATACATTCATGACAGACAACTAATTTTTATTTCTTTAGCAAATAGATGGTTTGTTATACTGTATTTTTTAATAGTTGCAAGCAATTTCATTATATCATGTCTAAGATACAGGAACCAAGCATACATAATTGAAGACAAAGGAGATCGAAAACACACTTGACAGAATTAACAGGTAAATGAAATCAGTAAAGGCAACTGCCACATCCCTTCATTTAATGCCTGTGCAAAAGCATCTTCTAATGTTCCAAGCACACAGCATAAACCAGTTAGCTCATTTAAACAGCAAATTTGTTTCAGTAATCCATACAGGAAACTAATGCTTTATCATATATATTAAAATCCTTTAAGTGCTTCATTTTTGCATGCATGCTCCATTCCTTATTGATATGTTCCCTTTTTTAACAGAGTCTTTATTTGTTTTAAAGATCAAAGTAGATAAACTCAATGCAAAACTATGTGACATGGGCAACACTTGTTTCTGCCACACTCCCCCATACTCTTTCACTTGCTCCCCCTTCTGACCTCTCTCTGCAGGTGATTATGAGTGAACAGCTAGTTCTCTGTGAGACCTGAATGGGACATACGCATTGGCAGATGTGGGCAAATACTTTAATGTTTATTAATCTAAAAAAGAGTAAAGATTACAAAAATATAAGGAGTAGAAAACCCTAGACAAGTTAAAATACATAAAATCTCTAGGTAAAGTTGATTTTGGTCAGGCAGAGTTTATTTTATCAAATGTCAATCCAAAATAACAGGGGTATAAACTAAACAAAAACATTACAATAAGTTTATACTAAAAGGCGGCAGTTACCCTTCTTTCCTAAGGCCACTGTACCACAGGAAATATTCTGACTCAGTGCATTACAGCATCCACATATCAGAGAGGTTCCACTTATGTACTGCTGATACTAGAAAAATAACTTTATTTAAAATTATTATGTATAAACTAAAGCTAACTTTTATGTATAGTTTTCATCACCATAACCTTGTTTTAATTATACTGTTCTTCAACAATCCCACTGATTTCACAAACCTGTGAAATCAAACAAAAAACACAGAAATTAGGGCTAAAATTTAATAGAGTAAAAGAAAAAAATAATTCTTCATTTGTATTTCATAAGAGTTTCCTATAATGCCAAATTCACAATTAAATATGGAACATTGATCAGTACTTTGATGAACTCTGATTCTGTTTATTTCAAAAATGTTCAGAAGTAAATCACAGCTTCTTTAGTCATATTATTTATTCCAGTTATTAAGTGCTTTGGAGGTTTTTTTCTGCTGCTTCATTTTCAATAGTAGTAACAGATTACATAAAAATGACCAGTGTTTCAAAAAGCATCAAATATAACAAGCAATTGCAATGAACCAGATAAGCTGAAACACCGCTATTTCCATTTCTGATTTCTGTTTTCATTTATGATTGTGTTCAGGTTGAAAACCTTCCCCAAAGCAAAGTGGAAATGTAGCTTTAAGAAATATTTACATAAGAGTGTTGAAATAGATTATTTCACAAATACGGCTTTCCCCCCCTCCCCTACCCATTGCAGTTGTAATATTGCAACTGGACCTATTACATGGATCCAGTTAGAGAACCAGGGTTATAAAAGAAAAAAAAAAAACACCCCGATCATATTTAATTACAGAGCTGTATACATAAAGGTTTGTGTATTACCACAGAAGTCTTTACCTTGCCATTTTTAAAAACTGAAGGAAATGAGGCACAGCAGTTTTGCATTTATTCCCTCCTTTTGAATACACAAATACACAACCCCTCTTAGGGAGATAAAAGAACCTTGGCAGGAACAAACTATTCACATTATCTCCAGCTAATCAATTAAATACAATTGGAACAAGATCTTTAAGTTTCACTTTGCCAGGTAATAAGCCTGGACTTTGTATTGCATACTGTCCTGATATTTAGTGAAAAAAAGAAATAAAAGAAAGAAAACCTTGGGAAATTTTAGCAATAGTTCTTACCCTTTATTAAGCTTACATGTATATTTTTTGTCATTTATGCTCAATGTTTAACTGTTTTCCTTGGAGATACTTCATTTATCAGATATTCAAGCATTGTCACAGTTTGATCTTTAAGTAAGAAATTTGTCTTAAGGGGGTAGAAAAGAAAAGAAAATATATGTAAGCCTGTTTCACTTGCGAAATCTTCTTATGACCACTGCCCAAAAAAACTCAAGAGACTGTGGTGGTCTTAGCTACAGAAGGAAATGGGATGCCAGCAAGAAAATATATTCCATGATACCTCCTATCAATTATGAAATTCCTGATTGACAGGAAATTATTTTAGCAAGATCAAATCTACTCTCAGCTGACATGAGACAGAGAAGAATCAAAGTGGAGATGCAAGACATAAAGGACACCTTGAAGAGGGGAAGGAATTCAGTGTACTTGTCTCAGTCCCCCAGTAAAACAGCTGACCTCTGAGGTCCCTTTGTTTCTGTGTGCACTTCAGATAAAAAATAACTTGGGGTAGACTCTCACTTTTATATCGCTGAAGGCTGATTTCTCCAAAATAAAAGGGTGTAACAATAATTTCAAAGTAGTTATTTCAAGCAGTAAGCCACCACTGACTTACTTGGGGAAAATATCTGAAAAACTACAGCTACAGCCACTTTAAATTTAGCGACATCACACCATAAATATAGATAAATGCTAGAATTAGGGCCAAGACTCAGTGATACATTTCAGAAAGATTAACTGGTGGTTTCTTATAGCTTTGCTGTCAGTTATTGTATTTTATCATCCCACTTAACAGGTTAGGGAAATAACACATGGAGAAAATAAGCATTCCCCAGATCCTATTGTAACACTCACAGTGGCACTATGCATTGCCAAACAACACTTAACAAAAATGAGCAGAAGTCATGTACCAAGGATCAACCCTCCTCTCTTATTCCTCTCCCTTGTCTCCATGTTCAAGGATTTACCCCCTGAGAAGGTCAAAACAGTCACCATAACTATGTCACAAAATCTTAACCATTCCCATTACTGAGCTTTTCCTACTATAATTTTAATTCCTTTTCATGATAAAAGAGGAATTTCTACAGTTTTGGTTTAGAATAAATCTCAGCCTTGAAAAACACATTTACAGCAATAGGATAAGAATGTGTGTTAAGGGTTTTTTTGAGCTTGGAGAATACTGGGCAAAGGAGAAAAAAGAAAAACAGATTTTTTTTCCATAGATCCTTCAGTTTCTGGTCATTTTTGCACCCTGTTATAACAGCAAGCATTGTGCATTTGCTCTGGTTTCTACAGGAATCTGGTCCCTCCACTGAATCAGCAGTGAGGCCAAAAGCTGTTTAAGGCCTTTTTTAATGCGAGTGCATGTTCTCCTTGCTTGATGCTGTCTGGGTCTTGCATTTTGTGGGGTCATCAGTGTTGAAACAAATTGAGTGACAAGGAGGTGTAGAACATGACCAATGTGCTTTGGTAGTACTTGAGGGTTGCTCTTTGAGCAGTGCTGTAAATGACTACACAAGGCACTGCTGAAAGATGACTGGGTTTGACAGCTCGAAAAATGTTGAAGCAGTTAAGTTAAATAAAAAGCACACATAGCTTTGTAGCGAGACCTTCTTTCCCTGTAGTGAAAGAACTCAGCTAGCATGGCAAACAAAAGAACATACAGCATAAATAGATGAGGCCATTAATTTGGTCCTCAGCTCTTTCCAATGTTCTGTACTATGAAGGACGTATGAAATTGCCAGTTCCTTCCAACTGGAAAGCCTGGACAGCAGTCCCCTAGTCAAATAGCTCATTGATACACTTATCTAAGGTCAGATGCATTTCATAGGATGACTGCACCTCACAGTTTCCATAGGGTTATAGTAACTTGTCTTTACTAAAACCCTGAGGGTATTGCTTTAGGAGATTTTAAGGCCAGCTGAATCAGTTTCAGCTCACCACTGTCAGATTCAGATATTCTCCAAAGGTCCTCCTGATTCAATCAGTATAAACATTGCACAGCTACAGGGCTGAGCAACAACACAGGACTGAATTATCTGAATAAAAATGGTCTTTTTACTCAGAGATTTTGCAATAAGATGAGTTCTCAGTTCAGTGCATGCCTTCACAAAGACCTACGTTTAAGCTGGCTTTATTCAATGAATGTTTTGGAAGAGCCAAGTTGAAAAGGGGATGGATTAATCTATTATCAAAACCAAATCAAGTGATTTATTTAAAGATCCTTCATCAATATGCAGCAAATTAGGCAGTATTTCCATTTAAAAAGTTGCAGTTCTTTGCTATAATGGCTATCCTTGTTAATGGGATGTCAATAAAAGCTTATAGTAAAAAAAATCATACTGAATTATAGCTTATAGTTTAGTTTATTCTCTGAAATTCTTTAATATTAGAGAGGGAGGTTTATTATTTTTATTATGCCCTTTTAGACTGATCTTTTAACAGTACAATATTAAACAAGCTATGTTTCAACATATACAGCCTACTTTGTGATTCTAATCAAAGTTGTATCATTATGCAGCTAGTGGAGTATTTTTACTGCAATGTACGTAAATCTATATACGTTAATAGGAATTACATAGTTTATGTTAATATTCCTATTTTGGTAAAAAATTCTAGTAAAGCTAAGTACAGATTTTTAGTCAAGAGCATAGATGATTATCTGTTGAACTCATCTGCTTATCTAGCCAGAGTGGTTTATACAAGACATATAGCTCTGTGGGATTAAAAAAAATAAGGACAGCCAATAGTATTTTCCTGAAAGTTTACAACTCCACTTGCAAATGTTTTTTGAATGTTGCAAAAAATATTTCAAAAGCAAAATATTTATATCACTGTTATTATATACACTGCTGTTTAATAGTGGACATTCACATAGATAAAATTAGTGTGAGCACATTTTGTGCTTTGAAATCTACAGACTTCTATTACTCTCTAAAGTGCAGTAAAGTCTACCAGTATTTTATTAGTACCTTTGTTATGGTTAATATTAATCCAAGCGATCATCACTTATATTTCTCAGGTGTATAGTTTTTAGATCACTAAGGACAGCTGCTGTTTTATTCAAAGGCATCCTGCCTCCTCAAGTACATTGTTTTATCTTCCAAGGACTAAGTTGTGATACTTAAACAATTAGGGGAAGCTTTGCAGTCTAAAATCACTTGAATGAACCTTAGCATAAAAATAAGAAAAATGTGCTTACATGTACATACAGTTATGCACAGTTTCATGGGTTTGTAAGAAAAGAAGTAGCATAAATGCAGACTCATGATCATGCATAGTTTTATCAATGCCTATCATGTAGTGTCCAGGAAAGCAACTAAAATTGTACATGCAGACTGCTCTTTATGAGAATGAATATGCATATTCATAGGCACTAAGGCAAATACCCTGCTGTGATCATCTAGTGCTCATACTGTGATCATTTGACCTCTCATGTAGCTGTATAGAATTCACAGAATCTCCCACTATCATTTGTTTTTTAGAAAGCTCCATCATCTAATATTAATGACTCCGTGTTCATTACCACTCTTAACTTCCGCTTACAGTGCTTAAGACTCCTGATTGTTAAGACAGCATTTCATTTCCCTCATCATAGTATGATGAGTTGATTTTTTTTTTAAATTTAAGTAAGTACCCAAAGACATCAAGTCCTCTCTGAGGCTCATAGTTGAATGCCTCTAGGTAAGGCAAAGTCCTAACAGGGTTTACCAAATCCTGGGTAATTTTTTAGCATCTCCTGAAATCTCTCAAGTAATTCCAATCTTTCCTAATGGTAAGATAACAAACCCACATTTTTCTGCTGATATGATGTGGAGTAATTTGCTACTTAACTTTTTAAGCATTTAAGGAATAGTCTACTGTTCTTTATTACAGCATTATGCAGAGAGCTCACACTGAGATGATCTTCTGTGACCATCCTAAATCCATTAGGTCATTGCTACATTATTTTGCAGCAGAGACAGGTATTTTTTCCTCTGGTGCCACATATATTTCACTTGGTTCAAATATATTTCATCTGGTTATAATAAAGTGCATTTTACTGGAATGCGGCCATGATACCAGGGGATTCATATCATTTAATAACTTCTGCTTGTCCTTCCCACCAGTTATCCAAACATATCAGACCCTAATGAGCCTCATTCATCTACATCTTACCACTAGAAACTATATTTTTTGACTCCTCAGTGAGCCGGCTCTTAATTTACCTAATGTGTGCCCTGATAATTCTCTATGCCATTTTTGAGTTACGGGGTTGTTTCATTTTTTTTATTACACTAAATGCCTTCAAGAATCCAAGTTTACTATGATAATGCCAGTTGCAGAAAAATATATGCTTATGTTTGGAGGCTGTACTAAGAACAGCTTTCTGCACTGGGGGGGGGGGGGGAAAGTGAAGCTTTTACCTTACTACAATGGAAAATTCCCTCCTCCAAAATATTTAGTTTAATGCAAACTTTTACAAGATGAAACCAAATATTAGTCAGTAGAAACAAAGTGACATGAACTAAAGCTTTAATAGTATAAGGAAATAATGGCAGCTTTAGATTTAAGCACATCTGTTATAAAAACAGGAATCTTGAGTCTAGTTCCAAATTTCTCCTCCCTTCACCATCCAACAGTCATTTAATGTCTGGTAGAAATAATGGCAATCTCTATATTTGTTTTGCTATATACAAATAATTAAAAACAAGAGGGCAAATTTCCATGCCTGGAAACCTTTTTCTCTCATTTTCAGACTCAAAAAGTAGTTACAAGAAATGATGCACCTTCGGCTATAGGTTTTACAAGATATCCAGCCAAGACCATCCAAAAGGCCTGTAGACATACTGTTTAGAGGAAGACAATCCTGATTGGTAGGTCAGTTCTGAAGTGAGTATAAAACTGTCTCAAGCTAAAATACCTAGCTAAACACTGGTAGGGAGAATGAACCACGACATATCTTCTTTAACATAAGAAAGCGTGCATTGGAGAGAGATGACTTTTTTTACTCCAGTTGACATTACCACTCGTGTGATATTAAATGAATGATGCCAGTAATTTCCTCCAGAAGATTCATTAATCTGGAATGAAAGTCACCCAGGAGTTGAACCTGGATTCAGTTTTGGGACAAAATCCCACAAATTTATAGCGAAGGTACTATTCATTGGGAAAATTTTCCAACTATAAATATTATGTACTTATTCACCAGACATATAATTGACTAATACGTTTAAGCAACGCCCCATAACTACCATGCTTCCTAGAGAAACCAAAACTAGCCTTGCCCTATACTCATACCCACTGAAAGAGATCTTTCCAGCACTGACATACTCCATCAGAGCAGAACACAAATACAAACAGCTGAATTTGACTGACATAAAAGGAATTTGTTTGTGCTAATGTCATAAAGGTTGCAATCAACAGTTGCTCCTCTAAGCTCGATTTTGTTACTCTTGCTCATACAGAGCAGTACCTGGTTCTAACAAAAGGAAACTTTCACAGCAAAAACATATTCTAGCAGTTAACTCCTCCTTATTGTAAACTCTGATCAAGCAGTTTTCCAAATCTAAGGAACACTTACTTTTTTTTCTCCAATTCTTTCTCCCATCCAACTGTAGAGCAAGTGAGCAAACATGCATGTGGTTGTTTTAGCTGCTTGCCAGGTTAAGCCACAACATACACACATTTACATATTTAATAGAGATTAACTGAGCAGCAAGTTCACCAAGAGTCTACATTATTCACCTATCATGTATATGTGGCAAATGGATTGACTGCAGGTAAGGAACCTTTGCTTCCAAAGCTGTCAGACCTGGGGGAATATGCTGTGCAGGTTACTTGTTGAGTAATGGACACAACAAAGCAGACTTGGGATTTTAGGAAGGAAGTGCATGCCAGGACTATACATAGTAGGTCAAGTTGAGTGATGAAGCTGGTGAAGGGGCTGGAGAACAGGCCCTATCAGGAGCGGCTGAGAGAGCTGGGGTTGTTTAGCCTGGAGAAGAGGAGGCTGAGAGGAGACCTCATTGCTTTCTACAACAACCTGAAAGGAGGTTGTAGAGAGGAGGGAGTTGGCCTCTTTTCCCAAGTGGCAGGGGACAGGACAAGAGGGAATGGCCTCAAGTTCCACCAGGGGAGATTTAGGCTAGACATTAGGAAAAAGTATTTCACAGAAAGGGTCACTGGGCACTGAACAGGCTGCCCAGGGAGGTGGTTGATTCACCTTCCCTGGAGGTGTTTAAGACACAGGTGGACAAGGTGCTGAGGGGCATGGTTTAGCATTTGATAGGAATGGTTGGACTCCATGATCCGGTGGGTCTCTTCCAACCTGGCTGTTCTATGATTCTATGAAGTTACACCAAAAGTCTTTGTCTTTTAAAGGGTCTCTGAAGCTAGTGATACATTAGAAATTTCCAATTAGCCGTATTTGTAGGACCTGTTCTCAAGGCAAAATTCAAGCTGACTCTTTCTAGTCCCCCCAAAGGCTTTATTTCTTCTCCTAAAATGTGGCTAAGAAGTACTCTGATGATTGTAGGTGCAGCTCTAATGCTTCCATCAGTACCCCACCAAGAAGAAAATTATTTTCATCAACTCAAAGAACTCTCACCAAATTTAAGTATTATGGAAGCGGTAAATACTTTCTCCTCATCCCTTTTTTTTTTTGAGAATGATCTCTATGCATCTTCTGAAAAATGTCTGCAGAGAATCATCACACAAGCAGACGACTTCAAGTAGTAAAGGGGAACTGTCTTCAGGATGACAGTTGAGGAGGAAGACACATGAGGCCTTGCCTACAGGTGTTTTAATGAAACTAAAATCATAAAAGAAGTATTAACCCTTGATTATGGATAATATTGCCTTGGCCATTTTCAATCTTCTTTGCTCAGTGTGTGCAAAGTATCAAAGGCAGAATAGAGTTAGCTACTAAATGACAGTAGTTCTCTAAAAAGCATATTTTGATTTCTATTTTTTAATAACAAAATTTACATTCCAAGAGTGAATAATTATACACCTGTATCTCTCTGGCATGTGTCCACAAACTTAATTAAGCATTTAAGCAATTAAAACTTATTAAAGAAAAGGAGACTGTATGCAAAAAAGTAAACAACTTCTTAGAAATGGGGTTTTTCCCTTGTTTAGCATAACAAGTATTTTAAGCTGTAATAATCACTCCTTTATATAACTTTGATTTCCAATTTTGTCAAAATTGGTATGAAGCTTTAAATACTATTGGCTTCCAGTTCTCTCTGGATCTTGTTGATAAAGATACATTTTTAAAATGCTGTCGGAGAGCCTGAAGTCTGATTTAGAAGAACTGAGAATCTAGATCACATTTCCATAAGACAAGATGTGTGCTGCCATATCTGTTTTGCAAATGATGTTTGTTTGGAGATGTTGAGATGCCAAAGTGACCTAATTCTGTATCACTGGATTTGAAAACAGCATCTTTAAACACCTACATGTGACTACATTTGAAACTGTTACCCCCACACTTTTCCATTCATTTTTTGGTAGAATACTAACCAAAAGGTATTAATTTAAAATAAATCAAGATGACTTACATAGCTTCTTTTTTTTTGTGTTGTTAGTTTTCCCACTACCAAAAACTAGCTTTACACCTGGCTGCTATTAATACAAAGTAGTCAAAGAATGTGGTAAATATTATCCTCATATAATTTATTAAAAGCGGAGTCAAAGAACAGGTGTTGCTATTGTAAAGACTAATTTCACAGCTCTTCTGCTCTGACTCATAAATTATGAACTCCTGGGCCCCCTAAACACTAAATCACACATTCAACATCCACACAGATTTATTAATTTAAGGGTGAAAAATTACGTGTAATTCTGTCAGCTGCTCTGCCTACACGCACTGGCATCAGCAAGTCCCTCACTGACTCTCCACTTTACAACTGGGAATTGTCAGCTTCTCTTTGTCAGCAGTAGCAGTTCTGCACTATCTGCTTGCCAATGACACTAGTCTATAACCTTGGATGGAGATTATAACATTATTAATTTTAATAACATTATTAGATTTAAGACACAGGAAGCATTGTTTTGATCAAACATTTTTGTTCTACTGCTTTAGTTATATTAGTAGAAAGATTGACCTTAAAAAGACTGCACTTTTTATAAAGTGCAGCAGTTCACTACAAAGGCTTACAAGTACTCTCGAAACAGCTGCAAATTCCTCTTTGCTACAGAAGCTATAACCTACTTAAGTACAACTTACTTTTATTTTTTCCCTTCACCATTCTCGTGCCATCAGATCCAGGAAAAGCAATTGTTGTTAGTTAGGCAACTATCATCTCTACTATATAGTTGTATGATCAACAATTCTATCTATAATTTACTACTCCTTCACACTGGGCAGTGTGATTCTTGGAAACTTACAACACAGGGTTTTGGATGCTCACAAGTCCTCAGAGCCATGTGATTCAGGTGCAGCAGCTATAAAAGAACCATGGTGTGCATCCAATGTGTCCTGAAACATCAGTCTCCCTGGTCACATAATTAGCACCAATTCTATGTGTGTGCAGCACTAACAGTGCTGGTGTGACTGTAAATTCATTAGAGAAAATACAAATGAAAATTCATATGCACAGAAGAGGACAGGTACTGGGCTCGACCTTCAGGCACCTATGGTGAGGTTTAGCCTGAAGACAAATAAGAGTTTCAGGTGCAAGTAAAACTGGACTTACCAGCTTTAGACTAGAATCGGCTACAAACATAGAAATGCACTTTAACACTGCGCTAGTGTTAAGAAACTAGCACATAGTTTTCAGTATCTCACTATGTAAATTGAAATTTCAAAGTCAAACTCTTTACCTGGCATGATTATTATTAACCATTAGTCTCATGCACAACTCTTCCATTCTGTGAAGAAAGTGGCTTTTTAAATTTTAATTCTGCATGTTTAAAGCAGTTTTAGTAGAATGTATTAAGTTTTCTAAACCTGTTGATTAAATCATCTGTTCTTTTTAAGTATAGCACCTAAAATACATTAGGAAATAGTTTGCATATTCACCATCACAGATCATAATGTTACTATGAATTTTTTACAAAAATACAAACCATTTAATATTTTTAGCAAGATTATTTACAGATGCCTTGTAGGCAGATATGACTTGCTACACTTTGAATGTGCTGCAATTTATAGCACGTTAGTTGTTGTTACTTGTTCTGTCATTTAGGTTACAATCCTGCTGACCTTTACTTTCATGATTAGACAACTGCTTCAAAGAGTGCAGGATATTAAGAATTACTTGTGTAATTAAGAACTTTTTTTCATACGGAATTTAAAGGAATGCAGGCAAAATAGAGATAATGAAGTCACAGGCCAGGGAAGGCAGGCCTTTTCATTTCAGAGCTACTGGGGTTTTACTTGTGGGGTTTTTTTGCCTGTCAATACGTATTTACTAAACACAATATCTATTTCAGCTTCATGCTGCTTCACTGGAACAGCTACTTTAACACATCAGAACAAATTGTTTCACTTAGCAAAGTAAACTGTGGTCTGTGATCATTTTGGCAATGTTCAGTGACTGCAGGAAAGTTTATGTAAAGCAATTCCATGAAGTTCAGCCCTCAAACAAATGAGTAATTGGTACATTTGAGAAAAGCTCCTATGAGCAAACATGGCATCTTCACGGGATTTGATGATACGAAAATGTAAGCTAAAAGTTTGAGGGGTTTTGACATATTACCTGGTCCTAGCAAAAATACTTACATTTGTCTTGATCAGCTTCCACACCTTCACTTTCTGTGTCACTGGGCAGTATCCAAGGTTGATGAGTGAGCTGAAGCTGTTGTAAGAATTCATCCTGTCACAAACAGATCTATTTTAGATAAAATGACAGAGAATGGTTCTATATAAATGCAGACTGTAGCGAACACTCTAGCTTCAATTAATTAGAGAGGAGAAAGCCTTTAATTAAAAAAATCTTACTGTGAAATAAAACTAGAATGTAAGGAATATGTAGGTTCCCTAGAATTTTTTATTGAATTCTCATTAATCTATTCTTAAAAAAAAAGTTTCTAGATAGTTATCTGCTATATCCTCATCTTAGAAATGCAGCAATACAGAAAAAAGTCTTAATGAAGATATTCCATGTCCCTGAAGTTCTTGGAATATGCCTAGACATGTAATGCACACCGTGCTTAAGTAAGGCTTTGACTTTTCAGAACTTTCACCATCTCCAGTCTAGTAAGAACAAGGACCTGAAACTTGACTTCAAATCTATGGCTTTATTGGAGAAGAAGAAAGCCCAGGATGGAAAATCAACAGAGAACTTTTTGTTTCCAAAAGATATCCTAAACCTCTAAGCATTAAAATACGAATGTTTTACACAGTTAAGAATCCATATGCAGCTGAATATATGCTTTATAAAATCTTTTACATTTGCCTCCTTTGCAATATTATGTAAGTATGTATGTGTATACCAACATTTTTACACACACACACACACACACACACACACAGGTATGTCAGAATACACACACAAACATATAAAATACTTTTACAGGCTCCTTTGCAATATTCAAGGTGGAGACAAAACTGGAATGCATAGCTTTATTTTCAAAAGCAGTTCAAACATGCAAGTCCAGTCTCTAAAACAGAACTGGGCTAGATATCATAAAATTACCTGCCAGATTCTTATAAGCACCTGAAAGAAAAGGCAAGTAACAGCCCTCTCCCCTTTTACATCAGCTGAAAACCAGAATCTACATGTTCAAAGTTAAATTGTACAGCATAGCACGACAGCATAGTTTTTACTGTTAGGTTATCTGGTTTAAAAATAAAAACCAGCCTTATTTAAATCCATTCTTGGAAACCTGATGCTGTTCAATTGAAAAATAACTCATTGGGAGTAACTCTGTTACTGTTAGTAATCTACCAAAAAATCCACAAAGCCTGCTGCAGTCACCCAACACTAAACTCAGGAAGAAACCTCAGATCTTATGCAGGTTTTGCCTTTTCAAATGTGCACAGTTCGTGAAGGGTGCTGACTACAGCATTGTATTAGGCAAAATGTTTTGGTTCATGGAACAGGATTCTTGCAGTAAGAGCAAGTGGCTCTGACACTGAGTAGCATTCTTTTTAATGTTCCAAAAACACAGAGCAAAAGAACTGAGGCAGGCAGCAGAACATAAAGTACCTAACCAAAGGAAATATCTAACCACAAAGAGAGTCCTCCTGACATTGAGCTGTGCTCTGTACTCCAGTTACTGGGAAGAGAATTTGTATTAATGCTGTATTCAAATAAGCTGAAATTTCCTGCTGTTGACAATGACAGACCAATAAAGATCACTGGGTAAATAAAGTGATTGTAAAATTCCAAAAGCTCAGAAAACAAAATGGCAAACAAAGGACTCACTAGAATTTTCATTTCAACAGCTATTGATAGCCATCATTGAATTGTGTCACTTTAATGGAACCCATCCTAAAGATAAGCAGGTTTCAACATTCTTTTGCCAATGTACACAAAACACCAAAGAATAAGGCAAATACATAGAAGTATCTCTGCCAAAGGATTTGGAACCATGATTTAGTAGTTTTATAGAGATAATAAAAATATTTCTCTAGGTAGCATTTTCTGCTATAAATCAATTCAACCTTTAACAGAGCTGATAATAAAACACACCTGTTAGAACTTTGTAATATTATGTGTCAAGAGGCAGAAACTCATCTACAAAATCTCAGATCATTACAAGGTTTGAGCATTAAAAAACCTTAAACCATTCTTAACAGCTGATATGTTAAGTATTTGCCAAATTATTTAAGATTTGTGTTATAACAAGATTAAACCATCCTGAGATACAACGTAAACTTTACTAAAACTTAAGACCTCTGAATTGTATTTATCTGTAAAAATTTTGTATTTTAGACTTGTTATGTTACTTTGAAACCCATTACAAACTAGGAAGCGTCCATAAGGTATTGAGAGATATGTTAAGATTCCTCACAAATAAATAAGTGACAGCACGCACACTGTAAATCCATATAGATTCTGAATTCTTTAGTTCAAGCTCCTTATGCTAAAACATCCTCCTAGTACCCATTAACTGCAACATTTTCAACTGACTTATTCTCATTAAATACGTATCAGCTTTGTTCTGCTTAATTCCATTAACACTACATAAGAGTAAAGAAACAGAACTACTTGCAAAATCTTATCATAGTATCTTCTACAGGACCGGCAATGTTGCCCCAGTGTATTTGCATCTAGTGGAATTTCCCGGCTCACATCGTAAGTCTAAGAAGAATAAAGACAATTTTCCTTCTTTTATTTTACTGTTTTCATAAAGAAAAAAAGGATACAAAACCTATTGTGAAAGTTATAAAATAATTTACAGCATCAGCCTTTAGTTTTATATGTTTGTGATCTGTAAAAGTAAAGACAGACAGAACTTGTTCTTCTACTATCCTAGGCCATTTTTGACTTTAAAAAATTTGTCTCAATGATCAGAGAGACGCTGTGACACAAGGAGATAAAATCACATGGCCTCAAGCCAAGGCAAATCTCTAATGTGGCAAAAAATGTCACTGAATAGAGATACTTCCTGGGTACGTTCTACCTAAACCCACCTCTCAGGAACTTCTGTGGGCAAAGACAGCTAAAAATAGCTCCCTTGGTTTCCAGTATAACACTCCAAACACAAGGCTGGGAGCAGCAGATTGGCCAGACCTCTGTCAGCTACTTTTCCACATCCAAGGGTCTTTAGAACTTGACAGAGGAAGGTCTTCAGTATGAATGTGTCATATTAGCAGTTTTCCCCTTGAAAGCAAAGCTAGTTCCAAGACGAGTTTCCAATATGTCAAAGGTCAATTGTGCAGGTCAGGAAAGGATAAATAGGGTTTGAGCTGGGTCACTAGCAGCCAACATACTATTGTATCCAGTAAGTAACAAGAAAGAAAAGAATTTGTCACATGTAGAAGGGATTATAACAGAGGATAAGATCTGCCAGAGGATAAGATCTGCATAGAAATCCTGAGATTTACTACCAGCTTTATTGTGGGCTTGCTGGACAAAACTGGACATGCTATTCTAACTGTAAAACAAGGTAATAATATTGCTTATTTCTTAAAGTATTTGAGACATAGATACATATATTAAAAGTATAACAGGACAATTATTGTAAGACCTATTGGGAAAGTTTGGAACTTCGCAAACAGAAGTAACAAGTCATAGAAAATGAAATGGGACTCATGGTTATTATACCTCTAACTACAAAAAGGTTGCGGAAGGAAACAGTTTTAATTGCTTGTCTTGTTCCTGGAAAGACCAGAAGTGATGGACAGGCTGGATGTCCCTTCATGGAGATGCCGTGCTCATTACAGAGCACTTTCAGAAATCTAGACAATAATTCTAGCTGGTATTACATGACTACGTATCAGTTAAGAATAGAACTGCTTAAAAAGAAAGAAAGAAAAAGAGGAGGAAAGCATTTAGTAGGAAACAATGAAACCCTTCATTTCCTCAGAACATTTTTAGTTAAACATTAATTTCAATTCTTGTTTTCTAATATGTGAGAGATTTCCAACACACAAACACACGCACCTCTCCAAACAAGAGGCAAAGAGATTTTGTTTGTTCAAAAAGAAACTTGTTACAATTACTTTTTATTTCCATAAAATATGGAAAAATATATCAGCCATCAGTGAAGCTAGTTTCAAAAGAACTGTAGTCACCTTCAGTCCTCATGTCTTTAGCTGGATATCCAGTTCTAGGTGAAGAAGCAGGTCAGGTGATGGGACTAGTGCACTGCCATTTAAGCACCAAAATAAGGATTATTTTCCACCACAAAATTTAATTATGATTTCCTCTCTGAATTCTTTAGGGTTATCTGTGCCTTATTTCCTTTCTTTCATAAAAATGGAGGTCATATACCTAATTGCATGAGTATACAAGGTATCAAACCTCAGTTTCCTACAAGCATCTCCAAACAATATTACTATAAATAACATTTTTTAAAAAAACCCACCTCATTAGACGGATAATACATTATGTCAAGTATCATACCCAACAGATTTTTTTAAAACCAGTGATATTACTCAGAAAAAATTATCTAAATGTGTGATATTTTTTCAGTCTTAGAGAAAGCTCTCCAGGCTTTGACAAGTGAAATACAAAGACACTGGTAATAAATGGTGGGAAGCTACTTATTCCACCATTAAAAAATTAGCAATCTAGACATACAGTTACTTCTCAAATCATTATAGAAGGACTGGCATTTCCTGAGGAAAAAACTCACCCTTGTAAGGCATGTACCTGAGATAGACAGCAGAGCTGTTCTTTCACAGGTGCTTTTGTTTCCACTGCCTACACATTAAAGTTATGTTTAAGGCAGCTAAGGTTAGCAGAGGAGAATCCCACTCAAAATTTACAAGGTACTTCAAGACTTTGTTTTAAACAAAGACTAATCCTATAAAAGCCATTAATATGGGACAGGAAGTGTTTATGCTCTGAATCAGCCTAATTAACATGCATATAGTACTGGGCTGATTCAACAATGCTGGACACTTTCCGACTGCAGTTCAGTTTTGCATTTCGAAAAATTTGTCCATTCAGCGATGCCAAAAATAATCATTCCAATGTGTCCAAGAAGAAAAAAAAGAAAAAGCAGACCAAGGAAATATTATGCATTGCCAAGACAGCAGGAAAAAAATACCCTGGAATCATATACGTAAGGTATAGTTGGTTTTAATATTCCAGAAATATGCATCTATTAGAAACAGTAAAGCCAATGAAACTGCTGTGCATCATGCAGGCAAAACCCTACAGAGCTCACAGAAAATCTGGGGGGCATGAGTGCTTCTGTATGATTTCTGTAATAATCCTGACATTCTCTCATCAGTGTCTCTCAAAGCTGAGCAGCATTTCCTTCCTAATTTTCTCATCATTATATTTCAAGTTCTTTTCAGAGTAGTAAGTCACGTTAGGTGTGCTGATGTTAATTCAACATAAAACACAATCTAGTCTTCACATTATTGTAGCTCTTAAACATAGCAAAAACATTAAATTGAAAATCTTACTTCTGATAAACTGCTTCTCTGAGTAGTGACAGTTCCAACAATGTCTCCACTCATTTGTACAGAGAGCCCTGAAGCAGCGCTGTGGGTCCTCCCCATTTGGCTCTTAGATGTCAAAGATCTGCTTCTTTGCATACTAATGATGCCTTCCCTGTTCCCTTGGTTGCTAGGGGTAAGAGGCCGTGACAGCAAGCTATTCGGGGTCACGGGTCTGCTCCCTGGTGCTGATGGAGTTGATGGCCTGTTGGTTTGTGTACTGGACGTTGGAGGCCTACTGCTTGCAACACTGGAGACTTGTGTTCTGCTGTTAGAGGGCAGCGGTGGTGATTTGTCTCCTGGGAGCTGAATGTTCTTCCCCATCTGAGTCAGCACCCGGGGCCTTGGATTTTGGCTCTGTGTAGCTTGAACATTGCCTTGATGGTCAGGCGTAACTACACTATGATGTTGGATATTGGGGCTTCTTGAGAACCTTGCTTCTTCCCATAGTGCTAGGTCCTTCTCAATATCTGTGCACAGACATATAAGCAAAAAAGAAAAGAAAGAAAGAAATTCAGTTTCTGTTTTGATGCTTTAAAGCTCTTACTGATTTTCTCCAATCTAAGCGACAACCAGAAGCTGCACAGAGAAAATATACTCAATTCTTAAAATATAAGGCACCAGGATTGATAGTTCAAATGCTTGACAAACATTTCTTCAAAGTTTTTCACATTAAGATTTTCTGCAAACGCAGCTATCCCACAGGAAAAAAAATATATTACCACTTCATAGAATGTCAATACAACCTATGAAAATTCCTCTCATTTCTTCAAAGTTATTTCTCTGTATCTTTTTCTCAGTTTCTCATTACATTAAACTAAAATGGAGCATTGAGCTAAACTTGTCATCCTCAGCTGCAGTGAACGGCAATCCAAAACAGGTCCAAAGCGATACTTTTGCATCCAGCCTTGCTGTCTGTTGCCCAACCAAAACTCTGGGGGAAATAACCATTGAACTCAAGTACATTTGGATTTGTGATCCTGCTTGGATCTGAATTTAGTGCTCTGGTCTACTGTAAGTGCCACAACAGATGACAGGGTCACCAACATGTAGAATCCAAGCAGAAAAGGTAGCCAGCATTTGGTGGTCCAGTCCCTACCCCTCCCACAGCCATAAGGAATAAGGTCATATTTAAAACCAGAACAGATCGGGGTAGTCGTGAAAAGACTGTTCCAAATCAATTGAAATCATATTGATGCTTCTAATGAATTAACTCAGATACATCCAGCAAAGATAGGTGATGGTAGTTGGAATTTAGGTTAGCATTGCTAACATACTGAAAGTCCTTGCAAGTAAAAATGTCACCCTTAAGGAAAAGTTTACTCAAGTACACAGTCGTTGCGAATTTTCACTCTCACTGTCACATACGACACTGTAACTTAGTTCTGGCACGGACATTTGGTTATCTTTAGAAAAGCAATGCCATTTCCTATTAAACTGTATAAATCACAGTCCCAAAAGCTGTAAATCAGCAAGGCTCTACTGATTTAAACACGCATTAAGTGAATTCATATAAAATAAGCATTTCATTTTTATTTTTATAGCAGTAATTAAGTCTGCAGAGATATAGATTCTAAACTGAATACAGATTTTCTTTCACTTATGTTTACCAGTAAGTATAGAGTCATAGAATGGTGTGGGTTGGAAGGGACCTCTAAAGGTCATCTGGTCCAACACCTTTACAGTGAGCAGGGACATCTTCGACTAGATCAAGTTATTCCAAGCCCCATTCAACCTGACCTTCCAGGGATGGGGCATCTACCATCTCTCTGAGCAACCTGTTAGAATGCTTCATCACCCTCAGCATAAAAAATTTCTTCCAACATCTAGTCTAAACTTCTCCTCTTGCAGTTTAAAACCATTACACCTTGTCCTATTGCTACAGGCCCTGCTAAAAAGTTTTTCCCCATCTTTTTTACAAGCCCCCTTTTAAGTATCAAAAGACTGCAATAAGGTCTCCTTGGAGTCTTCTCCAAGCTAAACAACACTCTCAGCCTCTCTTGATAAGGGAGGTGTTCCAGGCCTTTAATAATTTTTTGTGGCCCACCTCTGAACCCAGTCTAACAGGTCCATGTCTTTCCCATGCTGAGGGCTCCAGAGCTGGATGTAGTACTACAGGTGTGGTCTCACCAGAGCAGAGGGGCAGAATCACCTCCCTGAACCGCCAGCCATGCTTATTCCGATGCCACCTAGGATACGGTTGGCCATCTAGGCTGCAAGCGCACATTGCCAGCTCATGTCTAGCTTTTCACCCACCAGGACCCCCTGGTACTTCTCTGCAGGGCTGCTCTCAATCTCTTCATCCCCCAGCCTGTATTGATACTGAGGGTTACCCCAGCCCAGATGCAGGACCTTGCACTTCACTTTGTTGAACCTCATGAGGTCTTCACAAGCCCACTTCTCCAGCTTGTCAAGGTCCCTCTGAATGACATCACACCCTCCACGGATGTCAACCTCAGCACTCAACTTGGTGACACCCACAAACTTACTGAAGGTGCACTCAATTCGATCATCTCTGTCATTGATGATGAAGATACTAAACAACACCAGTCCCAGAACAGATCCCTGCGGGATACCACTTGCCACTGAACTCCATCTGGACACTGAGCCATTGACCACTAATATCTAGTAGAAATGCTGTATTAAAAATAATGTGCTGTCCTTAATGTCATTTATATGAACACCTTGAAAACACAAAAAAAAGATATATTTATTTCATCTTACTAGTCTAATACAAGATATTCCACACATTTCTAATGCTCTTTAAAGATCAACTTTTTAACAATCAAATGTTTTGCTGTTAGCAAATCTCAAAACATAGTTATTGTTTCTAGAACACAGTTAAGAATATTTCTAATTGTAACCTTGCTGACATCTTAAAATTAGTTATTCCTGTTTTGAAATAATTACATCTTGAAGTACTCTTCCATTGCAGTTGCTTTTTCCAAAAATCAACACATATCACTCTGGAACTTGTATAGTGTCTGGCAAAAATTCAGAGGCCAAAAAATGGCAATGTGGGCTACCTAACTTAAACCAAATGAGGAATATGTTCTTTAAAGATCCAGCTTAGCCTATGACTTTGCAAAATTACAGACCTCTAACTTCCACAAGATTATTCAGTATCCTAAGAAATTATCTGACTATTGAATGATTTAATAAGAGTTAAATAAACATTTTATTCTAGCTCATGTTTCCTTCATCCCATGTGGTAATCAAGTCTGCAGAGAAAGCAATTATTCTAATAATCTCTCCACATATAATTAACATGTTTACATAGTGTAATTGTTTTATTTAGCATGCATCCTCTTTTCTATTTTGTTTCAATATAAGCTTTTCAACCAGAAAATCCCCACACATCTCCAGCTTTCCAGTATTACGTGATCCATAGTAAATACTAGAATTTAATTATGACTTAGGATTTTTTTTAATCCTCTGTCAATGTCATTTAAAGGAAAATAAAATGCAAACAACAGAGCAACACGTAGGCACTTTACTTTCACATCATAAATACCAGAGTAAGGATATGATTCACAATGTGCTTACAAACTGTTTACGCATTTAACAGTTCTTGTGATGAAATACATTCCAGAAGTATCCAGTCACCACAGAATCAGTATAACAAACCAAATCGGCAAGCTATTGGAATTAATTATTGGAAAAGCATATATTCTCTGCTTATGTGTGACATAAAGAAGATACTGAATCTTAGACAAAAGTATCACTGAGCCATGTGTAGTGAGGAAAAAGAAAACTGATTGCTTCAATATCCAATTTTGTAAAAATGCTGCTGGCAAATATCAAGGCACCGAGGCATTTGCTGGCAGTTGATGCTAGTCGCTTATTTAGAGAAGGGTATCAAATTGTGCCTTATGTTAGGAGTGATTTTTACCCATCCCGTAGCCCATAAGGAGAAAGCCAGGTTCCCTAAGAAGGTATATCTTAGACAGAGGACCACATTTTGTCATCACACAGATAACCCAAGTCATAATTCAGGCATTTAAATGACTGCCTAGCACCGGGTAGAACTAATAGGTTCCAGAGAGCTTGGTAAAAGAACTGAAACAAGGAGACTTGCTGATATTAGATACACTTAGACTTTTGAAAATGTACAAGACAAATAAAGCTAAGCAAAACCATGGTATTATTATATGAGCTGCTTCCACGACATGTTTATAGATACCATAATTTTTAGTTCTTGTTTCATTCCAAGCAAAAACTTAAGCTGCAACCGCCCCCAGACAGAAATACAGCAGCTTTCTCTACAGAGGATACAGCTCCCAAGCTTTTCATACCAGTATACTTGGTAAGATGAATTTCCAAATTCTTTTAGAAAATCACAATGAAAGTGCTAAATTCTCTGTCCTACTGTGAATTACTTGAAACAAGGGTTAGATACATGTCATTTCTCCTTCCACCTTACATTCAAAGTCTTTATGTTCCAGTTCTGCATACTTCTCATAGAGTTGGCAAAGCATCTCATAGAGATGGAAAAGCAGCATTCACCATATGACAAATAACATGCCTAATATAGGACTACGACACACAAGTTAACAGACTTCACTTAGCCATGTTTCTCATGAACAAGGTGTTTTTTTCCTGCAAAGCAATCTATTCTCAAATTAAAGGTCCACTGCAGCCTTTTCTTAAGACTACTTAACCGTAGGTAAAGCATCAATACCTCTTTATTGCTTAAATGAAATGTGAAAACAAAACAAAAGTAAGTTATTAATCTCTCAGACTTCAGTATATTTAACACAGCTTTATCACTCTTTAATTACTATATTTACTGTAATTACAGTAAAGTTCATTACATCTACAAACACAACAGTCACTGTGCTGTTTCTCTTCAAAGTAAAAAAGGCAAGTCTGAAGTTTTTACCTATTCTCATCAGTATATGAAACAGCTAATTTTTTCCTACAGAAAAAATCAGCAGATCTGGCGGTGCGAGTGCTGCTAGGCATTTACGTGTGATCCCTTGCTACCATACATACCAGCCAGATGTTTTTCCATGGTCTGAAGTTCTTTTGCTGCTAAGGAGTCCTTCAAGAGTTTCTGCCTTGGGGAACCTCCAGGTCTGACACCCATGGTATCCAGGGTCCAAACTGCTTGAGACTTATACACAAAAAAAGAAAAGGGAATACTTTTAAGCTTATTTTACATTTACACACGTAACAGTTAAGAAAATGATGTCCTCATTTAGAATAGTCAGTCTGGTGCTTTTTATGTAGAATACATAACATTTTATGCACACTATTATGAAATATCAAGTCTTACTTTCTGTAACATACATAGTAGGCATTACATAAAATTAACAGTTCTAAAGTAATTCAAATACACACTTTCACACAAGCTCTTGTTCCACTTTCAGACATGATAATAGGACAAATGCTTCAATTATTTACATCCTGTTCAGTTCCACTTACTTAGTGGAGGTTGCACTTTAAATTGCCATAACAATTGCCACCGTATCTTCGCAAAGCAGCACTTCTTAGGAATATCACATAAGTTCCTCATCAAAATTACCAGTGCTGTTCTATCACCGCAAGTATTCCTTTCAGGAACAGCAACTAAATCATCAGGGCAATGTAGCAGTTTAGAAGGGATCCTAGCAAAAATACCACCTCCCCAGTCAACCTGTTTTCAACTGACCCTTTCGACTGGACCAAGCAGCTGGCAAAGGCAGTTATCCACACAGTGAAACTTATCGTGCAATATTTTGTTTGAAGATTCTTAACACAACATGCATTTTCTGTAGGAGTTCACCAAATATTTACTCTTTCTGCATCCATAGTATTTTCAAGGACATAAGGTGAGCTAGTAACCACGTTTTTCTTGGTACTGTAAAAAATAATAAACCTTCCTAGAGCCCTGTTGCCAATATTGGCAGCCACCTCTAATCCCCACCTTCCACATTAGTGCCTGTTCTACTTTTCTACTTGAAATGACATGTAATTGAAATTACAAGCTTTTTGCTTCACTTGGCAGTCAGCCAGTCAGCACATTTTAGGCTATACATTCCACCAAAAAATGGTAGTTCGGGTTAACTTACATACAGTTTTCTTACGTTTACAGGTAAAAGGGGAGGAAATATGAAGGCACCTGGGAATCACATTTGTTTCAGTTTCTGAAATGTAATCAGAACACTTTTTTCCTAAGCTTCAGTCCTGTTTTATTTACTGCTATTTGGACTAACATTTTTTAATTTGTCATACTCAAGAAACCAAAATTTCAGACAGGTAAAAACAAGGCACTCATTGAATTTTTTTTATACATACATGTATTTTTTAAGTTCAGAATTACATTTTAGAGGATTATGTCTTTTTAAATGGGTATTTTCACTCCAGAAGACATCTGCCCTTGTGTCCACCCCATGAAAGATCTCCTTGGAAGCACCAGCTGCGTGCTGAGCGCAATGCCTGCCAGTAGGGCTGATGAACTGAACTTGTGGGGAGCAGGGCCCCCCTCCTCACCTACATCACAGGGGTCAGATAGGAACCGGGGGGCTCAAGTTTTACAATATGCAACATGATATCAGCAAAAATAAAAACACCAGCAGGTAAGAAGTGAAAAAAAGAGAAAATTTAAGTACATCAGATAATCTCCAAACTAAGAACTTTAAAGGTAAGAAATAATTCTTTTGCAGCTTTATGTACAAAATGCTCTATCTATTTTATGCAATTTGTTTTACAACAGGGAGGTCTCAAGCAAAGTGATTCACGGTATGTAATTCAAACTATTTACTAATATAACTTGCAAGATACACCACTTACTTCCCCAAGAACCTTGATATTAAGTTCTCCAATCCAGTATTGCTAATTGTAGTAAGAATTATAATTGCACATTTTCAGATGGTTTGTTATTAGCTGTGAAAGAGTTGCACTAACCTAATACCATCAGTTAGTGTTTTTACAGAATATTTAAAATTGCAAGTTAAAAATAATTTTTTTTTTTGCTTTATGGGCCTGAATTTCCACATATTTATAAAAGTCAACCTGAATTTGAAAACTTTCATATCAGAACACACTAATTTTGTGTATATAGTATATATATGTAAATACGACTTTAATAATTCATACTACCTCACTGGCACATTGCTGTTGCTCCTGATGCTGCAATGGAACCTTAAAATAGTTCTTTTAATGACTAACATGTTAAATGCTGAACTGTGACCCCAATGCAGCAAATAATTTATAGATTTAGTTAAATACTGAAGTTTAGGTGATTTGGAACTCTCAATTATACACAAATTTGGAGAAGAAATTAAGTTACTTCCTAGCATTGTTCCCAGGGAAAACAGTGGGAAAAGGTAGGAAAATTTCTAACAACTACAATTTAAATCCTGTATCACCAGAATATAGCTGAATTCAACATATATTGATAGCAAGAATTAAAAGCTTAATTCTTCCTTGTTCATGAAACCTCAAGTTACTTCACAAATTGAATTATCATTAAGGAATTTATTTATCACAGAAAATTCATGTGTGTATTTCTTCTAGGAAAGCAAATAAAAAGTTCCAAAGCAGTAGGGAAAACAGGAAAAAATATATATAAACCAAAACACCTTCATAAAACAATTCATTAGAGTATTCTTCCCAGAGTTATAAAGAGTAAAAACCCAAGGCAAATTCATGCAGAAATGTCTTCCACACTTGGAGAACTTTTTTTTTTCCACAATTTGTGTTACACTTGGATTGGTTTGCCCTGCGTGGATAATTTGCAAAGAAAAATATACCTTTTCTATGTGCACAAGCAAGGCAAGATTACTGAATGCAAAGACTCACATAGAACAATAAGCATGAGTCCTATTAGATCCAGGTGGTAGAAGCAGCAACTCAAAGGGTAGACAAAGGTTACTCAATGTGAATTGCCCACTGTGTGTGCCCTCTTTCTTTCTGTTAGTCATCTTAAATTTGTAACTTCCCTTGATACCTTACTTTTCCATTTCTGTCAGAATTTCAGTCCACCTAATTTTTTCCTCATAACACTTCAGTGATTTCTTAAAGCTTGCTAGCCGCATTTTTATAAAACTCACTTACAGAAACATAAAATAGTACTCTGAGTTCACCACGCTGCAAAAATCACAAGAAAAATCTACGCATTTTGCCTAGCACATTTTGTTTCTTTAAATAATTGTCACTAAGTGAGCCCTGAAGTAAACTAGGATCTCTAAGGACATTTTGAATTCTTGCTTCTACTTTGAATCCTTGCAAAACACTTAGGAAGAATGCTGATTCCTCTAAATACTTCAGACTGCTTCTTGCTAGCATTACTGATTTATTCATTCTGCATGCCTTGTTCGGGATTGCACAACACTGAAAATAAAAGTTCTTGATTTTTCAAATAACAACTGTCTTTGTGAAAAATAAAAGCATGGAAAAAGATTTTATTAGAAAAGGTTTGAGGGGAAAAGGTCTAGTTATATAAACTTCCAGATTCTTCAGAAATAGAACAGTACACATACACAGTGTTACAGGAAAATCATAATATAACTATTATATAAATTACATGAACTATGTTGTAGACATAGATTTTGCCTCTCCCTTATAAGTACTGGCATTCAGAATGCATTAGTCTCCACATTGAAGATCTTACATGTGGACTTATACACAGGGCATGAAAAAAAGAAGCCACATAACTCTCTTCTAAAAAAAAACTTATGTAGAATTCTCACTGCTTTATCCCACAATTTTCCTCAAAATGCTTCTCCTCTGAAGGCTGAGGTGCTTCTAAAGAAAATTTGTCAAATATACGTGAGCAAAGAGAAATTTAATTAAATTATACATTTAACCAGCAATAGACTACATTACTTTATTGGAATGCAGTGCCAGTATTAAACATGGCACACCTTGAGCAAGATCATTAATTTTAACATTTAATATCCACATCTGAGTAAATGTCATGAACCAATCTTTCCAGTTTATGAGAAATGTCTGATCAACATCATATTTATTCTATTTTTCCCTCATCTCTTAGATAGCATCTCATGTCTCATAATATCTGAAAATCATTCCAAGTCATGAGAATGTATTATGGTATCAATTATGAAGTAAGTTTACAGGCATATTTCTTACTGGTTTGAAGAATTTGTGGGAATCCATTGCAAGAATGCATTTATCTTCATAGCCTTCCTATAAGAAACCTCAGTTTTATTTCAATATTTTCTATGAAAAGATTGTCAAAGAATAGGTCTCACTGGAAGTCACAAGCAGTCCATGGAACAGACCACTACTCCTTAAGTGCACTAAAAGGCAACAACAGTTTAATCTTTTTTTTTTTTTGGTTTTTGAGGATACACAGCTGCAGCAAACAGTGTTGGATAGCTGAATTCTATTCTGAATTACTAGGCATTATAAAGAGATAAAAATTCATAATCAGCTAGCTACGCACTATTTAAGCAAGAGCTTTATGAGAAAACAAAACAAAACCACACAAAACCCCACAAAAGCAAATGAACTAACTTCTACTGCTTTATGGCTCCTCAGTAAATTAAAGGAATTTTCCAAGAGCTTAGAGAAATAAACCTAGTTGCCTTTGCCCTACAAAGAGGTAAGGTGGGCAGAGCAATAGCTGTAACTGCTCTTCTTGCCTCCTTTTTGCAATATTAGCAACAACAGTAGCCAGCTTCAGGCAACTTTATCTATGTCTAAAACCAGCACAGCCTAAATGATACATGTACATATTGTTTGTACGTTCATAAGTATGCACACACAGCACATGTGTCTAAAAATACTCAGTTGAAGGCTGTACATTTCTGTAGCAAGATTTTGCTAATTAACATAATGATCTTATGTGTTCATTGTATCTTTACTTTTCTGTGCAATTCATTTTATTTGTTGCTCTTTCCCTATGCCACATGTCTGCAGAACTGATAAGTAAAGCAGGGAGCTGCAGGCCCAACCCAGTATGAAAAAGTGGGTTCAGAAACTGCTGCGAAATCTATCATACCTCTGTGTTCACTAGTGCAAAGCAGAAAGGAGATCTGGGAAAGAAGTTCAAAGCAATGGCAACTGAAGTTCTGTGCCTTACTCCTTTAGCCCAATATCTGTAAGCGCTTTGTGAGGTTCTTGCACTCCAAATTCTCAAAGAGATTTAGGACTTGATCTGGAATTCCTTACGTGCCAACTGATTTGATAACTGTGGTCAGAAATACTATATGTTCAGTTTTATTTAGCTTTATTAGCAGCACTTAATCAGCTGCCTGAAAGACTGCAGAACCAGTCAACACTGTCACTTTTCTTTATTCTATAACACTGCTCCTTTTTTGCTTAGGTAACAAAAACTACCCCATTCTTTTCACTTATTTTATCAATACTAAATTGTCCTGTAAACCAGTACTGCTATGGCTGAACAGGAGTTAATGTGTTCTCTAAGAGCTGTCCATAATTTTGCAATAAAGAACTTGTGTCAAGTTATATGCCCTAGAAAAGAAGGCATATAACCTTTAACCTACATTCACATTTCTGATGCAATACAACCAGTGTCAAAATTCTGATTATAAATCTTTCAAAAAATATTTTGTTGCTTGTTATGTTTTCTGCAAATAAAATTCAATTTTATTGAATTTCAAAATGAAAGAACTGATGAAAATATTACCAAGAATAATACTGCATTCTTTTAAAAATATATAAATCAGTCACACATTTTAAATGGGCACCTCTTGTTTACTAGTTTCCAACTAAATGTTAACAAAAAGTTAAATTACAGTTGAGATGGTATAATTTCAATTTTCATACTGAAATTTAGTTTGAATAATTTTGTTCTACTAATTTTGTAAAATTGAATATTATCTGGTGAAATGGGTATTTGACTAACATTTAAGAACATACACAGTACAAAATGACTGCATTTTTAATGACACCTATACATGTAAGTGCAACAACATATGGTTTTGTATGAGATTATAGTAATCTATTTCAAAATATCACACTTCCTAGAATGAAAAAAATTAAACAGTCAGAGAACTAAAATTTCAGAAGGGTTAGGTATATAAACTTTTTTTTCTCTCTAGGATGACTGTCCTGGCAAGCACAACTTTTATCTCCACACAAAATCTCATTTTAATCAAATAATTTTTAAAAATTCCAGTATTATCCATAAGAGCAGATACTTACAGATCCTGCCACTTGAGAAGTACTCTGAAATTCATCAATATCTTCTTTAAGTGTTTCAACTCCGGGTACTTGAGCTGTTGCAAAGAGGTAGAAGACAAGTAAATTGCTCTAATTAAGTAAGCATTATTCACTTTAAAAATAAAATGCCTATAAATTAACTGCTCGGAAGGTTAATGTGGCTCCTGTAAATTCATTGCTTCTCAGTTACATTTCAATGGATTTTCTTTTATGTCTGATTTTAATTTATATCTGATTTTATGTCTGATTTTACTTTATATGCTTAATGCAATGTGGAACAGTCTCTGTAACATGATTAGAGTGACAAGCAAGCTTCCTTCAGCTGCCAAGGTCTCTTGTAGGTTATTCATTATTTTTACTATTAAAAGTAAATACTGTTTGTATTTTATACAAGTGAATAGTGGATATTCAGCTTTAATAACATCAACAAAATGAAATTTAATTACTTGTTAAGCTAATTGAAATACATTTAAAACCCTTGAAGTAAGAAGCGCTGGTCACTTTAGGTAATATTTAAGAGCCATGTAAGCTATTTTTTTGCCCATACTGACATATTTGCAAAAGAACGTGACTTTGTGAGAAGTCTGGAAGTCTTTGACATACACATAATGGCTTAAAACAGAGCTTGTGTACCTATGTCAGAGAAAGCAATTTCCCAGTAACACACTATGGAATTTCACTCTGTCTGATATTCTCCTAGGCACTTATATACTGTTCAAAAGCCGCCTAGAAACATAAGATGCCCAGATCTCTCTTGGGTTCTGCAGTTTCCACAGTACCCTTATTTGTTAAACATCTCAGACTATGCTAACTATAATAACAGAACTATACTGAAGAACGGCAACTATGGTTACCCCATTCATCGCAAACACAACTGTAAGTGGAGGAAGAAGAGGAGGTAATGCATGCTTCTGGTCAAGGACTGTTCAGAAATTGGGAGATGATGTCACAAATTTGCATATCTAGTTCTCAACCCTAATTCCCACATATTTGCATCCTTATTAATTTTTTACCCTGGTCATGCAGTTCCACCTGGAACAGCACTACAAGTATTTCACACAATTCTATTGCTACTGAACATCCTCAACCTCAGAGTTTTCTTCCACATCCAAATGCGTTTTGAACTTTCTACTATATTGGCACTTTAAAGGAAAAAATGTAGATACCTCTTCAATTTTTTCAAGTAGAAACTTTCTTGTTTCTACAGGATAGAAACAGGAGCTGGCTAACTGCATATAATAAAAATAACAGTGACTCCTGTTTAACAGGAAATTAACTACTTATGTGAAAATTGTTTAGTAGAATTTATTTAGCAAATTAAATATTATGTATCACAGCATAATCTGTAGATTGAATAACACAATAGAATAGGAAAGATACATGTACACATTGTGGCATAGTACTATATAATATATAGTTTTCAGTCCAATAATATTATACCAGGTAGGATAACAAAAGAAGCACATCTTTGTCCACACCTCAGAAATATGTAGAGTTGCATACTACACTGCAAATTAACTCATTTTACAAACAGCTTTTCTCGAACAATTTGAAGACTGGTTTAGAAGTTCAGACTGCTACACTTTTCATGTATCCAGTATGAAATTTACTCTCTAACAAATTATTGTATTTTAATTCCTTCTACAAGAATGCACTGACTGCAAAGATCTTATTTGCAATAATGTCTTCTTTTTCTGCCTTATATCATGGTTTTCATGCAAAGGGTAAAGTACTTATCAGCAAAACAAGCTGAAACAAGTGAGACATGGTCCTATGGCACTTATAGGAACTGGAATTAAAACAAACCTTAAGCTTTAGTGATACTATTATCAATATTTTTTTTTAATATGCACATTAGCAGATGACTTCTGTAGTTCTCCCAGTCTGAAAAACAGACTGGAGATAGACAGATGCAGATTTTTACTGGATCAGACATGTTCAGTGTCTGTCTTTTAAAGCCTCATCTGTTTCGCACATCTATCTGTACAGAACAAGAGTAAGGGTTAACAGAGAACTGATCTACGAGACAAACCTGAAAGGTTTGGCATCTACAAGAGAAGTCTGCTGTGCGGTCACCAAAGCTGCTGCTTCTAATCAAAATCAAGAACCTAACCATTAAATTCTTCCCTTAGTTCTTTCCTGTGAACTGGTCCAACGGGAAAGAAAAACAGTTTTGAGAGGTATATTTTAGTACAGTAAAAAGAAACTGCAGCATTAAAGTGTCTTGTGTTCTTCAGTCTTGAGACTTGATTCCCATCTCTCATTTTTACTACTTAGATCAAACACAACCCTGTTCAATTTCGCAGGATTATACTAGAAGGAAATCAGTGTAGTGGTTAATTAGAACCAGATCCAAAATGACAGTGGAGTCAGTATAATGCCTGCTACTGCAGATGATCTTTTTACATGAGCTATTACATTGACTTCTTTAGGTAAAACTGCTTTAGTAAGGCTCATTTATCAGGGCTGTTAGATCAGATGTGCTGTCAATTATATCTGAACCTATTTAATCTAAAATCCACTCCAGATCTAACAACTTAACAATTTCTAACTAACCTAGAAACAGATCATTATCTAAAGAAAGCTACACTCAACTTTGCTGTGCATCAGCACCTTGCTTGCGCATTCTTGAATGGATGGTTTACATCAGCACTTCCCATAGTTTTCTCTTGGTAAGGTCATTGGTACATAAATAAGAGTAGAAAACAAATTCAAATAAATCCAGTAACTGAAACCAGTTAGTCACTTTTTCATGATATAGTACAATTTTAAGAGGATGAAATGAAAAATGTCATATGACATGATGCCTTGGTTACTTAGCATTTTCTAACAATATCTTTAGGAGTCTCTTCTATCACCTTCACAGACATAGTATTTATTGAAAATACATATCAGATGCACAGAAAACAACATAGATGTTGCATTTATAGTAAATATTGATGGAATGGGCAGCTGCCCGAGTTCCCTGCCTGTTTGTAGTCTCTGCCTACTTGTAAAATCCAGCTGTGCTTTTTTTTCTTTAAATTAAAATGTGTTACCAGCCAATATTTTAGGAAAAAAATATTTTGAAAGGTTGAACACTTCTGAGAGCGCCTCTTGACAGAAATTTGGCAGTACCTCACAGATGATCTCAGTCCTTTTATTCCAGGAGTTTTGTCGTTTTCTAGATATATGACTAATGGGTTCATGTATATGCATAGACATGAGATAGATGTGTTTATAACAACATGAGTGGCATTGTCCCACCTATTCATCTATGTTTTACTCCCTATATTTTTATTGGGCATGATATTTTAGGGAAAATGTTCCCCATCTTCTTTATATCCATACTGACTACAGACTATCCAGAAGCACATAAAGAGGCCTAAGTTACAATGGCTAAAGCACTCTTGTGGTCCATACTCTGCAACCATGAAAGATCCAGCATCGCTATTATACAGAATCCAGCATTTTCTGACAGTTTCACCTTCTTTAATCCTAATGTCTCTGCCATTTAATAACAGCTTGCTATTTTATTGAAGCCTACAGTATCAGAAAATGGCATATTTACACTTCAAGAACAAGGGCACACTGGCAAAAAATGAAAAAGCAGAGATTTGTTCAAAACAAATTGTTTCAGGAACTGTAGCACTTTCCCTAAATGTATGCCTTAACTCCTCTACTTGTTTTTGCTCGATAACCCCTTTCCTATCTGAAACAAGCCACCAACACCTCCCTTCCTGGGGATGACTCTCATAACTGAAGAATTCTGCCTTCCTTTCACAGGGTTTGAGTACAGTCACCTGTTTGGGTCTCTCTTGCTGACAATCTTTATCAAGCTTGTAAAACATCCTGTTTTGAGATTCTGAGTCTCCTTTATTTTTTTTGAAATGAAATTACCCATGGCAAATGAATGGATGGAAAAAAAAATGGCACAAGTGTGAGGCCATGCATTCTCACAAAATAAGTTTGAAAAATTTGTCTTTAAAGACATTCTAGTTAATAATGCTGACACACAGCCATTTACAAGTGAGGCAAGAGAAATGAGCAAAGCTCAGATGGCTGTCATGCCTAGCAGCACACACAGTAGCACTAAATAGCAAAGAGTAGGATAATTTAAACCAAAAAAAGTTAGTTCTAATCTGTTTTGCATTAATTAATCAACACAGCTATCTTGTCCATGGCTACTGAAGACTAAACCGCAAATCAAACCCTCCAACTAATAGACTTGGCTGGTTCTGCCTGACATAAGAGAATGGACTGAAAGATTTATCTTTGCAGATTCTCTGTTCAAACCTCTATTGCTTTCTGTCTCCATTCCAGTGACAGCTGAGATAAAGTTAACCTTCATCAACTTAATCTTTCATAGGAAAGGAGAGCATTCTCTGGCAAGACATCACTTTAGGAATTGCCTTTTCCATTAGATTTCGTGTCCTGGCTGCAGATTAGCTCTATGTATGATTACGTTTCTATGAGGGGGAAAAGCATTCTTCAGATCTATTGTATAAACCCTTTCTTATTGTATTTTAATTCTAATCAGTGGTGCTTGAAAAGATCAGAGGACCATTCCTGATATTTCGTTTAAAAACAAGACAGAAATTCTATAACTCTTTTTATTTTTACTGTGTATTGCTTGAATCCTATGGATGCATTTGAAGTTTTAAATTAAATTTTTCAAAGACCATTCTTGGGCATAAAGGCCAACTAGCAATGAAAAGTCCATGTCCATTAGGCTTTTTTTATATCCAAATAGTGTGCTAGCATACAAACTGTCTCTTAAAAATGAATCCTGGCTCAAGGCAGCTCCCAAAATATGCTTAGGAATTATTCTAGAGTGCTAGTTGCCCATGACAGGTTGTCTTCTAACAGATTTGAAGCGCAAAGATTTGAGTTTAAATGCCCAGGAATGCTCTCTAGAAGTGTTTAATCTTTTACAAACACAATCTCTAGTCTTAAATTCAAGATGCTGGGGTTTGATTTGTTGGGTTTTTTTCAGTAGGAAATATTTATATAACTTACCATCAGATTCTGACACTGCTGTCTCAGACGTTTGAGATACCATGGAGACATCTTCTGGCCTTTCTGCCAAATTATCTCCTTGCAACCTAAATCGTGGGAAAATGGAATGAAAACATTTGCAATCATATTGCAGAGATTAGCCATAGAAAAGTGTTATCTCTGACTATGTACCCTACTCGTAACACTGTCCTAATTAAAAGGGTAGCTTTGTTGAAAAGCTGGTGTCTATGGTCCAATCGTATCAGCCCAGATTGTCTAGTAACCAAAAGTAGCCTCTAATCAGCAGTCAACTGAATCGTAACTTAGATATTTTTGTAAGACTTATCAATGGTAGGGTTTTGGTTGCACCCTGTGCACATGAAACTGCAAGGTTTCTTCTCTACATCAAACAGTATTTTAATTGAACAGTACTGAGTGTTTGTGTCAGGGTGTGGGTAGTTTGGGGGATAGAGGGTTGGCCTCAGTGAGGAAAGATTGAGGCTGCCATGTGTTGGACACAAGCGTTCTGTCTGACTCCAAAAGACCCATGGCAGGACACAGCTAAGCCCTTCAGCCAAAACGGTGGGGCTTTGAGGAAAATGTGGTTAACAAAGAGCAAACAGTGCCACACCAGCAGAAGAGCAGGAAACTGAAAGAGTGGGAAATGGCAGTGGTAACACCAAGGACAAAGAAGTAGGTGTTTCATGTTCTGGAGTAGATTGTGCTCATGGAGAGAAGCACACCAGAATTGACATCCACTGCAGCCCATGGAAGTCACACACCAAAGCAAGTGGATATGTCCTGGAGGAACCTTAGCTCATGAAGAAAAATCCAGTGGACTGGAATTTTTTGCTGAAGGACGACAGCCCATGGGGAGAGGCCACACTGGTGCAGGGGAAAAGTGTGAGGAGGAAGGAGTGTCAGAAAGAAGCTGTTATGAACTAACCACAGCTCCCCATTACCTGTCTCATCTGTGCCATTCAAGGGGAGGGGAGAGGGGTCTGGAGTGAGGGAGTGAAGCTGGGCCTGGGAAAGGAAAGGTATAGGTTTCATGTTTATGGTTTTGTTTCTAATTTACCTAAACTTATTTTTATTGGCAATAAATTCAAACTAATTTTTCCCAAGTCAAATCTGTTTTGCAGACAACAGTAGCTGGTAAGCAATTTCCCTGCCTTTATCTCAATCCACAATCTTTTTCATCCTCTTCTCCCCCATATCATTCTGCTGAGGGGAGTGTCTCAGTGGAGGACTGGCCCTTAGCTAAGGTTAACCCACCACAGGGAAATACATGCAAGAATATTTCCTCCTCATTTGTTTGTTACTTTTTAAAAGAAAAGTGTAATAATTATGGCAGGCTGCTTCTTCAGGCTTTCCTACTGCATCAGTTAACTGCAATGACCTGACAGCAATCTAAATGAGCATCTCAAGAGTCCCAGTATCCTTCTTCATCCTCTCATGAATCCTGAGTAGGGATTCCTCTCTGAAGAAATGGTTTGTAGCTCTTAACACAATGTAAATTCAATTTACATAAAATTTATCTTAACTTGAATTTATTGAGACATGAAAAGAACAAGGAAAATACAACTGAATTTTTCAAAGCCTCTTCTAAAAAAAGCTCTTCTAAAGATGGTAGTCAAATTGTAAAAATGCACTGAAATAAAACTTTGGGGAAAGAAATAAGTGATTTCTTAAAAAAAAAAAATCCTTTCACTCTGTATTCTCACTCTCTGCAGCTGCTTTACACTAAACTTTGAATTAACCTTTGAAACCAAGAACAACCCCCACATCTGTGCTATCTGAATCTCACATTTTAGGGCTCTCAGAGTTATTTAATATATTTGTATCTTAACTCATTTATTAGTTTATATCTTCTGAAAACCACCACCATCCCACAATTTGCTTCCTTGCATAGCCCGTGGGACAGTTTATTTATGATGCAAAGCTCAACGCAAATTCTAATGACTCTTACCTGAGCAGGCAGTTCCACAGAACACAAAACACCTCAAGGCAACAAAGTGTGAAACCTAGAAGCTGTAAACCTAATTTTGAAAATTACTTCTATGAATCCTCTATCTGCTTGTAAAGCTCTACTAACCAATTCTTTAAAAACCTAGCTGGTCAAACAGGCTCTTCTAAAGATGGCGGTCAAACAGAATCAAATAGCTTTGTACCATTATCATAAAGATATTCAAATAGGGAGAAAACAAATTGCAAATGAAATAACCATAAAAAAAAAGGAAAATCTCAAATATCACATCATGTTCCTTTGCATTAAAATTGGTCTGTCCTCCTTCATTACATACACGAGTGCTTACTGCAAGCACATATTCAAGCTTTTAAGGATATACATAGAATCACAGGAACTGGAAGCTTATTTGTGTTTAATTAAAGGAAAATTACTCCTAACCTCTCTGATTATATCACAGTCATTAAAAAATTATCTCTATATGTAGGACTGCTTCTTTTATCCCATCAGAATTTTTATACTACATTCCTTTTCAAAGCTTTCATAAATCCAAATCAGACATGAACAACTGCAATTATTCTCATCTTATTCTAGAAATTACATGTATATAAGTGGTCCGTTACCTGATGAAAAATATGCACAAAAATTGTGCAAATTTTGAAAGTTTTATTTAGTCAAAAATGCCATTTTGTATGATTCCTCTTTTTAGGAGGAAAAGCCTGCAAGAATTGGGTGGGTTGATGGGCGAGTAAGACATTTGACATATCTGGATTTCTTTTCACATTCAGTTCTCAACTTATTTATGTATTTATTACATATGTATTTGTATTATAACAGATTCTCATGTGACTCAGGCAACAAAACCCACCAAATCCACTATTGTTCGCCAAAGGAATTCCATTACTTGAATTATTTCTTTTTCAAAATATTAATACTATTCATAAGATCTCCACAGTAAAATGAAAACATTCTTAGCAACAGATTAGGAAGAAGCATACATCTAGAAGAGCTTCTGAATGTGTCAGATATAGTTTCTAATCTGTCCTTGCTTATGCTACTTTGTTCCATGGTTCATTCTTGCTGAATGCCTTCCAAGAAAACTGTGTTGCACCATGCTGCAAGCAGCAGTAATATTGGAAGGCCTAAGGTATGAGATCCATTTATCTGGTCCCTGGTTCTAGAAAAGCATTTTCATCTCTAACTCTTTTTCTTTCAGACTAGTTATACATAAAAGTGTAAACTCCAATGTAGACTTGATTATTGCCAGATACCAGACAAAAATTCCATTAGCAACAAAAGGATAAAATTATGATCAAAATGTTGTGCTGGAACTTTTCATCCACTGCCTTGGAAAAGGCGATTGTAAAACGAGCAAAGTATATGAAAGTAACACCACCGTTTGAAAAAATTTAAAAAGAGCTGAGTTTTTCTAACCTGGTAGCAAGTTTTGAAAATCTTGGCTGCTATTTCCAGTCTCTGGTCTTAATAAACTAACAAACAAATAAACAAACAAAAATAAACACAAAAGGAAGTCTAAACTTGATACCTGATGACCAACTCCATTTCTGTATGTATTCTGTTTATACTGTGATCTCTTTGTTAGAGGCCATTGTTTTAGTTTTAGTTTAATCCAACCAGCTCCATATTGGAACTTCAAGAACTACAAAACCAAATAGCCACCAGGCAAACATTTCAATTTCCTTTGACCCAAAAATGCATTTTGTAGGACTTGTTCCAAGAAAATTGCCAAGGACTCCAGGGCTGAAGACATGCTAAGCTCTACAGAATGCATCAGCACCATTATACTGGGTCTATTGCTACTAACTAGTTTGTGGGTGTGTGAAACATAGTCAATACTGCCATCATGATTTAGAAAATATGATACTATAAAATCATGTAATAGGAGGACAAAACAATTTCATCTATTTTCTTGGAATGCATCACAGCATAACAAAATCCTCTACTGCCTCACAGGCAGAAGGAAACAGCAAATCAGACAAACAGAATGGGACTCAAGCATTTTCATTACTTAAAACTTAATTGTTGGAAAATGGGGCATGTATTCAAGACGAGTATACTACAATTTGATATTTCAATAGAACTCACCAGTTATGAAGCTTAAACTATTATTTGAATCCCAGTTGCTAAAATAAAATTAAAATGAGGTTAACTCCATGATACACATTGCATAACCTCCTACCAATGATGCTGTGGAAATAACTTACAAAAAAAATCTCATTTTGACTAATACAATAACTTCCTTTTGAGTATCTTCTTTCCCTGGTAATTTTCACTGCCTGATAACACCTCGGAAGGCATTGCTCTGTGGTATCACAATTACCAACAGTCATAATGAAACCCTTATAAATCCCAATGACTACAGAGGTTGAAAACAGCTCACTGACTGTTTGATTTCATCCTATAAGCAGTGCAAGAAGCAGTACCCTGGAGAGGTATCAGATACTTTTTCGTAGCCTACTTCCAGTTGTTACTAAAAAAAGTGAAATAAAGCAGACTAATGGCCATAAATGTTTTATCTCATTTCTATTTTTAAGTTGACAGAATCTTCCAGGGGAACATTGTACACCATGCAGGTGGACTAGGGATTCAGTGCACATCTGTATTTCCTGCCTGCTAGAGGAGCTCAAGTGGAGTCCAGCCAGAAGGGACTGACCAAGTGCCAGAAAATCTCAAGGTTCTCTGTGGCTGGTCTTTGTGAAAGACCCATTCTAGCACCCAAAAACCGATTCTTGAGCTTTTCTGACAGCACAACTTAACAAGGAAATGCCTCGTGGACTGACTTTATTTTTCTTCATAGTAAACTCCTCATCCTCCCATTCTGTTTTCAAAAACGCAATAACACCCCTGTGGCAATCAGATCATTAGTATCAAGAAGAAACACTGCATTGTCATCTTTCTTGTAGAATTACTTAGCTGATGGAAATAAATTGGCATAGTATGAGCAGTCATTCTACAAAGTCAGCCTTGCTTTGAGCTTTAATAGTCATCCAGCATATCATTTGTTTCTAGACTGTGCTGTCTGTCTGAATCATATTATAGAGTCAGATTCTTCCATGTATATGCATAAGGCAAAGGGTATTCTTTTAGTACTAAAGAAAGAATAAATGAGTAGTAGGAACAAATACACGCGGCAAGGTTTTTTTAAGTCTGAGATTTCTATAGCAGTAACGTATTTCTTGGAAAATGAATTTGAAAAACTCAGAGAGCTTCCCTTTTAGTGTCTGAAAAGTATCAGTAAGTCCTTTTGATACTATAACATATTACCTAATTATTCCAGAAATAGTAAAAGTTGGAGCTATCTATATAATTTTATCTAATTACAGCTATATAGAAGCAGACAGAAGAAAGGACCCTCATATAAGGAAGTTCTGTTCTCTGCAGTATGCCAGTCTTTGAAATGATATATACCTTTTTAACATGGTTCACTCAGACATATTTCTTAGTGATCTTTTCTTCTAACCAAACTGAAGTTACTTAAGCAGACTGTGTGGTGAAACTTGTCACTACCACCTGAAAGTTAGTCCTTCTCAAAATTCAACATATTTGACAAGAAAATAAATGTTGATGGTATCGTAAGTCCAAATTAATTAATTGCTCTTCCTTATTATAATTCACAACATGGCAGTTCACTACGATTCCACAGTCCTTCTGTGTGATATGTGACAGAATTAGCGGTCTTGTTTTCAAATCTCTCTGATATCCATCAATACCCAATGTACATGACCTATTAAGAGGACAGCTTCTTGACATTTTGGTAATTGCCGAGTTAGACCTCACTCAGAAGCTGAAGAGACAAGATGATGCTACAAAACAACTCATCCCAAAAATCAACAACAACAACAACAAAAAACAGCAAGAGAAGGAGGATTACAATTTTTGGACAAACTCTGAATCCCCAGATAAAGAACTACAGGCAAGAATTATATAATTACTTTGTATGTGCCTGTCTCTCAAGTACTGGTACACGACTATGGGACTTCATTTTCTTTTTAAATTGGATAAATTTGCTCAATTCCTGATGTTCCCCACAGGTGAAGAACAACAGAAATTTTGAAATTCCACTTGGGAAGGAATCCTGAAAACCTCTTATTTCAAGAAAATACAAAGGTTTTGGCTGGCTTTTTATTGATGAAACAAACACCTCTAGGGGCTCCAAGACAGTAAAAGGCAATCCCCAAGGAAGAAGTGGGAAATTACATGCCCAAGAACTGCAGCTCCAGCCATTCTCTCTGCTCTGCCCTGCCCTGCCCTGCCTCAGCTAAATTTGGTTGAAACTGGATAATTACTGTAAAACACTTTGTGTTTTGTGAATCATTATTTCATAAAGAACAAAAATTTCATCAGAAAACTCCTGATCTGCTTTGCTGAAGACTCTGCTGACTTGTTTTAGATAAATACAGTGAGAAGTAGAGGAAAGTTCAGCCATGAATCCTTAGATCTTTTAGAAAAAAAGCAGTAAAGCTGGTTTTATGTTCACCCAAGATCAGTGTACATTTTTAAGTCTACAACTGTAAAGAAAAGTTTTCAACAAAAACAAAGGTAGTGCCATGTTTATATTAGAATTTTAATTAAGGATTTTTTGGCTTGCTGAGTCAATGATTTTACTTATATTATTTCAAAGTAGGTTAACTATGCTCTTGAAAAAATTCTAAGTTATTAATTCAGATCAAAACCTGTAATATACATTTTGCAAGATTAATGAATACCATGAACTTATTAACAAAAGGAACTTATTAAAAGTCTAAGATGATGATGTTTCTTTGGCAACCAAAGGGAATTTCAGTCAGAGAGAAGGAGAAGGATAAATCTGAGTTCTTAGGCTTTCTTTTTTCTTTCCCTCTTTCAAATCATATGGGTTTTTTTTTCTGTAATTTAAAACATTATGTCTACATGGCTCTAATATCAATGTAATACTGAATTAGTTTCCCTAGAACAAATCCATAACTCCAGGAAATTACGGCAACAGAGATCAGACAACAGAAGTCCTGAGAGCCTCACTTGCTTTTAGGTTACATTGAATGTTTTCTTGCACCTTTCCCTAGCAACCTCTACACTACACCAGTAACAGTACTCCAAATTATATAACCATTTGTCCTGACTTACCTAAAATATGGTGAGTTTATTTCATTCTTTGTTATCAAATATACTGATCCAAATTCTGATCTCATGTACCTTGACTTACTGTCTCCACAAGTTCTGCATTCCTTTGTACTGCACTCCTTTATACTGGTGTAAAATCCAACACTTCTCCAGCACGTAAATGTAAAGCCATGAATTTCTGACCTATTCCATTTGTTCTACTAATGTCTTTTATAAAAATGTTAAAAATGTGCCAGCAAAATTCTTAATGTAGTCACAGGTAAAGAGACAAAAAGATGTCAGTTTTCCAGTATATATTATACCAGATAATATAAAGCTAAAATTATATTAAATAAATATTAGTAAACAATAAACAGGCAAAAGTACTCTTTTGCTGACAAAACTCTCCACTGCTTTAGCTACACAGTCTCACTTCCTAATGAAGATTAGTTTTTCTAAAGAAGTTTATACAAATTTTGGATCAATAAACTATAGAAGAAAAATGTCTTAGGTCTATGGGGGCAAACAACAGAGAATTTTGAATTCAGTGAATAATGAGAGTGGCTGGCACCTCTCAAGTCTGAAGTAATAATGGAAAGCTCTGAGACACATCAGCTTGTTATATTTGAAAGTCAGTGAAATAGTTTCTCTCTGTACCATAGGTTAAAATGCAGGAAGCATATGCACTGAAGAGGAGTGAAGCCTAAGGACTATGGGTTTATCCTGCCGAACATTATGCAGGAAGGTAGCTGTTTCCAAAATTAAACTGTAAGACTATATGAATAAATACAGATATTTAAAAAATTTTTTAACTAAAATAAAGAAATATAAGCTTAGAAATATAAGCTTAATATTCAGCATGTTCCCCAACACAGATGCATAACCCCTTTAAATCCATTTAAATTAAAGTAGTGCAAATCTCTCAGGCAGGTGGATGTTATTACTACCATCAATTCTATTTCTGTGAGATACACAAATTGTATTCTTTGATCAAAGGTACAGTAAATCCAAAATAACTCTGTTTTCACTGATACTATTGAAACTGCAGTCTATTTCTTACTTTTGCACTCACTTTCTCAGTGCTTCACACTAAAACATGGGAAATTATTTGAAAATTCATAAAAACTATAGTTAAAAAGGATTTTGGTTGAAGTCCATTCTATTTTTGCAAAAAAACATTATTTTTCAGTCACTCTTGAAGATTTTTGCAGAAAGTTTCCATGTCACTAATATGTAACTCGCAGCCATATTTCCAGTTGGTAAAACCAGAATATCCACACACTGAACAAAACTTACACACTGGCACAGCCTGCAAAATAATGTTTTCTGTGTGCTGTTTGCCTTTTCAAAATGTCTGAATGCAGGTCTTTGTGCATTTAAATAAGTAAACTCCACAGCTATTTCTGAGGAGAATCCAAAGTGGAAGTATATTTCCCAGAGCAAGGAATCCATAAAGAGACTGTATTATCTAATCCTTTTAGACGATGGGGAATTAAGCCATTCTTACGGCGATCTTTTATCTGCTGCTGGCTTCAAACCATTATCTCACAGGAGAAAAATTACAGTCTTTGTCAGCCTTTTCAGACTTAATACTCTTTCTTCCCCTGTGAACCATTATTTCTAGGACTTGTGAGAGAGTTGTGTGTGCGTGCCTGCATGTGTGTCTTTAAAAGCTATATTAAACTGTTATTCAGAGCCTCAAATTATGATCAACAAGTTTCTCCAGGCTCATGATCTCCTGGAATTGTCTCCATACCGTTTGCATCCAGAAGTAGCTGCTATATTGCTGATATATATCATAGCATAGCACCAAACAGAAAGAATCTATGAACACTGCAATAAAGAATTAGCTTGCAAAGCACACACCAAACAGAGCTAGGGAAAAGAAGGGAGAAAGGCTTGGGGAAGAACTTGTCTTTTTAAATTATTGAGTCAGTTAAATTTGTTTTGTAGGCAAAAGGACAAAGATATCTTGACAAGATCTACAAATGAAGGACAGAATGTAATGGATGTTACCATCTATTGAACTGAAATATACAGTAATATTCACTCTATTTTCAAATATTCTTCTACTACTTTCATCATTACAAATCAAGATTAATACATTCAAAAGAATTAAAAAACACTTAAATTCTACTCCATATGTTTACAAATGCATCAACCTCCTCATACCAGTGCTATATTTTTACAACCAGCCTGAGATAAAAGAAGTATACCACTGCTAACTGTGATGTTTTAGTGGCACATCATTCATTCAAAGCAATTTATTCTGTGTTCTTCCTACATAACCACAACCAGACACTAATTCCCTGTCAGAGAAGTTACAGTAGGGCTTTCTCCAGATGAACTCTGGGCACTAAGTACCACATTTCCAAAAATAGTCCCATGAGAACATGATAGGACTACTATGTATAAGATGCAGTTCGCTTGCAAACGTTTTGTACCACAGGCATATGTTTCAAGTCTACTGTTACTAATGTGTACATTTATTTCTTCAAACACAGTTATTCCATTTCTCTTCTGCTGATTGACATTTATGTCAAAACCAACAAGTCTACGTGACACATGCAGTCTTTAGGGAAATAAAATAGCTGTTAAAACAAACACAAAGAGAAATGCTTTGTCTCTGAAAAAACCTGCACAATGCAAGAACACAGATACACACTGTCCCTTTCAAAGAGATATATGCTTTATCTGCAATATACTGGTTTCTTAAGAGTTTGCGTAATTCTTGATAACAGATGATTTTTTATTTTCACGGTATTCTGTGGAACTTCTGATAAGTCTGAAAGTATTGCTTGGTGGATTTAACCACTGGGAAATTCTGCTGAAAATGAGGGGGGAAAGAAGTCTGTTCCTGCTAGGATTTCTGTTTGAGCACTTTATATAGCAATACTGTCATATCCCTTCCCAAGATAGAGTTGAGATTGTGAAAAATACAGAGACCTTGGCGATTCTTTTAAAACACATGTTCTTTGGAAGTTTGCCATCAAACTAACTAAGATTTGGTGTAAAAAATACAATATCTTGTGCATTTTAGAGGTCAATGTTAGATGTTCAAAAGAAACAAGAGTCAGTGAAAGGCAAGCCAGCGTGTTAGTCCACTAACTCTTAAATATTCATTCATGTTCTCTATCTCTGATAGCCTTAAGATCGCTAAAAATATTTTCTGGAATATTTTTTCTTTACTGTTTTCCTATTTTTTTGAAAGAACATATAAGGTACCAAACTGGTACACCACTCCAGAAAAGGAAAGATAAAGTCATTTATTTCAGCTGGCTTTAACACTTAGAAAATCAACAGATGACAAGGCAGAGACTATAGTGGTTACTTATGGATCAGAGTTGGTCAAATTCATTGCTGCCCAGATTCAACTAAGCCAAAAAGCTGAACGAATTTTTTTTCCCTAATTTTTTTTTTCTGTCACATATTTTTCTTATTTTTGTTAATCTTTTATTTTTTCTACCTCACTTGGAGTTTTAAGTAGTAAAAGGAAAAATATAGGCTTCCTTCACAATTTTCCAATGTGAAAGGAAATTTTTTAGAAGCCATAAAGCATTACTATGCAGTTTGAGTTGCTTGTTTGCCACTCTTAAAAGGAAAAATATGTAAATAAGGACAAGGTCTCTGAAGCTAGCATAAAAATGATGAAAGTTCAACTCTATGAAACAACAAGTCAAATAAAACTAAGGTTACAAAAAAAGGGGGAAAAGGGTTTAAAAAGGAAAAATAGTGACACAAGTCATCCGGAATGTTTACTACTTTCTCCTCTGTAAGAGTAGTCATTTAGAAAGAGTACAAAGACAGAAAGCTAATACGAAATGCAAGATAGGAAAGAAAATACTATGCATATGTAATCAAAATGCTTAGCAACTTTTGATGACATAAATTCTTAACAGTCTATGTATGAGCTCCACTCTGAGAATTTTCCCCCTAAAATTATTTATCTGCTGGAAGTACAATAAAGCAGAAAGGAAGCAGTCTAGGAGGTTCCTGGAGTGCATGGAAGACAACTTTCTTGCACAGCTGGTGAATGAACCAACAAGAGAAAATGCCCTCCTGGACTTGCTGTTTGTGAACAGAGAAGGCCTGGTGGGGGATGTGGCAGTAGGAGGATGCCTAGAACTAAGTGATCACAAGATGACAGGGTTTTCTGTTCTAGATGAAATGAAGAGGGTGGCTAGCAGGACAGTAGCATTAAATTTCCAGAGGGTAGACTTCGAACTCTTCAGAAGGCTGGTAGACAAAGTCTCATGGGAGATAGTACTTAAGGGGAAGGGAGTCCATGAAGGGAGCTCTTCAAAAAGGAAATCCTAGCAGCTCAGGAGAAAGCCATCCCCATGTCCTGGAAAAAAGCCAGCAGGGGCAAAATAACAGTTTGGTTGAACAGAGAGATCTTGAGTGACATCAAGAAGAAGAGGAATGTTTATGGGCTCTGGAAGAGGGGACAGGCCTCTTGGGTGGACTACACGAGGGAAGTGAGATTGTGTAGAGAAAAAATCAGAAGGGCTAAGGCTCAACTAGAAATCAGATTGGCCAAGTCTGTGAAAGATAACAAAAAAATATTTCTATAAATATACAAATAATAAAAGGAGGACTAGGGAGACCATACAGTCCCTATTGGATGCAGGAGGAAAAACAGCAACCGGGGATGAGGAGAAGGCTGAGGTACTTAATGCCTTCTTTGCCTCAGTCTTTAATTGTAAAGAAAGTTGTTCCCCCTGTGTACAAACCCTGGAACTAGATTAGCAAAACGAGGCTCTCATGGTCCAAGAGTAGGTGGTCATAGCCTTGCTAGCCCAACTAGACACCCACAAGTCTATGGGGCCAGATGGGATTCACCCAACGGTATTGAGCAAGCTGGCGGATGTGCTGGCCAAACCCCTTTCCATCATCTTCCAACATTCCTGGAAGACTGGGGAAGTTCCACTGGACTGGAGGCTGGTTGATGTGATGCCCATCTACAAGAAGGGTCACAGGGAGGATCCAGGGAACTACAGGCCTCTCAGTCTGACCTCAGTGCCAGAGAAAAGCTATGGAACCGGTGATCTTGAGTGCTATCATGAAGCACATGCAAGAGAACCAGGTGATCAGGCCCAGTCAACACGGGTTTACAAAAGGCAGGTCTTGCCAAACTAACTTCATCACCGTCTATTACAAAGTGACTCAGCTGCTGGATGAGGGAAACGCTGTGGATGTGGTCTTGCTGGACTTCAGTAAAGCCTTTGACACAGTTTCTAACAGCATTCTGCTACGGAAACTGTCAGCCTCTGGACTGGACAGGCACACACTCTCGTGGATGGAAAATTGGTTGGATCTGAACAGGCTGGACCGCTGGGCTGAGACCAATGGCATGAGGTTTAACACGGCAAAATGCTGGGTCCTGCACTTGGGGCACAACAACTCTATGCAGAGCTACAGACTAGGAGAAGTCTGTCTAGAAAGCTGCCTGGAGGAGAGGGACCTGGGGGTGTTGGTTGACAACTGACTGAACATGAGCCAGTAGTGTGCCCAGGTGGCCAAGAAGGCCAATGGCATCCTGGCTTGGATCAGAAATGGTGTGACTAGTAGGTCCAGAGAGGTTATTCTCCCTCCGGACTCCGCACTGGTGAGGCCGCTCCTTGAATACTGTGTTCAGTTCTGGGCCCCTAACCACAAGAAGGATGTTGAGGCTCTGGAGCAAGTCCAGAGAAGAGCAACAAAGCTGGTGAAGGGGCTGGAGAACAGGCCTTATGAGGAGCGGCTGAGAGAGCTGGGGTTGTTAACCTGGAGAAGAGGGGGCTGAGAGGAGACCTTATTGCTCTCTGCAACTACCTGAAATGAGGTTGTAGAGAGGAGGGAGCTGGCCTCTTCTCCCAAGTGACAGGGGACAGGACAAGAGGGAATGGCCTCTAGCTCCGCCAGGGGAGATTTAGGCTGGACATTAGGAAAAAGTTTTTCATGGAAAGGGTCATTAGGCATTGGAACAGGCTGCCCAGGGAGGTGGTTGAGTCACCTTCCCTGGAGGTGTTTAAGGCACAAGTGGATGAGGTCCTGAGGGGCATGGTTTAGTGTTTGATAGGAATGGTTGGATTCGATGATCCAGTGGGTCTCTTCCAACCTGGTGATTCTATGATTCGTATTATTCTATGATTCTATTCCTGTACCAACCAGTTTAGTTTGGAAACATTTTTTTCCCTTGATACTCTGAAATAATTTATTCCCAGATTTTAGGAATATTAATAAACCATTAGTTTCTGCCAGACATCAAGTCATTAGCCTTAGGACTTCTGGGCAGATATACAGAATCTATTCTTTATGCAAATATATGTACCAAACCACATCTATACCTGTATCCATTCCCCAATATTACATCATAGAGTACAGAGACCAATTAGGGATTATATGGGGGATTTGAGAGGTTATTCTTTCTGACAGATATGCATATTATTGATTAATTAGAAATATAACTTGTATGACAGCACGCCAAGTTTCCTGTCTTTATGATGCGTGATTAGACAGAAGCTTATAAAATTACATATTTCAAAGGTATTTGCACGTAAGACTAAAATTTTATAAAATACACAAATACGCAAAATAGAAATCTTGTTATATTTCTGTGTTAAAGGCTACACACTAAAGTAATCAAAACCCATTGAAACGTATAAAATTACCTAAAATGCACCATGAAGAATAAAACTAGCAGAGAAAAATGGGTCAAAATGACTCAAAATCAAGAGGTCAATTAAAAATAACCCAGAAGAAAAGAACCAAGTAGGGAATGTAAAAAAAGATTCAGATGCATGTATTCTAGATGCTCTACACCTTCTGCACTGACAGAATAGTCGCTATGCATTTGCACAGAACTTTGAGGAGCAGCAAAGTAAGCTAGAAAAAAGGAGAATTAAAACTATGGGTCAGGTCTAAATAGGCAATGATCAAATGCATTTATCTTGTTAAATCATGATTTTGGTATCAAAAATTACAATTAGTTCCCCTTAAATCCAAATTTCTAGTCATATGCATCCCAGGAGTCACCATTTGTAGGTTACTCCCCACAAAAGATTAAATGAGAAAGAATGTTATATTTATAAAGTCAAATGGGGATTTAAAGACATTATTTGAAGACACATACACATTGCTCTACTCCTTACTCTGTTAAGAATAGATAATTTTACATTGCCAGTGATCAGTTTCCCTACTGTCTAATTCCATCACCTCTTTGTTTATATTAACTCTGCAGTTAAAGGAATTATTAAGGTTCATGTAAACAATCTGTGACACCTTCCCTTCCCCAGCAGTGGAATTATACTGGGATTACATGCCTGGACAAGACAGGAGAATGCATTCCATTACAAAAGACGAGTCAGCTATATCAATGGTTTTCTGACTATTCTGAAGGGATGTAGTGCATAGATGAAGCTGAAGTAGACTTCCTTTCTTCATTTGAGAAAATCTTCCAGAAGCCATCATCTTTAACTGCTTTTAAAATGTAGCCTTATATCAGTACTTATGATCTTCCTCACAAGGGTAAATGATTTCATTAATTTTTTTCCCCTTGTTGTCTGAAGTCTTAGTAGTGTTGTCTGTGGACAGTATATACAATAACATGGCTTGTTTAAGTACATTTTTTTCTCTATTCACATTCATCAGTTTTTCTGATTTTGATAGTTAAAAAAGAGCCACTTGTCAAGCTTTGGATACTATTTTCTGCCTAGCTCATTATCAAATTTTCCACCAAATACTTCTTAATGACTTCAAATCTCACGAATATTTTTATAGCTTGAAAACACTCAGATAAAGCATCTCCATACAGACTATTACTCCATAAGATTCTAAAATGGTTGAAGCTAGATCAATACCAGAGAATTCCCCAACGAAACAATTAATTCCTGTTATTTTCTAGAGAGATAGATGATGGCAAATTCAGACAACAGTTCTATTCTTTCCACTATTATACTTAAATCTATGACAAATTATACCTGATTCCTTCAGTCCTCTTGTCTCCTCCCCAACACACTCATGGTCCTCATGGCTCTATGTCATGAAGAACAGCTTGAAGTCTAGCAGTGTATTACAGAGAATTTACATGTGATTCTTAGATTTCACGTAAGAATGGTTAAAAATTTAGATGGTTAAATAAAAGTTCACTGGGCTTCACAAATAAAGAAACTCACTTCTCATTTGGAGGACAACACAACTTAAAGGAGTCAAAGATACAGATGGTAAGGAGGACAACAACAGACATTTCACAGATAAGGCAAACTGGCATGAGGACTTTTGAGTATTTTTTCCAAACAAATTTTTCAGAGAGCATCTGTAAATGGTAGCATGGTCAAAGCCTCTAATCTATTCATTTATTCTACAGCAGCAGCTTAAGCACACAAGTTACTACCCTTGAACTGTACTCTACATCCCCATGGTGATGGTTAAAAAAGGCATATTTACTATTTTAATATAAAGATGTACTTTGTTTACACCTATATGTTTGCTTCCTCTAATATGTTAAAAGGCCTTAGCTTTTGCTGTAGTTAATCTTAAAATATTAACTAAAATACTGCATTTCAAACCTACATTTGTATGCAACTAGTGCTTCTTCCCAACATTCTTGTTCAGGAGCCTTCAAGCTTGTGGCACAGTATGTTTTCTATAATCCCATTTCTTTTTTAATCACATGCAACCCCTTTTTTGTATTCTACTGATGTTAAGAAGAATGAATGCAGCCCTTGCGCTATTAAAAACAAAAAGCTTCTTACTTCCAGGAATGCATTGGCAAGACTCCACAAGAACAAGATTTAACTTTTGAGCATGGCAGTGGGCATACAAGGCTAATGGGTGGTCCTGACAAAAAAAACAAAAAAAGAAAGAAAAAAAGACGTCTTAAATTAATTCCATAGTATGTTACTATTATCTTATACCTCATGTCTGATTAAATTTTTGCAAAATGCTTGATGTGCAAGTCACAACACAAAAGGAATATCAAAGTGTTGTTTGGTTTTTATAAACTGTCATTTAGATCTTTATTTAACATATGTGAGTTTTGCTTATTTGTGAGGGTCTGTTACAATTCATTGGCCAAACCGGAAATTCATTTGTTTGGCCTGTATGTGAGAAAGGAGTCACATTTTTTTTATATAATATTCTCCACTCTCTACGTGAAAAAGGATTTTTTTATTATAATAATTTTGCTCAAATAATATAAATCCAGATCAGTTTTACTAAAAGCATCTTTGCTAATTTTCCAGACTAAACAGCAAGAAGTAAACCTTCCAGACACAGAACTTCTTGTAGCCTTCTTTTCTTTATCCATAAATCTTGTTTTGTTCCACCTTGTGAATGATGTCACCCCTTTATTTAGATGACTTAATATGCTGCTTAACTTTCACTGTAGTCCAAGAGTAGCTATGGGAATAACATTGTTCTGTAGCTACTTTCCCATTTGAAAAACCACTTAAAGCTGTTACCCATCTGCATTTCACTCATCGTGTGTGAAACATCTATACAGAAAACAGTAAGCTCTCTGTTTCTTACAGCTATATTCCAGTCTAAAAATCAATTTATACTCCAGCAGAATTAACCCCTCTTTTTATTTCTCTTTTTCTCTCTTTGTTTTTCAGCTTGTTGGGTTTGTGGGGTTTTTGGGGGAGGTGGGGTGGGTGTGCTTAGTTGGTTATGGGGGGAATTGAGTGGGAGGGGGCGTTAATCATAGGCTTTAAAATCCAACTTGGAGTGATAGCTTGAAAGAATCATCCATCTTTACCTCCCAGATGTAACTGAGCAGAGAGCAGAGAACTTTACCTTTTATTAATACTACTGATCTGTGCACTGGTCACTATCATTTGAAGATGGCTGGTGAAATTATCAGCATTGAATCATAGAACGTTAGACATCAGTTTCGAAAAAAACTTTTATTCTAGTTCAAATTGTGTCCATTCTCAGTCTCATCTGGTATGATTGATGAAAAAGCTCTTACTTTTGCCTAAGAGGCTTAAGGTAAGGGAGAATAAAGGATTTTGAAGGGAAGAACTGTTACTGTGCAGACTAACAGCCTAGTGACAGTTGGAGAAAAACAGCTACATAGAGCATTTAATACTAGCTTGAACTGCATGCCAGGTACTAGTAAAGGGATAAAGCTGTACTGACAGAGAAAAGAGGGAAGCAGAAGCTGCTAGTATTGACCTCCTATTATTATATTCTAGAATCTGTATCCTGGTTTTCTCATATATTTGAGTGCTACAATGGGAAGGAGCTAAAATGGACCTAAATGAAGTCCAATGACAAATATCTCAGTATGGTGGAAACAGTTCGTTCAGTTCATTATTCTCACAAGTCACTGTGTTCCTATGTTTAGCCCACTTCTAGGAAGCTTCAGAAGCCACAGGGAGGTAAGACATATTGCTGTACTGTACCCTCCTGCAGGTGCTTTCAGTGGACATACAGCATTAAAACAGTACTCATCTGAGGCTAAAGTAACCCACACACAGCTGTAGACCTGATCTCTCTAATTCTCAAATAATGAAGGAGCTCTAATGATCCAGGGAAGAAAATGTAATCCTAGTAGCAGGAGGGTCTAAAACTTCCATTCTATTTTAATGAAGAAGTGGGGTGGCACTTCGAGAAGTCTATCCTTTCCAAGCAAAACCCAAAAAATTAAGCCAAATTAAGCTAGAGAAAGTACTTCTTCAATTGCTCAAATAAATCCCTCTCAGAGGAGCCTCAACATGTCCAAAGAAGTAGGGAACCATCTAAAGAAAGTATGACAAAAAGTAAATTAACTGGAAAGTAATCAGAGCAGAGTAATTTTAAAAAAATACAGCAAGGTGAAAGAAGTAGATTATGCAAGTGCAAGAGTAAAAATAAAGTTTTTGTCTTAGCCAAAAAGCACATTCCTTAACATTTGGAACTCCGCCAATCAAATTTAAAGGAAAAAAACCCTGTTCCTCCAACACGAGGCCAAAATACCTTCAGCAAACCTGATTTGGTAAGCTGATTTGACAAGCCCTATTATCTACAGAACACCCACTGCTGTTAATAACTCCATTCATTTCAGATCACTTTCTACAGCCAAAAAATGGGTAACATTAAGAGGAAAGACACCTGTTTAATTGTAATCAAAGTATGCACAACTTACACTGACTTATTTTTCAATGGTATTTGAATGTGCCTACAGCCGAATCTCATAGTATTTATAAATAAACTGTACAGCACACAAGACTACTTAAAGAATATGAAAAAATAAAAACATAATTGCTAAACAAATAAATATCTTAACTAAACAAATAAATATCTTAATAGGTCCCATATTATGACCTTACAATAAATACTAGGCTTTGTCATAACCACAGAATCATAGAATCACCAGGTTGGAAGAGACCCACCAGATCATCAAGTCCAAATAATGATCTAGATAAATGTCAACACAGAGAAACTTTCATAGACACGACCCAAATACTCAGGCTGTCATTTTATAGCAGGTAAAACACCCTGTCATTATGTCCTTGAAGCCACTCACCTCATGCAATTCTCTCCATCCACTATTTCAGCTGTGAGAAGGCATTGGTCAAATCTGCTGTAGAGTTATCAAAAGAGAAGAGAAGGCTAACTGCACTAATAACTGTCTTGAAGTAAGTGAGGAAACATGTCCTCAGAGGCAATAAGAAGGAAGGAACACTCCAAAAGGAGAGACTTCATCATCTTGAAGGATAAATGCTAGTTGCTTCACTACTGAATACAACAGCAATACTCAGTTGGCTCTTTTGGCTGTCCTTGCTACTGTTAAGATGGTATATTTTTTAAACACCAAAATTTAAAGAAACTGCTGAACTGCAGTGAGAGTGAAAAGAATCACAGACAAGTAGGGATCATCTAGTTCCTCATCAACTTCATTAAACAGGGTAGGGAATGAAACAAAGGTGAATAGGTGAAATAAAGCACTGCTCTGCACTCTTATAACTGAAGTGACAGGACAAGATTTTATGAGATCTTTCTCTCATATTTTAGACTGTAGAGTCATATAGTACAGCCAGCTAAAGGACAATAGTAATTGCCAAGGTTGCTAGGTTTGGCTTAAGATCTGAGCCCTTTGTTCCCTGGTGTGCAGGACTGAGAGAATAAATACTATCTTGGTGCCTGCTGTTAGCGGCTCTCTTCAGGGAATTTAAAATTTAATTAACCTTCATAATAATCCATAGAAGATTTTATGTAAGTTCAAAAAGACCATGTAGAAAACTTAACATTTCCATTTTCCATACCTTTGTACTCAATCCATGGACAACCAACAGTTGAAAAAAGGTACCACACTTATTTGTAGCTAGTTATTTGAAAACATTATACAAAACAAGCAATTTGCTCCTAGTGAACTGCAAAGAATCCCACAACTAGTATGTTTTCTCTTTCCTTAAAGTGTAAGACCATGCTGCATATAGCAAAACTTCCTAGAACTACAAGGCCTTTCAGTCACTGCTCTTCTGACAGTACTACAAACTGAAGATCCCTGAGGCTCCATAAAGCTGCTAAAGAGATGCTGCTGCATGGTTGATTCTTATCCCTGTAGTTATGCTCCCAGAGCATCAGAACATGTTTTGAAGCCCTTCTTCCTATGTAAGTGCCTTTTAAAAATAGTAATTAACAAGCAAAATGGGGAAAAAGTAGAAACGTAGGGTGGCATATGGCCAAACTTTTGATTTAATTTCACCACAGGTTGCTTTTTATTTACAAGCCGTTAATCCCCTCTCAAACTGCACAATAGAGCAGCCATTGGCAAAGGCAGGCAGATAAAATTGGCCTGCCTCTGTATTGTTCTTGCTAATCTGAACCATTAACAGAAGGGTGAGAAGGCTAGTTTTTGTCATTTAAACAGGCTTAAATCCTTTCTCCAAATGAGCTTTTGTCTACATAGAAGAATGCATTTAAGAAATTTAAGAGGTTTCTGTTAGTGTTGCATTCTCAAGTTGACGTGGCTACAGGAATACCAACCTGTTTATTTGGCCCTCATACTGTAAATGCAAGAATTATTCCAGCTGCCAAAACCAAAAGGGGTTCAACCTGGTTAAATTATTTCACAGAAGTGAAACAGGATGAGATTATTAAGTGCTAGGAAGCATCTATTTGAAATCCTGACCTGCACCTGTGCAACTAAATCTCCATTTATACAGGTGCTTCTCAAATTGGATTTGAACCTTTAAATTCCCTGATTCATCCCCTGAAAAACCACAGAAGCTCAAATAACTAATGAAATTCAGAGACAGAAAGACTTAAAATAGTTTCAAGCTGTGAAGTAATGCCTAAGACTAACTATGTTCTTTGATTCATTGTTGATGTGACATATTTAGCTTAAATGTAAGTTGTACAAACCAAATGCCAGAGGTCATAGGGTAGCCAGTAGCTAAGCAATTATTTTTTCTTAGCACAGAAGAGGTCATCACCTGGCCCATGAGGACAACACATAGCTGAAAACCTGGGGGAAAGAATGTATTGGTTAGCATCATCTGCTTTTGCTTTCTTTTTACCTGGCACATCTTGCACAGATATTCAATGTGACCTTTGCTTGAGGCTCAGCCGTATGAGCACTTCGAGTCTGATTGAATTTGCTCCCAGAAGACATCACACTTGTTACTCCTTCCATTCTTAGATCATCAAGATCCTCTGCAACAAGACAGAATGACTGGATGAACACACGATTAAATTTTGTAACAGTAAAAGTGGTTCACCTGTAGATTCACTAAAAAATGGAACAACTCAAAAATCAGGAGCAAAACACACACAGTTACTCATATAATGACAGGAAAAGACATTTGAGAGGAATTTATTTTTATATATCATCACCCTGTTACAAGGGGTTCCTTCAAAAATATTCAGTATCATTTCAACTTCAAATCTTTCCAATCTTTATTTCTCCAATTCATTTATAAAAACTTGCCAGCTGCTTTATCAAGAGATACTGTCCAATATATCCATTTGACATATGGATCCATATCGAAGAGAAAATTCATCTTTTTGAGTGCATGCTTCTCCTTTATTTTTTTGGTCTATTCACTAGTAATGAAAAATATTGCTAAAAGCACTCTGCTAAACCTACAAAATGTGAAATGGATATATATATCACAAAGAAAAACACCATAATGTGCATATTTATATCCACCATATTGCTTAAATATATGGGCAACTCATAATAACAAATGGATTTTCTACTACTGTAAAATCATTCCTATTTTGCAGGAAGAAAACAAAAATTCTCAGAAATTTTTTTTGCCCAAGATCACACTGGAATAGTGTAGCTGAGCCAAGACTGTAAATGAATTCTCCAGGGTTACATTCAGGACATTCCTTTGGAAAAATTAGTAATTTTTTTGCTAATATAAAAATAGGCAAGTTATGGCATCCACAAGCCAGATATTCAGTTGTTCATGATTTGGTTAGGTTCTAGCTGAAAGGCAAGCAAGCAAAACACTGATTAGCAGCTACCAAATGAGCATCAAGCATTCCATGTACTGGCTTATATTTGTCGCTTGTGGTATACAGCATGTCATCATCTAATTAAGGTGTTGTATGCTAATGTATTTTCATATATTTATGTTTAAAAAAGAAATTTGATGTTAAAATATCTGAGTGGAACTGAAAGTGCATAAAGGCTCCTCTTCATACATTAAAGTGTGAGATACAACCCCCTGAACTATTGAATTACCCGAAAGACTGGTGGTTGTCCTCTAGAGTACATAGATATTACTCTTACTACTGTGCTTCACACTCCAGGAAATGTGGTCAGATTGTCAAGTTTATGCCATGTTAACAACACTCTTTTGGGGAGACACCCATTTTAATAAGTAACATTCAAGAACAGCAAAGCTAAACTTAAAATTAAACTTTTGTGACTAAAGACCTTGAACTACATTTTCTTACGTGTAATGTTTTATTTCAGTGCTTAAAAAAATTCTCCACCCTCTCAAAATTCATTGGCTTGGTGGTATAAATTGACAGTTCCACTCAAGTTTCTGGCATCAACACTATTTCCACTCCTTTTTCTTTATATTTAATCTATGGTAAATATACAAACTAATTCAAAGGATTTGGAAGGCTATATGATAAAGAATTATTAAACCAATCATCTATGAGTCATTTCAGAAAAGGTATTACATATTTGGAACACATTATGCATTAAAAAAAACAGTTTAATTCAGTTTTAAAGAAGTGTGAAAAGTTCCATATTTTTAACAGATGTATACCACTGGATGGATTACAGTTTAATTGAAATTGAAACATATGCCACAGGGTTTTTTACCCTAGAGAGATGTGATTTCTTTAAATGAGGTTTTCAACTGTTCTCTGCTTAAGTTTTGGCTCTCTGACAACCAAGACTGCTTCAATAGAGCAATGACATTGGCTGCCCTCTATCATACCTTTTATATTTGAATCTGTGTATTAAAAACATGTTTTCATTTTTAGTCAACTACCAACATTTTCCTCTCAAGAGAAAATTAAGAGAAACTTTGTGCAAGAAATGTAGATTTCATAGGTGTCCATAGTTGTAGCTAACAGACAAGTAAGCAGAATATTATGCAGTATAGGCTTACAGTCACATGCTGTTAGACCAATAGCACTAATGTGCATACCAAAATGCAGATTCAAAAAACCCCCACACCACTCTACTTCACAAGCAATTCTTAACTTTTTCAAGTAATTTTCATTGATTAATTCATCCATGGCAACCCAGAACAAGCTGCTAACATTCCAACTTGACATGAGGAGTATAACCCCACCTACCAAATCCAAAAAATAACTGTAGCTTTTGATTTGATTGCTGCACTTCTGCCTCAGCATTGAATGATTTTAGTTCCTTCTGGATGCCTAAAATTTACAGTGCAGACACTGCACTTTCTTCTCACTAAAGCAACTGGGCTGTGAGTAGCTGCTTGTTTCCCTACACCCATAAATGTGAATGGGAATTTTTAGTTCTGAGCAAGTTTACATGCCATCTGGCAATCTTCCTGAATGACCACATTCATTATTGAAGACCCTTCACTAAAAATAAAAAAAAAATCATGCAGTAATTTTAGTACTAAACTCTGTGTGTCCATGTATTATTCAACAATTGATGCACCTTTTGCAGAAGACCATTTGTTATTAAAATAAATACAAACAAGTAATGCAAGAATGCATTTTAAGAATAGTAAAAAAAAAAGCTTTCCAAAGGTTCAGATGTTTCCATGTAACAATGGAAAGAACTAGTCTCAGCAAGAAAGGATTTCTTTGAGAAGTCAATACAGTAACAGGGTTTGGAACACTGAATCTTTTCTCTTTCTTTTTACTCTTTGCTAGACCAACTAGTGATGATACAGCTGAGCAGTTCAGTGATTTTATTGAGCACCAATGAAGTCATTCACTGAGAAAATAGAGAAGGAAAATGTAAGTTGATTACTGTTTATATGATGGAAGACTAGAATACTGTGAAACTCCTGAAATCCTTTGAAAATTATTGTACATCTCAGACTGGAAGTTCATGTAAATTAAATAATCTCACTTGTTCTAAATCAAAGTTTATTATTTTGATGTATGACTGTGCACTGCAGTTCTTTAATGTTAATTCTCTGCTATTCTTTATATGAACAGGGTATATGGAGACCCTACCTTATTCCTATAGCAATTTCCATTAAGTATGTTCTGTGTAGGAAAAAAAAAACCCCTACAAATTAAACAAAACCTTTACATTTTTTTTTCAAATCAGCAGTTCACCAAAGTAAAGTCTCACAGCTGCAATCTTCAAGTATTGCCATAACAACAATACATGAAAATACTTAAACTGGGATAAAGATCACAAGTGCAATATAGCACAGCACTGAACCAGATGCTTTCTGTATTAATAATAATGCTGCATTAAGCTATATTTTTTTTATACTTCTATGGACAAATTTCACCAAAGAGGGGAAAGGGAAAAACGGGATTTATTTCAGCCAAACAGGAACACAGTCCAGAAACAATGTAATGCTTTTAAATAAGACATTGTCTGTAAATAGGACCCTGTTGTATTTATTTCTTTTCTTTTTGTGGAGAAAAGGCCAGGAAGAGGGAAAGGGGAGCTAATGCCAAGTATTCTAGGAACTGTACAAGATTTCCTAACATCTTGGTATGAAAGGGTGTGGAATCATCTTACAAACATCTCCTAAAAGACTCGCACTTTGAGGACAGAGCTCTTCTTATGCAAAAACCCTATTAAATTCAGTGAAAGTCCAGTTGCATAGAAAACTCATGTAATCAAGTTATGTGCTACATTGTTTGATATGATCCAGTCATTTTTGTCTCCTTCCTCCACCGTAAAACACACAGTAATTTCTCAGAAGTAATTCAAGAAGTATAAGGTGCGAAATTGGAAAAAGTCCTGGTTCATCTCTAGAGAAGCTGTGACAGCTTCAGAGATTGTCTGTTCAGTCTAATGCTAAGAAAAGCACTAAAATTTTTCATGTGAAAACAAAAAATTGAGATAATTAATTCTGATGCACCAGTAAAACAATGCCTCTTCCAATGAAGCAGTTAATTTTTCAAGGCAACGTTCTCACATCATAATAGACATTGATGTATTCCATGTACATAACATTGATTTGTCAAAGATTGTTGACTGATGTACATACTCTTAATATGCTCTACTACTCTCATTGAAAGAAAAATCTCAACAAAATAACCTAAAAATTATATACTCAAAAAATCAACACAAAACCCCAAACCAACAAAATCCTATTGCCGATAGCAGTTCTGGTTGTGTTCCAGGAATTTATGCTGCTTTATATGTTGTACTTGTATATAAGTTTCTTATTACATTAACCAATCTTCTCTGTTTTCATGCTAATATCAAGACAGTGTGTTAAAAAAACCCACGTTGTTTCCAAAAGAACTGTTGAGACAAGCAGGAATTAAGCTTCCAGAGAAAGAAGAATCATTAAGCTAGAACACTTGATGCTCCACTCCTGTAAATGATGTTTAATAATTTACTTCAACAGAAACAAAACTAGAGTTATCTTCTGCAATACACTAGCTACAGGATATCTCAGTTCATTTCTTCTTATTCATTTAATGACTTCGATGTTACAGAGTAGACAATGTTGTTATTCTGGTACATATCGTGCATATTGATATCATCTTTATCAATAACATGGACAAGTGCACCCGCAGTAAACTTACATATGATACTAAGCTGGGTGGGAATGTTGATCTGTCTGAGGGCAGACAGGCTCTACAAACCTAGAAAGACTGGATAAATGAGTTGAGGCCAGTTGCATGGAGTTCAACAATGACAACTGTCAGGTCCTGCACTTGGGTCACAATAACCCCATGCAATGCTATGCTGGAGAGGTGCATAGGGGGAGCATGACCTGCAGGTGTCGATTTACAGTTGGCCGAATATGAGCCAGCAGTGTGCCCAGGTGGACAACAAGGCTAAAGGCATCCTGCCCTGCATCAGAATAGTGTGACCACCAGGGCTAGGGTAGTGATCCTTCTCCTGCACTTGGCACTGGTGAGGCCATACCTCAAATACTGTGTTCAGTTTTGGGACCCTCATTCCAAGAAGGACATGGAGATGCTGGAGTGTGTCCAGAGAAGGGCAACAAAGCTGGTGAAGGGTTTAGAGCACAAGCTTTATGTAAGAAGAGCAGCTGAGGGAGCTGGGATCATTTAGTCTGGAGAAAAGGAGAATGAGGGGAGACCTTATCACTCTCCACAACTACTGAAAATGAGGTGGTAGCAAGGTGGAGGTTGGTCTCTTCTCCCTAGTAGCTATTGATGGGACAAGGGGAAATGGCCTCAAGATGTACCAGGGGAGATCTAGTTTGGGTATTAGAAGGAATGTCTTTATTGAAAGGGTTGTCAGGCATTGAAATAGGCTGCCCAGGGAGACTGTTGAGTCACCATCTCTCCTGATGTTTAAAAGATAGGCAGATTTTATAGTTGGGGACATTGTCTAGTGACAGACTTAGTAGGGTTGGATTGATGGTTGCACTCAATATCATTCTAATTAATACATCAACAGACTTTAACTCCTTAGAGTCATTTTAGATTTCTGAACCCAATGTTCTGAAGACATCTTATCTCCTAAGCATTTCAAGTTGTCAAGTTGTCTATGCTTCCACCGATGGACACATGCAAAAGCAATTGTAACATGATGCTGCTAATTCCTTGGGTTTGCCCACCTCTATCTGTATCATTTATCAGAGCCTATGTAGCAGAATCGCACCCCACAATCAAAACCACAAAACCAATCTGGGACTAGAGAAAGCAGCAATGTCTGCAGATACTGAAAAAGACTACAAATCATTGATTAGAGTTCTCACTTCTAATCAACAATAGTGAGAGGTATGTGTTTTCACTTTCTCCATTTTCCTATTTTAAGCTGAGACTGGAATTAACACAGGAGGTAGCCTTTTCTGATGAATGTTCTAGTTACATTATAGCACAATTCAGTATCTTAGACAACTACACTAAGCACTGGCCCAACGGGGCTCCTGCTTATTAGTCCTTTTTCCACTAGGTGAGAAATTTTCTGTATATTATATAACAGATACATTCTGCTATGGAAACTGTCAGCCTCTGGCCTGGACAGCTGCACACTCTCCTGGGTAGAAAACTGGTTGGATGGCCAGGCCCAGAGAGTGGTGGTAAATAGTGTTAAATCCAGCTGGAGGCCAGTTACAAGTGGGGTTTCCCAGGCCTCAGTGCTGGGTCCAGCCCTGTTCAATGTCTTCATCAATGACCTGGATGAAGGCATCGAGTGCACCCTTAGCAAGTTTGCAGATGACACTAAGCTGGGTGGAAGTATCAATCTGCTGGAGGGTAGGGAGACTCTGCAAAGGGACCTAAACAGGCTGGACCGCTGGGCTGAGACCAATGGCATGAAGTTTAACACGGCAAAATGCCGGGTCCTGCACTTAGGGCACAACAATCCTATGCAGTGCTACAGACTAGGAGAAATCTGTCCAGAAAGCTGCCTGGAGGAGAAGGACCTGGGGGTGTTGGTCGACAGCTGACTGAACATGAGCCAGCAGTGTGCCCAGGTGGCCAAGAAGGCCAGTGGCATCCTGGCTTGTATGAGAAATGGTGTGACCAGCAGGTCCAGGGAGGTTATCCTCCCTCTGTACTCGGCATTGGTGAGACCACTCCTTGAATCCTGTGTTCAGTTCTGGGTCCCTCACCACAAGAAGGATGTTGAGGCTCTGGAGTGAGTCCAGAGAAAAGAGACAAAGCTGGTGAAGGGGCTGGAGAACAAGCCTTATGAGGAATGGCTGAGAGAGTTGGGCTTGTTTAGCCTGGAGAAGAGAAGGTTGAGAGGAGACCTCATTGCTCTCTACAACTACCTGAAAGGAGGTTGTGGAGAGGAGGGAGCTGGACTCTTCTCCCAGGCAACAGGGGCCAGGACAAGAGAGAATGGCCTCAAGCTCTGCCAGGGGAGATTTAGGCTAGACATTAGGAAAAAGTTTTTCATGGAAAGGGTCATTGGGCATTGGAACAGGCTGCCCAGGGAGGTGGTTGATTCACCTTCCCTGGAGGTGTTTAAGGCACGGTTGGGCGAGTTCCTGAGGGACATGGTTTAATGTTTGATGGGAATGGTTGGACTTGATGATCCAATGGGTCTCTTCCAACCTGGTGATTCTATGATTCTATGATTTTTTTATGACAGAAAACAAATTAGTTGCAGGCAAGCTGACAGAGCACTGACATAAGGTATGGAAGTGTCTCTAAGATGCAACGTGAGGGTTTCAGACTCCTGCTCCAAATCAGGCAGATGTAGTTCATAAAACACATCTGGATATCCCAACTACCCAAACCGTTAACTGAATGTGACATTATAGTCTCATTTTATTTAAATAAGAAAGTCCATAACCATAGCAAAAAGAATTGGTATCATGACAACTTACCATTCCCAGCCACTAATCCTAGGACAAATGGTCTAACATCACCAAATTACCACTGCTCACTGCAACAGTCACTGATTATATGACCACTGTTTCTCCACACAAATAGTGATTTCAAATGCTTTGGTCTAAACTGTCAGCTGGGTAGTTTCATTCAGTGCTAAAGAATTATTTCAAACACTTCATTTTTACGGTAATGGGAATCTACTATTGATTGGAGCACATTAATTACTTTTACATTACCAATAAAACAAAATTCAGAATATTTCACTTGTTACATCACATTCAGCAATTCATAACTACAATTACCATAACTGTACAAAAGTATTTGCAGTATGATAATAAAACAGAACTGAACAAAGGTCAAAATGAGCAAAACCACAAACCAGCCAGAAATTCTGAACTTCAGAAGGCACCTAAAGGAATATCTTTTTCTGCTTTTCCTCGACATATGTTTTTGCACTTTACCTGTAAGTAAAACAACTTTTAAAATTAAAAACAAATTTTGACCAATATTTCTAATCAGCTCCAATTCTGATGTCATTTACTTATGCAACCACTATATTTATCTGATTATGCAATTTAGACACCAGTCCAACTCTGCATTCTTAAAGAACACCACCAGGAAATGCTTTGTCATAATAATAGAATAAGCCATGTTTAAATCAGTAAGCTTTTTATTCAGTCATATCAAAACTATCAAAGCATTAGAAAGGAATGTATATTTTAAAGGTTTCATTTTAGTTTTAATGTCAGTTTGTTTTTTTTATTTTCTAACAAAAAGGAGCCAGCAATATTTCTCAAGTGCATTTGGTTAATGTAGTACAGATGTTCCTTACAATACAGACCCAAAATATTGAATTCCACATTACGTTGTCACTTACGTTTGTCTTTACTAAATCTATTTTGATGAAATTCATAATTTGCATGCTGTTTTTATGAAGTTTTTAAAAAATAAGCTAACATGAATAATAATTCATTAATCCAACAGTACATCTCACTAAACATAAAGAAAATGCAGTGAATTTCCAGCCAGTTGGAGAAGATACTGAACTGCTTAGCTTTGTATGAATCAAGTTTTGCACTGTGGACCATGTTCACATTTGCATCCATCTAATTTACTCTACCGGTCCCTTGCCAGGATTAAGCTTAACTGGCTTGTCAAGAGCCCAGTGGAAATTAATACACTTTTTATTGAAATGAAAGTGAGGCTAAGCATAAAAATTACAAATAATCTTATGCCAAACATTTCCAGATTTCCACTAACACTGAATCTTCCCAGAGCTTTCTCTTGAAAAACTATTAGTACAAGCATTTCTGGAGCACCAGTTATGAAAGCATCTGTATGCTCTCTCCCATGAACCTATTGAGATCAAGGATTCCTAAAGTGAAAATCTCTCTTTTTCCCCAATTTCTTTTTTTTTTAAAATTAAAATTATCAAATTTAAAATTTCATCAAACATTTAATTTATGCATTGAAGAATCTTCTTTATGAAGAGAGAAACACACTATGTAAGAAGCAATGTTTGTACAGCTTAAATTTTCTACTGAGAAACTAGCACATTCCCCGGTTTAAAAAAGTGCTTTCCTATCAAGCACTATACCCAAATGCACCTGGCTGAAGATCAAGTTGTTGTATACCAAAGTTCCAGTTAATTTAGTAACTCCTATATGAGTGATCTTGGACCCGACAGTTTGGGCAGGCAGAGAGAAGGCAAAGAACTCTAAATTCTCTGTGTACCCAGCCACATTTAGCAGTAGATAGTTAGTTTGTTGTATGTGACAGTTCATAATTAGCTCTAGCCACATTAAAATCCTGACCGAGGCAGTAATGGATCAGTAATTTCATAATAAGTACAAAATTCTTAGGTAAGCTACAATAAATACATTATAGATCTTTCTTTTGCTCTTCAAACTTCTGCCTAACTGCAAAGGGACAACTGCCCTTCTTGTTACCTCTGCTAATTGTAAATCAAAGATAAAAATGAGCATAAGATGTCACCCAACAACTGTTTTTTCCAGTTCCATTCCTGTCAGCTTGCATCAACTCTGCTTTGTTCTGAGACAAGATCATCTGTTTCGTATCACTATCCCTTATTATGGCCAGACACTGGGATTTCTAGACGACTGCACTGTCTGCACTCTTGAGAAGCAGACACTGAACTGGACACCATCAGCATACCAATGGCATCACAGCTGACAGTACATGCTCTTCTTCACTCATTGATTAAATTCATACATGCTCTTCTTTACCCATTGATTAAATTCATACCTCTGACATCTTTTGAGAAAAAGTAAAATAAAATTTTTAAATATAATTCTATGTCTCCAGCTGGGTAAAGCAAATAAACTAGCATGTATGTCAAAACCATCCCACCCATCCAATAGATTGGCCAGGTAATAAAGTTCCAAATAAACCATGCAGTTTTACAATAGTTTTTTACTGAAGAGAAGTAAATGCTTTTAAAAAAACCTTTTGTTATTGTTTCATTGCTGCTTGTTCTGTTTGATTATTCTGTGTAACTTACCAGTTCAGCGCACTAGAGGAAATTAGAAGGTTTTTGGCTTTCCCACAATGCCTGACCAAGCATACTGCAATACATGACAGAGAGCTGGTTGAAATGGAAATTAAAGTAGTGGTACATATCAATATATCTGGTTGCTATTCTTCCACTGAATATTGCAGGATAACAGTATTGCCTAAATAATCAATCAGGCATCGCAGTATGATAGTTTATGGAACGTTAGTTCATGTCTATCATCTTACACATTATGCAGATAGATTTGGTTTTATTCAACACTACCTTATCTTTTGGATATGAACTAGAACTATACATTTCTTCAGAAGTTCTCATGTCAGAACTATAAAACCATCTGGTAAACAAATCAGAGAATGTTATCTGGCAATTCTGCTTCTCAAGACATAGTAAAGTTAATCCTGACTCCACTGAATTTGCCATTGACTCCACAAACTCAAGGACTCGGGGAACAGGGTCCAACGTGGCAATGCTAACACTACTGCACATAACTGGGGAACAAGCCAGGCCAACCAGAGTAGTGACAAATGTTCCTTAGCTGCTTCCCAAGATGGAACTGGAAGACCAACCACCTCAAATATATGTATATCCACACACACAGGCTGGGGAACAAACAGGAGGAAATGGAGCTATACACCCAACCAGAAAGTTATGCTACCATAGGAATAAGTGAAAATAGGTGTGACAACTCATATGACTAGAGGATCACAATGGATGGCTATAGGCTGTTTCATAAAAACAGTCAGGGAAGAAGCGGAGGAGAAGTCACACTTTACGTTAAAGAGAACCTTGAACGTATAGAGATCACCTACAGCAATTGTGGAAGCCCAGCAGAATGCCTCTGGGTCAAGATCACAGGGATCATCTCCAAGGGAGAACTTACAGTAAGCATCTGCTACCAACCTCAAACCCAATAAGGCAATACAGAGCAATATTTGGGTCACTTAAGCAAGCTTCAAGTCAACAGAATCTGGTTCTTATGAGAGATTTCAACTACCAAACATATGCTAAAAGAACAATACAGCAGCTCATAGCTTAGGCATGGAACAAGTGATCTTGAGTGCTATCATGAAGCACATGCAAGTGAACCAGGTGATCAGGCCCAGCCAACACGGGTTCATGAAAGGCAGGTCTTGCCAAACTAACCTGATCATCTTCTATGACAAAGTGACTCGGTTGCTGGATGAGGGAAACACTGTGGATGTGGTCTTCTTGGACTCCAGCAAAGCCTCTGACACAGTTTCTCACAGCATTCTGCTACGGAAACTGTCAGCCTCTGGCCAGGACAGGCACACACTCTCCTGGGTGGAAAACTGGTTGGATGGCTGGAACCAGAGAGTGGTGGTAAATGGTGTTAAATCCAGCTGGAGGCCAGTTACAAGTGGAGCTCCTCAAGGCACAGTGCTGGGTCCAGCCCTGTTCAATGTCTTCATCAATGACCTAGATTAAGGCATCGAGTGCACCCTTAGAAAGTTTGCAGATGACACTAAGCTGGGTGGAAGTGTCAATCTGCTGGAGGGTAGGGAGGCTCTGCAAAGGGATCTGAACAGGCTGGACCTCTGGGCTGAGTCCAACAGCATGAGGTTTAACACGGCCAAATTCCGGGTCCTGCATTTGGGGCACAACAACCCTATGCAGAGCTACAGACTAGGAGAAGTCTGTCTAGAAAGCTGCCTGGAGGAGAAGGACCTGGGGGCGTTGGTTGACAGCCGACTGAACATGAGCCAGCAGTGTGCCCAGGTGGCCAAGAAGGCCAATGGCATCCTGGCTTGGATCAGAAATGGTGTGACTAGTAGGTCCAGGGAGGTTATTCTCCCTCTGGACTCAGCACTGGGGAGACTGCTCCTTGAATCCTGTGTTCAGTTTTGGGCCCCTCAGCACAAGAAGGATGTTGAGGTTCTGGAGTGAGTCCAGAGAAGAGCAACAAAGCTGGTGAAGGGGCTGGAGAACAGGCCCTATGAGCAACGGCTGACACAGCTGGGGTTGTTTAGCCTGGAGAAGAGGAGGCTGAGAGGAGACCTCATTGCTCTCTGCAACTACCTGAAAGGAGGTTGTAGAGAGGAGGGAGTTGGCCTCTTCTCCCAAGTGACTGGGGATAGGACAAGAGGGAATGGCCTCAAGCTCCACCAGGGGAGATTTAGGCTAGACATTAGGAGAATATTTTTCACAGAAAGGGTCATTGGGCATTGGAACAGGCTGCCCAGGGAGGTAGTTGATTCACCTTCCCTGGAGGTGTTTAAGGCATGGGTGGACAAGGTCCTGAGGGACATGATTTAGTGTTTGATGGGAATGATTGGACTCGATGATCCGGTGAGTCTCTTCCAACCTGGTGATTCTATGATTCACATGCCATCTATCAAGTTCTTGGAATGCACAGAGGAGTGCTTCCTCATATGAATGCTAGCCGTGTCAACCAGGAACGAGGCACTTCTGGAACTGCTACTCAAACCTAGACAATCTGCTTTGTAATATCTCTGCTACGGATGGTCTTGGATGCAGTGATCACAATATTGTGGGGTTCAGGATCCTGCTGAGCACGCTGAAAGTTAGTATCAAGACAAAAATTTTAGATTTCAGAAGAGCAAACTTCAGCTTGAGCTGAAGTGGGAGGGAACGTGTGGAAAGCTTTTAAGATTCAGCTGGACAAGAGTGTTGGGCCATCTTGTCTACACCATGCTTTTGCCAAAAAATGTGGACCAGATGATTCTTGAGGGTCTTTTCCAGCTTAGTATTCCACAATTCCACAAAAATTTGTGTAACATATTGCAAGTTTCTGTCTTTTGTGCTTCAAGCTCCTTAAAATGAGAGCTGTGAAACTCCCTGAGATATTAAGACAGTAGTGGAACAGAATGTGAACGACATCCTCTGGTGGCCACTGTATGCCATCCTCTGCATTGTACAAAGCTGGCAGGCTAAGCTTTCAAAAAGATTCTATTAATTGAAAGGGAGGCAGAGATCCTAGGATGAAATACCAATTCAACATTAGACTGCAAATGCTCCTTAAAGAGTTGTAAAAATACAATTATGAAGGTAACAGAAAACCTTAGGAAGCACTATTTTCATATGCTGGAAATGAGGAAGCAGAAAAGAGTATAGGATAACACAGCAGGTAAATGACTAATTCAGTACTATTAGAACTACATGTACTAAATTCCTAGTGTGCAGGCTCTTTGACTGATAGATAACCTATAAATGAAATTAGGTCAAATTTGCAGTATAAACCATATCAACAGGAGAAACAAAAAAAATTAGAAGAAATAAATCTAAACTGAAAGCACCTCAAACAACACACAACACAGGACAGCAATTTTAAACAGAAAGAAAACACATAGCCCCCCTCTAAGAAGAAAGTTAGGGTAACACAAATGGCAAGTGATTCATGGTTTTCAGTCCTCAGGTGCACCAGCAAAGCTCTGAAATACTACTAGATCTTGTGGTGCATAAATGAAGTCAAACTCCAAGGTGCTAACCAGCAGTCACTGAGGGTGCAGTTTTGTAATCCAATAGCTTGGTCCAAATGACGAAGTCCCACTTATGTCTCTGTTCTTTTCCCTTCCTACCATTACCAGTGATATTGGTACTTGATTCTTATCTGACTCTGGAGTGAGTTCATTCAGGGGCAAATATTATGTTACTGCTGGAATCTTTTACATATGTTTTTGTGAGCTGCATTAGCATACAGAGAGGTCATACGAGCATTAAAATCAGTCTAAAGGAAACAACAGTAGCATAGAGCCCTCTGTGAAGGAAAAGTAGAGGAAGTAGGACCACGTTCTTTAATGAAAGAAATCCATCAATCATGTTCAATTAGGTTCAGCCTATCTCCCAGAGCTCTACTGTAAGGGGTAAAAACATTAGGTATTTAAGCAACATACAACAATTGAGAACATAAGTGTATTGCTACAAGACTAAAGCATCAGATGAAAGATACAGATGTTTATCAAAGTAAAACATAAACATAAGCAAAATGTCATTTTTACATTGACAGAAAGATATATCATCTACAACTCAACACTGTTGCATTTAAGGACCTTAAAACGTAATGTAATTTTGTTTCTCTCAAGACAGAAGAATCAAAGTTTTTCAAAACTGGTATTATATCAATATTCAAGTAAGTATTCAGAAAAGCACACAGGATATATTAACAAAACATTATTTTTAATAGCAAGTTGCCACATCAAAGATATAATTTTTAAAAAAATATATTTGCCAAGTAATCGCTCTATTTCTGGGTTTTTTTTCTTATTTAACTAAGTAATGCTAAGCTGATATAATCTAATATGACAGAAGTTTTAAAAAGCTTGGATGTAAGAAGCAGGTTAAGACCTCTTGCTCTCAACACAATAGCTTATCTTCTCACCAGCTTTTCTTGATCTGTTTTAGAGCTCCTGAAGCATGATAATGTATATGAATTAAATTAATTCTGATATTATGATATGGCTGTACAGTTTTTAAAGTGAATGAAGACTTAACAGATGAATCATGTTCTACTGATAGTTGACAGAAAAGCAACCAAAAAGCTGCAGCTACTTTAAAAGTTATCACAAATGACAGACGTCATCAATGTGCCCACAGAAATTTTCAAAAGTTATCAATTTATCTGTTTCATTATTATGGGTACAAATATTCTGAAACTAATGTACAAATGCATTTGCTCATCCATCAAATGTTGTCATTAATTCAACTGCATTCCTCCAAATGCAACACCTCTTCAGTTTCCCAAAATACAAGAAACAGTTTGTAATACCTGATAATGCTTCAGCAGACCAACAGAAACACATTTTTTAGTAACCAAACATTTTCAATTCTCTATGTACACTTAGTGTTCCCTTTCAGAAGAGGACTCCAAAACAGACCTGAACAAGAAGCACTCTCAGCTGTCAGAAACTCTTACTATTCCATATCACCTGAGCAACTTATTTTGCAGACCTCCTCATAACTCCTTCAATGAGCACCCTGAATAAATACCAACAGTAGCTAACATAACTGCCCATCACACCAGTGTAAGTCTCCCACCTGTTTAACGTTCTGCTCCAGGCATCACCGTCTTATGAAACATTTATCCTGTGAAGATTCAATATAACGTGAAAGATTGCCAAATTACTGCTTGTTTACAAGTTAGAAATTATGTCCAATAATGAATCAAACCAACAGAATGTAAATAAGGCACTAGTGGTATTATTATGATATTTACAGAATTAGGAAGTTTCAACAGAGGAGTTATAATTCCTTAACAAAATATTTTTTAAGCCTTTTCACCAATGCTCGTGAACATATCAATGGAAAGTGAATATTCAAAGTTGAAAAAAACCCTCTACTACTTAGCAGTTAATGTTTTGTCCCTGGTAACTAGACATATGTTTAAACCAAAGTTCACAAAACTAATATTATTTTAATTAGATCATTATGTGTGTATTCATTAAAAAAGCAACAATAAATTCAGCCTGATTATTTGTGACTGACATAACCCAGTTGCTACCCATATCCTGAAAAATGGCTGGAAAATGAGTTCCTCTAAGAAATACTAAAATATGTCAAAAACATTTTTCTCTCCCTCTATGAGCATCCAAGTAAGATTGAAAAACATTTAATAATATTCCCTGCAAGCATACATTTCCCCACAGAGCCAAATGGAGAAATAGGTCTGCAAATTATTGTCAAACACCTTGCCAAGTCTCCTCTATCCCAAACATTACTTAGAATACTTCTGCTGTTAGGTGATAGTGATTGAATAATTAAATCTGTGACATTCTGAGGAACCGCCTTTCCACAGTTGTTAATTCACATATGCCTGTGGTTAAATACACTAACTGAGAGTCAGAAATAGAAATGATACATGAAGTTCATTTGTATATGTAAAACTGACAACTATACAGCCAGCTTCTGAGTAACCTAAATAAAATAAAGAGTATCCATGTATCTATGTATCAAGAAAAAGCATTTGACTTTGATGAGCTGGAGTAATCTTTTAGAGATGTGTCAGGTGAACAAGAGTTAAAAATTCCACAAATAATTATTAATTAGGAATTACTGTATGAGAGAAATGAGGACTCTGCTCCAGCGTTCAGTGTTTGAAGAAGGAAATGCGTGTTTAATTACAGTTATTTTTTTATATTGTTACAGGGAACTACTACAATGAATGGCAATTTCTCTGTAAGGGATATGCAGGACATGTACCCATATCCACAGTGCCTTGCAGATGAAACCAGCTGGATTGCCGTCAGGTGCTCAGAAATCTAGAAGCAAAACAGGAATGTTTCTATATAAAAAGTGTAAAACTTGCTCACGGCAATTATGGCTTATCTTCTCAATCCTGAAGTTTTATGTTTTCAGTTGAGTTTAGATAAGTGAAAAGTTATGTATGACAGCAATATTAGTTATCCTTCATCTGCATTTCACAGAAACCATAAGTAATTATTTATTAACAATAACAAATGCAAACTTTATATAATAAAAATGTTAATTTTTCCAGCGTACTGGACAATAATTTGCTAAACAATCTTGAAGCTGAAATTTCACATCAGAACGAGACTTGAAGGAAGACTGAGAAAGGACTATATGCAACATTAGTTTGGTATTTCAACGTCAGTGTTGACAGCTTCAAAACAAGAAAAAATTAGAAGTCAGTAACATTTAAAATTTTTGCAATAATGGAGGAATGTTTTGGAGGAAAAAAGAAATTGTGTTCTTTACCTCTGCTGGAGAGGACAAACACATGACTATCACTTTTTTATTACAAACTATGCCTTTAACAAGATTTTTTTTATTCCTATCGTTTCATTTACAACATCTTTTCATGTTCTTATTCTCATCATATTGAAAAGAAAACAATCTCTTTATAACTTATGGTTTTAATAAAGCAAGGGGAGAAACCTTTTTGAAGCCACAATTGGATTTGTTTCTCTTTGCATCTGGTTAAAAATCAAAACTGAAAAATCCTATTATTTGCATATTTATTGTTATTTAATTATTCCCCAGTCTGCAAACTTTCTCTGTAGAGAATTGAAAACAATGGAATGACTATTTCTTTTCATTTCTATTTTATTCCTTCATTATTGCATACTTCAAAGAGACATCATTTCTTTGCAGAGAAGAAACTTGGGCTACACCAATGTTACCCAGAAAACAGTAAGCCAATAAATGTAATTTTTTTGTGTTCAAAACTCTTCCTTACGTCACAAAGGCATATTGTAACCTCAATAGTTCAGTCCAGGAATATATATAAACTTCATGTATTTAACATCACATACATACATACATATTCTATTAAATTTTCATTTCTCTTTCAGCTGCTCAAGATCTCAATATTTTGCTAACCATTTCCATCCCCATTTTGATATATTCTTCCAAAAGTGACTCACTATCTCTCTTCCCATGATCCCTCTCAGCAAAACATTGGTTTTCTATGCATCAGTGGCCAGTCTTGCATTTCACTGCAGTGAAGCGAGGATTTAACTTTAAGTGTGCTTCCTGTGCACCTTATTGTTCCAAGACAGAGATGATCTAAGGAGCAGTTTTACACTTGGTTTAAGCTAAACTAAGTCTGCTCTGCCACTGAAAGAGTCAGACCTCTGTCTCCCGTTTCAGCCAACTAGCATTTCCCATCTTTATGTTGCCAGTAGTACTTGTGTGGCCCACAATAAGCTGGTCCAGGGAGCTCTCTGTCTGAAGTTTATGTCTTTTTTGCTGGACTGATCTTTGGCCCAGCTCAGACTCACTGTTAAGTACCTCCTTTGAGGTTTTTTGCTCTAACACAAGCTGTTTTAAACAGGCAATCAGAAATCTGGTTTTAAAACAGAGGTTAATATTGTTTCAACTCACTGTCTGGTGATATAAATCAGTTAAAATAAAACAGAGTCAGGGATGGTTATTAAAGTTAAAAAAGATGATACCCCCAGGCAGGAACTTCATAAAAAAATAAGAACAGTACATCACCTTGAAATATCATTTTCGTTTTGCTTGGAACATGATAGTGAAATATTTCCTCAAATGTCCAAGTTGCAGAAATATTCTGAATGATATTAGGGATGAGCTTTTGGAGTTAGTTTAAGATCTCCTGTTTCAGATTTAGTTTATGCAAAAAATATTATATGTGTTACCTTGAGATCATTGCAGTAATAGGTAAGTACAGACACAACATGCAGAAATTGCCTAAACTTTCACAGTTCCAAAGCTAGTGGTTAAAAGATAAATTTGCTCCAAAAATAGATACTAAGCTTAAACCAACACTCCTTCTGACTACAGAACCATTCCACACACAACTGTAAGTGCAACAAGGAAACGATACAATAAAGAATTACTCACAACAGCTTCCAGTATTGACTCATACTTACTATTAATCTGTGGGCTTCAGATGATTCAAAGGTAACTCAAATCCTTATATTTTAATCTAGTATCTTTCCTCTTTCTTGTCTCTTTGTCCATAGGTGCACATTTTTTTAAGATTTGGCATTTGTATGTATTCTTACTATACTTGTGTCGCCCTCACCCTTCCAGTTCTCATTATGCTAAGGATCTAGTAGTTGTTTGTGGCAATGGACAAGAAAGACATCCTTTAGCTGAAATACTCCTTTAGGTTCTTTTTTGCTTATTTTCCAGCATTCTTATTGCATGATGGTATAAATTTATTATTACCCCAATTTCTCTTATTAATTCTCCCAACTTTGAAATTCTCATATCCTGAATTCTTTTCAGTCTCCATAGACTCCCACTCAAGCACTTCTTTTGCAGTACAGCCTTTGCTACTCTTTGCCTCTTTCTCATCTTTGCTATATTTATAGTGAAAATGTCCTAATAAAGCAATGTCCTAGTATTGTAATACTGCCAGCACATTCTCATACAAAGAACTGTTTTCATGAATCAAAAAATGGTCATTAAAGAAAATGCAAGAAGAGAAGCTGGTGGCACTACTTTTGATATCAGCAGGTGCGCTGCAGTTACTACAGTGATGTGTTTAAGTTTGCAGTGAATTTAAAAACTCAAGGTACTGTGTGTCACAGTAATCCTGTGAATCACAGCAATGACTAACAAGCTTCTCAGTCTACTCACAACTGCTATATAAACACTACAAAATGTGGCACTGCTAGTGGTATCTGATTTGGACTGTTCAAAGCTAACGTTAGTTTGCAGGGCAGTTAGAATTTACTTCTGTATTCATAATTTTACCTGATGAAAGTTCTGTCATGTAATTTGACAGCAAATAAAGTAGACAAATGGGATACTTAAAACTGTAGGTGGGCTGAAGAGTTGTTTGGAGATGGTTTGCTTATTTTTTGTTTTGTTTCCTCTCATTTTCATCAAGTCTTTCCATATCTAATTTTGAGTTCTGTGAGTATCAGAAGAGTTATCTTTCAGAAAAAGCAATTGTCTCCCCCTCTGCATGGCTATAAATGATCTTTTACTTCACTCTGTTCTGTCTTCTCCATATTTATTCTTCCTCCATCCTCCTTTCTGCCTTTAGGAATTACAACCATTACAAAAAAAATTAGTCTACTTCAATTTAATTTAGAAAATCAACAATCAGAATCTCTTCACATGCAAAACACTACTAAAAAGAATGGCTGGCCAAGCAACGGGCTTTTAATATATGTTGAATCAACTGTTTTCAAGTAAGAAGAGGCAACAATGTCATGTTCAACAGCAAGAGCACACACCTTGCAACAAACAAGAGAATTAAAATTCTGCTTGGTCAGGGAAAGAAAGACAAACAAAAAAAGTAGAGATAGTTATTTTGTAAGCAGCAAACATTATGACTCTTGAATTCTTATGGCTTTGTTACATTCCAACAATTCCTTCATGTTAATTGCAGCTGTTTCCATCCATATTTGTTGTAGTATCCTCTCCCTAGTAATTCTGTCCATCTTACTTGTCTTGTCTTTCACTAACTTGAACAGCTTGTCTGTGAGCAAGTCAGCAGATGCTCTGTTTGATTCAGAGCCATAAAACTGATCAATCTGCAATCCTACATCTCTAGTTTGTACTGAAGCTCTAGGGGTGATACTAATGAGATTGTCTTCTATCTAGACTCCAATTTTCAGGAAATTGGAAGAAATTTCATATATTGGAGACCTTGCAAATTCTGTTGAAATTTGTCAGTAGGTTTAAAAATTACTAAGAATAGAACTCAAAGACAGACAGACACACCTTACAAAATCATAAGTCCATAGAAAACAGCCTCACAGGAAACTATGGGCTGAAAACTTAGAGGTGGAGAAAATGATATACATGGGATATCACTACTAGTATACATCACACTAAGCTTACAGCTTTGCAACTGTCTTATTCTGAACATTTCCACACACTGGATAAAGGAAGCATTTCCCCTTATACCAGATTTCAGTAGTAACAGTTTTATAAGTTTCCATGCTTGAAATATCAAATGTGTGACATCTCTGGCAGACTCACCCTGCCTGACATGACTATCAACTAAAACCATCCTCCCTTTCTCTTTCAGACATCATTCAGACTCTCCTAGGCAAAATCAGGCTTCCTTAATGCACTGAGTTGAAAACAACAGTGATTCACAAACCAATTTACAAGCAGATTAGATGTCTCTGCCGGCTTCCATGTCCTATAAAAGGTGCAGGGCAAGGCAGGTGGCTGAGGGTGGCAATAACTTCAGCCAACAACCTCCTCCTGCAAGTCTGTCAGAAGCTGAACCTGAACCAATTTATACTCACCAATGATATTGCATGCCCTTTCTCATTCATTCTCTAAACAGTTATATACAAAAGTCTTCAACTTCTGCCTGCTTCAAATCGTTTCCTTCTCATATTTTCCAATATCCTTGCCTTTTGCTATACTCACTCTGAAATCAGGGTGACTAGAACGGGAGGTCTTTAAATGTAACTAAGGCAGCTCACTGGATACAAACAGGGACAAATGAAGGAGACCTGAAAGAAGTCAAGCAGGATATGCAGTGCAGACAATGTTATCTTTTGACCTAATACCATCGTCCAAACCTACCTGGCTCCTTTTATGTCCACAGCAGCTACTTGCCTGCAACCAACTCATCACAATTGTTCACATTAATTTAGGAGTCTGTAGCTGTAGTTCAAATTATTCTTTGTCATACACTGCCTGATATATCTCATCCACAAAATTCACCTACTGTCATGTTGGTTTTGGAAAATTCTTCACTTCTTTCTGGTCTTGACCAACTTGGATATCTTTGTGCAATGTTTTAAATATCATTTTACTTATCAGCTACCTCCCAGTGGAAAGCTATAATATATTTCAATATAATGTTATAAATAACAGATATTCCACTACTACTGCATTGCTAAAATAATATTTAAAAGTATAATATATTTTTCCATTATTATTACTTTGCCATACAGGCAACCTCTAATCCATCACAGCACTTTATTTCTCACATTCTGGGTACTTTCTTTCCATAGTATCTAGGAAAGACTGTGACAAAGGTTTTTTTATGAAAGTCCAAGTAAGTCATACCTACTGGCACTCTGTAGTCAATATTTTGCCAACACCTTCGTAGGATCATAATTACATACAAAAAAAGGAAAAGACAGCTGCACTCAAATGTAGTCAGTAAAACAGTCTCTGTTTTATAGCTTTCTAGGGGGAAAAATAAACTTGACATTACTATGCACACTCACTTTTAAAAGAGCGTTAAAAACACCCCCCTCCCCGCCCCAAATGATTCCTTTACTAAATACTAAGAGAAAAGAGAAAGCAAAAATTAAGTGCTATGTGGGCCCAATATTAACCTCAGAAGCAATAGTTCACATCCCAGTCAACTATTTCTTATTAGAAGCTGTGAAATATTCATACAGAAACTTCTCTGATGTCTGCTTCCTGAAAACTGAACCTAATACCTAGCTAACCAAAAATTAATCAAACTACATAGGTGAACTCACATAAAAGGTTAGATACCTTTTTTTTTAACTGGGTCATAGCACTTGAAATAAATTTTCCAATCAATTCATGTTTTTCAAAAAAATTGAATAAGTATTTACTTTAAAAAAATAACATTTTCTGGTTTTACTACATGATACTGGTTAATAGAAAAGCATTACTTTACTTCCAGTAAAGTTATTTGTAGAAAGATATTCAGTGGGAGTTAAGGACACTGGGACACTACATAACAGCTGACAAACAGACCTGTAATTTTCTACATCACTAAACTGGTGCTAGTAACACACAAGAAAATACTTACATATTTATAATTCTTGATAAGTCTTGGAATAGCAGGATGCAATAGAAGTGTTCAGATGTATGCTGATAAAATGCGTGGGTCAGCAGCGGTTAACAAGCAAACAAAACAGAACTTAACCGATACTCTCTTCTCAAAGAGATACTGAACATGTTTTTTAAGCTCCTGAATACTGCTATAACACAACTGTAACTAATGTTCCTATACAGGCAACTTGAAATACTGCATGAATGTGATGTTATATCACTAAAATTTGAAGTGACAAACTTTCTGAAATTTAATTTTGTGGCAATGATATAAGTAAAGAAATGTGACTTTGCCTTGCATTCACAACTGTGGTGGCAGAACCCTTCCCTGTATTAAACTGTTCTGTAAATCCTGGCAGCCTCCCCTTTGATTCAGCTTGATTACAACAAGAAAACATTATCTATTTCACAGCCAAGGTCCATTTATTTTGTATTGGGCAGATTGCCTTTAAATAACAATGCAATGCCTAGGGGGTTCATGCACTATTTATTCTCTGTCTAAATTTCAGGTCATTTTGTTAACTGAACATGCAAAGGGACAATAGCTGAGAGCTCATCCTGATAAAATATGTAAAGCCACAGACAGAAGTATTTGCTATACTGTTAGTTAAGGAATGCCTAGGGGTGAAAGAAACACCAGCTTTTCAGAACCGATCAATTGTTCTGGACCACTGAAAACAGAAATGTAGTTTGATGATCACCAACAATATTCCAAATTCTTACCCCTTCTTTTAGGAAAAGCAACTATGAGCTGATAAAGTTTCATAAGTTTCATGTTAGCATCTTTTCTACTCAAACATCACCAAAAGTATTTCAGTCATAGGTGTCTTCACACTTACAGTGGATGACTCATGTTCAGATGTCCACACTAATCCTTCTAGCTACATTCAAAAGTATTGTGTTATTAAGCTTAAAAGTATTTCATTTCAAAACCACCAGGTTTCATGTACTTCTACAAGACTTACTCCAGGTTTCTTATCAACTCAGTAGGGTTGTCTCAGAGAAAGCAATGTCAGAACCTGTTTGTTGCTATCACGCAAGCCTGAGAAAGCCTAACTGGTACCAGACAGCATCTGCCCCACAGAGCACAGGGTCTTGCAGTTTCCAAGGAGCTAGAAGCCTGCAGATTCAGCTCTAGCTCTAACCAAAGATGAGGTTTACATGCTGCACACTCAAGTTAAAATGCCATTATAACTGCCTCCTGACCGCAGAGTCTGGGCATCCAGCACGCTTGTTAATTCTGAGATAAGGTGGCCCAGGTCTCTAATTGCACAATCCACACAGGGGCTGCCTCTGACCCGCAGACCTCACCAGTCCCATGTGGCTCTTCTGTGAAATCGACATTCTTGTCAATTTCACAGTTACTATTAGCAAGGAAACTGACAAGAATGTCAATTTCACCGCCTGCAGCAGGGAATTGGGAATTGGGCATTTGCAGACAAAGAGCAAATTTTACAATTCCTGTGTTGATCCCATGTGGAACAAAACATTTAAAAAAATAATTAAAATGTCTGCATTCTAATACCCATACTTTTTTTCCCTTAAGGCATATCTAAACACTCACGTGAATTATAAATGTTACCATAACAAAACTAAAGGTAAAAAATTAATCTGCCATTTTCAGTGATTCCTGGGGTAGAGGGAAACACAGGAGAAAGATGTAATTACTTGTCATAGGAAATGCCCTATATTTTTTTTTTTTTTAGCTGCAAACTACAAGAATTCTGCAACATTCATGCTTAAACCGTAATTCCCAACTTCAAATCTCAAATCTTAGAGAAACCCTCAACTGCATGGCAATGTTTCAGGACTAATATGCTATTGTCAGAAATAGCATATCAACAAAATCTTATAGTGACAGAAAAGATTATATCTGTGTGTATGTATATACATGCATTACAGACTATCCTGATGGAGATTACTTGAGGTCATTCATCTGAATATACAGAACTTCAGATGGAAAAAGTGACGTATATTTTGTCAACAATAGAGAGAATGATTCTGTAGATTACTTCAGAAAACTAATTATCTCCAGATTACCACTCATCTCCTTGAAAAAGTTAGTTAAAAGAGACATTTGTGATGAGTTCATCTTTCAATGTTGAACAACTCCCAGTGTACAACTACTTTTCAGTTTCTTATAATACTAACAAAAACCGCAATTTCAGTTCATTTTTTCCCTAACTTGCACCTCTCAAAAGGATCTTTATTTTAACTTGTTGAATCAAATAGTTTGATCCATTTCTAACTGTTAGGAACATAAAAGAATGTTTGCCCTTGTTAATAAAATTAACTATCTGTTTCACTAAAGAATTCTTAGACTTCAGATACTCAAGCAGGAACCCAAAATTTTGTGGCAAGCTATGACAAATTCATTGCTAATGGGCATCTTGACACTCCTATGGAAAATCCAGCCAGTATGGCCCTCTTAGGTGTCTCTCTAAAGATCAAACTCATCCATAGTTAGTGAAAGCTCGTAAGGTTAACATTATTTCCACAAAATGGGAATACAGACAGGTGAATCCTATCATCTGGTGAATATTTGATCTCTGCATGACACATTCTTTCCAAAGGTTCCAGTATTGAACAATGAACTAATTTCTATGCTGGACACTTGTCAGTATTGTTCTACCAGGCACCAGTACAGAAACCATGCCTGGCAGTCAGCATACAAAAAAGAAAGGACAAAATGCAACTAAAATCAAGATAAAAGTGAAGGATGGGCTTTGGCTGGAATCAGGTAGGTAGAACAAGAAACAAACGTAACCATGTATCAAAAAATTACTTTGTAACACATATGCACAAAAAGTTCAAATGACATATGCAACAGAACCCTAAGCCTAGTATTTCTGAATTTCTGATTAAATGTCCTGCTGGTTTATTTATATACATACTTTTCCATTGGTGTTGGTTATAAGTTTGATAAACCTTTTACAGTGCTCCTAGAGGTACTCCTGCAAGTGTTTCATGACAAATGAAATTCTCTATAAATGCACTCTATATTTTTTGCCTGTTAAGCTATAATCTTGCCTTCCTTTTCTCTTGCATTCTTTTCTTGTTCATTCCAACTTGCTCCAGTTAATTTATAGCATGCCCTGAACAAAATAATTCACACTATTCACCATTCTGCACTCTTCTCTCTGAGGAATTACAGTTTAATTGCAGCAACAGTTTCAGGTAAATAAACTTTGCTATAAAGAATAAAGTAAGCCAAGCTACTGATGGTTTTCAGTAGTATTTTTCTATGCAAGCTTGCACCTGTTTATAATGAACACCTTAGCTTTTTACATATCATCTCACTGAGGGAAAGATGATCACTGCCTGTGCTCTAGAAATAAATATTATTTAAAAGAATATTTTCAATAGCATTAGCTTGTTATTTCCTCTAATCTTGCATAAAGGGCTGTCAATCGTTGGAACAGGCTGTCCAGGGAAGTGGTCACCATCTGTGGAGGTATCTGAAAGATGTGTAGCTGTGGTAACTAGTATCATGGTTTAGCAGTGGAGTTGGCAGTGCTAGGTTAGGGGTTGTATTCAATGACCTTAAAGGTCTTTTCCAACCTAGACAATTCAGTGATTCTATGAGGAAGTGATCACTCAAACAAAAAAAACCTGCCAGCAGTGGCTTTTACATTATACTGTTGAGCCTTTCATATTCATAGCTACAAAGGCATTAGTAACATTTTGAAGACAATTCCCTTTACAATATAGATTATTATATCTCAGTACTACATTTCCTTTTATAAAATAATTTGCAAAACAAACTATTTTTTCCCTTGCAAGAGGAAGGAAAGCATTAGATTTTTTTTTTTTTCATTTAAACCATGAGTTCTGTGAACACTACCTTCTGTCTTCTTCTGACTTAACTAACTCAGCCAATTATTTAAGATAAGCTTTTGTATAAATAAATCAAACAACAAAAAAATCCAGAAGTTAAAACAGCCGCACCTTAAACAATTCAACAGAAAAATAGTGGCAGGACTAGAACCATTTAAAATCCAGCTTTTCCATGATTCTAACAAAAGACCAGGTGTGCTACAAATGACAAGCATGAAGTAAATTCTGAAAAGAGAAAGCAATACACTACAATGAAAAATTTGTTTTGCTAAAGAGATGGAAGCCCTCTAAACTCATTCAACCTACATCTTAGAAAAAGCAAGCTACATAATCAGTTCATCACGTGAGGTTTGACAGCAGCTGTATCACACACTTCTTTGTTTTTAGTGATCAATACGCACTCCATAAACTAATCATAAAAGTTACAAGTATGTCATTACTTTTAATCAAAATTAAAACAAAAGAGAACAAAACTAACCACCCTAGCACTTGAACATGGTATGTCTTTGAACACATCAATTGAATAGAAATTCTGTTACCAACAAAAACCATTTTATTTTCATGAAAGAGTATAAAATTTGTTAAAATTTTAAACAGTAGAAGTTGCAGGTACTGAACCAATTTTTAAATATATATATATATATATATATACACACACACACATTTTTTCAAAGAGTTTTTTTTCTTGTCTCTACACAGAACCTGTTTTGAACCTTATACTGTGATAACCATTTTATAGAAATAATACCAATTTCATATCAAGAAAAAGAATATCATAATCACTGTAGTTAAGCAGGGATTAATTCAATAATTTTTGTGGTACAAAGGTGAAATAAAATTTACCGTTTTCATAGACTCATAGAACAACCAGGTTGGAAGGGACCCATCGGATCTTCTAGTCCAACCATTCCTATCTAACACTAAACCAAGTCCCTCAAGACCCCATCCACCCGTGCCTTAAACACCTCCAGGGAAGGTGACTCAGCCTTAAACACCTCCAGGGAAGGTGACTCAGCCTTAAACACCTCCAGGGAAGGTGACTCAACCACCTCCCTGGGCAGCCTATTCCAATGCCCAATGACCTTTTCTGTGAAAAACTTCCTCCTAATCTCCAGTCTAAATCTCCCCTGGCGGTGCTTGAGGCCATTCCCTCTTGTCCTGTCCCCTGTCACTTTTGTTTTGATGAGTATTTTGCATTTCACATCTCCTTTGTCATGAATTATATTATTCTAATACAATTAACTGTAATTTTGTACAACATACTAATAGATGTTCAATTCATCATATACTATTTCAGGATTTGGGGCTATAAAGCATTTTCCAGCACTACCTAAATGTCACAATTGGTAAGTCTAGCATTAGCTACATGTATTTCATTACAAGTTCATTACAAATGCTATAAAATTAAAATAAGTTCAAATGCATCACAACAACAAACAAAGTTCATTCGTGCAAAAATTTAAACTCATCATCCACAGCTGAATATTACTTCTGCTCTTTCCTATCTATTTATTCCCTTCCCTATGCTTAAGCAACTGCTTTGCCAGCACATTTACAAAATTTGGGATAAATTACAAATGTAAGAGGGCAGCAGCAGTCTTCATAAGCAATAGCTGTTGATATGATTCTGCCATATTTTGACAAGTGTTGCTGCCTGAGTTCACTTGCTTCTACATTAATCAAGATGACATAAACCAGCTATTGACAATTTGTACAATTAGATGAGTCATGCGACAAGCCTACAGGAGAAACGTCCTAGACTTGGAAAATTTGGCAAAAAGGAACACATTTTGTTCCTAAATTTTTAATTCGTATTTCAGCATTTCTTGATTATACAGAAGAATAAGAAGTTTCTTTCTTCATGCAAAGATGTTTCTTTGTAATTTCAAGACAAAAAAAAAGTTTTTCTCCATTCTGCATGTTTCTTTTAAATTATGCACACTTATCTACAATCACGCTTTAAATTCATGTTCATTGTAAAAAGCAGAAAAACAGATTTTGTCAGAGTTTATAACACTAAGCTACAGAAAAGTTAAAAACTGCTTATCAGTGCTTGCAGTCACATACAGTCTTCATCTGAATCTGAATGTCTCTAATTACAATAAAGCACATATTTTATTTTTATAACCTGTGAAAAGAAAAATAACACAGGTTTAGAGTATACTGATTTTTTTCCCCATTTTCTTGTACATATTGTATTTTTGCCTACAACGTTAAGCACTTCATTCGCCTTTCAAACAGATTAAATCTAATCTACATTTATATTAATGAATCCATTAAAAAAGCGCCAGCGCCCCCTGGTGGGCACACATTCCTTCTGACAGGCTCCATAATTATTTATTTATTCCAGCCATTAAAAAAAATCAGTTCTTCCAGGGCTCAGTGCTGGGTCCAGCCCTGTTCTATGTTCTTCATCAATGACCTGGATGAAGGCACTAAGTGCTCCCTTAGCAAGTTTGCAGATGACACTGGAGGGTAGAGAGGCTCTGCAAAGGGATCTGAACAGGCTGGACCTCTGGGCTGAGACCAATGGAATGAGGTTTAACACGGCCAAATGCCGGGTCCTGCACTTGGGGCACAACAACCCTAAGCAGTGCTACAGACTAGGAGAAGACTGGCTGGAAAGCTGCCTGGAGGAGAAGGACCTGGGGGTGTTGATTGCCAGCCAACTGACCATGAGCCAGCAGTGTGCCCAAGTGGCCAAGAAGGCCAATGGCATCCTGACTTGTATCAGAAATGGTGTGACCAGCAGGTCCAGGGAGGTGACTCTCCCTCTGTATTCAGCACTGGTGAGACTGATCCTTGAATCCTGTGTCCAGTTCTGGGCCCCTAACCACAAGAAGGATGTTGAGGGTCTGGAGCAAGTCCAGAGAAGATAGAGACAAAGATGGTGAAGGGGCTGGAGAACAGGCCTTATGAGGAATGGCTGAGAGAGCTGGGGTTGTTTAGCCTGGAGAAGAGGAGGCTGAGAGGAAACCTCATTGCTATCTACAGCTACCTGAAAGGAGGTTGTAGAGAGGAGGGAGTTGGCCTCTTCTCCCAAGTGACAGGGGACAGGACAAGAGGGAATGGCCTCAAGCTCTGCCAGGGGAGATTAAGGCTAGACATTAGGAGGATGTTTTTCCACAGAAAGGGTCATTGGGCACTAGAACAGGCTGCCCAGGGATGTGGTTGACTCGCCTTCCCTGGACGTGTTTAAGGTGCGGGTAGACAAGGTACTGAGGGGCATGATTTAGAGACTGGTGGGAATGGTTGGACTTGATAATCCAGTGGGTCTCTTCCAACCTTATGATTCTATGATTCTATTTTTCTATGAAAGTTCCCATTTGTGTCTAAATCCATTTGCTCTCTCTATTGACTATTCACTGGGATTCTTTTAATTCTCCATTAGGACTCATTTGTTTGTACAAGATAAGCACTAATACAACACTTTTGCCTAACCTGTAATAAGTGTTTCCTTCTTCTAGCTAAATACGTTTATACCACACGGTATGGGATATCTTCAACTTAATGCCCAGAGGACTGACTTTTCCGTCTACGTTGTCATTGTTCTGTCCCCCCAGAACCTGTCAGGTACATGTGTTTTTAGAGCTAAATGGGTCAAACTTATTTGGTCTACTAACTTTTACTCACAGCACTTCATCTCATTTTAACTTCCTTTTATTGCCCCCATAGCTACCAATCTACTTTTTAACCTGTAAAACCTGCTACTGTTTGTTTCAAAGATACTTGATCTGAAGAGAAGGCATAAATCTGAAACCATTCACTAGCATTCAGTTAGATAATTTCACCATTTCAGTCCACATTTCAAGGTTCAGAAAGGGCAACAACTCTAATGGGCCATAATTACTTTTCTAGGTAGTTTTATATTAACTTTCTATCTGTAGTTTTAATATTAATTACTTTGGCTTATCAGCTTCTAAAATATGGCATAAAAACAAGCCTCCCTCCTGAGCTTTTAGTTTGATATAACTCTTCACCTTTTTTGTTCTCTTATTCTTTCATTGGTTTTTCTTTCTAAGCACAAATCAACACTTCAGTTTTCAATCAGCTTGCAGCTTCTTTTTATCCACACATTCTGAAGAAGACCCTGAAGTTTGACAGTACTTTGGCAGTACTAATGCGCTAATGCAATTTCAACAGTAAATTAATCTCCCTTCTGGATGACCAAACTCGTAGTCAGCTATTGGTTAGTTTAAAAACTCAGCTTGTACCAGTAATACCAGATTTGAAACTCACTTTTTATGTTAAGCAATATAGATATGTCATGAGAGGAATAAGGGAATAGAGCGATCATTCATGCATATCTGCAGGTCAGATACATTCATGCACATTATCTAAACCATCTAATATTTTAAACCCCTGCACATCTTCTAATCACACAGAAAGTATACTACTTCTTTACCCATCTCACCTTCTTTCTGAAAACTACATCTCATTTCTTAGTCTCAGTCTGTATGTTCTGTTTGGTAAAACATTTAGTTGCACAGTTGTTTACTCAGATATAGACCAGCATTTGCTTTCTAATGGTTTCACTTTCAGTATTTTACATGTACAGTGCAAAAAAATTACATTTCAGGGGCCCGAGGCCCTCTCTACACTAGCAATTCATAGAATCATTCAGTCTCAGAGGGACCTCGGGAAGTTTCTGGCTCACTTTTCTGTTAAAAGTAGGGTCAGCCAAGTTGCTTAGGGTTTTATCCAACTGAGTCTTGAAAACCTTCAAAGTCAGTGACTCCACAACCTCTCTAGGAAATCTGTTCCAGCAGCTGAATATCCACACACAGACTTTTCCCTCACCTTATACCTAATCAGAAACTTGCCTGTTTAAATTTACACTGTGTCACTTAGCATCCTGCTGTGTAACTCAGTAAAAAAACCAAAATGTCTCCTTCACGGAAGCCTCCATACACTTAGGCATTGAGGGATTTCTCTTAGGTCCCCCTAAGGCCTTTTCTTTTCTATGCTAAACAAAGTTCCCGCAGCGTCAATCCTTATATAGGACCTCTGTGTTATGAATGCTGGACAGCTGGACAGCCTTAAAAGGGTTGTTATCTGCTCTTAGCTGCTAGATTTCCTACACCATAACTTCCACAATGTCTTTACTACCATGGTTTACATTATGTACAGTACTCCACACTTTCAACTCTGTTCGCTTGTTTGTTTTTCAGAAGGGCTACAAGAAAACACAAGCTGTGAGAACAGAATTAATCTCCCCATGGAAAAGTTAACACTTCTCCTTCTTTATTATCATTTTTCTCAAAACTGCTATATCCCATCACATCAAAGCATACAGAACTGCTGCATTAGGTGGAGAATCAGGAAAGTTGAACTTCCCATCTGACCCACATTTCTCTTCATGAAGTTTTGACATGGTGGTTTTTTTTTTTTCATAGCCTAGAGGAAAAAGCAAGTTAAGGCTGTTTTATAAGTTCTTTCTCCTAACTATACTCTTCCCCAAATCATGGATACTTTCTCTATAATGTCATTATTTTAGCCTCAGACAATATTACACATGGATGAGATATCAAATGTTTTAAGTACATTCATGATTTTGTCTTGTTTCATCTTGTTTCAGTTCTTTGTGTTGTTATATACATCATATTCTGTCAGACACTATAAAAAGCATCATGAGTTGGCATGTAATATTCAGGAAATCAGGTAATCATACTACCTCTCGCTCTGCTTCCATCTCCCTAAATTATCCTGATAACACAGCATCAATCCTATTCTCCTACCACGAAGGCACTGATTTCAAACCTGTGTACAACTGAGTAATAAGGAAGACTCATCAGAGCTCACACAGTTCCAATGCTGCCTTCTAAGTATCCAAATGAAGAAATCCTGTCATTTCTTACTGAAGTATAAGTTTGACAGGTGTATTATAACTGACTGTTTCACGCTTCCTTTCCCTGCATGCTCCAGAAAGAGAATGAGATTGCTGAAGAATCAGCAGCATTTTAGCACACAGTCTAGTCAATCAAGTGAGGCACATCTCCCTAACCAGCTTCTGCACTCTGACATTAATATTTTGAGCTGCAGTGTAATTTACAATTAATTATATACAGACGTTATTGCAGATTACTAATACTGGAGGCAGTGGATTTCTTTATATATTGCCACTGAAGGACTCCCCAGCGGTATGTATAAAAGTAACCTAAGAAGTACTTAGAAATTTGGACATCCATTTATCCAGGATTCTAGGGTTATCCCATTTTTAGGGTTGAGCTCAAGGACAGAACAAGCCTAGCTGGTTCATGGCCAGAGTCTTTCTAAACAGAAGTAGTATCTATATCTTCCAGCCCTTGATGTATTTTTCGTTCATCAATCTGCCCAGCTAATCTTCATCATACATAAATTTTTGGCATCCACAACACCATTAACAAATAAATCCAGACATTAACTGCAAAATACATTAAAATATATGGTCCTTTAACTTGTTTTTAATTTTTCTACAGGCAATTTCAACTGAAGCCCCACAATTCTTATAAAGAAAAAATCAGTAATCAGTTTTACCTTGTTTACCCTGGCTCTAGTAACCTATTGTTCAAACTCCAGTAACCTTGTACATTTAAGCCCTTGTTTAACACAGTAAAGCAGCCATTTACCTTCTATATACAAGAAGCATGTGAACTTACTACTGAACATGTTACTTAGATAGTTTCCTAGTCCAACTCATGTGATATTTTTCCAATAAAATATGCTTTTACTCAGAAAAAAACCCCGAAATATGCTATGGAATGTCTGGCCTTATTCAAAGAGCCACAAAGCATATAGAAAAGCAGGATATGTGATGCTAAAGACAATCACTAAGTATGTAAAAATAAGGGAAGTTGAAGTCCTTACCTTGCCCTTCTCACATATGCAAAAAATATGTATTAGATATATAATCTTTCCTATCCCAGCTCTTCTATTCTGGAAAAATAATGGCCATTTATTGAAAATTCTTGGCCATTTTCAGCCACTAAGATTTCAAGAAATGATAAAAATTATACAGCATGCAGTCCTCAAATATATAGGTTCAGATTATACCTCTTCAAATTATGGGAGACACCAAGGTACATGAAGTATTTATGTTGGATCAGATCTGAGGAGCAGCTAGCATAGCATCCTGACTCAAAATAACCAGCACCTGGCTATGGTGCTGGAACGCGTTCACAGAAGGGCAACAAAGCTGGTGAAGGGGATAGGGAACAAGTCTTACATGGAGCGGCTGAAGGAAACTTTAGCCTAGGGAAGAGGAGAGAGACCTCATCACCAAGAGTGATGAGATCACCAAGTGATGAGATGACACCTCATCACTGTCTACAACTACCTGAAAGAGTTTGTAGAGAGACAGGTGTTGGTTTCTTTGCCCAAGAGATAGGTGACAGGATGAGAGGGAATGGCCTTAAGCTGCACCAGGGGAGGTTCAGATTGGACATTGGGAAAAACTTCTTCACCGAAAGGGTTGTCAAGCACTGGAATAGGTTGCCCACAGGAGGTGACCAAGTCACCATCCCTGGAGGTATTTAAAAGACGGGTAGATTAAGTGCTTAGGGATATGATTTAGTAGTAGATAGGTACACTTAGACTTGATGGTCTCAAAGGTCTTTGCCATGATTCTCCAAAGGAACCTCTGTTTCTCCACAGCCATTAGACACCAAAACTGCAAGCATTTACAAGTGTAAAAGTGTGTCAGCCTTATCCATGATACTAGGATCAATATCATTTGAGAACTTCATGAGGTTCAACAAGGCCAAGTGCAAAGAAGTGCATCAAAAGAAGTGTGGCCAGCAGCTCAAGGGAGGTGATTCTGCCCCTCTCTTGTGAGACCTCATCTGCAGTATTGTGTCCAGTTCTGGAATCCTTAACATAGGAAGGATATGGAACTTTTGGAATGAGTCCAGAGGAGGATTACAAAAAGGATCAGAGGGTTGCAGCACCTCCCATACGAGGCCAGGCTGAGAGAGCTGGGCTTGTTCAGCCTGGAGAAGAGAAGGCTTTGAGGAGATCTTACAGTGACCTTCCAGTACCTGAAAGGGGCTACAAGAAACCTGGAGAGGGACTATTCATAAAAGCTTGTGTTGATATGCTGAAGGGGAATGGGTATAAACTGGAGAGGGCCAGATTTAGACTAGACATGAAGAAGAATTTCTTCACAATGAGAGTGGTGAGGCACTGAAACACATTGCCAAGGGACGTTGTGGCTGCCCCATCCCTGGAGGTGTTTAAGGCCAGGTTGGATGGGGCCTTGGGCAGCCTGGTCTGGTGGGAGGTGTCCCTGCCCATGGCAGGCAGCTGGAGCTGGATGATCTTCAAGGTCCCATCCAATCCTAACTATTCTATGATCACATCATAATGAATGATACATACCATGATGCTGTATAACCTTGTCTTCCTTTAGAAGAAATACCAGCCATGAAAAGGCAATGTTAGTGCAGGCACTTATGTCTCTAATCTGCACAGTCAAGAGACTAGGATTACACAGCGTCCCTGCTCAATTCTTTAGGTGTAAGCTTAAAATAAGCTTTGGTTCCTTGTATGAACTGTAACCAAATGACATTTTTGGCTCTTGTACATCATGATATTCAGTACACATCTATTTCTTGAAAATTAATCATTCTTTTGAAGTTTTTTATTAGCTCGTGTAACTAATTTCAACATGAGAGAATCCTGGATAGAATAATTTATTTTCTGTCTCTGTTTTCCCTTCAGGATTATGAAACACAATCAAGTTCAGTTTGAACCTACTTCATGGTTATCAAACCAGAAATAACTATACAAATATTGCAGTATGTGACCAATTCATAATTTATTCTAACCTTAAAAACAACCTCTTCATCAAACTATAGAACTTAATAAGCCTTTTAGAAGTTATTGTGAATCTAAAAATTCTATGTAAACATCTAACACCTGTACCAATACTGACAGTAAAATTCACAAGCAGGATTCCATTATTTTAAGACTTGAAATCTTGAATTCTTTGAATAACCATTTAAATCTTTGCTTAAACTCATATGAACGTAAAGATTATTACTGATGCTTCTGTCTTTTAACAAAGGACCACCAGATGAACTGAAATCAACAGACTCCATGAACGACGTAAAATAAACCTGTGCATCTCTCTTGCTTCAGTGACTTTATTGGCAGAAAGAAAAAATATGGAATATGTAATTTGGTAAGACTTTCTACACAGGTGTTGAGTGAAAGGTATAATGCATGGGAGCATTGCTTTAAAATTAGTAGTAGATTTCAAGTTTATGGCTTCTTTCTAGAACTACAGATCAAGGAATCTGGAAAAAATACTGATGACAGTATGCAGTAAGGTTGTAGTTAAAATTTCAGTGAAAATCCATAAAATAATACTTTTTGAGGCTATTTCTCACCTTAGCTGTTTTATAAAAATAATTACTCCAACTAGATTTAGCAATCCTGGTATTATTTCTACAGTACATTTGCATAAAAATGATCAGGATTTGCTTTCTTAGTTGTTTAAGGCACAGCAAAACAATTCATGTGTTGCATTAAAAGCTAAAAAAATTTTAAAGATTTAATGAGCCTTACCAGAGTTAAGACAAGCTAATTCTTGTAGCCCAAAGATAAAAATACAAGTTACATATAATTGCACATTTTTAAAAGAGAAAATCCCTTTTTCACAATCTTGGCCATTTCTTTGCTGCTCTTTTCCCTTCACTCCTTCCACTGGATCTTAAATACTTAATACACATTCTCAAGATCAGATCCTGCACATGGATCCCTCCAGATAAACCCCAGATATCCAATTACATAAAAAATTAACATAATATATCTGTTAAAAGAGAAGAGTGAGAGAAAGGAGAAGTTACTGCAAATATAACCTCCTGAAGGAAAGAGTGTTTATTTAAATCCACAGAAGACCAATAATAACCATCATACTTTCTACCGATTTTACAGTCTACCACTTACGGTACGCTTACGCAGTAGCTTAAGAATCCCAGCTAGATACCAATACTTTGAAACTGTACCCTCTGTGACAATCACAGTCACTTGTCAGTGATGCTAAGGTCTCTGCCCACAGCAAAGACTAATTAAGAAGCAAAGAATACAAGAGACACAGGGCAAGCATGAAAGATATTCTGGAGTTCACAATTATGCTCTAAAACACCCATGGGGAGAACAGAATCAGCTGTAACTGAAAGGCAACATAAAACTAGGGAACAGTTGCAAGAGATCTAACTGTACATAGATCAAACTCTCTCAGGAGAAAACGAGACATTATCTGAAAGAAATGAAAACCATACCCATGAAGATGCCAGAAAGAGTAGAAAAAAACTTCCATCCTGTCAATACAACCTCTCAGTCTTCAAAAAGACAGTAACGACTTGGAATAAATATGTTAAAGGGATGCTATCCTAGCTGTGTCCCTTTGCCTTTTACCCACTCTCTGTGGGGCAGAGTGAGAAACAGAGAAAGCCTTGACTCTATGCAAGCACTGTTCAGCAATAGCTGTAAGATTGGGGTGTTATCAACACTCTTTTAGTCATAAAGCTAAAACACAGCACCACATGGTCTGCTATGAAGAAAATTACTCCTATCCCAGCCAGGCTCAAGGCATTCCTTTAACAATATGTTTTACACATATTGGGTGGCAATGTAAGTAAAAAAAATCCAATAAGCCAGAGCTTTTTTACCTTTCTCTGTGACACAGAGAGCATGCCTCCTTTTTCCAGATGTTGAAATTTGAAGGAAACAGAAAACTTAGAATATTAGAATCATAGAATGTTTTCAGTTACAAAATACCTTTAAGATCATTAAGTCCAACCATCAATCCAGCCCTGCTAAGTCTGTCACTAGACAATGTCCCCAAGTATGACATCTGCTCGTTTTTTAAACACCTCCAGGGATGGTGACTCAAGAATCTCCCTGGGCAGGCCAATCCAATGCCTGACAATCCTTTCAGTAAAGAAATCCACCCTAACATCAACCCAAATCTCCCCTGGTACATCTTGATGCCATTTCCCTTTGTTCTGTCACTGGCTACCAGGAAGAAGAGACCAGCCCTCACTTCACTAGAAAATTCCTTTTTGGTAGTTTTAGAGGGTGATAAGGTCTCCCCTCATTCTCCTTTTCTCCAGACTAAATGATCCCAGCTCCATCAACTGCTCCTCTTACATAAAGTTTGTGCTCTAAACCCTTCACCAGCTTTGTTGCCCTTCTCTGGACACACTCCAGCATCTCCATGTCCTTCTTGGAATGAGGGGCCCAAAACTGAACACAGTATTTGAGGTATGGCCTCACCAGTGCCAAGGGCAGGAGAAGGATCGCTACCCTAGCCCTGGTGGTCACACTATTCTGATGCAGGGCAGGATGCCTTTAGCCTTGTTATCCATCTGGGTACACTGCTGACTCCTGCTTTCTGGTGACCCAAACCTGAGCACTGTTGTACAACGTGGAATTCATAATGTACACCACTGACCTGTGCTATGCTGTGTTGTACCACACAGATTACTTGGACACAGGATAACATTAGCCTGCTAATCATATTGAAGGAGACTGTAGCAGCTCCCACTTGTCATTTTGCAATCACACCACCTGCATGTTCTCATCTTAAAACCAAATTACCATGTTTTCATGTGAACATCTTTGTGCTTGTCAGTAACAATGCTGAATTAAATTCTTTACTTACAAGAAAAATTAAACTAAAGTATTCTAAGAGTTCTAAGGACTGTAATGTTGGTGTAACTTAGCACAGTAAGGTCTGTGCAGTGTACTGTGCCATGACTAGAGTTGTGTCCAATGTTGCATAACTTAAGATTCCAAGTAACTGAAGAGATTTAAGATTATATATGCTACCCTCTTTTTCCATCTCAAAAAGATATTTAAAACCACACCTTATAAAGTCTAAGTGTGCCTCTCACGGAGATCTGTAACAGTCATTTTCATCAATGCATTACATCTGTCAGTGAAAACTTCATAATGTACATTACAGCCAGGCTCTGCATGCAGAAGAGGCCAATTGTCTCCCAGTGGTTCCAGCTTCTGTGCATGAGCCGCACAGCCCACACTCACTGGTAATGCTGCCGATTTCCCAATGGCTTCCAAAAAAGAAGAGTCAGCAAAAGGGGACATGATGAAAAAGTTCACACAGCTTTCTTCCATAAAATCATTTTCCTTAAATCCCAATAAAATGGGCTGCGGGTCATAAAACTGTTTCGAAGATGCAGTACAACTCACATACCATCTTTCCCAGGGCCTTATGGCCTCTCCTAGCAAATGATACATTCTAGCCACATAACAGAGGAAAAGTCTTTGTCCCCTCCAGAGAGACAACGAAGAGGAACAACCTCCTGCTAATATTAGGTCAATTTATGAGGTCTAGAGTCTGTTTCCTGCATGTTGCTAAAGACCTCTAGGAAACAGAGGAATTAGGAATGTCTATTGAACCAGATGAAATGTACTGGACACCCTTTCAATTATAGGACACACAGAGTTATTAGAAAAGCAGTATAGACTACATAAGGGATAGACTACCAGACACTGCGTTATTGTCTCATCCTACAAGCAAAGGCAATCTCAACTAAATTCTCTTAATCTCCTCCTATTACAAAAGGTAAGTATATCACCAGCCAGTCTTTCAGGGGTGTTACAAGAATTAAGTAGTTAACATTTGGAAAGCTTTTGAGGAAAAAAGAAATTCTAAAGATTAGAAGAACAGTTATCAAAACAAACAGAAGACATCAGGTATTTCCTGACAGCAACAGTTAAAAGATATATTGCTACTTAAACTGCATTTAAATTTTTAGAGATTCTGGTTTGTTACTGCACAGTAAAAATGACATATAATAAACATGAGGCACAAATCACTGAACTTTCACTTAAGATTGTGAGAAAAAACCCCACTGTTACTGTGAAACAAACTCTGAAGGAAAAACAAGATGGTACTACCAGTCCTGAAGCTGCAAACACTTAAATGCAGCTCAGATATACAATTATTTGCATTAAAATCATGGAGGGTTTTCGGGATCATAGGAGATTAGCATACGTGTTAATGTACCAACAGGAAATGGATTTCAATTATCTTCTTACCTCAGCCACATGTGTGTGAGCTTCCTGCGTACACTTGTCTTTGGAGTGCTCTTTCATAATTCACTATTGCATGGCATGTGTTAACAAATGGTAACGTATTTAATATTGCGAGCATGCATAAAGATTGGAAAACAGGAAAAGAGATGACTGAGCATTATGACTGAATATCAATATTGTGAAATTCTTCTTCCTTAGTTATAAAAAGCTCAAGAATGTATGTTCAAGTTCATATGTGCAACAAAAAACTTTATGCTTTTACCATGTGCATGCTTACGCACAGCAATGCATTTAACAATGATATTCTTACATTTAATCAAACAAATGATTTTTTAAAACCAAATCAGTCACGCTTCTGGTGACTGTTCAATCCATATTGCCAGCAATTTAAGGGAAAATATAATTCAGACCTCTCCGATGGACATCAGTGAGATACTGATTTCAATGTCTCAGTGGACTTCAGCCAAATGTGAGAGACTGAACAAATGCCATGGAATTCCAAAAACGACTGCAGGGTTTCAGAAAGAACTAACTTCACCCCCTGATTAGATTTAGAATACGTACAAAACAAGCCTTTTGACATCATTTTCAGTCAGAGACTGCAACTGCATTACCCTTTTACATTCACAAAAAGAAGTGATTTTATAGTTACAGTTCTCGGCTCCTAAAAATCAGGAGGATCCTTTCCACTACGATGTTATCTATCAGTCACCTATTTCAGTCACCTTCATAACTGAACATATTTAGAAAGTTATCACTGTTTTAACAGCCTTCCTAGGCATCTTATGTTACACATAAAGAGTGACAACTGAAACCAGAATGGAGCCCCATTAATCGTCTTTCTCATTTTTATACGTACCTTTTTTTTTAAAAAAAAATTGATTCTTCAGAAGTATAACAAGTTAAATGTTTCCTCTATTTGGAGTGTTTCATTCTAGCTAAACTTTCATTGACAATTTTGACGTAAGTACTAGGGTTTGTTTTAACAAAAATTTCATGCTTTTAAATAAATCAACCAAACTCTGAAAAATATTCTCTTAAACACATGAAGATCGAAGTCTCTGTTCTGCAAAACCCTACATTGTAAGTTTGGTACACAGTAAAATCTTCTGCTGTAAATGATAGAATTTGTTTCTTCAGAATCCAGACTTAGGGGTGTGAGTTTTTGTAATTTTTTAAGAAAGGGCTGAATAAGCACCAAATACTGAACTCTAAAGAGAACAAGTAGCTATACGCAACAATGCTTTGCAATTTAGTGATGGCAGAAAGCCACAATGTGAAATTAGTTATACTGCATATAGGCAGTGTAAAAACCATCAAAGCAGTTAATAGACTAATGTAGAACATAACAAAAAAAAATCAATCCTAGTATTATCGCAACTGATCTGGAAACTACAGCAATGAAAAACACCTAGCTTGCCAACAGAAACTCAAGTTCTTTATGTAACCCTCAAAAGAAAACAAAATACATTTCCTGAGTAACACTTTGCCATATCCTCAAGTTCCAAGCAATTCTACAGGATGTAACCTGTTACACCAAATGTAAACCACATACTGGCAGCAAATAGCAAAATGACACTTAAAATAAAAGCCAGTTTTTCAGAAACACAGCACTTTAAAGACCAAGACATACATATTTAACTTCCTATCAGTGGTAGTTACCATAACATGGCTATATTATAATACATCTATTCATCAAATATGCCATGACAGTGCTTCACAATCTCAGAATCACTTATATAGCACTCTACTAAAACCAGAGGTCCTGTTTGCGACTTCTCCAAGTTTTAAGTTGATTTTGTGTAAACTTTGTGAGTTTCATTGAAATGTATGATAGAAAAGTGTTCCAGGTTTTGCATGGCACAAAACCAGAATGGACTCCTATAATCAAGTTCTTGCTGGAAAAACCAAAACAGTTGTTTGTACACAGATAATATTCTGCCCAAACGTCAAGCCACTAGAAAATAAAATTTCCTTTATAGTGCCTTTGTGGTTCTGGATAACCTGAAGGATTCAAATGTCCAGAAGGAAAGATATACACATCTGTTGGATACCTTTTCTTCACTATCTCCACATAAGTTAACAAAAGTTTTTATTCTGTATGCGATACATAATGAGGTCAATAACATCACACACATACACTTACCTACTGCAATTTCCAGGTGCCACAGAATACTAGTTTAAGAGTCCTGTGGTTTATGTCAGCACAAGACACCCATTCAGCTTTCTTTTTCTGTCTCACTGATAAAGTTGGAAAGATCTGCAAACTGCAGGAGGAAATAAGGAGATAATGCAGCTACAGAGTAATCAAAGGGGCTAAGGCTCAATTAGAAATCAGATTGGCTAAGTCTGTGAAAGATAACAAAAAATCTTTCTATAAATATATAAATAATAAAAGGAGGACTAGGGAGACCATACAGTCCCTATTGGACGTAGAAGGAACAACAATGACAGCGGATGAGGAAAAGGCTGAGGTACTTAATGCCTTCTTTGCCTCAGTCTTTAATTGTAAAGAAAGTTGTTCCCCCTGTGTACAAACCCTGGAACTAAAGGAGCAAAATGAGGCTCCAATGGACCAAGAGGAGGTGGTCAGAGCCTTGCTAGCCCAACTAGACACCCACAAGTCTATGGGGCCAGATGGGATTCACCCAACGGTATTGAGCAAGCTGGCGGACGTGCTGGCCAAACCCCTTTCCATCATCTTCCAACATTCCTGGAAGACTGGGGAAGTTCCACTGGACTGGAGGCTGGCTGATGTGGTGCCCATCTACAAGAAGGGTCACAGGGAGGATCGAGGAAACTACAGGCCTGTCAGTGTGACCTCAGTGCCAGGGAAAGTCATGGAACAGGTGATCTTGAGTGCTATCATGAAGCACATGCAAGAGAACCGGGTGATGAGGCCTAGTCAACACGGGTTCATGAAAGGCAGGTCTTGCCAAACTAACCTGATCGCCTTCTATGACAAAGTGACTCGGTTGCTGGATGAGGGAAAGGCTGTGGATGTGGTCTTCCTGGACTTCAGCAAAGCCTTTGACACAGTTTCTCACAGCATTCTGCTACGGAAACTGTCAGCCTCTGGCCTGGACAGGTGCATACTCTCCTGGGTAGAAAACTGGCTGGATGGCCAGGCCCAGAGAGTGGTGGTAAATGGTGTTAAATCCAGCTGGAGGCCAGTTAGGATGGACCGCTGAACAGGCTGGACTGCTGGGCTGAGTCCATTGGCATGAGGTTTAACACGGCAAAATGCCGGGTCCTGTGCTTTGTGCGCAACAACCCTATGCAGAGTTACAGACTAGGAGAAGTCTGTCTAGAAAGCTGCCTGGAGGAGAAGGACCTGGGGGTGTTGGTTGACAGCTGACTGAACATGAGCCAGCAGTGTGCCCCGGGGGCCAAGAAGGCCAGTGGCATCCTGACTTGTATCAGAAACGGTTTGAGCAGCAGGTCCAGGGAGGTTATTCTCCCTCTGTACTCAGTACTGGTGAGGTCGCTCCTCTAATCCTGTGTTCAGTTCTGGGCCCCTCACCACAAGAAGGATGTTGAGGCTCTGGAGCGAGTCCAGAGAAGAGCAACAAAGCTGGTGAAGGGGCTGGAGAACAGGCCCTATGAGGAACAGCTGAGAGAGCTGGGGTTGTTTAGCCTGGAGAAGAGGAGGCTGAGAGGAGACCTCATTGATCTCTACAACTACCCTAAAGGAGGTTGTAGAGAGGAGGGAGCTGGCCTCTTCTCCCAAGTGACAGGGGACAGGACAAGAGGGAATGGCCTCAAGCTCTGCCAGGGGAGATTTAGGTTGGAGATTAGGAGGAGGTTTTTCACAGAAAGGGTCATTGGACATTGGAACAGGCTGCCCAGGGAGGTGATTGATTCACCTTCCCTGGAGATGTTTAAGGCACTGGTGGACTGGGTCCTGAGGGACATGGTTCAGTGTTTGATAGGAATGGTTGGACTCGATGATCCGGTGAGTCTCTTCCAACCTGGTAATTCTATGATAATTAGGGCCTTCACTGGAATCCATTAATTAGTTCTGGAAATATGAATTGGTTTCATGAAGACTACAAGCCTACACTCACAAACACTGTGACTTCCTTCAAACACAAAGAACCAATTGACCTACTGTGACACCTGAGTGACAAAGCTCACTGTATCTTCTTTTCTCTGAAAACAAATGCATGCATCAAAATTAAAACTACTGGAAAAAGGAAATATGTATTATTTCACAAACATTTCAGCATAACAAAAAATAAGCACCAAATACTGAACTCTAAAGAGAACAAGTAGCTATACGCAACAATGCTTTGCAATTTAGTGATGGCAGAAAGCCACAATGTGAAATTAGTTATACTGCATATAGGCAGTGTAAAAACCAACAAAGCAGTTAATAGACTAATGTAGAACATAACAAAAAAAAAATCAATCCTTTGATTGATCCTTTTTCCTTTGAGCAAGAGTTTGGACTAGATATCTCCACCAGCCTCCTCCAAACTCAGGTGTTCTGTGGGTCTATGAAGACTCTACTAAGGAAGCAACAGATATATAACAGAAACAGTAAAGCACTACATGTTTTTCTGATTCTTAGATTAAGGTCTAACTTGAAATAAAAATAATTTCTGATAGAATTTGTAAATGTAAGAATGCTGATCTATCCTGAAATTGTGTACTCCCCATGCTTTGATCCTACATAAAGCTCTATAAAGCAAAAATCAGAAAGAAAAATTTGAAATCCACAACAAGCTTTTAGGTGTCTTACATTGAAGTTTTTAAAAATTACAGACTATTAACTATCTTCTTTCAACAATTTCCCTCCTTCACAACTAGTAATACTAGAAAAAGGAAGAAGAGGTGAACGTGGAGCATTCTAGAGTGCAATTTAACATACAACACAGTCTACTGGAAAATCACAATACATTCTCTGCAGAGTTTACAAATATACATTGTGTAAGCTATTTGTAGCTGCCAAGTCACAAATAAAACCCCCTGTAGTTATTACTGTGATACAGCTAAGGAAAAGAAGAACCAGGTGAAAGCCAGTGAAGCTGATTCTGCTCCTTGTACATAAATACATTCTCCAAGCAGAACCTGTAAATGATTTCTGTCAGAAATCAAATTTATTACTTTAAGCACCTGAAGCGTTTGATATTTCATGCAGCTAGCAGTTTATTCACACACAGTGACAGTCTTCATTACACTCACTCCTGAAAGTTACAAGGTAACCGCTATGAACCTTGACATAGCTGCTGGATACTTCAGCTTCAAACCCAGGGAAGAGATTCAATCTAATCTATATTTGATAGTATATTACATTTTTCAGATTATTCTATGATTTCAAAAATATCAGAAAATGCACATAATTTTTTGGAGTTACCCAGCAGTTCCATTGCATCATCTTCATTGTCAATATCTTCTTCAGTTACAGATGGAGCTGTGCTTTGAGCAGAATCAAAGGAATCCTGAGAAAGCATGGCAGCCAGCAGTTTCTTATGTTGCTGCTGTTGTTGTTTAAGTCCCTTAGTCTTTGGCTCCATTTTTAAGCTGTAAGGGAAGAAAACACAATTTTCTCTTACTGGTACTCTCTATAAAATTTGTCACATATTTGATAAATTACTGCAGCCCACGATGTCCTCCAGATCTGAAGGTTAATGACACCAGATCACACATAAACGAGGAGGTTATCATCATCCTGGATCACTGGATGTTTTAAGTCAGTTCGTGTTTTCAGTTCCTACCTAAATTTTTGATTGAACGAAGACAGAAATTTTCCATTGCCGTTGTGGACATTAATCAAGTCTAAATAAGCCACATATACAGAACAACAGGATTATGTACTACTAAACATTATTGCTAAGGTATTGATTGCACAGCAACAAAGCTGAGAACGAAGAACTGCTCCCTTGAATGGTTATGTCAACCACACAGGCTTGAGTGGTACCTATATAATTATAATATTTCATAGAATCATAGAATGAATCATAGAATGGTTTGAGTTGGAAGGGAGCTTAAAGGTCAACTACTTCCAACCACCCTGCCATGGACAGGGACACCTCCCACCAGACCAGGCTGCCCAAGGCTCCACACAACCTGGCCTTGAACACCTCCAGGGATGGGGCAGCCACAGCTTCCCTAGGCAACATGTTTCAGTGCCTCACCAGCCTCACAGAATCACAAAATCACAGAACAACCAGGTTGGAAGGGACCCATCAGATCTTCTAGTCCAACCATTCCTATCTAACACTAAACCAAGTCCCTCAATACCTCATCCACCCGTGCCTTAAACACCTCCAGGGAAGGTGAATTAACCACCTCCCTGGGCAGCCTGTTCCAATGCCCAATGACCCTTTCTGTGAAAAACCTCCTTCTAATCTCCAGCCTAAATCTCCCCTGGCGGAGCTTGAGGCCATTCCCTCTTGTCCTGGCCCCTGTCACTTGGGAGAAGAGGCTAGCTCCCTCCTCTCCACAACCTCCTTTCACGTACTTGTAGAGAGTAATGAGGTCTCCTCTCAGCCTCCTCTTCTCCAGGTTAAACAACCCCAGCTCTCTCAGCCGCTCCTCACAAGTTCTGTTCTCCAGACCCTTCACCAGCTTTCTTGCTCTTCTCTGGACTTGCTCCAGAGCCTCAACATCCTTCTTGTGGTGAGGGGCCCAGAACTGAACACAGGATTCAAGGAGCGGCCTCACCAGTGCCAAGTACAGAGGGAGTATAACTTCCCTGGACCTGTTGGTCACACCATTTCTGATACAAGCCAGGATGCCATTGGCCTTTTTGGTCACCTGGGCACACTGCTGGCTCATGTTCAGTCAGCTGTCGACCAACACCCCCAGGTCCCTCTCCTCCTGGCAGTTTTCCAGCCAGGCTTCTCCCAGCCTGTAGCTCTGCATAGGGTTGTTGTGCCCCAAGTGCAGAACCCGGCATTTGGCCGTGTTAAACCTCATTGTGAAGAATATCCTCCTTATGTCTAGTCTAAATATTCCCCTCTCCAATTTATAGCCACTCCCTCTAGTCCTATCACTACAAGTCATTGTAATAAGTCCCTCTCCAGCTTTGTTGTTGCCCCTTCAGGTACTGGAAGGTCACTCTAAGGTCTCCTCAGAGCCTTCACTTTTCCAGGATGAATACCCCTCAACTCTCCCACCTTAACCTCGTATGGGAGGTGTTCCAGCCCTTGGATCATCTTTGTAGCCCTCCTCTGGACCCACTCCAACAGTTCCACATCCTTCTTATGTTGAGGATTCCAGAACTGGAAGTTTGCATGGTTTGTTGACTTGTGTCCCTAATCTAAGTAACAGATAACTGGAACTGCACAGAAGCTAGCAGAAGGGTCTAAGGCAGGATTTGTTGCAGTTAGCAATTTCTGATTTGTTACAGTATCAAGATAAAGACAACAGGACAGTTTGGAGCCTCACATGAGGATATGAGCAACACCTCTGACTGACATACAGCCAGTTGCAGGAAGGCTGCAACTGTAAATGTATGAAATTTAGTATAATCAATAATAGTTCACTTCCCACTGCAAAGATGAACACTAATAAGGCAAGTGGACCATGGAGATGAAGAACAGGCTTTGAGTTAAGAACATCAGGTTATGGATGGGGTCTCTGCAAGCTCTAGTTAATTTTGGGCTCTAAGAAGCCAAAACATCATATTTAGAATTACCCAAATTCCCCACGGTGTACATACAAGTTTCACAAGAGCCTTGCTTCTCCTCAGAATTTCTCCAGGAAATTTTTCATGTAGAAAACTACTAACTACGACTTGGAAATTAGTTTAACCCTATTTTCACAGTGTTTGAATTTCTGAAAGATGAGCTTGGTACCAGCAGGATTAGCATCAGCACTTTTACATGATTTCTATCACATATTAATATCTTGTCTTGCTCCCTTACAGAAGCAACAGAGAGCTGTACAAAATTAGTCACAAAGTCTTTCGTCTGTACCAATCCAGAACATTAAAGGCAAAAAGGTGACCCATCATCAGTTGGATAAAACACCACTAATAATGCTACTTCAGTCTATCTTTCCCAGTTAAAGTAGTAGTGAAACTTGTCCTTTCAGTTGCTCAAAAGCAATTCCCCCAACTCCCCCCACTTTTTAAGTAACTGGGTCTGGTTTTCAGATGTACAATGTGTGGTTCAGTTGCTCACCATCACAGAAATGTATCGTTTGTGGTTTTGATATTTTTTTTCTAAGGAGGAAATAGTGGTTCTTTCTCACTGTCCACTACTGAATGGAAGAAAAAGTGAGGTTTGTGGTTGCAAAGGTAGAAGAACCTGGCAACTCACAGATTACCAAATACCGCATACTATGTATACTCACTATGATTTGCTTTACACTGCAAAGACCAATACTGAAATTGGGCATGTTATCAACACACCAGTGCCTGTAGACATACGCTGTTCTCTACAGCCTACTCAGCCCCCTGTGGAAGGCTGTGGATGTGTAAGGATCCAGGACTCCCCCTTCCACCAAACATGAAAAACCCTATACTATGATCTCTGAAAACAATGCAGAGAGAGAGAGTTGCATGACACTGATGGCAAATACTGTCAGTGATCTGACAATGCCTAATCCTCTGGATTTCCTTATGTTTAATGATAGGTGAAAGAAAACACATTACCTGGAAATAACAGGACAATTAATTTATCATTTTTCTGTTCTTATGCTGTAACTAAGGATTAGGATTAGTTTTGAGAGTCTGTAGCTTTATCACATAAATTCTGATAATTAGTGATCAATGGAAAGTCATGCTTTATTAGAAGTGTTGCTAAATCAAATTTAATGAGATATAATTGAAACATTTAATATTAATTTCAATTTGCTCCCTCTTTTAGTTACCAGGTAAAAATTTAATTTATTTTAAGCTACATTATTGATAAAGTAGATGAATGAAATACAGAGGAGGTAACCAAAAAAATCTTTACAGATGATAACAAACTCACTTTTCTGAGAGCTCAATTCAATATCATAAAACCCATACTATTCCTACTACTTTTGGATGTGCTGGATTAAAGCTACATTAAAACTAAATTATTATTATCTATTATTTGTCTCATGCATTACTTGTCAATTCTGAATTCTACTTAATAGTACTTTAATTCCCTACAACACTGAATCAGGTCTTTAAGGAACTGCCTTTTAGTAGTGAATTATTATTGAACACTCAGATTAATCTTGATCAGTATGAGTCTTTTAAACTTCATACACAAGTGGTATCAATTTCTGTATAACCACTATCTTGAAGTTCTGCAATTTTATGATTAGTTTGCAAGACTGCAAACGTGCTTTTGATAAATGCCTTACAAAATTTGAAGAAATGCTAATGAAGCTAAGAATTAACTCAGACATAAAACCAGTCATCAAAATGTAAATCCATATGCTGCATGTAATTTAGTAGTTATTCATTTCCACTGAAAATCAACATTCCTAATTAACAACAAATGTTTTTCAACAAGTCTTCAGCACTTGCTGTACCTAAAACTAGAGATATCAGTATCCCATGAGTCTTCCCTGGCACCAAATACTCTATATTCTCCTTAATTCATACATCAGTCAACGTGATTTTGGCATGATACTCAAAAAGACTCCTCAAATACTACTCTCAAAGCCATTAATCATATTTTTAATTATAGCTGTGAAGTTTCTCACAGTTTGTACCACTCTCTAACAAAGAGAAAAATATGCTGCTTTGAAACATCTTTTTCACTCCAAACTAAACCTCTTCACTCCATTCTAGAGATCAGACATTCTTATTTCTCTCCTTCCTATTAAGAGAAGTGATACAATATCCTCAATTTGCTCTACAACATGGAACAGGTCTTTATTCAGCGTCTTTATTGCACTGCTGAATAAGGAATAAAAAACCCAGACCCTCATAATTAAGCTGCAGGCCCACTGGCTGACTACATTAGTTTCCCAGAAACTAAACTGTAGAGACCCAGTAACTGCGTTCTGTTGGTTTCAGTCCAGCACCTGGACAAAGGATCATTACTACATGCAGACACTTCTTTGAAGTAGCAGTACTTGCAGCCTTCCACACAATAATCTAATTAAAAGAAGAAAGGAGTGCTTGTGGGTAACAAACATTCCCAGCATATGAGGTAAGTTAATGAATGCAGCCTGTAAGAGTACAACAAATGATAGACCAGTTTCCCTGTGACAGGGAGATGAATTTCAATGTAGATGGTAGATGGAGGACACAGGGAAGGAATACCTTTCCAAAGAGAAAGTAGAGGGTTTCTGCCTTCGTAGAACAGGAAGAAAAAGGAATTGGTGAAGTCAAAGTACTAGGTATAACCAAGGAGAAAGGGCTGAGTGAGAACTGCAGCAGTCTGAGCCAATTAACAGAGGCAGTGCACAAGCTTTACACTAACCCAAACATATATCCCTTTTAAAGAAAGTCTGGAAACACTTCACTTGCTGTGATTAACAGTCATCTTTAAATCATGGAAAATTGATTCCTTGTAAAAGTGATAATCTCTTCCATGTAGTTGAAACACATTAACAAATTAACATACTCCTCCCTCCTCAGTCAAGCACAACAGATCACAGAATCATAGAATCATCAGGTTGGAAAAGACCCACTGGATCATCAAAGTATCAGATCATCAGAAATAAGATCATCAGATAACACAATTTTCTCTTTGTGAAAGAATTGTTATTAACATGAAGATGCTAAGTAGAAGAACTGAAAATGAATTTAGGAAGTCCTGTCAAAAATAAAACGCATACAGTTTCTGTTGCCTCTCTTCCCCCTAGACAAGAAAATCAGATTTATCACTAAAACGTCAAGAAGATTAACAAAAAGCCATTACCAAATACTTAAAGACAGAAGGGTTTGAAGTATCTGAACGACGCCATACATCACAAAATTATTACATAATGGGCCCCAATCTTGTCAACATACCTTTATATATGTCAACATACATGGGAATTAAACCATGGGATTGCAAATGAGTATGAAGTTAATCACATCTAAAAGCATAACAAGCAACCAGTCACATATCAGTCTCTCCCATTTATTGTGCATGCTGCCATACTTGGGAATGGGGATTTAAAAGCCTTGCACTCTGCTCTCAAAAATGAAGCGTTACAAAGGTAGTCCCACTTTACAAATTACAAAATTTATAGACAGAATCAAAATCCCACCTTCCTCCAGGACTGCTGCTATCCTCACTGTCCCACTGCTCATTTTTATTTCTTGGTATTGGTGGCTGTAGCATCTCAGCAGCCAGCGGGTCTGCATCATTCTCTTCACGGCCAATCCATTCTCCAATCACACGTGGCCTGAGAAGGGGAGTGTTGAAACCTGTTGTGTCCTGAAGAGAAAACAAAAAAAAACAGAAATACTGAACTGCTTGTTCTCAACCATACATGTCAACAGGAAAAGAAGAAATAGAAAACAAAACTATTCATTACATAAGTACAGACACAGTAGAGTACATTATAATTTCAGAGGGCTACAAAATACCCAGAAACAACCATGGAATAATGAAAAGATTCCCATTAACAAAATTCTGGAAGAGATCTGCCCACTGCAATGCCTCAAATCACCATTGTTTTTTACTTTTTAATAGCAACTGTAGAAATCTGGGGTATCATCTTGAAAAAAATACATACGTTTCATAAATGCACAATTCTTAAAATCAGTAGTGTTTTGAGTTCTGCTAAGTAACAAGATGATGTCACTTGTAGAATTAACATGTCAACCAAAAGGCTGTCACAGAGTAACAGCCTCACTTTCATTTGCATTATTAAATAATGTAAAACTAATAAATATATCTGCACTTGGCATTTTAAAAATAACCCTGCTGGGATTTACATAGTGTATCTTTCAATTCTGAAAATGGCATTAACATTTCAATAAAAGACATTTCTGAAACTTGTACTCATATTTTTAACCACTTACTCAAAGAAGATAGCTGGAGATGATTACAAGCAAGCAAAATGCAGCTTAAATACTCAAAATAACAGTGATGATTTGCATCATTACATTAGGAAATAGATCAAGGACATAGTATGAAAAAGCTGTGACATTTTAAAGTTTCTTCCTCATTAACATAGACCTGGTAAATTCACAGTTTGAAGTAGATGTCTCTGTCAAAATGAAACAAACAAAAATTCTGCAAACTTTTCCAGATTAACATCATTACCCTGCTCTGGCTAGACACTGTAATTGTGCTCAGCAGAAATCCAAGAGCTTCCATTTTGCCAGAGCCAAATATGACTTAGGTTCTGGATTAAACTCATCCCCCTTGTTCACACCTTGTCCTTTCTGCAATACACCTGTGAGTGCATTAGTGCACTGCACTCCTCATATTTCTGTTCAGAGTTCTCTTTCACTTCACCAATTCACTTTTAACACAATCTACGTTCTCTACAAGTTGATGTGATCACTGAAAACAGAATGCAGGAAATACAGAAAAGAGAAAAGTGAGAATAACATTATGGCTTCAGAGGTTTTAGAATACCTAATCACTAGGTTTCTTTTATGTACTTACACATTTTTTTCATTCGAATGGCACCGTGTTATAGTCAGCTACTGTAGACTAGATGACAGGGGCCTTTGGTCACTTGACAGGCATAACCTGTCACAGGAGTGACTCTTATCATATGCCTATGAGCTAGGAAGAAGATCATTTCACTACCCACAATGCCATCCTTACACAAGGCGCTTACATTAGTTTTATTAACTAAGTTCCATTTCTCCATTTTTGAGGTTTATTCCTGCTACTCCAGCCATTTTCTTCCTTCCCTTTCTTCCTAGAATAAGGTCTACTGATTAATAAGAAAAGGTTCCTGGAGCTACATAAACTTGCAGCAACTTGCATTGTTAATCCTGCTAAAAGGATTTCACTTCTTTAAATGAAAATGAAAAGCACCTAAAAATTTGCCATTTTATCAGTAACATGAGTTTCTCCTAATGCTGTACACTGCATTAGGAGCATATGAATAAGTAAACTACGAATGCTGAGTCCAATTTCAATATGTTGATTTCTTTTTTAGACATTTTAGGGATTAAAGTAGCACTCTCATACTCTACTTAGTAGAAATGTAATTTGCATTACATAGTTATGCTTTGCTTCACTTGATCACCTTTCTTTCCCTTTAATGTTGTTACATTAGTATACCACAGTTTCAGTGACCTACTTTATTTTCCTCATTTCAACTATATAAGCAGCCACAGTGAAAACAGTACATGGAGAATCAGAGACAGTTCTATCGAGAGCACCACCATGTTTACTTTGCACCTTATTTCAAATCTTCAATAATTTCAGATGGAGTATTCTGTTTGGGGGGGGGTGGGGTTTGGTATATATAAACCTTAGAATCATATTTTTTTTCCAATTCATATTCCCCCATAAATAACAGAAAAGATTGACAGTGACATTAGTGTACACAGAAATGTTTTCAGCACAGGTAAGCATTTAAATATGCAGTAAATGAACCCAGAGGATTATTTACTGTCTAGTCCAGGTGCCATCCACTTTTTATATACATCAGTGGCTACCAACTTGACTCCACTCTCTATGGAGACCTGAAAAAGAAGGAAAAGACTGGAGGACAGCAGAATTTCATCTTCAGGCTGGGCTGAGATGAGGTTGCATTATGTAACCAGGAAGCACATTTGTGTATCCATTCATTTAAGCATAGTTTACAAAGCTCAGTATTTCTAATTTCTCATATGGATTTTGCAGGAATCTCCAAAGGGAGAAATACATATGAGTGAGCAGAAATTTATTTATTTTTATTCCGTAGAGTATTTGTTTCCTCTACACTATTAATTATAACCTGTGTTCATTGTAGAAATACTACATTAAGGAGAAATTGCACCTTAGACAGGACAGAAAAAAATGTTTTAATATTAACCTTGAGAATCAAAGTCCATTATTAATTATTAGTCCATTTTCACTCAAGTCTGATTCTGGAATTCTAAAGTTTAGCTGTCTCCTTTTATTAATGTATAAAGTGACTGAAAGATATTGTTGGGAAGTCTGGACAAATTTCACAATGATATGACAGGTCTCATGCTATCTGTGAGAGCTCCACTACGTGAAGCTTAAGTAAAGCACCAGTCCATGGAATACTGGAATTAAGAAAAAATCTCATCTGTCTAAAAAGACAATATTTCTAGTGCTGGTATTTGCAGCAAAAATTGAAGAGAAACTTAAGAAATATTCCTTAAGTAGTCTACAGCAAATCAACAGCCAGGGGATGAATAATCCTTTCCCTGCCTCTTTTCCCTGCCTCTTCCCCGGTAAGTGTCCTAATAGACTTAGGAAAACCCCTGAAACTCAAAGTGAATTCAGTGAATTCTTCCTCTATCATTTTTAACCAAACTAGAATCCTGTGAATTTCATTGGAAGCCTAACATCCTAAGTCTACTTCTTTATTCATGTACATAAATTCTTCATATTATTCAGAAGCTTTAGAAACCACACTTTCACTCACAGTTTCTGTGCAGTGATAAGGAGAATGAGTCAATCCTCAAATCTGTATTTTATTAACTCAGCACTTTAGCCATAAAATCTGTGAGTCACAAGGCATCTCTTCTCATTTTCTTTTCCTAACACAAGCAGTGGCTGTTGCTGATTTTAGATAGCTTTCAGGGCCTAGAGACACAGTCTGAATCATTAAGAGATACTGAACACCAAACTCCACAAGTCTGAAGTAAATGAGTTTAAAAGGGAGGGACTCAGCCATAAATCTGTCTTAATTTCAGTAATCATAGGAATTTTGTTTTGCACTAACATCAGTGGTCTCTGAAATTTTATTAGGTTATGTCAAACTGAAAGCTTCTATTTTGACTGACCTTGTCTGCCTGTGTTTTCACAGAATAACAGAATCACTAGGTTGGAAAAGACCCACAGGATAACCAAGTCCAATCATTCCTATCAAACACTAAACCACGCCCCTTAGCACCTCATCCATCCATCCATTAAACGCCTCTAGAGAAAGTGATTCAACCACCTCCCTGGGCAGCCTGTTCCTGTGCCCAATGACCCTTTCTGTGAAAAACGTCCTCCTGATGTCCAGCCTAAATCTCCCCTGGCGGAGCTTGAGGCCATTCCCTCTTGTCCTGTCCCCTGTCACTTGGGAGAAGAGGCCAGCTCCCTCCTCTCTACAACCTCCTTTCAGGTAGTTGTAGAGAGCAGTAAGGTCTCCTCTCAGCCTCCTCTTCTCCAGGCTAAACAACCCCAGCTCTCTCAGCAGTCCCTCATAAGACTTGTTCTCCAGCCCCTTCACCAGCTTCCTTGCTCTTCTCTGGAAATGGTCGAGCCTCAACATCCTTCTTCTCTACCTCCATCTTGGACTGAAGCCCTAAGTATTGACATAAAGTTAATAATATCAGATATTTGACAAGAACTCCTTTAAGTGAAACACTCTTCCACAAAAGCGATTGCAATTCAGAGCAAACTGGTTTTCCAAATCCAAATGCTCAAGTAACTAAGCAACTAACTAATTAACTGGATTACTTGCAGGAGAAGCTACATGAATGAAGAATACGTATCAAGGACTGTTCTGACAAAGGCAGTTACAGGTTTCTGGTGCCAGAAGGAAATAATTCTTAAAAAAAACACCTTACATAATGAAAGACAAAACTAAAGAAAAATACATACACAGCCCCTGTTTTCTCTGGGTTTGTCAAGTCAGACTGGATAGTTTTGTCTTAAACATTTTGTCCAGCAGACAACAGTGCAGGACCAGGCATTAGGACCAGGCACGGCTTTCCCCTGCAATCCCACTTTTCTCCCCCACTGTGCTTCTCTCACGGAGCTGGCTGGAAATGGAGTGGAGGGACACAAAGGATCAGGTAGCGGGGATGGGGGGGGCGGGGGGCTTGGGCCAGGTGGCCACACCGGGTGGAGGCCATGCAGTCGGGACTCCTGGGGGAGCAGTCCACTATGTGGGCGCTGGGCCATGGGGGTGCCTCTCCAAGCTCTCTGCCATGCCGGCACTTGAGGCACAGACCTGGATCAGAACAGCTTGGGCCATGCGACCAGACCATGGTGATACAGTAACTTCTTATTTCTTCCCTTTCTCTTTCTGTCTTTCTCTCTACCTTCCTCATCTCCTCCTGACCTCATGGCATGCGTGGTTGATTGGATCTTAGGGCTTGGGTTGTTACTGGGAATTCATTGTTGTGTGCCCCGGCATCTCGGTGTGTTTAGGTTTGCCAAAGTTGGACATAAATACTGTTTTGATATTCACCCTGGGAGTAACCTTATTGGCCTCCGGATCACCACACAGACAAACGGATCCACTTTTCCTCCCCACTTTGTTTGGCTTAAGACAGGGTTCATACTTTGAATCACAAATAAAATTGCAGAATTATGGACTCTTGCCCTAATCCCCAAGAATGTTCCTAATAATCAAGAAAATAAAGCAAGGAAGCATTTAGAAGAATTTATCAGTGCATTTAGTTTAATGTCTGTCTGTGTAATGCCAATGTTATAATGGAATTCAATGCCAAGTTTGGGCAAGCCATTCTAGATCCATGTCATGCACTTGAAGGGTTTAATGATTAACCCAAACCACAGATGAATATGTTGCCACAGTGTAGATAAGGAAGCTGTAGTATCAGCATGTACTTCTGGAAACAGAATTACAATGAACTTGACTACATTTTTACCTGAAAAATAACCACCACAGAGGGTCATGCTCAGGTGAAATGGAACCAAATTCTGTCTAATGTTAAACCATTATCAAGTAGTCTTTGCTTGGTTTTGGCCCAAGCCAAACTATAAACTTAGAAACAAGTCACAGCAACATTTCAGGAATTCACTTACTGGACCTCTCACAGAATGATACTGGCTATGCTAAATTTCTGTACACAGAACTAGCCTTCATGTCCATTAAAACCCTTTAAAGGGAAAAAGCAAGAAAGCCCATGTAGACAAAAAAATTGCTGCTTCTGTAAATCTAACTTGGAAGCCTATTGAACGATGCTTGCAGAAAGGAAGCATGTTAAGAGCTTTACAATTTGGGGGGTTTATTTATTTTCCAAATAACTTGTGATTTCAAAAACATTCAATTTCCTTGTCCTCATGAGAAACAGATATTAAAAGTAAATGCTGTGTTGTAAAGGTGTCAGGTAATATATGCTGTTGAATGTACATAACATCATTTATTTTTTAAAACCCACCACCTTTAATTTTAAATCATAAACAATAAAGGATTGTTTTAAAAAGAAAATTAATTATTCTCTCCAACTGGATCCCGAGGAAATCTGTCAATGAAGTTCCCCATCTCAATATTAATGTTTTTAAACTACGATCTACGATCATTTAAAGGAAAAATTAATACAGAAGTATCTCCTAAAAGAAAATGCTTGTAATATTATATGACCACAGGTTCTAGCCCCAAATGTCTTTTTCCTTACACACACCATATCTCACAGGACTTTTCAACAACAAAATGAAAGGGGGTTCTTTGTAAGTATTCTTAAAGTAAAAGGTTCTAACGGAAAGACTTTGTCTTTCTCATCACTTCTGAGCACAGTTAAGGAAACAGTAGGAAGGCAGACTTATATACTGTTATACACTTAACATGAAAGACATAAAGCAAGATCAAGAACAAAATTATAAGTGAAGGTTTTGAAACCGTAGCCCCAGGTGCACATGACTGCATGGTAACAGTGATCAATCTTGTATAACTGGCTTTTCCTACAGAAACCAGTGGAAGTATTTTATATGTATGTGTGTCAGAAAGGTTCATGCCCTCATTTTACCAGGAGAAAAGGAAGTTATTTCAAAAATTGTCTCCAGTATTAGGCATTACTCCTGTGTCTTATACACCTTTTGATACTATTGCTCTGATAGTAATGGTTTTTGGTTTCTAACACCAAGAACACAATCTAATATTCTTGGCACTAGAAGCATACTGCTGTTCACTGGTGAGATTAGGGAAGGGACAGGTGTTCTGTTTCCACTGGAACTTTGAAAAATTAGCTTGATTACTCATCCAGAATAGAGGTCATTACAACTAAAACTAAAATTCATGTTTAATGCATAATATATCAAAAGGGCCAAACCACAAAAGATCATTGTTGCATTCAGCAAGGAAAAAAAGACTGATCTTTATGCCCTATTCATTAACGATAAAATCAGGGGATTACAAATTATTCCCACATATTCTCACAAATCGTACCTGAGAATCCAGGCTTCATGGCTTCATGAGTAAAAGCTAAATGTTTCCCAAAGTACACAAAGTAGTCCAACAGACAATATTAAGCAAAGGTGGTACCAAGATCAAAAGCATTTCCATGGTCTCATTTAGAGTCTCGTAAACTCAGTGAGATTCTTTTTCCATAGTTGACATCCCATCCTGGATTAAGCTCTTAATGTATCAACATACACTGCACTTACCCATATAGCTTTCCACAGTCAAACTTCCCTTGAAACCAATAAAATGGAAGTGTGTATGCCGGGAGAGGGAGACAGAGCTTTCATTGCTTAAAATTACTGTGCTCATCTGTCTTGTTGTACTGTTCATTAGGTATACAGTAGATCTTACCTTATCAAGTTCATCAGAAATAGCAATGCCTGAAAAAATGGATTAAAGGAAAAAAAAAAGATTTAGAAACAGTTCTTCTACAAATGCCTTTTACTACAATAAACAAAAGTAAGGTTTAATCTGAAAAGTTTACATATTGTTTTCTGCACACTGCTGTACCATACAATGTATCATATTTTGTTCCATTAGTGAAATTGCCTGAAAACAATGTACTCTTAACTTTCCTCAGCTGCAATATTACTGAAATGTGTTTTCAAAACACGGTGGAAATGGAAACAACAGATGTGCCAGTAAAGCATCAGTGAGCTTAAGTATACTTCTACCTGCTTTCTAAAATTAAATCAGCAACATAATAGTTATATAGGGATATATTATTATGCAAATCTCACCCTGACCAGCATGCATGACACCATGCTGCAATTACAGGGCAACATGGACATGACTCTTCTCTTTTTCCATGGTTCAATGTAGAAACGACTCTATGAAAACAGATCGAATTTAAAGAGACGGAAATAGAGTAGAATACCACAATAAAATGCAAACCAGTTTTTCTAAACTGTCTAAACAAGAACATGTTTATCTGTTCTTGTACCTTCTGTTGATGCTTGCCTGAAGCTTTCCTATGCTTGCTTCCAGAATGTCATCCAACTCTTTTAATTATGACCAACCTGTAGCACATTAAATATGAACAGCTGGTTTTTGATAACGTATCTCCACACCTTAGTAGTATCACATGAACACATTTAATGTTATCATGTTGAAAATTTTGATGTGCTGAAAGCAAAGTGTTTACCAGGTTCCTACGAGGTTTGATAAGAAACATTTCCAGGTTAGAACTTCAGTTCAAAAAAAACCAGAGACAATCATCTCCTAGTGGTGAAAACAAAATGCATAGGAAGAACACACGCTTAAAAATTGTTTTCTAATTAATATCATGCCATCAAGACAACTTCTTCCAAAGAATGCATGAGATGACATTGCAAAATATGTAGTATCAGCTGAGCAGAGTTATTCTTTCTAAAATCATACTAAAGATTGCAGAAGTATAAGCTTATTTCCATGACATTGTATTTATTACTATTTGGTATATCACAACTACCCGACTTCTTTGGGCTTTTACCATGACTAATTCACAATTTAGATAATACCAGTAGATCAATTTTCATTTTAAAAACAGTGAAGTGCTAGGAGAACAACAAGACCTGATCAACACATAAGAATAAATGCCATGATTAAACAGAATAATAGCAGTCATTCAATAGTTATACAGTAGATTATATAGCAAAAGATCAATTTTGCCTGCCCTTTCTGTCTCTCACAGCAATTATCTTCAAACTTTCACTTAGACCAGACACTACGCTAATGTCCACACAGTATAATCAGTAGGTTGCACCATCCTGAAACATTCAACAGGGTTTTAATGTGTTATGAATGTCTTCAGTTCTCACTGGTCATTTACTAGAGAGGAGATAACTCCACTTTTGGAGGTGGTAAAAACATAATTCAACATTCTCTTTATCAAAGTTTTGAGAATCCAATTTCCATCATCCACTTTCCAACACATTGGATGTATATTACATACTCAAGATCAGTCCATTTTACCATCACAAATACTCTCTCTAACCAAACAACCTATGTTTTGTCAGGAACTTTCCATAACGTTAAGGCAGTTCATTGTGATAAGCATTTATTTCCTCAGGTTCGAGGTTTATCCCCTTTTCTTCTGCTTTCACAGATACTCCCTTTGAAAACTTTGAATGGATGTAAGATCTATCCCTGTTCCCTGTGCTGACTTACTTGTTAAAAATATTTATTCTCAGTGTTGGCAAAAGAAACTGCAAAAGGTAACTCTGCTATTTCCAAGACTCCATTCCAAAAAATACCAAATGCTTTTACTATTCAACTGCCTATGTGGCTAATCAAGTATCAGTACTGAAAAGCACACAATAGGAAACAGGGAAAATTGTACATACAACTATATGCCTTAGACAAAAAGCTCTACTAACTTTGCTGATTAAGTTAAATAGAAGTACATACAACTGAAAACACCCATAATGAAAAGGAGTGGTTTTAGGGTTCGGATTTTGGATTTTTTTTTTGTGCAAGTCTCATTGGTTCCCCAGAATTTACTCTGAATTTAGAGAAGACTAAGCCGAGTACTAGAATTGACCAGAATGCCTCAAATTTCTTCTTTACTTCATTGTAAACAGAAGCAAGACACGAACACTAACTGTATTTCTTAGGTAAGCATGTAGAGAGACAGCAGTTTCTGAGGACATGTTGACAAAAGAAAATTTTTAAAGTTTAGGAAACTTCTATCTTTGTAATCACATGATTAAACAAGCAAACTCTTTTCCTCTGTCCCTCTCTGATGCAGTATCAAGGGAAAAGGAAAAGGATTCTTGAGAAGAGATTTCTTAAGGAGCTTTTTATATTAATCTTGGCATAGTCGTTCTTCTGGAGGATTTACCATATTGTCAGGCATATAGATCTTTATGTTGTGTCTTGATAACATTAACAAAACTCCATTATTTACTGATAATACAACTCTAACGGTAGAGACCATAATAACTTAACCCATAAAAAGATGGGTATAAAAAAGCTTCTCATTTTCTTCCAAGATACTACTGCACAACATATTTAGTGTGTGTCCACTCTTAGAAATTTTCTTTTGTAGTTGCCAAAGTAACAAAATATTAAAGATGAAGTTGAGACCTTGTGTGCAATGGACAAAAAATTACAACAGTGGAATGATCTTTAGGGTGCAGATCTCAAGTGGAATAATATGGACTCCGGTTTTCACAAAGTAGTTCTAATCCCATTGTACCATGAAATTTTAAAAAAACACAACTTATATATGAATCCTAGGATTGCAACTAGAGATAGTCATAATTATCACACAAGAGTACTTAGGATTTCTGTTATCCTCTTAACCACTAGCACAATCCCAGCTTTTCAGTAGTCAGATATGTTCCTGTCTTTTACTTTAATATACCAACAATTTAAAAAATCTGAATTTCTACAAAGTAATGGTAACAATGGTTGCTATCTCCACTTCATGTAACTGCTTAATATGGAGTGATCAGAGTTTTTCAAAAAGAAATTTCTTTTCATTTATTTTACATATTTGACAAGAAGCAATTGGTCGCACTCTCTGTAGCGTGTATGGTTCTTTTTTTTTTCTCTATAGCTCTCATACAATGTAAAAGAGAAGGAAAATATTTTACTTTTTAGATATTCTAAATAGGGAACTGTCAATGTAAAATCATAGGGTGTTAAAAACAAAGCGACAGACCATTCCACTACAGCTATGTTTGAGGTTTAGGCAAAGCAATCATAGCTGTAGGTAAAATGTTTGTACCTAACAATTTAGTCACCTCCTCAAACTGTAGCCTTTTTTCCATCACAACTTAACCCCAATCATCAAAAAGCTCCAGTATCAGAAAAACTTACACATCTAGCTTGTTCAAGCTTGTACCCAATGGCTTAGAATATAAGTTATGAGGAACTACTTTTTGACTTCCCCCAGCTCTAATCATTCAAAGCCTGACCCTGTATGATAGTGAACACAGAGAATGGATTCCCTATAGTTGTTTACTCATTGCTCTGCCTGAAGTCATTGAGCAGCAAATAAGAAGGGGACCGTGGAAAAAGGTCTGCTTTGGTTGTGAAGTTCTTCTGATGTAAAAGACAAAAGCCTTTGGCACAGTTTCTCACAGCATTCTGCTACGGAAACTGTCAGCCTTTGGCCTGGACAGGCGTATACTCTCCTGGGTGGAAAACTGGTTGGATGGTCAGGCCCAGAGAGTGGTGGAAAATGGAGGTAAATCCAGCTGGAGGCCAGTTACAAGTGGGGTTTCCCAGGCCTCAGTGCTGGGTCCAACCCTGTTCAATGTCTTCATCAATGACCTGGATGAAGGCATTGAGTGCTCCCTTAGCAAGTTTGCAGATGACACTAAGCTGGGTAAAGTGTCAACCTGCTGGAGGGTAGGGAGGCTCTGCAAAAGGATCTGAACAGGCTGGACCTCTGGGCCGGGACCAAGGGAATGAGGTTTAACAAGGCCAAATGCCGTGTCCTGCATTTGGGGCACAACAACCCTATGCAGAGCTACAGACTAGGAGAAGTCTGTCTAGAAAGCTGCCTGGAGGAGAAGGACCTGGGGGTGTTGGTTGACAGACGACTGAACATGAGCCAGCACTGTGCCCAGGTGGCCAAGAAGGCCAATAGCATCCTGGCTTGGATCAGAAACGGTGTGACCAGCAGGTTCAGGAAGGTTACACTCCCTCTGGACTCAGCACTGGTGAGACCGCTCCTTGAATACTGTGTTCAGTTCTGGGTCACTCACAACAAGAAGGATGTTGAGGCTCTGGAGTAAGTCCAGAGAAGAGCAACAAAGCTGGTGAAGGGGCAGAACAGGCCTTATGAGGAACGGCTGAGAGAGCTGCGGTTGCTTAGCCTGGAGAAGAGGAGGCTGAGAGGAAACCACATTGCTCTGTACAAATACCTGAAAGGAAGGTTGTATAGAGGAGGGAGTTGGCCTCTTCTCCCAAGTGACAGGGGACAGGACAAGAGGGAATGGCCTCAAGCTCCGCCAGGGGAGATTTAGGTTCGAGATTAGGAGGAAGATTTTCACGGAAAGGGTCATTGGAACAGGCTGCCCAGGGATGTGGTTGATTCACCTTCCCTGGAGGTGTTTAAGGCATGGGTGGACGAGGTCCTGAGGGACATGGTTTAGTGTTTGATAGGAATGGTTGTACTCAATGATCCGGTGGGTCTCTTCCAACCTAGTGATTCTATGAAATCCTTCCGAAATAATGGAGTATGGCTTTACCTTTTCTCTCATAGAAGCTGCTTCTCACAGACATTTACTATAGTTTTATGGCATGATTGACAACTATAAAATAGTCCCACCATTCTTACTTTTTCAATAAGAAAGTGCAGCGTTCCAAAAGGGTAAGGGGTTTGCTTGTCACCAACAGTTAAGTCACACAGACAAGGTCTACAGTGGGAATCATTCAGGCATCTAACTGCCAATTTTATATCTTCAAAAATTCGCCCTTTCACAAGTAACGAAGTGTGCTGAATTTTGATCAGTCATGACAAGTACCCAGGTCGCTCAGATGTCTGGTGAATTACACAGACAGATTCAAGGCACTTTTTTCTACTTTTGAATGTAATGACCCCCTGTGCTGTAAGGGTGCTGGATAAACAATAAAGTAATTGGTCTGAACACACTTTCACAGTACTTCAGAAATGCTTTACAGTCACAATTACTGCCACTTCTGATCACCAACAAATCTGGAGTGGGTCTGTTCATGCTAGCACAGCCTCTCTCAGTTGGAACACTTTCATCCTGTCAATACCTTTTTTTTTTTAAGAGAACTGGAAGAATAAGGCACTCTGGTTGCAGGAAAGGGCTTGTACAATAGGATTAAATGAAACATAACTACAAGACAATGTAATAATGTAAGTTATTGACACTTATTATACCTTGATTAGACCTATCGTGTCTATATTAAGCAGATTCCCCCAAAGCATATCTCACTGTATTAGACATGTACCTTACAGCTTTCTTACACACAAAATATTATACATCAGTTGTTTGTCACACCTTTTGTAAAAAAATTAGTATAGTTTATTAAATTAAATCATTCTTCGTATGGTTATCTTAGACTACTGTTCCCAATCCTTATCCCTTTAGGAATCTGCAGCAGCACAGTGGCAAGAATGTAGAAAAAGAGATGATGATCATTACAGCATTATATGTACCTTACAGCTTTCTTACACACAAAATATTATATACCAGTTGTTTGTCACACCTTTTTTAAAAAAAATTAGTATAGTTTATTAAATTGTCCACATGTATACAAAATCATTCTTCATATGGTTATCTTAGACTACTGTTCCCAATCCTTATCCCTTTAGGAATCTGCAGCAGCACAGTGGCAAGAATGTAGAAAAAAAGATGATGATCATTACAGCATTATAGCGTATTCACTGATGCAAAAGCCACTTTCCAAAGTATATGTGCACCATGTTTTAGTGGAATAAAGTCCTTTTTGAGCCTAGAATGAGTGTTTTCCACAGTAAAGAAAAGACTTTCTGCTTAGGACATTCTGTTTAATTTCTACCTTACCAGGAAAGAAAATTTCTTTCAAAAGAAAAATTAATTCCACAGGTGTTAAACATGCCAAGCTCCTTCATATGCAATTAATAGAAGAGTTTTATTTGTTCCTACTATCTTGTAACAAATACAATTAATCCAGTACCTACTGCCACTCCACTCAGTGGTATTATTCCTATTTGAAGAGTGATTTTTAGACTTCAATGCACTCAATTCAATAGCATGAAATGAATTTTCAAAACAGTACGCATTATACAAGTTCAAGTCTTTTTGAAATGACAAGTCATAAAATTCCTGCCTGCTGCATTATTCCTGATGAGTTTTACAGTAGCTTAAAAACTTGCAATATCTTCATATGCTATACACATCTGAAATAATAGAACAGATGTTCTGATAAAAATAAAATTTGACAAACATCTACCATTTCTGCTTTTACTTGTGGTCCTTAAATAACTGTAGGAAGAAATAACACAAAACAAAAATTAACTTAAATTTTTCCAAAGGCACAACATACGCCTGACAAGTATAACGTGTATCTAGCCATAAAAAAATAAAACGCTAGTACTTTAATGTATGCCAGCAAACTACTATTATTCTGATCAAGAGAAGCAAAAACCTTTGCATTTTTCCTAAACATCCAGAAGATGGCCACAGAGCTCCCAACAGTCAGTTTTCCTACTTGCCAAACAAAGCTTTCTGGATTTGGCATACAGGTTTGACGCACAAAGTTTAGACATTCTGAGACAACCCCAATGCAACTCTAACTTGTCAAAATTCATTCTCAGAATCTGCCTAGCCCAGGGAACTTGCGGATGACTGGACTGTCAATCTCATTGTGCATCAAAGGTTCTGTAACAAACTCCAGGAAAGAAACAGCATTATTATTCTACCATTATTAATACTGCAACCTTTCAGAGTGAACACAGGAATGCCATATGATGTATTAACTGTCAGTTAACTGTTCCAATGCATTCTCCTAGTCCTTGTAAATAAGGGGAAGCAATGTTCCCTCACTGGTGGCACAAGCCATCTCAGATGTGCTTGCATTTCCCACCACAAATTTCATGCTGTACCGCAGCTGGCAGCATACTAAATTCTAGTCCTTGTGCCTTTTTGCACCTTGTATTAAATACAAGGTAAATTGTAATTATTTATTTCACACCATCCTTGGAGTATGGGCATAAAATGGTTCCTCTGGTTGTAGCAAACAAAGCATTTTACCCACAAAATATACAAACACCAAACCAGCTCAGTCATTTCTGTATAGGAAATATATAATAAATTATTTGTCACTGTCTGTCATAGATTTATGTCAATAGACGTATTTCCTTTACTAATAAAATCTCAGAGTTCTTGCCAATGAGGGGCATCTGTCCTTATATGATTAAACAACTACATATCAGTCTCCGTAGTGTTATCCATCTTGAATTTGGATAATACTCTACCCATCATCTAGCCATATAAGAACAAGGGAAAACATGTTGTCTACAAGGCACCACACATTAACATATCAGCACACTATTCATCAGTAAAGTGACTATCTAGGAAACAGAGATTTAATCTCCCCTCCCCATGGTGGTTTAAAAAAATAATTAATCACCAGCAAACAAAACTGAGACTTGCAGCATTACTATATCCAACTTTCTGAGTGGCTCTATTGAGAATACATGTTTCAGAATTTGGTGTTGTGAGTAACAAGTTAGGTAAACAGAGAGAAACAAATTGTAAAGTGCCCATCACACATTAAGTCCCAGAAACTCTTCTGGGTCAAAGTCACCTCAGAAGAGAATAATCAATACAAAAGAACCTTTCAGAACTCTTGATTTTAGGGAAAGGTGTGTACCACAGTATATTGGTTAAGGCACATAGCCCACTACAGCCATTAGCTAATATCCAAGTCAGCTCACCCTTCTACTTCTCCCTGAATATGAACTCCCTTCTTCTAAGAACTAGGAAGTATCATATCTAAGATGACAGTTATACAAACACCAGTCCTGCAATAGCACTGGGGAAACCTTTAGCAAGCCAATACCGATCCAGAAAAGGACACTGTAACTCAAAAAGATGCTCAACTCCTGGAACTTACTAGATCAGAATGGCAAATACCTCCACAAAGGTAATTAAATATTTAACATCTATAGGAAAAAGATACAGTGTTCTCCTGGGCATAGAAGCTGCACTTTATAATTGAATTGCAATGATTCTATTTGCTTTCTTCCTGTTATAATTTTAGAAAATACCATTATTTCGTATTATTCTCATACATCACACTAAAAGCAAAAGGATTTTATGAGCAAAGGCAGTATTGGATAACAGCTGTAGTACTGAGATAAAATTACCTTCCTTAAAGGTTTGATTGAGCTTATCTAAAAATGTCAATCTCAAAATAAATCACAAACATTGATCTCACACAAGAATAACACAATTTTAAAGTTCAGCCTGAATAGAAGAAAGGAAAAATCCTGTACAGAATACTGATGACTAGTTATGCAGTTCAATTAGCAGAACACGTTTAGGGCTAGATGCTCAACTGATCACAGGTAAGTCATTTATAGGGATTAAAGGCCATTTCAGATAAACAACTGCATATGACTGAAAAAAATGCTGAAGTACTACGTCTTAAAACAATGTCCCTCATGAGTTGATTGTTAAAAGTCTAGTTACATGCCATGCAGGTCTTCAAGTGCAGGTACATCATCATCGTCATCATCATAAATGCCTAGTTTCAATGGAAAAGTTCAGAGGATAAATGTTAATGGCATTCCATTTCAGTATATTTTCCATAACTGGAAGGTAAATCATTAATAGCTTCCTATCATGTAGATGTTTCTAAATGAAACCCCATTCTAATGTGTTTCAGACTGCTAAATGCATTGAAGTAGTTCATGATGCATATTTTAAACTTCTCACATCCCACATATTCACAGGTTCATCCACAAAACTGAGGACTTGATTTTAGTGGTATTTTACCATATTATGATCTTTTTTTGAACTAGTTTGACACCCTCATTCTGAGAGGTTTACTCTTGTTGTTCAACTCCTTCCCTGTAAAAGATAAATAGAACACAGGTTTTTACATTTCACTGTTTTATCTTTTTCTTAAAGGGGTAGTAAAATCATGCTTGACTTACTTAAACTATGCATAAACAACATCAAATGATTCTAACATTATGAGAAGTAACTGTCAAAGGTACTCTAGAGGGACTCATGAGATCTTTCATTCCTGGAGATATTCAAGAACCATGGATGGGTCCTGCACGGGCAGCTGTAGGTAGCCCTGTTTGAGAAGAGGAGAGGACCAGATGACCTCCAGAGGTTTATTCAAACCTCAAATATTCTCTGAGTCTGTGATTCTCTATGGTTTCCATCAGCAGATTGCAGATGGCCTTTTTATCTAATGATTATCTATTTATTGATTATTTCTCTTCCAAATTAAGAATGAAAGAGTACATTTTTCCAATTGTCTATAGCTAGATACCAGTATTTCTGGATTCCCTCCAACTAACTGACTTGGATTGGTTCCCAAACAGCTTTGGTTAATGTTAACTTACTACCACTTTCTGACCTTAAAATGTCTATTGAATTCAAAAATTGATATATTTGTTCCTTCCCCTCTAATTTGTAGTATACACCTGGCCTTAAGAAGGATTCAAACATTACTAGCAAAATGTTGGTTATCTCTGTTGAAAGGCTACGTGTACTTATGAAAATGTACCTATCTCACTGTAGAACACACTAAGTGTCATCAAATGCTGTTACCGTGTGTAAACTGAAACATGCAATGCACACACATTTTCAATACGCACTCCAATCCTTAACTGTTCATAAAAAAGACAAAGTTAATTGTAAAGTAGGCAGTCTTCATATCTACCACACAGCACAATCTTGTGGATTTAATCCTCATTTTTCCCCACTCAAAACATTCATAATTCACTGGTTTCCATTTCTCGTTATCTATTTTTCCATCCTCAGAAGATGGGAGGTGAAGACATGCATGAGCAAGATCCTTAGCTACACAAGATAATTTAACTCACTTTACAAGAAAAGCAGGCCAAAAGGGAAAATGCAAGAGCATACAGTTGAAACAGCATGGAACTTTTCTTACTTAAGATCAGCTGAGGAAGAAGCATGACAATAATAAAGATAAGATACCTTGCAATCAAAGAAAATTAAGCATGCAAATGGGAAATACAGTATATTCCTGTATGTTGTTCCAGAACTTAAAATCTCCCCTAAACTGTTGACTTGATACTTCATATTCCACTTCAGTGACACACATTTGACTAGGCAGCAAATAAAACTAAGGCTTTCCACACAAGTATGTCTCCGGAAAATGGCATACTTAAATCACCAAGCTCCAATACACTTAGACCATACATATGACAATTCTCTTCTCCAGTCCCTCAAAACTCCTAAGTTAATTTTAACAGTGACCATGAAGTCACTTTCAGTTTCTCAGATCTACTGCAGCACAGAGTTACTCACATATTGTCTTGATGGGGCTTGGGAGGAAGGCTCCAGCTATAAAGTAGCTCAGTTTTAATGACTAGGAGGACTGAACATAGAAGAGACCAGATATCCAATTGCCTGAGCCTCACTTTCCAAAGTTCCCAGGAAGTTTCAATGTTGCATGAAGTGCATAGGTTTATCTCAAAGCAGATATCTAGACTGCATAGTGAATGATGCAATAGAAACTACAGTTTAATTCTCAGGCTGTGCCAGTTGCATAGCAGGAAATGAAGTCCTGAAAACTCACTACAAGATCCAAAACTTATCTTTGAAAATGGAAATTAATTCCAGGACTTGATGGAAAAATCATTTAACTTCAAACATCGGGTTTTATGTAGCACTTTTCCCTGTTAAAGTACTGAAGAATGAAATGAGAGGGTGTTGTAAAAACCCATTGACAATACACTGGGACCACCACTTGCATACTCAGCTATTTGTTGAGGCTTGTCCCTGTCTCATACTGCTTTGAAACAAGATTATTATCAAATATGGCATTAGACTCATAGACTTTACAGACATACTTGTAGAATCAAAAGCACTGACTAGGCTGCCCAAACACTAGAGAAGGTAGCTACAGGACTATGGCTTACATAAAATTCACCACATCGGATGCTTCCTTGGGTACAGCACAGAATGAGTTTCACATGTCTTATATTTTTAAAGTCCTACCTATGTCTATTCATTGAAGCACTCTTAAGAAGTGCAGTCTGTGTTCTACATGTCAGAGAAGAATTAAATCATAGTTATCTTCAAAACTATACCTTTTCTTTTCTTCCAAACTTTTCACATTTTTCATTTGTAATTTTTATATCATCCTACCATGAATGAAATAACAGCACAGACCAGATTTATTTACTGAAATGATCTGAAAATCAGGAGTAAAAAAAATTAGAAACAATGACATATAGCCTAGGTTTAATCTGATGCAAGTGTTTAGATGACAGAATCAAAAAGTCCAAAGTGCAAAATGAGTAGCAGCTATCAAAGAACAAAAAAAACCCACAAGAAAAGACATTATAAATAGCCTAGGAAAGGAGGAAAAAGTAAAATACAGAACTGTTAAATTGAAGAGAAAGAAAGGAAATAACTGATGAGACAAAGAAAACTCAGTGTTCAATACTTCTACTGCTTCAGTCTTAGTGCTAATGATTTTAAAAGGAAAAAATGCAAGCCCGATGATAGAAAACTGAAAGGTATCCTGATGACTTAAATACATTGAGGTTGGCAGAATCTTGTGAATTTCACTCTAGAGCACTTAACTAACTTGTTGAAGAAACCACTAATCCATTAGCAACTCTCTTGCAGCAAAGGAGAGGACAGAAGAGGACAAACATTATATCTTTCTTTGGAAGGAAAAAAAGGGAAGATGTGGGGAACTAAAAACCAGCAAGCCTAAATCTGACAGCAGCAAGCATAGTCGACAAAATTGCTAAATAAACAATTTGTCAACATCTAATGAATAGGAAAGATAGTATGGACCAATTGACACGAATTTATCAAGAATGTATCACATCACATCAGTGTAATTACTTTCTCAACAGGGAGACTTGCCTAATGGATAAGAGAAGGAAGTTAGATGTAAAACACTTCAGCTATAATAAGAATTTGCTTACTGTCCTAGATGATACTTCAGTAAACAAATCAGAGAACTACATTCTAGGTGAAATCACTGAAAGTAGAGAAACACCTGGTGGAAAAACAACACTTACTGAGTAACTTTAAAGTGCTGGTTGTCAGATCTGAAATGGAATCATGAAGAGGTCTGACAGTATTTTCATTAATGGTCTGGATGAAGAAATAAAGAGCATGAAAGTGAACTTAATATCAGACTGCAAGTGGTTTAAAGCACTCTAGGGAACAGGAATAAAATTCTGTATTATCTTGATAAATTATCAGAAAACATTAAGTACTAGCAAGAATGAGTGAAGAATGTTTAATTTGTGCAATAACTCTCCGAAAACCTGATTCCAACAACACTGACCAGGCACATTCATTTCTAGTCCAAGTACACGACCGAGAAGAGCTGTGGTATTTGCATTCTAGTTGGAAAGCTCTGTGACAAAGTGAGGTATAGAATACTGCAAACTGCATTTAAGGTACAAGGAAGCCTGAACTCAGTTGAAACTATACAATATTCACAAGAAAAGACCAAGATGTAGGACTTAAGAGTGGACTTAGTCCTTTATTACTGAACTCTCACATCTGATTGGTTTGTTTCTCCAGACAGTGAATAAATAACCTCTTCTGAAATTGAAAATAAATAGTTTCTGTATCTGTGTTAAGCTTGGTTACAAGTCTTCTAAGCAGAAAGACTTTAAAATTACACTTGTACCCATCACAGTAAGACAGTCAGGCAATAGCGAGGCCGCAAATCAGAGACCCTCACTGGAGGCGGTTTAGCTCCCTAGAGGCAGATAGACCAATCTACTAAAAATGTATTTGAAAAGAGCCCTATAAATACACTGCTATAATGAGTATAAATACAAATAATGCTCAAAATATAGTTGTTGTGACTGACCTAAAATATTTGGGAGAAAGGGAATTTAGGAAAACTAGTTTTGGGTATTTGGTACAATTTGGAAAAAGGCAGAATCTCAAAATTCTCCACACAACAGATCTTCCATTCTTCATTCAGCTGTCTCTGACCTCACCATCTGCAATTTCTTCAGTTAATCAGGAGTGCCATTGACAAAATGGAATGATAGGAGAAAGGGAATAGTTTTCATTCAAATGTCTCCCTGATTATGCCAGTTTTCATGTACCATGGTAGAAAGTATTTTTTATACTTTGATAATTGTTACTAGTGTTTGGTCCCACCGACATATTTCAGAATTTTCTCCTACAGGAAAAAAAAAAAAAAAAAGCACTATTCCTTATCAGATCCAGTAATTCTCAGAGCTATTCCTTACATGAACATGCTATTTTTAAACACTCCTCCTGTTTTACTCTGTCTTTTAAAGGATAATACTTGGGGTTTGGGGTTTGTTATGAAATAAATGGCTACCATGTTTTTGAGTATTTATCTGAGATGCTTTAAGATATTTATTCAAATTGCTTTTGAAAACTGGAAGGAATTGCTTGGGTTCAAGGATGCAAAACACCTAATTGTTTTTCAATGTCACTCCTGCTTGTTTCCACTATTTTCCTCAAACCAGCCTCTTGTGCTTATTTCTTTATGAGGTAATTCAGCTCAATAAAGTGGTAGAAAATTAATGTAACAAAAAAAAAAAAAAAGTGCAGGGAAGCAGTTTCAGTCACCAGGAGAGCTGCTATATTATCTCAGACATTCTGTGAACCTCATCAACCAGAATGTAATTGCCAGTGTCAAAGAACTTGGTCTTCGTTGACTAGAAGACCAGCTTCTTGATGTGTACTTCCAAATTACAATTCAGGCTGTATGGTTACATTAGAAAACTAAAATCAATCAACTTACTGCGAGACAGATTCTCAAGTGCTTTTCCAAGTTTTTTGCTCTCTTGAAGAATATGATTTAGTTCATCAAAATCATGGTTCTCCGCTTTTGTCCTCCAATCCCATTTAGGATGCTCTATTGACCTTGGCACTAAATATACACAGATATATAGATGAAGTTTAGATTTGGTATTTCAGATTCCTTCAGTAGAAAAAAAAAAAGCTGCACAATGAATTTACAAACTCAAAGTTTACAAACCTTGAGCGGAAATTACTTAATTATCCTCCTGTTTTAACAGCTAGAATTATTTTCTTTGGTCAAAGTGAAGTAAAAATGGAAACATCTATGAAAAAAATGCATACCTGGAATGATTCTTGTGAAGGAATTAATTAGTAAACAGGAATAATTAATATCAAAACTAAATAATAGTAACAAAAATAATGCAACAACAGAAAAGCTTAATAAAAATATTGCATATCAAAGTACTTAATTTACATCAAAACTGAACTGGGTTTCCTAGGGGTCAATAAGGAAAAATGACGAAATGAAAATGAGTAAGAGGTACTTTTGGCTTTGTGAGTCATTTCATCAAAAGGAAAAAAAGGAATATTTCAGATAAAGCTTTCAAAACAACATGTGTACTCATTTAAAAAATCATAAAAGGTGTATAACAGTTCATAAAAGCAGAGAAACAAAATCTGTCCCTGTTGTTCATGCTGTACAGACTATAATCTTTATTCTGATACTTTAACAATTCTGATCTTTGGGAAACACAGCCCTGAGCTAACACTCTCCTATTCATTATCTGTTACTAAAAACTTTAATGTCATTTTAAAATAAGTTTCTCAACTGTTAAGCTAATTTTACCTACAATGGTAGGGAAGAAGAGAAGCTTCCGAGATATGGTGCCCACAATGACCAGCGTGAACATTTTGAACAACTTGCAGAAATGAAAACAAAAATTATGCCACTTCTGAAACTGCTGCTTAACATATTCTTTTTGACAGTGTTCTGAACTAAGCGATCTGCTGCTTTCCCCACCAAATGCTACTTCTGGGTTGTCTCCAAATGCAGTATTATCATGCTGAGAACTGCACGCACCATTGTAAAGATGATGATATCTATAGTCTACACTTCCAAAAGAATGGAAACAGTTGCACTTATGAGTGGCTCCTAAAATACTCACTTAAATGCAACATCAATACCAAAGCTTATAATGTCCAATATGTCCTGGCCAGCTTTGAAAGTTTTATTCACTATTTTCACAGCTGTCAATGAATTTATAAACTCCATTTTCATTACATGCTAAGAAGGAAACATGCAGACTCCTACAGATCATGACAAAAAGGGCTATCTTATGATTACCTGGTACTTCAGAGCAGTTTTATGATAGTATAGGGAAATTATGCTCAGATTTAAAGTTCTGGCAGCTATGAAAAAAATTTGTTAAAACTGTTGCTATCAAAATTTGCCTTATTGCAGTCCACCCTCTGTGTGAATATAAAATCTGCTCCACTTTGGATCAATACCACAAAGGAAAGTAAAAGTCAACAATCTATTATTCCAGGTAAGGAAATTGGATGGTAATACATTTAAGTCCTTCTGTCACAAAGAACAAAATTCCATATCCCATAGACATAAAGCAATCCATCTTCAAACTGGAAACCTATACAGAGTCTTTCAACCCTGAATTTATTCTCATCTCTAACACCCACTCAGGAACCTGGGTAAGTATTATGGAATTGAATACACCAGACTGTAATTACAGGTATTTTCAAAGACAAAAGACAAAGGAGATATTAACAAAGACCTACAGAGCAAAGAGTATGAGAAAAAAGACCTCAAGAGGCAGAAGGGAAGAGAGGGACAAGTTGCAGTGTCAGTGTCTGGTTCTCTGTTCAAAGAAGAGAAGTCATGTATTTCTTTCTGATGACAATGGAAATAATGAGCTATGGCAGTTCCTAGGGAATTGATACAGGCCTTAAGATATTAGGGTAGAACTAGCCTCTTCTCAGATGGACAGCTTATAATTTTTGCTGATACTTTTAAATGCCAAACATTTAATTCATAATTTCCTTGTTTAGGAGCCACAATGTTCATTAAACTTCGTCATGAGAGAGAAGCTGAATGAAATAAATGTAAGTTCTTTTCAACAGCTGCAGAGTTTCCAGGATCAGCGCTCTTCACACACTGTTCACATGACAGGTGGTCCAATGGTGCTTTAGGGGCTGGAGTCTTCTCGTTCTTTATTGGGTTCTTCCCTCACCTCTAGGCAGGCTGTCTCTTTTCTCGTCTTCAAGATTTGCATCTGGTTGCATCTTCCTTGTCTTCTGACTTGAACTGGCTCAAGGGCCAGTTCTTTTGTGTAACTCAGTATTAAGTTCAAGATAAGTTTGGTGTATCTGGATGAAAGTTCACAGCTTCTAGCCAAAGGCCTCATGAATTCAGCTACTAATGCTAAGCAAGTTCTGTTGTGTTGTGCTTCTCTATGGATTTGAGAGGTTTCATCTATAGTTAATTTTTACAGCCTAATGCTAACCAACTGACTCTAAAAGGTTGGACTGATTATTTTTCAGACTAAAACAATTCATATTCTTTAACAATATAAAGCTTGTATCTTCCCAACTACAGGATCACAAACACTGGTCATTTTCAAATGGATGGCTTTGTGTGAAGTATGCAGAACTGTATAAAGACCACCTGCCCCTTCCTTGAGATCATCTGAAATACATGATCTTCTGTATATATCAAGCCCATCATATATCATTTCCATGCATAGACCACTACACTCTTAGTAAAACCCTTTCATTATATCTGACTTTCCTCTTTCTTTATTATACTCACACATTCCTCAAAATCATCATATCAGTAATTTTAAATCCCTCAACACATTACCTGCCTCAACCTCACCTGTGTTATTTAGGAGAATTATAAAACACATTTTCGTACAATTATCCACCTGCAATTCAGCAGATTTGTTACATATACATTAATAGCTTTTGTACAGAAATATTCAGGGGTTTCCCTTTATGGAACTGGAATTTCCTCATGCTTTCCAGTATCACTTACATGCTTTCCAGTATGTCTGAATTTCAGAGTGCATGCCTCTTCAGCAAATGCCTATCAGATTAATTCACAGATGTGTTATGAATTCTACCACAAATCAGCAGACCTTTATATTCTACTGGATGATGGTACTGGATCAGTACTGTTTTTATCTACACATAGGTGTCTTTTCAAGATATAATTTGCATATAGAATCAGAGTAGTTGCTAATTAAGTTCCTCATTTCATTAATACATTGTACAACCATCTTACATCTCAAAACCCAAAAATATTTATTATTATTATTAAGCATAAAATTACTAATGTACTTAAATTTTGCAACAGCATTCAGATTAGAGTTCTTTGATAACATAGTCAAACTGTATATACAGTACCTGGATATTAAAAGGCTAAGAGAACAGTGGTCTACAGTCCTAAACTGAACAAAGGCAATTAGAAGCACAGAGCACTGTAACTGTAAATGGGATATGATGGCAATAGTGAACTAAAACAGTGTGGAAGGATGATCTGTGATTTGATTGAACATGGAGGTGGTGAAGAGATCAACCTACCTTGCTTAAAAGTAGCTAGTTGGGAAGCAAGTCTGTTTCACAAACTATTTAGTAACTTCCAAATTTGTTCTTCCTCAAACAGAGAATGAGATCACCAAACCATTTCATTAAATACATTTTTAAATACATGAATACACACATGGAGCACTAGGCTCAAGTATCTCCTTTGCCAGACAACAGCTTCAGCTTCTGCTTAATTACACTTCCGTAACATAGATACCAGGGTTACTTGTTTGTGTATTTGTTTCCTAATTAATCAATCAATTCTCCTAATCTTTCCAAATATTCCTATGAAATGACAGTTCTCGGTCCTGAATAAATTTACAAGTTGAGAACTATTTCAACAAGACAGTTGTAAGACAAAAGCTCTGCAACAGAACATGTTACAGCTGAGAGATGCCATTAAACTTGGGATTTGTTTTGGCAGTTTGGGGGCTCTTTTTAGGTTGTTAAGTGTGGGGGTTGGTTTTTTTTAAACACAAATCTGAGAGTAAATCTCTAAGCCTCAGCAGGCCCCAAACACACTGCTGCTCAGATAAGTCCTACCGTCACTTTAGAGAAGTTTTGGGGGAAAAAAAGCACAATGACATCCAAAAATGTTTTGAGGTATAAGCTGAAGGCACAAAACAAATGGAATATGTTGTGAGTATCTGGACCAAATAATAAATGAGTTCAGAACATGATTGCTTTCTGCTGATCTGAGTGGTTGAAGCAGCATACGGTACCCACTGATTTTGGCATAAACCCAGCAAAAAAATGTCAAGAAACCATCAGCATTAATTTGGCTGTTGGCAGAAAATAGAAGAATCAAGATACGGCAAAAAGACATATGGCTGAAACCAGCCTCTGTTAAAAAAAAGAGTTCAAATAAACAAAGTATTTTCAAAACATTGCAGAGACAAATATTTGCAGGGGTAAGTCAGGAAAATAAAAGGAGGAATCAAGGTTTAAAATAATGGTATGAACAAAAAAATAGGAAAAGGCATAAACAAAAAAGCACGAAATCAGGTTGGAAAGGACCTCTGGAAGTCTTAATCCAACCTGCCGCTCAAAACCAACCACTGAGGGGAGGTTGCTCAGACTATCTGGTTGAGTTTTGAGTATCTCCCAGGATGGGGACTGCACAGTCTCTCTGGTTGTGCTGAGGTGTATACATGCTCGCAGTATAATTTTTGTGCCTCTTGTCCTTTCACTACACACCTTCGAGAAGAATCTGGCTATGACTTCTCTACCACCCACCACTGTAATAGTGGATAGTGACAAGAAAGTCTCCCCTTAGCTTTAATCTCTCCAGGATGAACAAAGCAATTTCCTTCAGCTTTTCCTTATTCATCACATGCTGCAGCCCAATCATCATCCTGGTGAATATCCACTGCACTTGTACCATTGTCTATCACGGTGCACTACAGCCATCATCCCAAAGGTCTTTTCCAATCTAAACAATTTTATGATTCTACTATTCAATAGTGGAAAACAAACACTGTTGGCTACACTCTTGCTAATGTAGCCTATTTTGCAGCTCACCTTCAGTGCTGCAAGAGTGCACAGACACATCTGGTTCACATTCAAGTTCTTGTCTATCAGCACCCCAGGTCTTTTTCTGCAAAGCTACTTTCTAGGCATTCAGCCCCCAGTTTATACTATTGCTCCAAGCTATACAAGACACAGGATTTTGCATTTGCCTGTGCTGAACTTCACAAAGTTCCTCTCAGTCCATTCTTCAATCCTGTTGAGAACCCTCTGAATAGCAGCCCTGCTACCCAGAACACCAACCACTTTCCACAATTTGGTCTCACCTGCAAACTTGCTAAGGGAACATTCTACCTCATCATCCAGAACATTCAAAATCACACCCCTGCCAGGGGTAAAGACCAAGGAATTGAGATCTTTAGGAGATGGCATGGAAGTTAATGGATGCATAACACGGAGTGTGAAGTGTAAGCATTGGAAGGGAGAACGTAGTATGACAACACAATACACTTTGTCAATGCTTTGAACAGCATATCTCCATAAATTGGTGTTACAGAACCACAGAATCACTATGTTGGAAAACTACCCACAGGAGCATTCAGTTCAACCATTCCTATCAACTATTAAACCACACCCTTCAGCATTGCATCCACACTTCTTTAAATACCTCCAGGGAAGGTGACTCAACCACCTCCCTCACCAGCCTGTTCCAACGCCCAGTGACCCTGTCCATGAAAAATTCAGGGACTGAATACTCTCCCTGGTCCTCCTTTTATTTTTTATGTATTTGTAGAAAGATTTTTTTGTTACCTTTCACCAACTTGGCCAATCAGAGCTCTAGTTGAGCTTTAGCCCTCATGATTTTTTTCTCTGCACAATCTCACTTCCTCCCTGTAGTCCACCCAAGACACTTGTGTCTTCTTCTAAAGCTCATAAACATTCCTCTTCTTTTTGATGTCCCTCAAGACCATCCTGCTCAACCAAGCTGTTTATTTCCCTACTGGCCCCTTTTCTGGAACATGGGGACAGCTTACTCTTGAGCTGCTAGTATTTCCTTCTTGAAGAGCACCCAGCCCTCATGGGCTCCCTTGCCCTTAAGCACTGCCACCCATGGGACTTGATCAACCAGCCCTATGAACAGTCCAAAGTCTGCCCTCTGGAAGCTTAATGTGATTGTTCTGCTAATCCCCCTCTTCACCTCACCTAAAACTGAAAATTCTACCATCTCATTATCACTTTGCCCCAGGCATCCTCCAACCATCACATCCCCGGCAAGACCTTCTCTGCTCATGAACATCAGGTCCAGGAGGGCACCTTCCCTTGTCGGCTCACTCACCAATTGTGTGAGGAAGTTGTCTTCTACGCATTCCAGGAGACTCCTAGACTGCTCCCTGTCTGTACTTCTAGCAGACATATAGAAGATTGAAGTCTCCCCACAAGGACAAGATCTAGCAATCTTGAGACTACTCCCAGTTGTTTATAGAAGAGCCAATCAGCTGCTTCTTCTTGGCTGGGTGGTCTGTAACAGCCTTCTTGTGGGGTCCTCTGATTTTAACCCACAGGTACTCAATCCCGTCATCACCATAATCAAGCTCAAGGGTATCAAAGCACTCTCTAACACAGAGGGCTACCCTGCTTCCTCTCCTACCCTTCCTGTCCCGCCTGAAGAGTTTCTACCCCACCATAGCTGCACTCCAGCTAAACGAGTCATCCCACCATATTCCATGACAGCAACTACGCCGTCGTCTCCTTGCCCTACAATAACTTCCAATTTCTTCTGCTTATTGCCCATGCAGTGTGCATTGGTGTAAATACACTTCAGCTGGGCTGGTGAACCCTCAGCTCTCATTAAGGGAATAGTGTTCATTCCCAGTTGTCTGGTCCTTGGATTATCAACCCCTCCGTGCCAGTTTCATCTTTTCCATCACCAGATGTACTTGCCCTCACTCGCTCTGTGGTGACATACTGGCAGTCCTTGCCAGCACACAATCTCTTAGATACTGGAGTTCCACTTCCAGGCTCTTTCCTGATTAGCCTGACTTCATTCTCCTTCCCCTTCACATCTAGTTTAAAGCTCTATTTATGAGCCCTGCTAGATTTTTACACAGCAAAAACTGCTAGATTAGACCCAGATTATGAGTGACTATGATCATTTACTCTTTAAAGTGAATTAAAATCCACAATACTTTTAGACTTGACTTAAAAATTCATGTGCCCATGGAGAGGTACAGTGAAACTGATGAACAAATTTAAGCCTTTTTGAAGCCGAGAATGTGCTCTGTGAAGAAAAACAGAGACACATGCTCCATCTCCAGAAAATTAAACCATAGATCTTGCAAGAACAATACAGTCCTGAGAAAAGCTGTGATAAAGGACACCTGACCAGTTATTTTTTACTTGTCACAGTTACTTATTCTCAATCAAAAAGGTCTCATAGACATGCAAGATTGTTAATTACCCAAAAGCAGAGTGTCGCTATTGCATTGATCTATCATTACTTACATTTACCCACTGCCGTGCTATACTTTGACCTATTGAAGCTAGCAGGAGATTTTTCTTTGACTCCACTGGAGTCTATAATTCTCCATCTTGCTTTTAGAGGAAAGATAGCAAGCCTTCTACTGCAGAACACTATATATCTCTGTTCTCATCTGGTCCATCTAATCACAATCCAAGTTATTAAAATATTTGCCTATTACAAAAATTTCAAAAACCTACAATAGTCAACAGAAGAAAATATAATTTTTACAATTTATTTCGGAGAACAAATCTTGTATACACAGTTGTGTGTGTGCGCGCGCATCTATACATATATATGAATTTATATTGTAGACATATTTATTTGTATTAAAAAACAACTAAAAGTCAAACTTTAATATTAAACTTATTCAAAAGCTAATATACAGGAAGCGCTAAATTTCATTAAGTCTTGCTGCCTCTATTTTTACTACTTCTGTTTTACACAGCATTGACAATATTCTCTTCAGTTGCTCTATTTCTACTCTGCCTTTCCTTTCAGCGTACATTTTGACTCCTTCAGCAACTCTCAGAGTAGTACACCTGTTCTGTTGACACTGCCCACAAATATTGAACAGTATCTGTTCATAATTCATAGTTTTGCACTGCTTGATCCACTGACAAATACCTGTTATTAGGACCAATAGCAACAGAACAGATTTTACATATGAAATATGGCAGAATAAAACATCAAATTATAAACAGTATCAGAACGTAAACTTGTGTGTGACATCCAGGTATTTTTCTGCGGTTTAACCTATCCAGTTATCTATGTATAACCTATTCTATCAACAGATAACAGCATAGGGTATTATTAAATATTCATAAGTCAAGTGAAAGTAAAGCAAGAATCAAACACATACCTAGCCACTTAAACTGCTTATAATTCACTTTCTGTTTTAATGCTAATTCAACAGAAAAACAAACTATATGTTTGAAAGTATGCAGGAATTAATAATGCAGTGAAGCTTTCTTACATGACTTGGACTCCGGTGATGGTGGAGAAATGTTGGACACAGCAAGGTCGCTCTTTGACTTTTTAGGTTTTTTTGCATTTACCTGCCAAGGTTTATCGTAACTTCTAATATCTCTCCTTGTTCCTTTATTTTCTGTTAAAAGAATTGAATCAGTCAATTATAGCATTTGTAGGGCCATTTTTTGAAGAGTAAATGAACAATTAATCAAAAAAAACCCAAAAGTTATCGGTCCAAAACAAAGACACCTCTTTATTTTCTATTTCTGATTTTTGCTAAATGTCATGTATTCCTTCCATTTCCTAAACATCAAAATGTAGAAATTCAATAATATTTTTTCATTAAGAACATAACATCTCTTTTTTGTTATGAAAGTCCTTATCCTCCATTTTTTTCTCTTGCATGTTTGACCACTTATGCTTAAGGCTTTACATTTGATATAAATTAGAAGTTGGTTTGTCAAGCTACTAACATTTTGACTATCAGGAACTACTTGAAACCTATTACAGTCTAAAACAGATCATCAGTCAATTTTAAAATACAAACTAAACATTCTAACAGCAGCTTCTAAGAGAATATCAAAGCAAAAAGTGCGACTTTAGAATCAGAGTAGATATTATTTCAGAAATGTTTTGTGTTACTCACAGTGGTGTTAGTGAAGTAACAATAGCATTTTCTCTTTAAGTGCTGGAAAGTTAATGCTGGTTGTTAAAAATGTGTATTATTAAAGAAAATGCCTCAACAAAGGCTAATCTCATCATAGGCAACCTGATCTAGCGGAACGTCCCTGCACATGGCAGGGGGGTTGGAACTAGATGATCTTTAAGTTCCCTTCCAACCCAAAGTAATGTATAATTCCATAATCTCAAGAACAAATACACCAGAGGAAGGAAAATGAAACTGAAGAGGACAGGAGGGGAAAGGACCTTTATGTGCACCTTCTTTCTCATTGAGATTGGGATTGTTTCCATGCTGTAATTCTGACTCATATTCACATGATATATACATAGGCTGAGCCAACATCTGGAAATATTTGTCAAATTCAATCAAGCAGGATTTATTTGGCATGCTCAAAACTACAGGGCAGTATCTGTTCAGTTGGTACATGTGCATCCAGGAGATCATGGATGAAAGTGTAGGAAGATTATACTGGAGACCAGCCCTTTCTAGCATACAAAACATACCTGATGTTTCACTCTCTGCCCAAAGGGCAGCAGAGCCAGACAACGTTCTCTGAAGCTGACCACGGTTCCCCTGTTTGGACTGAAGATGATCAATTAGAAATGGGATTGGCTGGTCAGGTGTCTCTGTTATCAGCTTGGTCATCAACTCCTTTAGAAAATTAAAACAGAAAAAAAAATTAGTGGGATATTGCACCTAAACTAATCTTGTATTTACCAAAAGCAAAGGAGCACTTAAAATTGAAAAGCTTGTTTTCAACTTTGAAGAAAACAGCTGGAAACACTCATCTGTTCAAACTACTTCTACCTTTGCCCTATTAAGTGCTCACATCTGACATACTCTTAGCCTATACCATCACTTCCCTACAGGCATTTATGCTGAACAACCCAATCCCCGCTACTTGCTCAAATTTACCCAAAACAATCTGAATAGTGTTAATGTAACCATTCAGAACAAGCACCTTTTCAAAGCAGCAAGTAGCTCTTCTCTGACCCATACATCCAAGTTTTTTCTCGTTGGAAACTGGAACATCAGGAAGGTTGGTACACTTTTGATCTCATCAAGGTATGGAACAATGATCTTATTAAAATACGTGTTCATATTTGGGAATGCCATAGTCTGATCAAACAGGTAGACATTTTTTAAAACAAGTCCTCTTTATTAGACATAAATATCTTATTATACTTTAGCAGATATGGATACAAAACAACATCAACTGGAAAGGATCTCCTATGCCAAGCATTAATACTATCTAAAAGCTGCTATACACTCTGGCCTTGCAGGCTGCCAAATGAGAAACACTCTCAATATCGCTGCTGAGGTTTTTCCTGGCTCCCTACACATAAAACACAGATTAGGAATGCACAAAGAAGGTATGTCTCTTTGCTAGGCATGTTCTCTGAAAGGAAATCAATGGTTAATATGGGAGGTGACCCTGAAATCCCCATAGTTCCACTGCCACCGAAAAACAAAAAAGCTCCATGGAAGTAAAAAATCATAGCAGAGTACACGAAAAAAATCAGGACAAAAAACTGTCTAAATTAATAAAAGCAATTATCTCTCTTCATCCACCTCCAAGCATAAATCTTATCATAACCTCCAGATACCTGATTCTATCTCTGTTCCATCTTTTCTATACATCCTCGTTTAACAAGTAATTTTTCAAATAACAGTCATTACTTGGTATTATCATCAGTTAATTTTCTTGGAAAATGACACTTAAAGAAACAGTAAACATGAGTAATGTCATGCAGGATTATTAAGACACATTAAGTTATCTTTTCACACTCCAAGACTTTCCATTCCTGTTTATTCAAGTAGTGGTATAAACAATTAGGTATAAGTGAAAATGAGACAGAAACAAGCTTTCCATTTAAAAAAAGAGAAATTTTACTTCAGAAGACAAAAAAAAAATGTGCCCAATCTCATATCTTGTGAAAACATGATCATCTGTAACATGAAAACTACATGGCACCAAAAAAAAAACCAACAAACAAACAAACAAAAAAACCCGGTAACTTTGGTTTTGGTTTTGAAATGGAACTCCACAGGGAGCTACTTACTAATCTTTGAAATGGTAAAGCTATGGACCATAACTTCATCAAGTCTATCTCTCACCAAGGTAGAAGAAATCCTCTGATCTACATCACACGAGAAAAATCCAGAAATTGGAGTAAATCAGATTTTGGTTGCCTGGTAACACTCTACCGGCAAATCTTTCTTTTTTCCCCCCACCCAAGTGCAGAATTAGTGGCAAGTGGAAAGATGTAAGCTTGTGCTTCTAATAGACCACAATAGCTGTAGGATTTCCACTGCAGAGGACTTGTAATTTAAATAATTTTTCTGGATCATGGTTTGAAAATTAATTTTCATCTTAGAGTAATAAAAAAAGATGATGAGAACTAAGACACTTGCATTGATACTAATAATGTTTTAAAGATATGCATGGGTGAAAATCTATTCGTAATACATTATAAAATTAACGAAGCATTAAAAAAGAAAATACAGATATTAAAAATTTTAGAATGCCTAGATGTCAATGTAAGACAAATGCTACTTGATTGTTGCCATCATTGACTTACTTGTCACAGGAAGAAATGGCCGTTAATTAAAGAAACAGATGTAATAAAATAAAACTGTTTATAGAATTCCTTACTTTATTCTGAGACATAGCAATAAAACTAAAGAACATAATGGCACACAGTAAAACAAAAAAAAAGTGCTGTTCCAAGGTGAAGTGAAATTAGCTTCTATTCAAAACAACAACTTCTTTAGCTACTGTTAACATAGAGTAATACAGAGATCTGTGCTGTCCCAAAGAATAATCAGTTCTATTCTGTGACAGCAATTAGAAAAGTTAAAAGAATCACAGACATACTTTTATCTATCCAGAGTAACAAGTGAGTTGAACCAATCTGGTACACCTAAACCAAATAAGGATTAACATTGCTGGAATTCTCATAAACTGAGAATAGTGTGGTTAAAAAAACTATTTATTTATGTAATAAGCCTCAAACTGATTTGCCTCAAGCACTTTCAGAGAAGTTATTAAAATTAAATACAACATCAAGCCAACACAAAGGTGATTCAGATGGCAAAGCCTGCCATTTAAGAAAAAGCTCTTTACCCCAAGTATTCCATTGCAAAAGGGGAACAAAGAAGCTCTCAGGGATTTGCTTCTCAAGCTGCTCCAAGCAAGGTGGGAAAGTGATCTCCAACTTACTGCAGCTGAGTTCCTAAACTCTGCAGAATTTGCAAAGAACACCTCCACCCTAACCAGTGATAATAACTTCAGAATTATGTTCTATGTAAATCCACATTCACATGCAGAAGGTATTATCTCCTTCCATATCCTCCTGCCACAAACACTTTCAGAAGTAGAATCACGATTCCATGATCCTCACTGTCTTTGCCCTCCTACTAAATTCTGCCACCTAGTCCATCAAGGGTCCTAGCTCCATCCACTCAGCCCCCAAACCATGCTCTTCAAGTTCATGCTTTCTTTGAGGCTTTGGTGATCCCCAGCAGACTGGTAATTATAGGGGAATACTTTGTCAGCCTGTGTTCAGTTGCGTGGCTCTGCCATGGGGTGGAGTGATAGAAGTCACAAGAGAAATAAAAAACACCCACCGAACACAAAAAAAAAGCTTCACACACAGAGGCAGTTACTATACTTAGCACTCAGCTCAGTTTTTAAGTAGAAACATACAACGTGTGAAGGTGAAAAGATATTACAGATTAGGAATGCCTATTAGGGGTATTCTCATCTTAGCACCACTTCCCAGTAAATCTACCTTAAACTTCTGATGAAATTATCCAACGTTTATTTGATGCTCTCTCTCTGTTGCTCAGATGGCATCTTAATAGACAGCAGGAATAACATACTACATGGCACACTAAATATACTCTTACAAGTTTGAAATCTTTTAAAAAAACCTGACAAAAGTGAAAGGTATTAAATATGGAAAATTGAAGTGTACAACAAGTTACAAAAATAGCATTCCTTTCTGGTTAGTAGCAGTCTGATCTGACTCACAATGTGCTAAGTAGGCAAGGTTTCACCAGAAAAAGGAAAAAGACCATCCAGTCTCAATGAAGCCACCTCTGCATTAGCAGCAGAATAAATATGGAACAAGAACACTGAAACTAAGATTCATTTCTTGATGAAAAATTCAACAGTAAGTTTCAACTATGCAAGAAAACAGAAATGAATTACACATCTCTTAAAAATATTAACTATACTATCTGCCTTTCTAACAGAAATTTATGTTTTCTAATTGCTCCAAATTTCACTTAATTCAAATAAGAAAAATTAAAAGTGTTAGGTCTACCTTTATAAGATGTTCTTCCATGAACAGTACACCTTATAACAACAAATAAAAAGTCATGGTAGATTGGGTGTCCATGCTGCAAGACAAACAGTTCACTACCAATAATCTCTCTCCTCGTAACTTCTTTCCACTACATCTTCCTTTCACTCAATGTCCATTTGTCTTCTCTATGAGTAGGACTCCCCTCAGCCTCTCCCTTCCAGGGGTGTAACAAGTGAAGAAACCTGTGCAGATGTCAGCAGCTCTTAATTTCCAGTGCACCCATGAGAGAGGCTGCAGCACAGGAAAGGGGTGAAAGGGAACTTCCATGACAACTACAGACTAGAGCACCACAGTGAATGCTGCTTACCCACTGTATTGCCCCAGATTAGGTTCTGCCCTGACCAGAAAAGAAAGGCAATATAAGCTCTAGAAAAACTGGCAGTTAACTCCTCCAAAGATTTTACCTTGCACAGTGCAAACTAGTAATTAAACCAGTTATTTCTATTTTCTTCTGCAATGGTATCTTCACATGCTTTTATATTTGCTCGTTTTATTAAACTATGTATGATAGACTGTTTAAAAAAAAAATAACTTTCAGAAGTTTATCTGCAGGTGTTTCAAAGAGAGATTCATGCACATATTGACATGGCTGCAAATGATCTTGAAAAAAAACAGATCTAAACTAGCAACTGAATATCTTAATTCTTTATAAAATGAATAATCTTCCACTATTGCACTACCCTGAGGTCCTCTATTACTTATTCAGTGTAGCTTAAATTTTAATTTCCCTGAGACTGTCCATGCATTTTCATACAAACGAAGCAGTCTTTACAGTCTATTAATCAAGCGCCCAATTACAAGAAAGCTCTAATTAGCTATGTCTAAATGTACCTATCAGGTTATTAAGTTAATTAAGAGACATTCTATCTTGCCCTGTAATTTATAACAGTAACTACACAATAATCACAGGTTTTGTTTTTAACTATATAGACTTCTACAGACTATGTAGAGCATGCACAGATTTTGAGTCTATCATGCTCTTTAATCGTTTAAATTAGATGTTTAAAGTAGGTAGGATGTTTCAAGTGAATTGCCTTCTGAAGATGTCTGTGTATCTCCTAACCAAAGAGACTAAGAGGCTTAACTTAACCTAATAGGCTTTGATAGGATGTGGTTCCAAAATTAATACAATTAAATACAGCAGTCTTCACACCAAAGTCAATGGTGAACCTGTCAATAAAGAAGCCAAGGGAGCCTAAAGAGCTACCAGTTGACTAGCTAGTGTATGTCCACTTGGGATAAGAAGAACTGCGCTCCAGGTTCCACTGACTCTTTTGACTATATATCCATTGACTACAATGGAGTTCAAACACATAAAAGACAGGCAGACATCAAAATTTGCTTATCAATTCACATAGGCTGCAATGAACAAACAAGATGTAAAACGGAATAAAAACCTGTGGAAGGAAAGTAAGTGCAACAAACTTTTTAGTGATTGACACTTTTTTCTTTAGAGTTCCTTTCTGATAACTGCAGTAAGAAAGCAAGGAAAAAATATTTAAAAGTATATTTCAACAATATTCTTACTGGCTAAATAAAAGTCTGAATATAATGAAAAGCAGAAAGGTAAACACCACTGCTTCTACCACAAAATATTATTTTCTATGGAAATTAAAGAAAAATACCAGCCTCCTTCTTTTTGGAAATAGCTAGGCTTTACATCTTCTGGAGCAATTCATAATTAACAGAAGGAAATCACATTATAGACTGTAATAAAAAATGGACTTCAACATAGCTTAAGTGCTCATTAAATTATCCCATCTCTCTATGAATTGCATGCCTGCACTACACTAGTTGTTTCAAACTAATTGAAGCAGAGAAAAACAGTTGAGAGCAAACATCTATTGGATTAGTAGTCCTATTCAGCTTGTTTGTAAAAATATTTAGACTTTTACTCGGAATTGACTAAAAAATTTTTCAACCAACTCTATTCTTTGTTCACAGGCTCAATAGTATTCATTCCTGCTGTTTCAGCTAGCTGTGTAATTTAATATCACAAAACTGCAGTATGCAGCACGAAGTACACCCCACAAAGAAATTACTTTGGACACACAACTGAAGAAAAAGAACAAAGCTGATATGGTGGTTCCGGTATTATCATAGAATCACTAGGTTGGAAAAAACCCACTGGATCATCGAGTCCACATTCCTATCAAAATTCCTATTATGGTGCAATTCCTATCAAAATTCCTACTACGGTGCAAGCAGAATTCCTGTAAAGGCAGCATTGGTAGGGAAATGTTAAATATGGGACTAGTGGCATAGATAACATTTTCAGATTCAGGCTACTAGTATTCAAAGTCTCAAATTGCTTTTTTCACATCTCAGATCAGGGTGATAACTCCAATATACAGAATTGGTAAGCTACTGGTTCATACAATGAGAATAATAAGAGGAAGTCTAAAAACAATCACTGAATAGCAAACAGTCCTCCTTAAATGTTCATCTATTAAATATCTATACTAATTCAATAATTACCGGGTTTTACTAATTCAATAAACCCATTTTGGAAGCTATGTTACTAAGATGATGTTTAGGGAGCCTCTGGATGGCAGAATGGAAACAACATAGTCTTTCCACTACAAACCCTTTGCAAATCTTATAATCATTTCCCTGAGTGGGGTGAACTAGCCCTATATGACATGAATCCAACTCAAGTATGTACTAGTTGATAAAATATGCAGCACTGACTTTACTTAGCAATTCAGAACCAAAAACCTTTACATAGATGAGGTTTGTTGGATGATTCTGAAATTTCATCAAGTGAGCTCATTACAGTAAACATCATAATGTGCAATATCCACCTGAATCTCATGCTTTATTTTTTCACTTACATACCCCTTTCATGGACTTTTTTCCTCTTATCTTATTCTTGATATTTCAAATATCGTTGTCCCAAATGTATTATACTACTTCTGAGTTCAGAAAACAGCTTCAAACACCTTTGATCTCTGGCTTTATTATTTAAAGATTTCCTTTCTCGCATTCAATCATTTCAGATAAGATTGCTGTAAAAGGGGAAGTCACTGGTACTAGGCTACTCCAAAACATCACCTACTCCTCAGTAAAAGCACAAAAGGTTAAAGACATGCTCTCAGATATGCCAAGCACGTTAACATAATGGTTCTCACATTTTCTCCCACGGTTTTCAAATCACGAAGAATTTCTGAGATAGGTTACACTTCCTGCAGCACTCCTGTATCTCTGCCTAACAATCTCACGCTTGTGGAATTATGCCAACCATATCATTATCTGAACTCAGCAAGGATTTATCAAACGAGGGTAGTTCGTGTTATGGCAGAAGCAGTCTAAGGTTTTTCTAAAGCATAAATCAGAAATTTTCCTCTGTCTCCACCCACTCTATCAAGCAGTGGAAATTTACCCTGAAGGCAAGGCAATTCAAAGTTCAACCAAGAAAAAATGAAAGCTACTGGGTTCCTGAGAGGTCTGTAGAATTTACATCAAAAGGAATACTCATAGATAAAGGCTATGAAAGACTATTACAATCCAGACTGATTTTCTAAAGTTACAGCCATAAAACAACATTTACTGCCTATCACTGGCTTTTCTAAAAGCTAACTCAACAGGTGAGAGCTCATCTTTCTCTGATCAGGTGAAGTAACCTTATTCCAATTTGAAAGTCTAAGATTAAGCTGTTTGTTCTTCCATGTTCAGTGATTCATTACTGCAACTGTTAAAAAACTGCATCACATTTCAAGTTAAACTTCACTGACATAGGTTCTACCTACCTGGCACTATTTTTTTTTTCTGAAGAAGGACAATACTAGGAACTAAAGCAACAGGTATTTTTGTGGCTACCTCTCATGGCTTGACCCCAGTCAGCAAGTCAGTATACACTAGCCACTCCCTCCCTCACACACCCAGTGGGATGGGGGAGAGAATAAGAGAAGCATAACTAAGAAAACCCATGGGTCAAGATAAAGACAGTTTAATAACAAAGAGAAGAGGAAAACCCCAAACAAGTGATACAATCACTCACCATCTCCCACTGCCCAGCCAGTCCCCAAGCAACAGCTGCTTCAGAAAATCTACACCCTAGCTTTTATTGCTAAGCATGACATTATATACTACAGAATATCTCTTCACTCTCCTCCCATATCTCATCACTGTCCCCTCCCAGCCTCATGCCCACCCCAAGTCTACTTGTTGGTGAGCAAAGCAGGGAACAGAGGCTTTGACATTGTTCAGCAATAGCTGAAAGACTGGAGTATCAACACTGGTCACAAATCTGAAACGGAGCACCATATGGGCTGTTATGAAGAAAATCAACTCCATTCCAGCCAGACTACATAGAGCACCACTAAGAGATATTAAGCATTTATAAGTAGTGATTATAAAAAGGTTGTACATGAAAAAAAAAACAATTGGTATATCAAGGGCTTGACTCAGCAAAGCACTTAAGCTTATGTATTTCTTATGCATGAGAAGTAAATATTTATAAAGCCAGGTGATCCCCTTTAAAATGCCTTGATAAATTAGATCACTGTCCTGTGCCTGCAGAATTGCAATCATTTCTTTCCTTCCAGGAATCAAAATCAAAACATTAGGTCTTTTTTAAAATCTAACTATAAAGATGTTTTGAAGATTGATGGAAATATTTCAATCATATCCCATGGGAAACTTGGACAATACACATTTTCAAAATGTGTGCAGCAACCAACCACAACCTGCCATGTGCTCTTCTTTCCTTCCACACCTCCCAAACCAATCACTAATCCCAGTCAAGTTTGGAAACATGTATTCACAGCTTTTAATTAAATCACACATTACACACAGTAGCACTGATGTATTACCATAAGAAAAACTTATCATAAATACATGTTGCATATCTATCAGTTGTCACTCTTTTTATCTAGTTTCTGTTCTCACTGTTTAGGTGAATTCAAATCAATTTTTACAGCAAGCTCTTCACTACTTTGATATTCTCGTGTTGTGTTCCTCTCCCCCTTTTCACATGGCTCACTACTATTCTTTCTATCTACTGTACGAATATAGCACACACAAGTGAATTGTAAGGCTAGATTTTTGTAGATAAGCAGCAATTACCTAATGGCAGCATGACTAACACACTTGTATTAAAGAGTCACTGCCTTTGGTTGCTCCCATGAACTTTTAGTTCAGGTCAGCTGCCAAAACACATCTAGGAACACGAGCAATTGTAAGAGAAAAGGTCAGTTTTTGAAAAAAGCCTAGGGCTCAACCACACCCCTAATAAATTCATAATGTAAGTAAAGACTATTTTCTAACCCCAAGAGTTTCAGCACTGCTGGATTTCACAGTATTGAATTTTACTAATACTGAAAGTACCAGGCTAACTCAGAAAATGGTCAGTGAAATATTTCAAAGCAACATGAAAGAGTTAACTTAAGACCACAGTTTAAATATAATTTAATACAATTTAAATACAATTATTTATAAGAATAGGATTTCCAGTTTCATGCAGAAAAAAATGTGTACATATGGGGTGCATAAATGGAAATAATGAATATATTCAAGGTTTTATGATAATGATGATGAGTACATACACAAAAGAGAATGAAAAAGATTTTTCCAGTGTTTTACATATATTCAAGAGAATGATTACCATTGCCATAACTGGACAATGGAGGTAAATGGTACTTTGTATATTCATTACTGTATTCATAACACAGAATGCAAACTCTACCTAAAACACAAAAGCATTGATTTCTTCTGTTTGTAAAAAATTTATTTGCTGTAAAATTACCTGAATAAAAATCTGATATTACAGGCTCTGATATATCTTGGTAATGCACATAGTCCATGAATTGTCTATGATCCAGTCCAACTCATATTGCTTACACGTAGCAATATAGCTCTTCATACACATGAAATATTGACATTCAAAATGACAAATCTAATTTCTCTCCACCTCTCATCCTTTTAAAAGCCCTTCTTAACTTTGTTTGCTGTATAATGAAAACTGGTGGTGAGTAGTCACATTAGAAGGCCTGATATTGTACTCAGAAAACATCCCCTGTGGACAGTGGTATTAGAGTGAAGAAAAAAATGACAATACGACATTTACATGCCAACAGATGTTAAAAATTTTGTTAAGGACATCTTTTTTACAAGGTTTTTTTTTACACTTGTATTTAAAAAGCTACTAACTGTGTGCAAAACCATGGCAGAACACCAGCAAGGAGCACAGTTCTTCTGAATAGCGACTCCCAGAAGAAGTCACAGCAAGTCATCTAGCAGCACGTACCACTAGAGAAATTCCCTAATTGAAACTGCTTGGCAGTCATGCACACACAGCAGAGAAGGAATGAAAAGCACACTCAGGGCTCTTGGGTGAGCTGTGGACACAGGTTTCCAAATCCTAGTTCCTTCACTCAAATCAGTCATGCAGTTTTGGCTATTCATTGCTTTCAGCATAGCAGGTATGTGGTCAGCCACTACATGCTCATTCATCCACAAGACAATTTACCAGCAGGCACAAGGAAGCCTTCTGAGGCTGACCTCACGCATGAATGAAAGAAACAACAGAACAACAGAAAACCAAACCATCAATAATACATTTAACATAGAATCATAGAACAACAAGGTTGGAAGAGACCCACCGGATCATCGAGTCCAACCATTCCTATGAAACACTAAACCATGCCTCTCAGCACCTCATCCACCTGTTCCTTAAACACCTCTGGGGAAGGTAAATCAACCACCTCCCTGGGTAGCCTATTCCAGTGCCCAATGACCCTTTCTGTGAGAATTTTTTTTCCTAATGTCTAGCCTAAATCTCCCCTGGTGGAGTTTGAGGTTATTTCCTCTTGTCCTGTCCCCTGTCACTTGGGAAACATATTACCATAAATACAAATATTTGGAAGTATATGGAAAAAAGAATAAACTCCAAGGTCAGAGACTTTAGGCTTGAAAACAATTAACCTGGCTGGTAATCTCTCATAAGTGTATGTGTCTATATATACATGCAGAGATTTCCAGTATTTAAGTAATTTGCAGTTCTAGAAATTCTGGTTTTATTTGAATGCCCACAGTACAGATTTCAACATATCATGTCAGACCTTCTGGGCCATTTTGAGGCTGTTAACTAGTTCAGGCCCTGGACCGAAGTTCAAAACTTATCACTTGCATAGTGCTACCTAGGTAGTGTCTTTACTATACAAATAGTTTTTAAATAACCCATTGAATGAAGATAATAGAATCATACCCTGGACATAAAATTTAGAACAAGAAATAATGTTTCTGTTCACTTAAATATCCACTTTCTTTAATGAGGTCCCTTGTAATAAATTTACTTATGAAGAATGAGCACAATCTAGTGGATGGTTTTAATGTAATGGAATTTTTTTTTCTCGAGCGTGGCTTATTACAAAAGAGAGTGAGTGAATCTGTTTAGTTTTCAGTTCAATCGTTTAAAATTAAACTTAAAGTTCTTATTACCAGAGTCTAAATAATAATTTCACTGACTGTGGGGTTATGCATGATTGTATGAGAAACACTACGGGTCAGTAAAAGTTTTCAGCATCTAAACTGAGAGTTACAGAAGTTGCCCCAAACTGAAACTGCACCTGGACAACTTGTGTAGTATTGATATTATGAGTTTGACTAGAAAATACTCCAGGCACATAAACAGTAGCTCAACCTTTGCGATCTGACATACCTAAGAGTTGCACCTATTTTATACAAATGTTCCAGGATCAAACAAAGCCAATCATGGGGAAGTGACCACAATCCAAGACCACTTTTCCAAGGTAGCTGCCTGAATAGCCACGCTACAGCCTGCTGTAACTCGCCTGCAAGAAGGTAGGAGATGAGAGTCTAATCCCTGCAGGCTGAACAAGATACTGAAAACAGGATCTCACAGTCCCTGAGCAAGTGAATGGAAGAGACATTCCGTGATCGTGGCCTCTTCCGAACACATTTCAAATGCAAGATGCAAGCCTAGGACAGTGCAGTTTAGAAAGACAGCAGATTGCAATCTTCTAAAGTTTACTGAGTGAACAGGGGTTTGCCTTCTTAATTAAGGCTTTGGGTGGTGATTTCATGCAAATACAATGTGATACCTTGGGTAAAATGCTATAAAGTATAATGAAAATAACAACTGCAAACAGGTAGTGTTGCACTGCACGAGGCTGCAGGTGGGAATTACCTATGAACACTAGGTTAATATGAACAAAGTCCATACCTCTCTCTGTTGCATACAAAGTTGTGGCAAGCAGCTTCAGCTATAAGAAGAGACAGGTGACAGGTGATAACGACATTCACTTCAGATTTCTGAGTAGGACTGGATTTATAGAGATTACTTTGAGATCTATTTGGCATAAAGGATTCTAATTTTAAAATATTTACAGAACATATTAACCATGTTTAAATTTCACATCTAAGGTTAAAGATGTAATGACATAAAAAGAAAAGAATTAGAATGTTGATTTTATAAGATCACTACAGGATCATTTCTCCACATAATAGAGTTTTTGGATGTAAACAGTTGTGGAGATTAGTAACTCAGGTGCTAGAAAATATAAGATCTACAAAATCGCAGGACTTTTGCAGCAACAAGTCTTTCAGATCCTGCAAAACTTGACAACATACTGGCATCCCAGGAAGTCCTAAGAGGTCTGATGGAGTTCCTCTAACCAAGCCTAAGGTGTGACCAATATTAATCCCCTGACAAATACAGTAACGCCAATACCTGCCAGCTGCTACAAGCTCTGGGGCTGAAATATTAGAACCTAGATACAATATAAGGATACCATCAGTCTGAGGAGAACTCAAATTCACATCCCACACCACAGAGGATACTGTCTTAAACTCAAGGCTGTGCTATACCACGGAAAAGAAACTTTCTAAGCTGCCGGCTATACTTGTGCTCAGTAAGATAGATAGACAGAATAGATAGACAGATAGATAGTAAGCGCTCGCCCGTTCTCCCAGCATGGTGTTGGTGTGGAGCGGGCTGGCCATGCACTCGTTCCGGCTGTTTGACACTGAGTGTTCCGGATGCTGCCACTTAAGTGGATGCACATTGTTACTAAATTGAAAAGCTGACTGAAATGGGTGGTTGCGATCCAGCACCTGGAGGTGGCACCCACGACCTTAACAATGCCACATCTTGCATGAAAGTGCAGGTACACAGACTTGGCAGCAGGAACCACACATTTTAAGTACATTTAAAATGTGTTTATGCTTATTTTAAATACATTTTGGGAATGTGGTTTGCCCGAGCAGCAAGTGATGGGCAAGGTGCAGCAGCACTGAGACAAAATTTTGAAAGGAATGGCTGAACTCGATGATCTGGTGGGTCTCTTCCAACCTGGTTATTCTATGATTCTATGACAGAAAGGCAGGCAGATAGGGAGCCTGAATTGACAATCCAGCGGCTACTAATAAACCGCAATTAGATAAAACATCTCCTTTTATGCTCCGGAGAGCTGCTTTACTTCTAGTCATACTTGAGGAGAAGACAGGGAACTGCTGAAATGCTCTATAGCAATGTCTGCTTTATACTGCAGCTTGATGCTCCAGATAGGGCTAATATTTTAGACCTTGTTTTGTGCATTGGCATTTAGTGCTATGGGTGAGTTCTTGCTTTGTAGGTGGATATCACCTGATTTTTGCTTTCCTGGCCTTCTTTTAAAAGGAAGGTCTTGAAAAATGCCATAACTGCAACCACGGAAGTATAAATGATAGGGAACTTCTTTAAGTTAGCATCACTTTTACACATCAAAATACCACTGAGACATAAAACCCTTCTTTTCAATGGAGCCTAAGCTGGATGCTCGTTCAACAATGTCACAGAATCACTAGGTTGAAAAAGTCTCATGGGATTGTCGAGTCCAACCATTCCTATCAAATACTAAACCACTCCCCTCAGCACCTCATCCACCCGTCCTTTAAACATCTCATTTCACATAGTTGTAGAGAGCAATAAGGTCTCCCCTCAGCCTCTTCTTCTCCTCTTCTCCAGGCTAAATAACCCAGGATCCCTCAGCTGCTCCTCGTAAGACTTGTTCTCCAGCCCCTTCACCAGCTTCCTTGCTCTTCTTTGGACTTACTCCAGAGTCTCAACATCCTTCTTGTGCTGAGGGACGCAGAACTGAACAAACGATTCAATGAGCGGCCTCACCAGTGCTGAGTACAGAGGAAAAATAACCTCCCTGGACCTGCTGGTCACACCATTTCTGATCCAAGCCAGGATGCCATTGGCCTTCTTGGTCACCTGGGCACACTACCGGCCCATGTTCTGTCAGCTGTGATCCAGCACCGACAGGTCCTTCTCCTCCTGGCAGATTTCTAGACAGACTTCTCCTAATCTATAGCACTGCATAGGGTTGTTATGCCCCAAGTGCAGGACCTGGCATGTAGCCTTGTTAAACCTCATGCCATTGGTTTCAACCCAGTGGTCCAGTGTATTCAGATCCCTTTCTAGAGCCTCCTTATCCTCCAGCAGATTGACACTTCCACCCAGCTTAGTGTCATCTGCAAACTTGCTAAGGGAGCACTCAATGCCTTCATCCAGGTCATTGATGAAGACATAGAACAGGGTTGGACCCAGCACTGAGCCCTGGGGAACACCACTTGTAAGTCATCTCCAGCTGGAATTAACTTCATTTACCACCACTCTCTGGACCTGGCCATCCGACCAGTTTTCCATCCAGGAGAGTGTGTGCCTGTCCAGGCCAGAGGCTGACAGCTTCCATAACAGAATGCTGTGAGAAACTGTGTCAAAGGCTTTGCTGAAGTCCAAGATGACCACATCCACAGCCTCTCCTTCATCCAGTAGGGTGAGTCACTTTGTCATTGAAGGCAATCAGATCACTTTGGCAGGATCTACCTTTCATGAACCCATATTGACTGGGCCTCATCACACAGTTCTCTTGCATGTGCTTCACGATAGCACTCAAGATCACTTGCCCCATGACTTTCCCCAGCACTGAGGTCAGACTGACAGGTCTGTAGTTCCCTGGATCCTCCCTGCGACCCTTCTTGTAGATAGGCACAGCATCAGCCAGCCTCCATTCCAGTGGAACCTCCCCAGTCTTCCAGGACTGCTGGAAGACGATGGAAAGGGTTTTAGCAAGCACATCCACCAGCTCCTTCAATACTCTCGGATGGATCCCTTCCAGCCCCATAGACTTGTGGGTGTCTAGCTGGGCAACCAAGTCTCTAACCGCCTCCTCTTGGATCACGGGAGCCTCATTTTGTTCCTCTAACTCCTGGGTTTGTACACAGAGGGAACAACTTTCCTTATTATTAAAGACTGAGGCAAAGAAGGCATTAAGTACCTCAGCGCTTTCCTCATCCTTTGTCACAGTTGTTCCATTTGCATCCAACAGGGACTGAATATTCTCCCTGGTCCTCCTTTTATTGTTTATGTATTTGTAGAAAGATTTTTTTGTTATCTTTCACCAACTTGGCCAATCAGAGCTCTAGTTGGGCTTTAGCCCTCATGATTTTTTTCTCTGCACAATCTCACTTCCTCCCTGTAGTCCACCCAAGACACCTCTCTTCTTCTAAAGCTCATAGACATTCCTCTTCTTTTTGATGTCCCTCAAGACCATCCTGCTCAACCAAGCTGTTTTTTTCCCTACTGGCTCCTTCTCTGGAACATGGGGACAGCTTACTCTTGAGCTGCTAGGATTCCCTTCTTGAAGAGCACCCAGCCCTCATGGGTTCCCTTGCCCTTAAGCACTGTCACCCATGGGACTTGATCAACCAGCCCTATGAACAGTCCAAAGTCTGCCCTCTGTAAGCTTAATGTGATTGTTCTGCTAATCCTCCTCCTCACCTCACCTAGAACTGAAAATTCTACCATCTCATTATCGCTTTGTCCCAGGCATCCTCCAACCATCACATTCCCCGCAAGACCTTCTCTGCTCATGAACAGCAGGTCCAGGAGGGTACCTTCCCCTGTCAGCTCACTCATCAGTTGTGTGAGGAAGTTCCTTCCACAAACTCCAGGCACCTTCTAAACTGCTTGCTACCTGTTCTATTGTACTTCCAGTAGACATCCAGAAGATTGAAGTCTCCCACAAGGGTAAGAGATCTTGAGACTACTCCCAGTTGTTTATAGAAGAGCTCATCAGCTTCTTCTTCTTGGCTCGTGGTCTATAACAGCCTTCTTGTGGGTTCCTCTGATTTTAACCCACAGGCACTCAATCCCGTCATCACCATAATTGAGCCGAAGGGTATCAAAGCACTCTCTAACTCGAAGGGCTACCCCACCACCTCTCCTACCCTTCCTGTCCTGCCTGAAGAGTTTCTACGCCACCATAGCTGCCCTCCAGTTATACGAGTGGTAGATTTTTGATGTCTGCCTCTGGAAAACACCCTTCCGATTTCTTCCAGGGGTTTCAGCAACGAATGCAACTAACACGTAATATACAAACCACACACTAATACACATGGTGAAGCTGCAGAGTCAAATCCCCAGCAGCTGAACAATTAAAACTTAGAGCTCTCAGGTGCCCATTAGCAAGCAATATACTCTGACAGCTTTTGGAACAAGGCATTGTAGATCTTGCATTATCTGTAAAAGGCAAATCGATACTACTTCTCCTGCAGAGAAAGGATACGACTAATGTTGCATTACTACAACATTACACTTACTCAAGTTAGATATAAAGGTAAATGTGAGAAGTTCTGCTGCCTACTGTATGTAGTCCAAGTTGTTAAATACTCTGTAAAAGTTCTAAGTATCAAAATAATTATTAAAAATGCTTTCGTATTTTTTAATCTTGACCAAAAATTTTTAAACATGGAAGTTTAAATAGTAACCAGCAACTACAGTTACATGAAATGGAGAATCTGAACGACCAGAGTCCAGAGTAAGTTCTAACACAGACTGAATTATCCTGACTTTAGCTGCCTACATAAATTAACCCTAAATTTGCTCAAGTAATGATCACTAAGCAAATTCCAATGAACTTAACAGATGCTCCCCAATTGTTAAAATTTCCTTAAATCATGTCATTTGGAGATGCTCCTTTAGTAGAGCAGCTGAACTATTGTTGGTAATATTCAATCTAATTACAAGCTTTATTCATACACTTTGAATAGATGATTATCTATTCAGATATGCATCTTAATTTCCTTTTATTTACCTGTGAGAGATTGACTTGGGTCTCATCGGACTTCATACCAATGTTGTAATCAGCTTTTTAAATAGAACTAAATGTTTAATATGCACCAATACAACACAGATTTCTGAACTGGAAAGGTTAGAATTTGTTGCCATAGAGAAGCTGGAAATTCATTTTCACCACATCAAATTACAAAGGGTTCTTTTCTTGTATATAAATTCTGCAGATATAAACATGGCTGGAACTCCTTAAATAAGACTGAGTAGTTTTTATATAGCATTATAAGAAGACAAAAGGTTATTTCACATATAAACAGTGGTTTGATTGGCTTAAAGCTACTTGTATCTTTTTTTATCCCTTACAGGAAAGGTCACACTGATTTGCCTTTTAGAAGTAACACAAGATGCATAGTATCTTGTCAGAATAATCACCAAAGCTACTGTAGACTATCTGTAAGCAGATATCTGGTAGCTCTCAAATGCCTTTGAGAGCACGCAGTCACGTTTAGTTTGCTTTGACACAGCTCATACTCGGTATGTTTGTAACTGCAAGCAGAAATAGTAAAAATCTCCTCAATTACTATTACAAGTAACACTTCTATATTAGTAGTTACTCTAACCTGCATTCATAGATGAAGTTTTTACTTAATTTTATATACACTCGAACACTGTCATTTAAAAAAATCTTGCATGCCCTGCAATAAAATCAGAGTGAAAAGGATAGTCTATTTAAAAGCAAAAATAGGGGAATCTTTTACCATTCAGAAGCCATGAGCCCATGGATATAATAATAAAATCTGGTTATAAATACATGCATTAATAATATTACAAGTAGTAGCTTAGCAACTATGTTGACTAATAAAAAAACAACATTGACCAATTTTTTCTATACTCTAGGGGTCTTTCGGTATTTTGTTTACTATCATCTATTCTGTTGGATATCAATGTACCAGAACTGATCTTCAGTCCCAACCTGGAGGATACATTAATATTTCCAGTTCAGTTGGAAGTAAAATTTACCTGTGATTGCCTCCACGTGTGTTTTTATCATCCATGAGTTAAACCAAAATGACTTTTATGATTTTCCCCATCAGCAAGCAATGTGACAGAGAAACTGCTTTAATGATACCTTTTTTTTCCTTCATACTATTTTCAAAGTTCTGATAGATTTCTATCATGCTCTGCCTTCATGGATAATCTCCTTATTTCAAGTCAAATTAAAATAGATACTTCTGCTGCTCAATCAGAGAAACTTCTGAGGAAGATTATGCCATCACAGCCAAACTAAGAAACAAATTGAAGGTACACACAGGGGGGAAAGACACGCAGGTGTCCATTTTGACCTAGACAGTGCAGGTTTGAAGTGTTCTGGTTTAGCCTCCAACATAAAAATCTGGTATGAGAGATTCAGCAGCAAAGTTCTTAGGAGAAGGATATGTTAACACTAAGAGCAGTGCTATCCGTGGACTACCTGTATCCAGCCACCTTCTGGGGTTCTCAGCTGCTTCCTGCTGGAGTTAGCAGGTTCATCACTCTGGATGAGCCTTGAGAAGATACAGTCACTGCCTCTGTCTCCATCTGCAAATGGCCCAGGTGTGTGGAACAATCTTCTGCTGCCATCCAGGTTCTCCTGAAAAGCAGGCCCTTCAGCATTAAGGTTTGAATACACACACAGAGACCAGGCAGGGTTGAGGTGTGAACCCATGAGAATTCAGAGCCTACTGAAGGTGAACAACATGCTGCTTAGCTGACACCTCCTACAAAGAAAAATCGACACTTGCAAAGTAGGCACCAAGAGTACCTTCAAAAAAATGCACGCTTATCATTCCTCCAAGATTCCCTCCATACATTTACTTGCTTATCTCATCTACTGGCTTTGTAATGCCTTGAAGTTAGACTCCATTGGGAAGTTCTAGTTTGCAATATGTCTGGACAATTCCTTGCACATTACAGAGCCTTTTCAAATACAATGTAAAGATACAGGAGTGTTTCAGCAGATAATTGACTTAACTACTTATGGGAAGGATAAACTATTACGTTCTTTTTGCACACTTTCAAATATATACAGAAAAAAAGACAGCACGATATTCCCTAAAAGGCATGGAAAAATAGAAAACATCAGGTATATCTGGTAGTCATATTAAAAGAAACACTGATATCTAAGTAACATTTAGGTGTGTTCACTTAAGAAATATCACGTCTTGTTTTAATCCTAGAAGATGTAATGTCAAAGATTCAATCTAAACACTTGTATCGGGACAGCCTTGCATTAATCAAGTTTTTCCACATCCAAATATTAATTCTCTGTGCTGAAACACAACAACATCTTGTGTGGACTGTAACTGGAATGATTTTTTGCTACTGGAATCACAGAGACAAAATAAATACCTTTAATGAGGACACAATTGCATTTACATAGGTGCATTTACAAATCAGAGAGAGACCTGATCCTCATCAGAAAAAATAGAAGACTCTCACCTTACTCCCATGCTTTCCAGACTCAGCGTATTGCAAAGCATGTCCCTTCCTCTGAAGCAACATGAGGAAGAACAGATTCTCATACAACTTCTGCACAGAAATAGTAACTGGAAGACTCACCTCAGACAAAACACTTCCTCCTCAGTGCCTAAATGTCCTATAATCATGCCCAGAAAACGGTGCCTTGGAAAATGACTCTTGAGCAAAAGACATCTGATCATAAGAAATAAAGAACACTGTTGCCTGCTATACTCCACACAGGAAAATATCAAACTTTGCTAGCAATATACAACTGGAACTAGATATGATAGATTACAGCGAGGCATACGTATAACAGAAGAGATGGTCCAATGCCAAACTCATGTTCCCAAACACTCAGCACTGTACTGCTGCATTGATGCTGCAGATTCTGCATCAGGCTGGGGCTCTAACTGTCCCTGGTTTATAATAGCACATATCTGGGGTCTGTCCTCTTTATTTTTTATTTCAATAGATTTTATATTTGTTTTTCAAATTTCATTTCCTGTGTTAAAACAAAAGTATGCACCAAAGTGAGGGGAAAAAAACCAAAAAACCAACTCACATCACAAACACTTCTTGAAAGTTAGGTTTATAATTGCTCATACAAACATATTGTGGTTCACTTTTATATACCACATTAATCACACTGGCCTTAAAAAACACATTCTGTAACATTCATTCAGCTTGACATTCAGCTTTGGAGTCATTATTGCATTATTTGAACAGCTTTTGTATAAAATATAAAAAAAATGTTCAAGTACTGGATCAAATACAAAAATCATCCAGCAGGTGGGAGTCATAGGAAGCACTCCCTTTTCCTACCAAAATATACACACATATATTATAGGTATATATCGGGCTTACAAAATCTTTTGATATCACAGAAAATCAGAAGAAATAAACCTGATGTTCTACTGAATGTAGGGCAAAAAGGTGCTATGAGAGAGACTTCTTGATTGTTGTAATGGTACCTATTATAAGGACTTAGAAGAACGGTAAGATCACATTTTATGTAATTATAGGGTAAATTTTCATAAACTCAAATATTTGACAAAAACACATATGAAGTACTAATAGAAAAAAAGATTCAACCACTTCTTCAGTGCAATCATATAGACTCGTAGAATCATAGAATACTGCGTTGGAAGGAACATCAAGGATCATTTGGTCCAACTTTTCTTGGCAAAAGGATGGTCTAGACAAGATGGCCCAGCACACCTGTCCAGACAAATCTCAAAAGCATCCAATTCTGGGGAATCTACCACTTTCCTGAAGAGATTATTCCAGTGGTTGCTTGCCGTCATTGTGAAAATTTTTCCTTGTGTCCAACCAGAATCTCTCCAGGATTAATTTGTACCCACTATCCCTCATTTTTTATCATGTGATTCCCTGTGAAAACAGAGTCTCCATCTTCTTTGCAGCCACCTTTCAAACACCAGAACATGGTGACAGAGTTTCCCGTAAGCCTTCGTTTCTCCAGGTTGAACAAATCCAGTTCTTTCAGCCCTTCCTCACATGGTAGACTTCACAGTCCTTTGATCAACTCTTGGTATTGTACTGAGAGGTACAAAAGAAAGAGATCAAAAAATACGATTACCAGTAGCTCGGTCACTTACCCTTTCATTTAAGGCATAGACAGCATAGATATCATAGTTTGTGTTTGTCCTCAGGATGCAAGGTATGCTACCTTAAATTACTTCATAATAGCACATTATCGAGCAGGTGTGAGTACATCTGAGAATATGAAATTTATAATACCACTACTTATGGTGAAAATAAGATTCATTCAAATGTAGATTCATATGTAATGCTACTGGGAAAAAAAAGCTGAAGCATGTATACAGTTTACCTACACAATTTGTCTACTCATTTGATTACTCATGATCAGTTCCATTAAAAAGTTACTTGCATCCCCAAGTCCTTATGGAATCCTCACCTAAGTAATGTGAAAAACCTCCCTCACACTAGCTTTAAAGAGCAGCTGAAAACTATGTCAAAAATGAACTGAAAAAAAAAAAAGTCTCTGAAATGAGAGGATGTTGGATACTTCTGTTTGGCCTCTGGGAGGACAAGTGTTTTGGCTGTACAGGCTTAAGGCTGACATCATATCATGTCCACAAATAAAGTAGGTCTGAGATAATGGGGACAGCTAAATAAATATCAGCTTACATAAGCAGGATACACTTTCCACTGTGCAAGATATAGATCAGCTAAGTTACATATATGATTGTAATATTAAAGCTAATATTGGTCTCTGTGTAACAAAAAATAGAAGCTAATGAATAATTACTTTTTCCAAGATAAAAAAATAACAACAAAAATGCATTTAAAAGAAGTCATCAAAAAAACACGAGTTCTAATAATTGGATCACATGGATCAAATCATTAAAAACACTTTCTAGCCTAAACAAAGTAACTTCAACACCTGCACAAAACATATATTTCTAAAAACTACAATTTGCTCTTTGACTACCTCCTCTGTGTAAACTCACTGTGGATGTAGTCACCCTGACCTTGCTAACCTACACACTCAAGTTGTCCTTTGTTTTAGGTTTTCAAACTAAGGAGTAAAGGATTATATTTTACAAGAAATCTAGAGGCTTCGGAGGATGTTTAAAATAAGTACTACCCTGCTAACAGCTAAAAACTTTAAAAATCACCATTTAAGGTGATTGAATTGAATTGAATTGTACCTAGAACTGTAGTTAGGTCCATTGCTTCTCATCAGCCACTTCTACCATGAAGACTGAAATGGCTTAGTCAACTGAAAAAAACTTCATTTTAGAAACTGTTATCTGTGTGATCTTAAAAGATGTGACATGCTTCTGGGTTTTAGAGTTATTTTTAATGTCAGCCAAAGCATTACTAAACTTATTTCCTAATGCTTTTTATTTAGAAGACAATGCCTGCCAATCACTAGTGTATGTTTTCATTTGTTTCTGACACAGCAAAGAAACTTCCCAACCCTGACAGTGATCACCCAGGTAAAGCTCCCTGATGATTTAACTGCTATTAATTTAATATTAGACTAAATGTGCCTAGTTACAAGTGAAGGCTTTCCTTTTGGAAATCAGGACTTTGCCAGCTGCAGGAGGTCTCCCTCCTCCTCACATGAGCTGCACTGCAGCCTTGTCAGGGCTCTGAACCACCACAGCAAGCAGGGGAGAAGGGAGAAGAAATCAATGTTTTTGAATGCGTGGCACCAATTAATAGCATTAATAGCACTACCAGGTACTGAAGCAGCACAAAGGAAGAAAGAGCAGCAGAAGGGCCATAATAAGCTCAGGGCCTTTCTGTAAAAACTCCTAAACCATGTGAAGACTGTAAGAACCAGAGGGGTTTGCAGTCTCTGTGCAGATAAACAAGACAAAGGAAAGGGAAACACAAGCACAGAATAAGATGTGATAATGCAGCAGGAGCGCAGTAGCAAGAACAGCAGCCAGATAACTGGTCATCCTTTCAGTACCCTAGCTACTGCAAAAAAATTTCCTCTCCTGACATCTTTTCTGAAGTTTTTCTTCAGTGTTCAAGTAAATGTTAAGTGGATCTTCATTATGGCTAACTTCATTCTTCTGATCTTTTTTCTATTATCATAGGAAAACACAGAATAAAATAAATTCTCTTGAGTTTCTTATTTACTTTTGTTCCTTTCTTTCCCCACTGCTATCTTTTTCTTTCAGGTATTCCTGCTTCACAGGATAAAAAAAAAAATCTAGATTAAATCTGTTGCTCTAACATTTTATTCTTTTCTTTGTTTATCCCTTCTTTGCTCCACACTGGTAAGACTACACTCAGCCTTTGTCTCCAAACAGCTTCGCTATCTTACACTTTGTATTAGATGACAGGCATTATTATCTGCTGACATTATTCTGAACCAGGATACACTTAAGAGGAGCTCTGAAACACCTCTTTTTTCCCCAGGGTCTGTGCATCATGAAAAAAAGATGTTTTAAAACGACACTTAGTGAGTTGCAGCCCACCTTCTGTCCAAGGTTAGTCCTGTGCAGAGTTCATCCTTGGCACAAGTATGAGTGGTGTTTCGTGGTGACACACCCAGAGAAATTTATGCATCTGCAAACACTGAGTTTGTCCTCAGCTTGTGCTTCCCTAAATATCTCTGCTTTGTTCTCATTAATCAGGAAGAACAAGATTCTTTAGAAAGTTTAGAAAGACTACTGTGGTCATATTGGGTGTATTGAGCATGTCATGCCCAATTGGCCTGGACATGTGTAGTTAATACAACTTGTCTGAATAGGAACATACAACACCTACTGCATTTATGCAGAATCTGTCCTCTGCACCAGAGAATCTCAGGTGTGTCCTACTGCTTCAGAGCATCTACACGTATCACACAGTGAGTGCATATGCACACACACATACTTCAGTCTGAGAAATCCCAATAAACCCAGTCACAGAAATGTAGTGATCTTGCCCCCTCTCTCTCTTATCTCCTTCAAATGAAACCATAGCCTTATTCATATCTGTGCCCTCCAATAACTCCTCTACAAAAGTATAACAGAATCTGCCTCATAAAATGTATTTCTTCCTAACTGTCCTATCCATAATTGCTTCCACAGACTGTCTCCTAAGGTCATCTACAGATGAAACAACCTTTCTTTTCAGTTCTACAAACCACCTCCCAAGTCTCCAAAAGAGACGGCTTCCATTTATTCAGACTTTGAGGACAAATTCTGCAATCAACAACAGAGAGCAGTTGTTTTGCATTAGTGCACCAAAAGAAGCATGGAACTGAAATTATGATTCAGAACTCTTTTCTTTGAGACAGATATGTGACCAGAGGAATCCTTCACAGTCACTAGCTTACGTCTCCATTCATATAAATGTCTGTAAAGATGCAGTGCTTATCAAATTGGAACGCAATGCAGTCTTGATGAAGGCATCTGTGGCATAGCAGCCAGAGTTAACAGTAGTGCTGAGGATACCTTTAATTCCCTGGCAAATCTATACCCAAGCAATATTGCCAAGATCATGTCCTAAAAGTATGAGTCAGACACTGCAAAACATGCATGTTTCTTTAGATGGTAAGAAGTTATATTTTCTTTTATTTGCCATGTGTTTCTCACTCTTCAGTCATATTCTCAGTAACCACAAGCACTAGAATCTCTCCATAGTACAGATCCCAGGTAACCATTTGACTGTAGGGACTGAGAATATCAGAAAATAAATAGAAAAGAAAAATAATACATTGGCAATACGTCATTAATCTTCGTCATCCCATCCCCTTCCATTTCCTATCCATTCTCACTTTCACGCTCAGTGTATTCATATGGTTCATCTCCTCCTAATTCATTAGCCCATCCTCCCTAATTACTCAATTCCCTCTTCCGTTCCTTCGCAGAAGGGACTGGGCTGGGTTCCATGACATTCTCCTGACCTATGGGGAACGCACATTTAAAAGGCAGGATCCGTATGAAGCTAGCTTAAGTACACAAGCTCCTCCTATATAGGGCTGAGCAGTTAGTTAGAAATCACGGAGTGATTTGGAGATCACTTAAGCCAATCTAGCAGCTTGCTACTGGAGAAAAAGGCAGCTGTGCTCCTCTCCTTCCCCTCACCCTCTGGCTACCTACATCTTCTCTCTTGAGCCAATGCCATGCTCTTCATCAGACTATATGGTGACCCACTGAGCTAAACCAACTGAACACTATTCACTTCTTCACAGACTTCCTTTTCTTGTATTTCATCTTCCCAAACTGGGTAACTGCAGTATGAGACAACCGCCAGTTCTGGAACAAGAACAGCAGGAGTGGGCAGCTAGCAACAAAGATGAACAGGACCTGCAATAACTCAGCCTCACAACCTGCAGGTTTGAGTACTAAATCACCAGACTGTCTGAAATAAAACAAGCCAGGAGAGGGGAAATGATTCAATTATAAAGGCTCAAATACAACCGAAAGACCAAAACTCTCATGATTCCCAGTTCCTGCCCTAGAAAACAGCTCCTCCAGAAGCAAACAAAAGAGCTTGATAACCATATTGTTTCAGCTACTATAGAGAAATCTGGTGCATGAATAGAGTGATATTACTCACTGAATATTGCAGGGAGCTGGCAAAATGAGCAGAGAAAGAACACTTCATTTAAATACACAAGAAGGCAACAATTTCCACTCTCCATTTAGACAGAAACATTAGAAGATGTGGCTAATGTAAAAGAGCCTTGTACTTTTCATGCATGGGTGTTTTGGGCTTGCATGGTAAGGTCTTGGTAGCAGGTGGAGGCTACCTGTGAAAAGCTGCTAGAAGCTTCCTCTCTGTCTGACAGAGTCAACACCAGTCAGCTCCAAGACAGACCCACTGCTGGCCAAAACCAGCGATGAAGCCAATGATGGTGGTAGTGCCTCTGTATTAACACATTTAAGAAGGTGGTGGGGGGGAAGTGTACAACAGCAATTGCAGCAAGGAAGAGGAGTGAGAATACAAAAGGAACAGCCCTGCAGACACCAAGGACGGTGAAGAAGGGGGAGTAGGTGCTCCAGGTGCCAGAGAAGAGATTCCCCTGCAGCCTGTGGTCAAGACCATGTGGAGAGAGATGCCCACATTGGAGCAGGTTTGCTTGCAGGACTTGTGATCCCACAGGAGACCCACAGTCTACTCCTGAAGGTCTCCACCCCATGGAAAGAACTGGGGGTGGAGCAGTTTATGGAGAACTGTAGCTTGTGGAAAGGACCAACACTGCAGAAGTTCCTAGAGAACTGCCTCCCATGCAAGGGACCCCACACAGGAGCTGAGGAAGATTGTAAGGACTCCTTCCCCTGAGAAAAGAGCAGCAGAGCAATATGTGATGAACTGACCACAACCCACGTTCCCTACCACCTTGCACCACTTTGTGGGAGGAGGTAGAAAATCTGGGAGTAAAGGTGAACCTGGGAAGAAGGGAAAGATGGAGGCAAGGGGTTTTAAGATTTCATTTTTAATTCTCATTATCCTACCCTGATCTGATTGCTAATAAATTAATTTTCATCAAGTCTGTTTTGCCTATGCTGGTAATTGCTGAGTGATTTCCCTGTTCTTATCTCAAGCCTTTAGTTATATTTTCTCTCCCCTGTGCATTGGAGGAGGGGAGCAATAGAGCAGCTTTGGCAGGCACTTGGTATCCAGCCAGGGTCAACCTACCACAATGGGAAAGCGAGTTCATATGCATTCTTCATTTTGTAAGGGCATCTCTCATAATCGTAACACATTGTATTGTGTTACACTGTCACAATGCTATGTAAAGTTATGTTCAAAACTGTGGTGTTTCATTGGAAACTATGCTTAATGCGAAGATGATACCTCAATTTTATGTGAGTAGGGAAAGAAAACTGTGCAAACCAACAAAAAAGCAAAACGAGAGGGGCGTCAGGACTTGAGCCTGACCATTCTGCCTGAACTCTTTTGTATGGAACTAAAAATAGGCATCCAGTGAAACTGAGTAGCCATAGGAAAAATTAACACAGCATGGCATATGATACGTGAAATAAAAGCTAAGGCCATCAAAAACTGGTCTGTTGCAAGCTTTTCAAAAGGACATTACCCTTTATAATGAGAGCAGATATGAACGTTGGATTCTGCTGGCTCTCATTTCAAGTGACCATGCCTTTTCCCTTCATAACAAAGTATACCCATTATCCCTCACTCATACAAAAAACAGAGCTGCTTTGCTGAAAAAAGTCACAAAAGAAAAAAAAAAACAGACAAAAAAAATCACAAGACAAACAAGTCAGAAGAAAAGACACTTGGAAAGAGCATTGATTAGACTTTTAAAACCAGACACAAAGTGTAAAAGAACATGATATTAAAATGCTCTTGAATATTATGTTTCTAATTCCATTTTTTAATGCTTCTGCTCACAAAGTAAGAAATTAAAAGAAGCACTAGTAACAGCTGCCTTTCTAGCTGTGTCTTTTTAGTCAAGACCAAGATGAATACAAGAAGAAATCGGTTTGCTCCGGAAGAGTAAAACAGTGCATCAAACATGGCAGAAATGTTGGTTAAGGAACTACTTGCCCCCTTCCCTCTCAGAAGGTCCAAAATAACTAGAAGGCTGAGACTGTGTTGACTTGGGGGTATGGAAAACATACTTGGAAAAAACATAAATCAGTAACAACAAAGAACACAATAAAAAAAAATTAAATACTCAGTTAAAGTGATTAAAGATTTTATTTAATATTTGACATTTACATTTGTCCTTTGTATCAAAAGATTGGATTAAGAAAAAAAGAAACAAAACAGCTGAAGAGCTTACTTTAGGTTTAATTAACATCACACATCAAATATCATCCGAAACTTGGAAGGGACTTGATAATGCGATAAAACCCAAAGGAAAAAAGGGCAGTTAGTAATGGACTTCTTTTGATCCAGACTGATTCATTACTACTGGGATTGCCAGGCAAAAAATCAAAATCGTCATTGTCCCAATGAATGTCCTGGAGCAAAGACCTTAGACTCATCACATTTTATTTTATTTTAAACAGGAACATCTGCTGGCTCAAGACTTTAGCACTGAGCTGCCAGGTTCTGCTGGCAGACAGTGGCGAGAGCAACTCAATTGAGCACTGTCTCTCATTTTCCCAGCGATGTTTTATGGCAAGCTAGTTATGCCTTCTGCTCCCCCTCTTGAGAAACAAAGTAATTGTGAGTTTGAGAATTTAAAAGTGTTACAAGTTAATGTATCAAGAGGAATTTATTATGATTCCTTCATCATTCCATATTTTAGGTACAATTCTTCAAATGTAATTTTTACTATTCAACAAAGAAAAGAACTTGGATTTTTTAGTTGTGTGTTTTGTGCCCAGGAGGATTTAAAAAAAAAAAAAAAAAAAAAAAAAACACAAAAAAACCCACAATTAAGAAAGCCCTCATTTCCCTTTCAAGGAAGTAATGGTTTTGCTACTGCGGAAACAAGGTTTTGCGATTATCATCTATGCTGGTGACCACACAAACATATACTTATATCTGTAATCTCTTTCACTGACTCTTTCCAATATTTTTTCAAGCCTTCCAGTAATTTCAGACAAATTCCCAGAGCAGTAGACATCACAAAAATGCAACCTCTTTCAAGTGCTGAGAGACTAACTAGTCATGTAGCAAAAACTCCCGCTTCCACAGAGGAGAATTATGAATGCCTCATCTACATGGAAATTTTTGACAACTTTTGCATCTTTTGATCACCACAAAACCCAAGGAAAAATCATGGAACTCATGCTCGTGGAACTACTTGGTCGGTCTATAGGTTTAATAAGAGTTTTCCACTTGTTTTCCTTTAAATACTACTTTATCAAGGCAATTATCAGAACACACAGTGAATTCTCCAAAAAAAAAAAAAAAAAAAAAAAAAAAAAACACCACATACATCTCTGCATAATTTTTTTTTTCCCATTTGACTTTCATTCCTCTCAAGTAGGTCTTTTACCTCAGCGCACATCAAGGCTACACCACAAAGCCCTACTGTAGCAACAAAAGAAAAAAATAGAACTTATATATGTTTCTCTACCCTCTAGTATGTAACACTGGATCACTGCTGGTTTCCACACATCTTTTGAAACAGTTAGCAATCCCTCTTACAGAGGAATCAATGCTAGGCTGAAACAACTTCACTGGGTAATCAGGCGGCATCTAAAACTACACTCGTGATATTTAAGTACTGAAAAACCCAGTCTTCCAAAGGCTTTATCCTAGCTGCTTGAAATTAAATGATTTTCTATATAAATTCACATAACCGAGAATACAGACCCTTTCATGGTAGCAAAAGAATCTAACAAATTGAGTATAATACTAAAATAAAGATGATTTGAGGAAGCTCAAAAGCAAACAATTCTTTGGGAGCATTCCTATCACGCACTTTACAGATACTGCAACTTAAAACATAATTTGAAACTGTAAGGAATCTTAAATTTGTAAATGAGACACTTAAATTGACTACGTCTGCTTTTGTGTATTTAAGTATTGAGTCCAAACTCCAAAATTCACTTATGAATTTTGATTAATTCAGTGACAAGGTAGACTATAAATACTGTTAGTCACCAAAGAGGTGCATTAGGATGTGTTAAGGTTTAAGGTAGAAGCACAGCTATTATATTTAAGTTAAATAATGGAAACTAGGGCATAATATACAACAATAACACCACCACATTCAGAAAAAAACCCACAAACATGGTGAATTAAAAAAAAATTAGTTTCCTATTATTATATTTCCTCCAGGAATTTTGTCTGCTAAAAGAAAACAAGGCAAGTGCGGTAATATAAGCACAGTTCAAAACAAAAATGACAGTTATAAACCCATATTACTTCAAGAAAAATTCTCATGTAACCAGGGTTTTGGTATGTTTATTTTGAGAGAAGTTATTTTGGCTTTTTAGAATCCAAAGAAACTACAATTTCCTGGTTTGTATTAACAACATACCTGATGGATGCTTTTTAGCTGTAGGTCTATAAATAAGAAAATTCCAAAACACTAAATTTACCTCAGAGCACTTGAAAATTTATCGCAATCTGTTCTTAAGAATGCTGATCCAGCTTTCAAATTCACAGAAACTGTCAGTTTGCCCGAATGAGAACACAACTGGGTGCTAAAGAGATACAGTCGTACAAAAGTCTAGATGTATGGATACTCACAGGCATCAGGATCATTCACTGACATTATTAGCACAAAAAAATGAATTCATTGGACTGGATGCTTGAGACGCAAAGTGGGTCAACACTTCAGTCAGAGAGAAATGAGTGGGTGCTGACTATGAATACTCTGCCCCAGACAATTTTAGGCATACACCTCCTGTTCACATTTTAGAAAGATGGGGGAAAAAAAACCCAAAAAAACAAGAGCAAAGCTTCACCACAGAAATAATTCATATTTAGAATTCTAGTTACATTCCAAGTTAAATGCAAAAAAAACTAAGGAGAATAATCAGGTAGTGCTATGGTATGTGTTACCACAAAAATCCCAGAAGAGAGGCGTTTCTAAAGGGCATTCCTCAAATCTAAACTTGGTGTCTCACCACAGAACTCTCAGATGCCAATCTCTCACAGGAAGACGCCTAAGCTTTGAAAAGTGACTGGAATAAAAAAATCCAAAACCACAACACACAAACCCAAAAAGAATAGGGCAAGCCAGGTGATTAAAGCTGACAGAATTTAAGGGTTTAACTTAAGACGTTACAGTGATCACTAACACTATCTACATGGCCTGGGGCATTTAAAAGTTGACCTTTAGGTTCACAGGAATTTTACCTGAAAAAAAATCCTTAGGCAACTGTAAAATGAAATGGTAGAGAAGTAAAAATTTTGACAAAACACGATTTGAGGACCTTCATTCTGCAGGGGGAAACGAGGTTGAACTATCAAAATTGTTTTGCAGTCTGTCTTAAGTCTCAAAATTGACACAGTCTCAGATACACACACTAATTCCCACCCACCTTCCTTCCCACCTTTAAGCCATAAATAAGAACTTAACTCACAAAACCAGTTCAAATTAAGTGGATTTCGGTGTTACTATTCATAGTCGAGTAGATAGGACTTCCTACTATCCATGAACAGGTACTGGTAGGCTGTAGGAAACTGATGCCTGCTGAATCAGCCTAAGCTCGCTCTTTTTCTCCAGGAGGTTACTCCTACATTTTTTTTTTTTTCAGATATGGAAACAATTTTTTTAATCAAAGGAAGGCCTACAGCCTCCCTGTACCTCACACATCAACATTTCTCTTGAGCACTTCTCTTCTACACCCATCAGAAAGATAATCAAGTGTCACACCATACAAATCTTCAGCAAAGAAATAAAACTGAACTCACCTGCACATACAGCATGCACTTAAGATTAAAAAAAAAAAACCCCACAAACATTAAGTCCAAAAGAACATATGTTCTTAGGTAGGTATTGCTCGTTAATGAAGTACAAAAGCCCTAACCATGGTTAACACACGTCCACAAATATAGGACAGAACAGAGAAGAGACACCGCCAGGATAACTGCAAGCAGCCGGGACAGAACGACCAACTAGCAACTAACGGCACTGACTGCTCTTGACTGTAATGCAGGGGAATTGTACTTCAGCATCAGGAAGCCACCAAGAGTTCCAGCCACCAGCTAACGGTGCCTCTGTAACTGTCGAAGGTCTATGGTGCAAAGTCCTTCTGATTACTGATCATCCACTGTGCAAGCATGCAATACAACCCATTTATGCATCTCGAAAATCCTCCATGTCCACTCTCCACTTCCTTCTTTCCTGTTACTGCCCTCAATTACCCAATTTTATTTTATGCACTCCCTAAAATGTTGGCTCAAAGCAAAAATTGAACAATTATAGCCACATCTCGTTAAGCAAGTAACCCTGCATAACACTGTACCCAAGTCTTCACTGTTCTGACTCGGTATTAAAAAATTAATACTCACTGCAAAAAAAGATGGCTGTCATCCATGACAAGTGATGATTAATTAGCACCAAAACCAGGCGTGGTGTAAGAAAACGCTAGCTGTTCCTGAATGAAAGATGAAGCACAGGTCTCTCTTCACAATGTGTCAGAACTTTTAGAGACGTGAAAAAACGATGTGTTAGTGAATATGTCTGACTGTGAACACATGGCATTCTTGATACACTACAATGTATATGCAATAGGAATACTAACATAGAACATAAGCTCCACTCTGTTTATTCTCTGATCAGTTCCCATCAACTACAGATATATGTCTTCCCCTCACTAAGGACTAGAAGATCAAGCACAGGTTGTAGATCTTCAAAAACCGTTGAGAACAAAAGATACATCACCAAACTGAAAGATAAAAGTAGATTTTAAATGGCTAATGAGGAAGTGGAGGAGATAAGAATCACCATCCTCTTCCTCCAAGCGTTACAGATTAAAATAACTTTAAACAGCTGCACGAATGCTTCAACACTGTATCTTAAATCCACTCCTTAGTATTCAGGTTTAAGTGGCTTTCACATAGAAATCCCTTCTCGGTATACAGGAGTGCACTAACAACCTGTAGACAGCCTGTAAGGTTATGCGAAGAGCCTTCCACGGACTCTACCACGATGAAACTTTGGTGTTCTATTGATTAGCCAAATATTTAACGCTATGTGAGTCACTGTAACAAATACTCCTTCATTTTTCCTCAGCTACTGACAACTAAAGCACCTGCTATTTAAACAACAGAGAGGAGCATCTTGCACTACTGAGAAACTAGGTTAAAACACAGTGACTCAGAGCAGCGATGTCAAGCAGTTTGTTTGAATTTTAAAGCATAGAACAATGGGTTAAGAAAATTTGGAAGAAAATGACAGCTGCTAAGGGCCTAAGTCTTCAACAGCCTCAAGGCACTTAATTCCCACTGAAATATACAGCAGTCAGTTACCTTAGAGCCCCAGCAACAATGCTGATGGAACAGCCTTTTATGCAGAAATTGAAACGCACAAACGTTTCAGTTTCTGTGAATTCTAGAACTAGAAAAATTGCCTGCTGTTACTTACTACCCAGTTGCTTTTCCATCAAATATGGTTTTATTTATTGCAAAATGAATATATCTAACACCTCTGACACTGAGCCAACGTAAACCTGTTACAACTGCCTCAGCCTATGCAAAATATAAAAACTGACCCACAGCAAACAGTTTTCGAACAAAATTTGAACCTTTACTATGAGTTGGCAAATGCAACTCAAAACACGCACCGAGACATCTACAGAAGATTAAGAGATTTCATACATAGTAAGCTTGATCGATAATGAGTTAAATGCTATAAAAGCTATACTTAAATGCTATACTTTATGTTAAATGCTATACTTTTATAGAACCATAGAACCACCAGGTTGGAAGAGACCCACAGGATCATCAAGTCCAACCATTCCTATTCAACACTATACCATGTCCCTCAGCATCTCATCCACCTGTGCCTTTAACACCTCCAGGAAAGGTGACTCAAGCCCCTCCCTGGGCAGCCTCTGCCACTGACCTATCACCCTTTCCGTGAAACATTTTTTCTTAATGTTCAATCTGAACCTTCCCTGGAATGGCTTGAGGCCATTCCCTCTCGTCCTGTGCCCTGTCACTTGGGAGAAGAGCCCAGCTCCCTCCTCTCCACAACCTCCTCCTCAGGGACTTTGCAGAGAGCAATGAGGTCTCCCCTCAGACTCCTCTTCTCCAGGAGAAACACTCCCAGCTCTCTCAGCTGCTCCTCGTGTGAGAAAAGGGATGATTAAATGGAAATCATCACGATTGCTCTAGCACCCTTTTAAATCCTAAGTATTCATAGCTCACACCCAGAAACGGTAAAATATGCACATCTGTGCATCTACAAATCCCAGCGAGCGCATCTTCGTAGGAAGAAGGGGAAAACCCAGAGCGAGAATGGGGCTCCCCGGCGTGAGGCTGCGGGTGACAATCCCAGCGAGCATCCCCGACAGGGACTTTTCGCAGGACAGATTCCCCGCGGAGAGGTGGGTGCGAGGGACAGGGCGGCGGGGGGCGTCCCTGGGGTCCCAGGCGGGAGAGGACGCGAGGAGGAGAAGGAAGAGGAGGAGGAGGAGGAGGAGGAGGGAGGCGAGGGCACAGGTGCGCTGCCGGCGCCGCCTTCCCCGCGCGGGCAGCCCCCGAAGCGGCTCGGTCCTCGCCCCAGCGCTCACCTGCGCCGCGCGTCCCCTCCGCCCGGGGGAGCGGGAGCGCGCCTCACCTCGAAGAGGGGGCCGATCTTATTCCTCTCCAGGTAGGCTTGGATCCGGCTCTGCTGGTGAGACGCCATGGGGATAACAGAGAGCTCCGGGGGCGCCTCCCGCGACGGAGCGAACTCGGGAGGGAAGGAGGGAGGGAAGGAAAAAGGGAGGGAGGGAGCAAAGGAGCCTCTCGCCGCCCGGAGCTGCCGCCGCGACGCTCCCGGAGGCGGCGGGGGAGGAGACGGGGAGGAGGGCGGCCGGGGGGAGGAGGGCGGCCGGGGGGGCGGGGGCTGCGCGGCCGCCGGCCCTCCCGGGAAGGGGCTTCTCGGCGCTCCCGCTCTCCTCTGCGCGCCGGGGAGGCGCAGCCCCCAATCCTCGGCGCGATGCGATGGGGGGCGGGGTGGGGCAAGGCTCTCTCCGGGAGTCTCGCCCTTGTAAACGGTAAATCTTAAAATCCCTTCGTACGACGCTGCTGTCCCCACCGATCGCCTTAATGCCATCATTTAAGCAGCCTGGGCGCGGGCTGAGCTCCCCCCGACCACTGAGGGCTCTTGCCCAAAATGAGAAATTCCCGGCTGGCTTCAGGGAGGAGCGAGTTAACTGCTACCTCAAAGAAAAAGAGCTATTTATTCTTTCTCCGCTTAAAGTAATTAGCTGCCCACTTTTTCTCGAAGCGGGGACATAACCAGCCTTTTTTTTTTTTTTTTTTTTTTAATTATTATTTTGTTCTCCCTGTCTCTAGAGAAGATCAAACAAAAAGGTGCTTCTCGGGATTTGACACTTAGATTCTTCTGAAAGAACTGGTTCTGCTGTACCAGCATTCTTTTTCGAACAACCCCCCCCCCAACCCAGTAAAAAAAAGACATCCTGGTTTGGTTGGTTTTTTTTTTCCATAGGATTCTTTTTAAAGCACAGAACAGCTTTGAAGAATGCTCAGGTGTTGGGAACACTCAGCACATCTGCTGAATCAGGCTGCCTGCTCCCAGTCAAGCGATGTTCTGCAGATGCAAGAGTACAAGCCTCTCCTGATTCAGAAGCCGCTAAAGAAAAGGATGAATGTTGTCACAAGTTAAAAGATCGTGAGTTCTGCTTCCATAGCCATTGACATTGGTTTAGTGTTTGATAGGAATGGTTGGACTGGAAGATCCGATGGGTCCCTTCCAACCTGGTTGTTCTATGATTCTATGACTGTTTTCCTTTTTACCGACCTAAAACTCATGCCTCTAGCTAGAAGATCAGGTGTTATGTGTGTTATAAAGAGAGTTAGAAGTGTACCCCATAACATAAGCAGTAGCTTGTAGAGCTCTTTGTTGGTTTGCTGGAATACGCTCAGTTTCACTGTTCCTCACAGTATCAGCGAGGCAGAGTGTTTATTTTCCATAGTTACCACTAAAAAAAAAAAAAAATAAAAATAAAAAAAAGGCCTTTGTTATTTGGAATTTTACTGTGTTGGTAGTCTAAAATTCATATCGACTCAGTTGCAGCATATCATCTCTAGCAAAGTACAGCTGCTTTGCCTGATGCCACTTAAGTAACATGGTGCTAAGCTAGTTTAATCAGCCAAATGAGGGTCATAGAATCATAAGGGTAATTGCCAGTGATGCAGGTTCTCTGTAGTGGCTCTAATGATTCCCATCAGATGAGGATTTTTGTAAAAGTTCATAAATCTCACTATAACCCAGGCTGCTCCGGTGGATAAAATTCTCCCACTTTGCCAAATGATGCTTCCCTCTCGTGATCCAAAAATGAGAACATATGTTTCTATAGCCCTACACAGCCGGTCTTTTCAGAGCTGCAGTACTTTCAGGTCTGCTGGGACCTGACCGCACCAGGACCTGCAAACTACTACTGCTCCATGGAGCACCAATAAGAGGACTGAAAATAAACAAGACTATCAGCAATACAAATAAAAAAAGGGACCTTATTAAAGGAGATTTTAAAGATAGTATGACTGTCTATGGTTGCACGTTGTGCACTTAGCTAGATCCTAAGGTCGTGCTGGTAAAACCTCAGAGTTAAGGAGTTTAGTTGTGGGGCTTTTTTCTTCTCACAGAATCACTGAATGGTTGAGGTTGGAAGACACCAGTCCACCCCCCTGTGCTACAGCAGTGTTACCTAGAGCTGCTTGATGAGGGCTGTTTCAAAATGCCTTTTGAATATCTCCAAGGATGCTGCATCTTGCTGGTGTCTGTTGTCATTTTTGCTTTCTGTTGCCCTAGGCCTTCTTTCCTCTCTCTTAATTCTCACCTAGACATATAATCTAGAGTTTCCAGCTGTCTTGGGAGACACGCTAGTAGTCGTACTGTGGCTGGCAAATCTTCCAGGGCCAAATGCAGAATTAGCTTTCTAAACAGACAAACCTCATAATCCTACAGCTCCCATAACACATAACTGACAGGTTATCCTTTGATAAGGATTAGGCATTTCAGGGAGACACGAACACAGGCAGTTCCTTACCAAGAGCTTCATGTTACTGTTCCCTAGCTGAAGGTCTCTGTCAGCTCCCTGGCAGAAAGCTCCTGAGAGCTGTGATATGGGAATGAAGGTGTCTCCTGCATAGAACAGAGGGTCAGTGACACAAAAGAGTAGGAGAAGTGACTTCACTGCTAGCATTTTTTCTTTTTTCCAAGAAAGCACAAAATCTTTTGCTAGATTTAAGACAAGCCACACTAAGATAGCTATCAAGAAATACCTGTGATCTGCAAATAAGCACAGAGAGCTGGGTATGTTCCTTCAGTTGTTAAGGGTAGAACATTTTTCGTTAAGATATTTAAAGTTCAATTTTAAAATTGTTATGAATACACGTCTTTCAAAATGAGCTTTCATTTTAATACTGAAGCATCACAGGTTTTTAAAAGATCTCTTGGATTAAAATTACTGTTTGGGACATGCGTAAATTTCTATTCTCAGCGGCCTTTTTTTTTGTATGAGCAACTGAACACTAAGTTACTCTACAACCCAAGGAATCATAGAATAACCACAGCCTCTGTTTTGTGCTGTGCTACAATGTTTGTTTCATTTGTAGATATTTTTCTTTACAGAGTACAGCATGCACATCTACTAACACTCAGAACTGAACTGCAAGAGCAGAAATGATTGCAAGAATTTGCACAAAGGCATCAAAAACTGAAAGGTGTCCTCATTTCAAATTATATGCACCACAAAAGTAAAACTCGTAAGGTTCAAAAATAACCCAGGGAGAGGGACAAAAGAACAAAGCTAATTTTAAGATACTTGTGACCACACTCTATTCAGTGCTTATCCTGTGTCTACACCTGCGATACCAGAGTGCCATGCTCCTTATCATCATATGTTGGTGGTTTTCTTATCCTTCGCTCTTATCACTAAGAGAAAAAGGATATGCGTGTTCTCATAGGTTGTTTCTGATTTGACTTATTTAGTTCAAGGACCTCACTAGCATTGGGGCCTGTTAAGTGATTCCATAGCATTATACATAATTTCAGTCCTGTCTCCCATTTTTCAGGAATAAGATCATGGCAGTTCCAATGTTGAGCACTGAATTTTCAAAGTTATGGGCCCTTGCAGTACCCATTCATCACTGCTGGAGTTAAAATACCCAGGCTGTACATGCAAAGAAGATGTTCTTCAGGAGTCAGAGCTGCCACTGCCTGGCAGAAAAGGAAACTGATGACTTGGCAGTCTGTAGAGGTGCTCTGTGGGTCACAAATACCCAGTGCCAAGTCAACAGTTTTCTCCCTGCTGGCTAAAATTTTATCCATATGCTCTGTAGGAAGTTTATTTTTTGAGATGGCATCTGGAGTGCAAAACCGACACTGAGATCTAAGAGAAATGTGTAACAGCAATATATGGATTTATTACAGACCTTTACATGACTTTCTAGCTCCCGTTAACTGCTTTATGCTTCAGCTATCAAAAATCATCAGAAATTCCTTAATGAACCCTTAAAAAAAAGAGGGAAAAAGAAGAACAATAATAGCAAGCACATTAAAAGAGGTAGCATTCATCAAAACTTGGCTGGATTGTCTTTCTAAAGATTTCTATTTTGTCCATGTTTCCTTTTGTGTAATAACTATAAAACACAAATTCTTCTTCCATTACTGTGGTCTGTTTCTATTGAGTTTGATATTCTATACAAAGTCATTATATACTTCATGAAGAGGTAAGAAAGCCATTAGTCAACAGCTCACTAAATGTAGTTCTTAGAGTATGCTTGTACTTTTAAAAAAATGTAGCTGTAGTTACCCTTAGGAAAATAAAATCCCCAAGTTCCTGCACTTTGTACATGAGGCACTATTTTTTATTGCTAGAACATAGCCTTGGTACTTTGCAAACTCCTGTTGTAAAATTTTCTAAAACAGCCCACATTCACACAAACTGACTGCGTATTGCACTGCTTGAAGCTGTTTAAAATAATGGAGGTCTAGTAGCTCCTGACCTAGAAAGCTGACATCTAGCTTTTTATTTAGTATTTCCTTAACAATGGATCTGCTTAAATAACATGTTGTCAAAAGAAATAGAAGCGTCTTAGTTCATTGTACTGAGATATCCAATTTACCCTTTATACCACATCAAGTTAGCAGACAGACTACTCAGTAAAGGATAATATCCCCCAACAAGCATCAGCTTGAGTTTAAACAACCTTGAATATCTCTTCTATGGTTTGCTGTTCACACCAAGATAAAAGCCATACAACTTGAAAATCTGGACTAGCCTCAGACTTGTTGTAAAGAGCAAGGATTCCTTTGCATCATCATTCTTCTAAAGAATCCAAGTCTTAGGTAGTTTGTCCTTTATGCATTCTGGTCTTGGCCACAAACACTCAGCCCCTGTGGTAAAACTTTTCCTGTTCCCTAGAGGGTACAAGCCCTTGGAAACTTAAAACATGCCTCAGTCTCAGGCTATCAATAAGTACAAGAACAAATCCCTAGAAAATCCTTGCAAGATTCATAAACCTCACTGTGCTTAAGGAGGATGAGTGAGTACCTTTTTGACTCCTCTTATTCTCAAATGTATTGTGTAATTTGTTTTCATTCATCATGTTCACTTTCCTGCTTCCAATAGTTTGTTCAGGAATGCTCTTCTCTTAGGCTATTCAGAGGAAAATCCATCTAAACTTGAAAAAATTTAGTTAATAACGTATTGCCAATCCAATCAATTAACAGTAATTACTACTCTTTCAAGAATTTGTTGCTGCTTGTATCCATTTTTAGGGCTTCTATTGTTGTTCTCTTTCTATTTGGCTACACATAAACATAATGTATTATTAAAAGGAAAAGTAGCAGTACTTGTGAGCACACTGATGATAAAGTAGGACCTGACTGTGTATATTAGATATATTTCCAGGACAAATCTGCTCTTGAAATTTCATGATTTAACTGCAGCACAGAAGACTACAGGCATTAGTATGAAGCCATCTAAAACTGCAGTGCGGCTTGCTAAGCAGAGCTGTCAGTACCTTCCCAAATAGAGATAGGTCAGGTTCCTATTCAGCTCCACGAACAACCAGGGACTCAAATAATTACATAAAGACTTACCACACCAACTGACAGTTACTCTCTTATTCCTTCCTAATGTAGATATTTGATAGTGACTAAGAGCGTAAAAATGCAAGCCTTGAAAACTCATTCCTTCCTCTTTAGTACTGCCAGGCAACAGGAGGATTTCTCTATGCACTGTTGGCATTCTGGTAGCCGGGATGGCAGCAGGGTCTGAACCTTCAGCCATGTACTGCCATGTAGTTCTTCTAGCCAGTGACTAGTAACTCTAATATTGTGCAGACCAGCCACTAGAGGGGAATAGAGTCATACTCGACTAGTTTTGGTTACTGCATTGTGAGCTGCTCTGCAGGAAGATCTCAGATGTGGCCATGAGCAAGTGCTGTGCCTGAGTCAGCTGGCAACTCTGGTTCATGCTGTAGCCGGATTACATTTGTGCATTTGTATTGCATTCAGACAAGGTTTACTTAAGGGTCTATAAACCTAGAATATGTTTGTGTACTCACTGTGTAATTATTATAAATGTTTGTACTGGTACCTGTGTCCTAATTATTTGCAGTTGTAGACTATGAACCATCAAGCTTTTCAGCACTTTTTTTTTTAAACTAAAAACCATATATGTAAATTACGTTGTTATAATTAAAGGTAAACATTTAAAGGGCAGTGCTAGATGATGACTTTTCAAGGCAGAGGCAATGGGGACAGCAGGAGAGATCAGTCTCAGGTAATTCTATCCTAGAAGGGCTTTTAAGCCTCAGCTGCCTATAAGCCACTTCTCTGGGAAGCTATGGAAAGCAGGTAACGTAACTAAAGGTGCTAAAAGAGTGAATGGATCCAGAAGCCAATCAGACAGAGGAAGTTTAGGACAAATGATTTTCAGACATTCAAGTTAGCTTTTGTGTAAACAGCTTGGGCTCCTCTGCCTTTAACAACCCAAGCTAACAACAGTCAAGAGTCCACCATGAGGAATCCCCAATGTTCCATGTTACCTTTTATGACCAGAACGTGCTTAAGAATGAACAGGATTATGCTCAATAAGCATACTGGCAATGCCAACTTCGAACATTTAAAAAAGATGAAACAAATATGTGTCTGAGCAAAAATCAAGACCTTATATTTTAAATCTTCAAATTTCAGTTTCAAGGCCTCTACCTACCCCCCACCCCCTTGCCCTCTCCCCTGACGCAAAGCTGTGATCTCTAGTAACATTTTATAGTGAAAACAAAGATAATGTTGTAACCATTTGACTGCCAGAACTAGAGGTAGACAAAACCCAGCACTAAACACAAAAGGAGTAATGGTAAAAAATATATGAGTTGCCAACTCCGCTGTATCTTCTTTTCCAGGCTTAATGGAGCTGCATTTGAAGACAATACCCAGGGACAAGAGCTTAAAAACTGAAAATTTACTAACCTAAAGACTGTTATCTTCACACAAAAATCAAGGCAAGGAGTTATGTGTTGCTTTTTAGTGAGAGGGAGGCTAACAGTGATCCTATTTTAATTTCCTGTAGCAGGAAGCTTAACAACTATTCAGTAATAATATCTCCTTAGGTGATTACTGCTTATACTTGGAGGGATCTGAAATTAGAGGAAGACCTTGAAATATTAATGCCAATGCCCATTACAGTCCCTGAAGAGGAGGACAAGGACCTTGGACTGAATGTGCCATTGAATGCTTGCCCTTGGCAGCATTGCAGCCATCACACACACATCTGATTCTTTCTACAGGGGAAAAATTCTTGGCTTGGGATCTGTCCCCTTGGGTTTGTTTGTCATGGAAAATGCTAGACACGCTGTTACTTCATCATGGCTGATTTGCTTAGTTAGAGAGATTGATATTTCTGCTATGAAAGTAACTGGAGTTTAGTGTTTCTTCATCTATCTGCTTTCATAAAGTTTCAAATGCAAATCTTAGCATACAGATGTCTCCCACTAGCAATTGTGAACTTGAAGCATTTAAAAGAATATGCATTACAATAAAAACATACATCAGACAATTAGCAAAAAGGTAATTGAATTTGTCTCCTATCCCAAACCAGAGGGAAAGTTTGGCTTGTTATTAGTAACATGACATCCTTAATAGCATTTTAAAATATATTTTTAATCTAGGATTAATTTTTGAGCACTTGATAAAGCAATTTACATTTCATCAGCTTCATTGTCGTAAACAATTTTGAAATAAAGGATTATCTTCTGTAGCAAAATTGAAAGGCTCATTTGGAGACTAGGTTACCTGCATGCCTGAGCCTTTTTATGAAAAGATATAGACAGTTATTTTTTTGGAAGCCTTTGTCATGCAGATTGATGAATGTATTGTCTGTTTTACAGAAATATTTTAGGTTCAGTGGTGTTCTTATCAAGAAATAACAAAGAACAAAGCATGCACCTATAGGCTGCATGTATTATAGAGATGCTAATTGAGGGCTTATAAACAACACTGCAGTTAACAATCAGTTGTGGTTTTAAGTGTTCTAGAAGTCAAGAGTTTAAAGTTTTGGCAATTACTCACTCATCTACTTTAAATCTTACTATGGTGTTTAGGTGAATTTGACCAACGTTTTTCTGTTCCAGTTGGATTTGTGGGTTGAGTCTTCAGTGTTCTGTTCTGTGTGAAATATTCATGCAAACTGACCCATATAGAATTATACTGTATTTTTCATAATGCCCTATGGAAATTCAACATAGTGGCTTTCTTTACAACAAGAGTTATTTAGTAATTGTCTGGTAAGCATTAATACATGACTTAAAAAAACTGTAATTTATGGACTCAAGTACGTTATCAAAGATAAGCATAAGATTTTTTTCTACATTTGTCTGTCTTTAAGGCTTTTTGGCAAATGCTGTAGGGGAGACATTTTTAAAAATGAATGGGGATAGCTGTGAATTTACATAAGGACTTTTTTATGATGTCTGAACAATGGCATGAAAGCTGAAAAAACATGGAGGGGAGCACAAGGACTAAGTGACTGGAAAACCATTAAGGGAGGAAACTGTGTGAGTATCTACATAACTAACATAAATAGTGTGAGGGAGCAAAGTATTAAATTTGTATAGTGCACGATGTTAATTCTCTGGAGAATGCAGAAAAGATTGTAGACCAGGTATGATTGTTCATTAGCAAATGGTATCTATCAAGATCACTATACTGTGCGATGCTGAGATTTTTGTGAAAATGATGAAGTAAACAACACATTTGTCTGCTTGTACCTAAGAAGAGAGGAAAAAGTTCCCAGAGGTTTTGGAATCACACCTGCGAGATGGATCCTATCCCTCTGTATTTAGCAGGATCAGTATCCAGTCCACAGTAAGGATACAGGGTAAAAAGAACATAAATCCTGAAGCTTTGAAAGGAAATTTGAAATGCTATATTTCAGAAAACAGAATACATTGATATGCCAGATTTGTTGCTGCAGCCTTTTTCCTCAAGTAGCAACATGCTGCACTTGAGAAAAATGCATGAATGAACAGTCTGTTCAAAGCAGAGAAAATGTAAGAAAGATAACAGCATTGCTGGTATCGCCAATAGATTGTGAGCACATATACAGGTTGCTATTAGCTGAGTGTTAGATAAAGTACACTGGTATTTGGACTATTTTGAAAGGTTTGGAAAATCAGTTTGGATGTTTATCAGAAATTAGGTTGGTAGTGAATGTTCTCCTAAACAGTTTATCCACAATCCCATTCAGGAATGCAGTACCTCTCTTACTTTTTTTTTTTTTCCCCATTTATTTTTCTGCTCCTCACTTCCTATTTATTATTAATGCTTGGTATGATTAGGTATTCAAACCAGATGAGTATAATAAAGTAGATAAACAGATTATCTAACTTCTGTATTGTTTATTAGTAAGGGTGCTTTGCAAATTCAATATGAGTCTAAGGGGGAAAAAAAAACAGAACAAAGATGACTGAGATTTGGTCCCCAGTACCTAAACACATTGCACTGAAAAATCCAGATGCTCACTGACAATGCATTTTCCTACCTTAAATCATTGTCCTTATCTGCTTTGTAGAGCTTTGTCTAGTCTGTAAAGGTTCCTTACAACACCCACTTTCCACCTTTCTTTGTTGTAAATGAAGTGCTCCTGCCACTGAAAACATTCCTTATTCCAGGATCTACCCTTACTACTCCTATCGCAGATTCTAACATAGGTTCCAAGGATGGGAATCTCAGTTTTTGTTACTTTAGGCTTTGTTTGGTCCTTTTCATCTGCCCATGCTGAAACTTTTGTAGTAAAGATACTTCTGTTTAAGGTTGGAAATCTGGTGTTTCAGTTCAATTATAAAGAAGGTAAACAGCCTCAGTAGAGCTTTGTTCCAATGACATTAAGAAATTGTATCTCAGGATTTAGTCTTCTCTCACCACCAATGGTAAGGTCTTGCTTCAAGAAATCACCATTTCAATCTTCTAACCAAGGTACTTATGACAGAGAAATAACTGCAGTTGTCTGATGCCAGCTCTGTAGAAGAATTATTTCATTGCAGATGATCTCTGCCATCAAGTTCCATTTACCTCTGTATTGAGGTTGAAGTTGCATGATTTTCAAAATTCTTTGGTGCCCTTCCACCCACTATTCTTGATGAGAATTATTCTATTTCAGTCACTGTTGTTAGGCACTATTGTTGTCATCTCTTACCTGATCCATAGCCTACAGCGATGAAAAAAATACATTCTGTACTATTTATTTGAACGTATGGAATATTTTTCCAAATAATTTATTTATTAGCATCACAACCATTTTTTTCCCTCCCTTTTAGTTTAAAAATGTGTACCCATTAAAGTCATTATGTATGACAGCAATGGATCTATGTACAAATATATTTTCTTTGTAGAGTTATGACTGGCCAGTCCAAATTGATAAGCTGTTTTCTGCTGTGTTGCATTTTAACAGAAATTCAAGTTAACAAATTATAAGTCTTTTTGTGACAAAATTAACTCATGGAAATTAAATTTTCTTAGTTTAAAGTTTGTCAGTGTTTCTCATAATCTGAATAAATTGATGTTTCAAATATGAATTCCTATTCCTCTATAAAAAGCACCTTAAACCTGTATATTCCAGTCAAAGGCTGGATAAAGTGTAGGCATCCTCTTAAAATTTTCAGTCAATAACTTAAAAAAAAATCCCACATAATGTTACAAAAATATTTAGTTCTAGTTTCTGAAAGAGGTTTAAGTCATTCCTGTCTCCCTTGAGAATTATTTTGTAAACATTCTAAAGGTATCTTAAAGTATTTTTAGGGCAGTTTTAAATCTTCATGGAAAGATTTGTATGGACAAAGTAAGGAAATGGAAATACTACAAGAAGTCCTTTTCCTTACAAGTACAGATCAGAGTGTAATTCTATTTCAGTTCACATTCAAGAAGCTTGAAGAACAACATATCAGAAATGCAAATATATACAATATGTTTAAAGACAAATATAATACAAGTGGTCTGGGGTAGTAGCTAAATCAGGAAATTGACTGTAATTGTAGTTTATTTTATGAGAATATAATATAATTACAAAGCCATTGAAAGAGAAGAGTGTGGTAACGGAGTTAAGAGCTCCAGAAAGCACTAGGGAAGTTCCACTGCTGGCAATGTTCAGAGAGGGTGCAAAGAAGGAATCAAAGCATCATTTCAAAATGAAGCAGCACAAGAACATGGCATAAAGGAAATGCTTGGGCCCCAAAATGCAGCCATTCTATTTACAGGCTTCAGATCAGCCCATCTCTACACCCACACAGAATGCGAGTAAAGAGCATGAGGACACGCATAGCTTTCAGTGTCCGGCCTGGGCTGGAGGATGAAGTTACCAATGGGTAAGTGATGATCTCCCAGTTGATATGGAGCTTGGAGATGCAAAAGTAAGGCTTTTAGTACACAACTAGAGCAAGATTTGCCACTGTCTATTAACAGAATACGAATATTGAGCCCTGAGAGCAAGAAAAATGGTGCTTGTAGATTTGCTCAGACATTAAAGTGACCTGTAAAAGGATTAGTTCTACAGAGCTTCCATTAGATTTGTGGCATAAGTGAAATAAAAATTCCAACATGATTAAGAAAATTTCTGTGTGATACAATGGTGGTGATGAGCTGTGGGATAAGATCAAATGTGTTTTCTCACATGGCGTACTGAACAATAAAACCAGAGACTATTTTGGCTATAGTCCAAGGACAGGAGAAAAGATATGAGCTGAAGGAACATTAGGAAATGAGTGATCACAATAAAATCAGATAGAACATCTGTGCAAAAAGCATACTGCAAGAAGGGGTGGTGTGCTTTTAAGAAGTGGATTGGAACTAGGGTTTGGGAAGACGTGAATCACAATGGTTGATCTATCCTAACAAAAAACTAATGTCACTTTGGATTAAAAAGGAGACATTAGTCCATATAAAATGCTCTAGTAACAGAGTAGGAATCAAATGGGTTTCATATTAATTCTGTTTAGTTAAGTTTTCCCAAAGCAACTGGCCTGTGATTATAATTTGCAGTCTGATATTAATATAACACCCGAAAGATTCTTAAGATGCTACTTTGGCAAGGTGACAGCCACAGCAGATTCACTTTTAAAACATTTGCAACACCTTCCAGAAGTGTAATCCAGGTGAAAAAAATGATTACTTGTTACAAAGTAATTTCTGTGGTGCTGCATTTTTTTGTCAGTACTTTTCTTACCTTTAGCTGAACTTTATTCTACTCCTGGATAATGAAGGGAGCATTACAGTTGTAAGAAATTCCAAATTTCTTAGGCCAGAATACTAGGAAGAATAGTTGTGCAGTTCTGTGTTAGACCAGGCCACAAGATTGCCAGGCATCAAATTTTATCAGGGGAAAGAGGAGCCTTTCCTTATAATTGTGTTACTTTCTACTAACAGTTGTAAAAGGTATTCGCTTTTACAGCTCAAAATTTCTACCAAGTGGGCTTGTTAGATATCATCTTGTATGCTATAATGTGCTGGAGAAGAGAAGGAGGAGTAAAGATCTATGGTATACACATTTTCCTTATTCAAAAAAAAATTAAAAAGATGCAGCTTAGTATATTACAAAGAGGTTTGTGATCCTTTCTCACACCCCAAGTTTTTAGCTCTTCATATAAATTAATATGGAATGAACGTGGATACAACTATGTCGGCTTAGCAAAGATACAATTGTTCAGTTTGCTTGGATTAGCCTTGTCTTACCCAGTTCTGCAATGGAGACAGACATTGTTACTTGTAATAGAAATATGGAAAAAAAACCCCATAGAGTTTCAATTTGCAAAAGCCTGAAAATCCAAGAGTTTGCAGGCAATGTGTGTAACAATAAACCTTTTTGTCCATGCATGAGGACATTTATTTGGTCATTCTACAGACTGTGGCAGTAAGTAGCCCATAGGTAGGAAAGTTTTTGGCTTTCGCAGGTGTAATTACCACTGGATTAAAATATACTCTCTGCCCTACATCTCCCTCTTCTCCATCTGGCAATCAACATGAACTTTCAGCACCACAGTAAATAGCTACACCAACAATTTCTCATAGTTTTCTACTCCAGAGAGTGCTTTATTTTATAGCCTTTCACTATGTAGATGCTATTATGCATATGTTCATAATTAATTGTTTTATGTAATTAGCATTTCCTTATGGCCATTCTTTGTATAATATGTTCATTGTATTTGCTCTTTTTTAAAAAAATCATGGCAGAAACGAACAGTAGTTCACATTGTTCTGTGATCTCCTCAGCTCACTCAAACTAATTAAGGTCAGGCTGCATCAGGTTTGGATGCTCTTCCAAAATACATAAAGGGACTTCAGAAGATTGAATTAGTGATTTGCAACTTGACAATTAATCTGGTGTGATTTAATGCCAAATGAGCTGGAAGACACTGGGTTACTGCAGATATTATTTGTGAGCTCCTGCCTAAATTCAACTTCCTTCTTCAGAAGGGTTTTATCCAAGTAATATCATTACAATTAACATATATAATGAAAATTTCCACTTGCGTATACATCTATATCTAGAGTATTTGTGGACAAAGGCTCTGTCTGGGATGAATAAGGGTAGAATATGAAATACAGTGAAAGATTATTCATAAATTATCTGAAATTAGTGAATTGTGAGAAAAAGAATTTTTCTGTCAAGTGAGATCAAAACTACTAGCACAGTATCTACTAAATAGTTTCAGTGTCTCATTTGTGAAATTGTTTCAACAGGTATTAATAACCAAAAATGTTAACTATTTCTATTCTTTAACTTCATTGGGCATTTATGCTCTTCTTTTAATGTGTATATAGGTTAATTTAAAACCCTTTAAATTTTTTTTACATAAGTTGTAAGTTGTACAAGGAAAACACATTAAAAGAAATAGAACTGTATGTATAGGAGTATGACATATTTCAACAGAACTAGTGTTTTTAGTGACAATTAGAGTTGTGGGTGGTAGGCTTGTTAAATAGCAAAACCAAACGAATGCTACATCCTGAGAGCAAGTAGTACTTCGAAAAAAAACCCACATCATAGAACACAGTAAAATCTTAAACTTATATGCAAATGAGCAATTAAAACTCATGGTGACTAGCTGAACAAAATCTCTTAGAAAAAGATTCATGTAGCATTCAGCATGGTTAGAAACTCCTGGACAAAGAAGGGCAGGTCAAAACACCGAGGGACACATAGAAATTGCTTACCACAATTCAGTGAAAATTCATAAAGACTGAAAAATATACCATGTTAAGTATTTCCAGTATCTAATAAAGGAGCCAGGGCCAGTAGGAGCACAGAGGCAATCGGTTTAGCCTTGTTTTAATAGATGTCATAGAGATCAAATAGAAGCAATATCCAGACATTAAAATGTAAGCATCCAGAGATAGCTGAGACCTTGTTCCTGAAGGTATTTGTACATACGCTTAACTTTACAGATCTTAATAGTTCCATGAGCATGGAGTCAACAGGAGTAGAGTGATCTGTACCTCAGGAATGTGAGAATAGTCCACAGAGACAGGAAAATGGGGGGGGGGGGGAAGGCAAAAATGGCAATTCAAAAAGAACAGAACAGATTTGAAATACATGCATACATATATATATGTGTGTGTGTATATATATATATATATATAATGCCCAAGGAATGAAGAAGAAAGAAAGAAGTGCAAGATTAGATCTGGTTCTAAGTGCCTGGAAAAGATGGCACTAAAGCACAGTCCATTTGAAAAGTCTGCAAATACTGTAGGTGAGGTGAACTGTTATTAATGTTTGCTGTAGAATGCAGAATACCTTCTCCAGTTCTTTTTGGTCCCAATTCCTGGATTTGCACAGGCAGAGCTCCCAGACTTTTGTTCTAATCCACGTTTTGCAGGATTTAGATCTTATATGCTACTCAATTTGTTGAAAATCCTGATAGGCAAGATAGCAAGAATCTTCCCAAAAGCTGTGGTAGAAAATAATTTTTACTTCTGTGATGCACATAGAGTGGTGTAGCAAAATGTTTATGATCAGATAACTTTTTGGAGCAGGCAGAAATGGTTTAATTTATTCCAACAATCCCATTCTTGTTTACAACAGCTGAAAGTGGGTAACTTCATGTTTAACTTCTATTTTGTGTAACTTTGCTTTGACACAAAATAAAATCGCCTTGATCAGCTTTAAAATAGAAATTTTATGGTAATTGTTGCTTTTGAAGGGGTTTTGTGTTTGTTCGAAAGGACCAGATCATATCAGTTCCAAAATGTGACTTTGAACTCACAAAGTAAAGAGCTTCTTTCTTGATTCCCGCAGATGTGCAAAACCACTAATGATACAAAATGAACATTGACTGTGTTTCATTATCAGCCTGTGGGTCAGGGAAAGCTCAGGGTCATACTGAAGTGTCATAAAATATGGACAATGAGGGCTAGAAATGTTTTTTTAAAGTCCTTTATGTAGTTCTTTGGTCCAAAAGCCGAATCAGCCACATCTATTTCACTTGTAATGTACATTTGTCAGATATATTCCTTAAGACTTGCAGTATGAGAGACCACAGACCTTTCCTATTCCAGTTCTTCATGTCATGCTACAAAGCATTTCTAATTTTCATTTGGTTTTCCTCTGCTATTTGAGATCTTTCACACAATAGACATGGAGGGGAAAAAAGCTCCCATCTTCTTTATAGCAGCATTCAATATATGCGAAACTCAGTTCTAGTTTAGAAAAAGAAAAAAAAACAAACCAGAAATAGTTTGTTTTCTCATCAATAAAAAGAAAAGCTGTTGAAAAAAAGTTTAACAGAAAAAGTGTACTTTGAGTATATTAACTTTTTTTTTTAAAAAAAAAGTTTTCTACAGAATATTTGGGCAGCTAAGAAAACCATACTGCTTCATATTAGGAAAATACATTTATTCTTTGGGTTTTCTCTAATAATTCTTGGCTCTCTAAATTGCATTGAATCATTGTACTATCACCAGTTGCTGCACTGCATTGATGGAAGTGTGTATCCTTTATCATCACAATCTCTGTACTCTGTTATTAATTTTTCAACAGGTAATCAAGACCATTCCTAAAAGGGAGGAAGCAGAGTCTTCCGGTCCTCAGGGGGAGGTTATAGTTTAGTTGGATTTCTGTCTCTGCATTCCCCTGAGGAATCCCACTCAGTGTTTTTATTGGCTGCAAAGAAAAATAGGTATTAAAATATTTCTCCTTTTTATATTCATAAGCATACCATATCGTCTTTTAAAGCTCTACTTAGGATTCTGTTCTCCATCTCACATCCAGGCCCTACAACTTGGATGAGTTACAACCCTTTTCTTGAGTTGTTCTTGAACTGAAACTTTTTATGATGGTAAAGAAGCTCTGCCTTCTTAGACAAGAAGTAATATTGTATTCATGGTTCAAGTAACTACTGTTACTTGAACTAGTAACTACTGAAACTATTTGATGGTGCTTGACTAGTCAGTAGTCTGGGAGTTACTGTTTCTCCTACTTTTGCTCTTTGTTATGCCTTTTCTAAGTCTCTTTACTATAGAAAATGAAAATTCTTAACTCCCGTGCAGGTGTCTGAGTGTATTTGAGGACTGAAAATGTTATTAATTTCAAAATCACATTCACCTATCTACTGTATTTTATCATCAAATAATTTTATCTCAATGTTGAAGCAGCATTCAATCTTTATCTTTCTCTGCTTTTCATTTGACAGTCTAATGATGTTGCTGACACAAGCACCACGCATTTAAAGTCAATAGGAATAATTGGGTAAGTGGTATGGTAATCTCATTCTTGGCATGTAAGGAACCATAAATATTTTTCTCGATTATCTCTGAGATCTATAAAAGGACAAAGAGGCCAACTGCATGTGGTAAAGTTGAGTTCAAGTCTAGCGTTTTCTTGAGCACAGCAGCTTCGTCCATACTGCCAAGTAGCTGCAGTGTAGCTTGGCACAGCACTTACCATGCATCTCTTCACACCTGCATAGAGGCCTCTCTTTTGACATTTGGTGAACCATCGTGCAGTAGACACAGCCAAAGGTATCCACAGCTACCAAATTCAGTTCAGCAGTAACTGCTGCATCTTCTTGCCCCTCTTGATATTCCTGCTCAACAGTCTGTGCCTCCTCAAGTGTATCTGGCTTTCCCTAGTCTCCAGAAATCCATAACAAGACCTACTGCTATTTAGGTAGCCAACTATCTGAAAGAACTGGCAGGTTACATAGGAGACATGTCCATCAGCAGCTCGGGTCTCTGACAGCTGAACTGCTTATCACCATTCTAGCCAGGTTTCTTATAATAAAGAGGAAGTTTCAGTCCAGAAGATCAATGCTACTTGCTGAAGACACGTGGTTTAACGCTCCTGGCATGGCTAGGATGCCTGTCCAGAATTTTCAAAGGGAGCCAGCCATATTTGAGAATGTGGCTTACCACATCTAGTACTTTCTAGAAGCCTATGGAACCCACAGACATTATCTTGCACTGATATCTGGGAACCAGTCTAGGATCAGCACGTCTGGAAGGAACATGCTGGTGAATGAGGCCTTCATTTAGTGGCAATTGATTCAACAACCACAGTAATTTGTGCCAGAGGGAATATGAAAACCGTATTAACTTCAAAGTTAGATAAGATTGCTTAGGGTGTTTTCCAGCTGAGTGTTCAAAGGATAAAGATGGATTTCACAGCCTGTCTGAAGCAAACCGTGCCAGTGCTTAAGGTGACGACTGTTCTTTCCCTTAAGAGTGGTCATGTAGCATTTTCCATATTTTATCTTGTGACTATCACATCTTGTTCTGCACTACTGGGAAGAATTTGTCTTTGTTTCTGCAACCTCCTTTGCTCCTGGCAGAGCAAGCTCAGATCCTTCAATCTCACATTTTATGGTATGTGCTCCAGCCTTGTCTTCCTTCTGCTGTACATCTTTTGTACTGGGATAGTGGGAGCATTTGAAACTGGACAGAGTGCTGGCTGCCATTGATCACCTCCCCATCCTCCATGTGCTTTAGCACAGCTTCTAGAAGGATCTGTTCCGTCATCTTCCCAGACACATAGGTGAGCCTGACAGGTTGGTAGTTCCCAGGGTTGACTTTTCTGCCTTTTTCAAAAACGGGCACAACGTTACCCTTCTTCCAGTAAGTATTCTGCAGTGACATAAAAGCAAATGCTTGTTGCCAACATAGAGCTTTTACCGATTCCTATCCTGAATAACTTTTCTTTGGCATGCAATATGAAAGGTTTTTTTTTCCTATTTCATACTTTTATAGACACTCACAGTGTGTGCATCTAAAGAACACTAAAAAAAAGTAGAAAGAATGTTTTGATCCAGGTACATGTTCTAGAAATGCTTTTTCCCAAACAAATTAAAGCAACCATGCACTTTAAGGCTTAGTCAAATCTAAATTTAAACCACTGTCAGTTTGGCCACTTGAGTCTGGAAGATGCTTCTGCATGTTAAGCATCCTCAAGGGCTCTTCAAAATGCTTGCCACCAACAATAAAATGGCAGAAATTCTGAAACACATCTTCCTTTCTTATGATGGTAGGAGTATTCCTGCTCCCAGAAACCTTTTCAGCATTAAGAATACTATGGCAATCAACCATGTATGTTTAATATAGTTTCTGAGCACTATCAATGGCTAAAGTCTCCATATTCTTCTTTGCTGAATTATGGAACTATGATTTATACAACTTAATCAACCCAAGTCCTAATAAGACTACAAAGTTATATCATTACCTGGATAAATTTTATGAAGAATAAAAAACCCCATTCTGAATGCAATCCAAAAGCTATTGACATCTATGGATAGATGAAAGATGAATCCATTGTTCTAATTCTTCTATAGCTGTTTTTCCTTCATGTAACAGTAATATACATCATAAATTAGAGTCTGTATTTTTCCCAGATATGCTCGTGTACTGGCCAGCTTCCAACCCTCACCTAATGTGAGAAACCAACTTTGAAATGTTTTATACTGCCATTCAGATCTTTTTTTAGTTTAATCTGTAGCAATGAGAGCATCTTCTCATTCAAATGATGGCTCCTTCAAAGCCACTTGAAGCCAAAAAGTTTTTGCCATTAAAATTATTGGCTTTTGAGCACAATATCTGAAGAGCTTACTACTCATCTCACCAGCTTACTTATCTCCCCATCCTCCTCTTCTTCCTCATGGAGTTAGGTAATTTGGAGGCATTTAAGAAAAGAGGATTCTGTATGCTTAGAGAATGAGAACATGCTAAAAAATTAATACTGATGTAAAACTTTACTCATTTTGATGACTACATAGATAGAATACAGAAATATTGCTGAACATATTTTGGTGCAAACGACCAATTTGTTAGAACATTTAGGGCAAAGCAGAGCTAATTATCATCAGCAGAATTATAGACTCAGTAAATTGCGTAGCTTCTCTTTTGACAGGTTCAGAATAAATACCATCCTAATAATTAGCCTGCGGGGTATTGACATGGGTCTGACTTGGCATGTCTGGCCCATGTAAGCCCTTATGATAGGAATAATCTAGTTATGTGATGAAATAATTAGGGTTCAGGTGTTACTGGAAGCCTCCGCCAGAAGAACTGAATCATTCAGCTCTTCTCTCTGTTGATGCTTCTGAAAAGTTACCAGTTCTCCAGGAATTCTGGCAGACATGGATCTTCCTCTCACGCTTTCATAGAACTGTATATAGTACGTTCCTGCCAGTAAAATACATAAGAACAAGTGGATCAGACTCTTATCTGCTTGCGAATGATCTAGCTATACCACCTCCCTCTCAATGTTGTGTGTGAGCTCTGGTACTCCTATTAAAACAAGCAGAATATCTACTTTGCATTTCCAAAGAGGTTAAATAATTTACTAGATAAAGATAGTACTGGGTGTGCCCCAAAGTAGGCAGACAGGTAGGCAGTGGAATTTTAGTGGTGCAAATATCATGACCTTAGAGGTTGGTTGGCATTGAGAGCATCAAAAACTTTGATACAGATGCTTGTAAGCAGCATTTACGTGCTTTTATACAGAAAAAGAGAGAAAGACTTTAAAGGCTAGAGAAAAAACTACTGTTTGCATTTTACAGATGTTGAAGCAGAAAAGATTCCATGCATTATTTACGTCAAGTAATTACCTAAGTGCATGTTAGTGATTGGAATATTCCTTGCCATGGTCCTGAGCTGTCCTCCTTTCCTAAATTAGTTAGGACCATGCAATAGGACAGGGAGACTATGTGTAACATTTACTCATGGAAATGTTCCACATTTCCACTTCCAGGTTATGCATGAATTTGAAAAATCTTTGCATAGGTGAGATACCTAGGAAAGTGTGGTGGTACAAATAGTGTGAATAATAAGGTTTGCAGTGGGTGGGAGCCAACAAGAGAGTCTGTCAGATGGTCAGCAGGAACATTAATATATTTGAGGACATGTGGAAAGGAAATTGGAGAAAAGGAAACTCTGAATACAAGCCAGAATCTCTGAATAACTGATCATTTTGCCAGTAAGAATTTAAATATATCTTGCCATACACTGGGATTGGCAGTTATGTGGAAAGGTCTCTACAGCAGTGAGTCATACTGACTTAGACAAATACATAGTGAATTGGACTACAAGTGAAAGGCTATTTCTTTGACAATATTAAATACTGGAACTTCATGCAAGTATGAGGAGTTGCGCACTGCTCTTATGACTGGAAAATCATAAATGAAAGATGAAGCTTGTTTATAGGAATTGCTATTTCACTTGTGTTCTGAAGGAATTTTATGACACTATGAATATTGCCTCCTTTATCTTACATTTTATATGCATCTAGATTAGATGCTTAAAGCTACCTCTTTACAGACAATGTAGATAGGCTGTTGGGCTCTTCAGAAGTATTTTAATGCCTAACTGCCAGGGAAAAAAAATGGACCAAGCTTTAGAAATCTTAACCAGTTGTTGTCTTCATGGTTAGGTATCCAAATATAAATGTCTCATAAAAGGGATTTAAGACTTTTCTTGCCAACAGTAAGAAGAACTTAGCACTGTAAAATTATCAGAGCTGACTAACGGAGCAGAAGCATTATTTCTGTTCTTGGAAGTGATTGACATGTCTGGACACTTAGCACTTGTTGACACCAGTGACTAATGAATAGAAGCCAGGTCACAAGTCAGAATCCAAGTCTAAAGCTGGATTAATTCCCTTGATCCATATCTTAGTGCCAGTTGAATATATATAGGTATATATTCTGATAATCCAGTCCTGAGTGACTCTGAAAAACATGACATAATTTCTGATTTTACTTTAAGATAACTACAACTTCATTACCTATACCGAGATGTCAGTCATTAAGTCCAAAGATGTTTCTTGAAATGGCTTCATGACTACACCTGAACTCTCCAGATGCATTCTTCCTGGCTGAATAAAATGCCGTCAGCAACTGTAGCTCTGCTCTGGGTACACCTAAGGCTGGCAGGCAAACAGATTGGAGCCTGACATCCATCTAAAGTCCTTCAGGATTTGGAAACAAAGCAGGCCTCATCTAAGGCACAAGACTGGGCCGCTTGCTGAAAAGGTATGAAAATCTTGTCAGAGTTTTGGGCCTGGCAAAAAAAAGGTTTTATAAATCTCCATCTTAAAATAGTTGAACATGCTTATCCTGGGATTGCTCACCAGCAGCTTGGCTGTGCTCAAGAAGAGCAACAATTCTTTCTCTCTCCTGCTGAAGCTACACAAGATACACTGCACTAACAAGAGCACAAGCCAGAGGAACCTCAACATAATTTCTGGTCTGTTACTGTTGTTTGGAAACAGGGAAATAGGACTTGTAATTTTCTGCTTCTTCAGAAAGAGTTTTGAACTGCTTTGGATTCTCTTGAAATAATGATTATAATGAGGGATACATCCTCATTCTTTTGATCTAACGTGGCCTAAAGCAAATTTAAATAATAAGGATACCTAGAGGCAAAGTAGGGATTTCCACTGTTTTTTTCTGCCCTTCTCATTCAAACTTCTTTACTGTTCTAAGACTTGATATAAGCAGTTGTCCCCCTTTTTATTCTAACTCATACAGAATATCTGTTTCCTGGTTTTCTAGCAATCAGATACATGAATGACCATTAGTAAGGCTCATATTCTACTTTTATTATATCAGACTGGGTTGGTTTTGTTATAAGCTCATTTAGATAACTGCTAAACTCCAAAGGAAATAAGGTGTATTTTTACCAGCGTCTCAGCTCATTTTGGTCACTCCCCCATCTGAATCTTCTCTCTGCCTGACTGCTCACCACCAGGTCAAGTGCTCTAGCAGGAAGGTCCAAACAGACCGTGACCATCAAGAGAGGTGTGGAAGGCACAACAGGCCCATAAGATCAACGTGACTGGAATCTTACCTCCTACTACTGTTCCTCTGAGAGGCATCCACCTGGCACAAATAAATGAGTTTATTAAATGAAAGTGAAAAAGGGAGGGAAGAGGCTTAAAACCCCATTTAACACATTGGTTTGTTACCAGAGACAGTAGCAAGATGCTGATTATTTCTCACGTTAAAAAGAAGCAATGATTAGGTAAGGAATTTGTGTTTCTTTAAATACAAGGATTAGGACTAAAGGAGAACCTTTTTCTCCTCATGATTGTTGTGTGGTAAGAATCCAGATAATGCAGTTTAGTCCCACAATACAGTTTCAAGCAGAAGGGCTTTCTCTCAAAGTCATGGGAACTAATCCAGAAATGAAAGCCTACTGTCTGTTCTGTCTGTATCAGACCCACAAATGTCCTTTAAAGTTGGCACATGATTATTCTTATTTCCCCGTTTCCCAAGCTACCAATCTCCAGGATGTGCTGTCAGAATTCCAAACACCTACCTGTCTTCTTAATATATATAAAATCTTTATATATTTTCATGTTTTGGAGCAGCATCTAATATATATTGCTAAACATTCAATCAAGTTTGCTTTGTCTCAGATTCAGATTCAATTCTCAGTGTATTCTGAAATGTATGACAATATGAGCAAGTAGCACTTATCAGGATCAGACATTATTTCTGTCTTAATCTGGGTGATGGGTTGTCATTAACTTTTGTGATGAGGCACTGACTTTATTTAATGCAGTGCGGATGTTCGTTTGCTTGCAATCATGCCCTGTATTAGTTTGATTAGACCCACTCTATGGCTGGTTGCTGATAAAACCCCATTGATTAAACGTTGTCTGTCTCTCATTTCCAGTCAAACTTGTTGTCTTGAGACATGAATAGTTTCACTAATTAGGTGAACTAAACACACTGACAAGCATTCAAGCTAGTCCAGTTCTGGCATAATAGTCCCAGTATTATGGATTCGTTCTCTGTAGTCAATGATAATTTGGTTATTTGTTTAAATGAAAGTAGAATCAAAACCTATTGGTGTTTCTTTCATTTGATTATGCTCCCAGAATATATCCAATACAATTTCCTCCTACTTTTAGAAGCTGCTATGCTTCACAAGGAAAGACACCAAATATTTATTTGAGATGTTAAAATCCCTCCTACCCTGATAGTGAAATCTATTAATTCATTAATCTGCTTTAATACAACACAAATCAGCAGTATGCTAGTCGTGGCAGAGCCAGTATATGTACTACAGCAGGGAGCAGCAAGAGCAGGCCCGCTCCCTGAAGGAGGACAAGCCATGACCTGCAGGTGAACACAGCCCTCCCCCTGGCAGGACCAGGACAACAGGCTCTGCTGACAGCTCAAGGATGACCAGAAGAGTGAAAACATGGGATTTGGTGAAGGGTCCATCCAGAAAGTCCAGTCAGAAACAGAAGACAGGACAAGAGTCAAAGCTACTCATAACAGTTTTCAAGGTCAATCCAGGAGATAAGGCTGGAGAAAGGAGCTTTTCAGGCCTGAGCCTGCCCCAGATCCATGGCCAGTGGGTGCAGGGGCAAGGCTGCATGTGGAAATTAGGGCCTTTTGGTGCCTTCAGGACCATAGCAGCTCCACAGAGGAAAATTGTATACAGAAATGAGTGGGGAAAAAATAATTAAGTACTATCTGGGAAAGTGGTTTCAGAGAATCAAGATTTCTACAAGCAAGAATGAAGTAATTGTTAACAATTCCAATTCATTAGTATAAGCAAAGTATGAGCATCATTTATCCTGTTTCTGCATGACAAAATGAGCCATAAAAAAGGCAACCAAATACCTAGTAAAACTAATTTATGAGTAACATTTAAAAGGAAGTGTCTGAACTTTGAAAGATTAGCTGACACAAACTTTGATGTGAGGCAAAGACACGTTACCTTTTCTGAATTGTGGGCTCATGCTCTGTCTCATACAAATTTTGACACGTACGTGTAAGTTCCTTTGCAGACATCTTGACTTTCAAATCATGACCATAGCAATACTTTCTCATGAAAGATGAGAAATTATCAGATAGCCAAGTGTAATTGATACCTTCCTTAGAAGTTGTTTTGAACTGCTATTTAGCCCCATTGTGTGCATTGATAAAGAAAATTCTTTATATTTTGCATTCATGGCAGTAAGTCACGACCCTAGAAAAGAACACTGAAAAAAAGGATCCTCACTTACAATGATAGAAAATCAGGCCTTATTTGAAATCATCTGATTACTTCTGCTTTTCAATTCTTCTCTGAAATTCCATGCTGCCTTCCTTCTTAAATATATGGAGAGGGGAATACTTGGGACAGAAGAAAAGGAAAAATGTAATCTGTTTTTTGAAATCTAGTTATCAAAAAAACTTTCATTCTCACCTTCCTTCCGGCTAGCAGAAGATGGACAACAAAAGGGATTTGACAAAACACTGCTTCCACTGTTCCTCTTGATCACAAACCCCATGTAGAAATCAAATTCCTTCAAACAACTGCTCAGTGAGGTGTAATATCGCATCAGCTTTCAGTCCTGTGAAAGAAACAGAGCAACTTCCCAAACCCCTGGTATCCCAACAGTAGCTAGGAGCTAGTTTCCAGTCCCTCTAAAAGATTAATCATTTACAGGTGTTTTTTTTAGCACATGGAGTGCAACACTCCACATTATGCTTGTCAGATTATCCTCGCGCACAGCAGTGGATATATGATGACTGCTTCACACCTCAGTGAATTTTCATGCCTGTGTCTCATCCAGCCTTCATAAAATAAAACTGCCCCAAACCAGAGATTACTGCTCAGGCAGGCTTCAGTTTTCCGCTGGGTATAAAGGTCTTCTTTATTGTCAGCAATTAACCTAGGTTGGGTGTGGATTCTCAGAAGAGCTTCTTGCTATAAACATTTATTTCTAGAAGTTTAAAATTTCTGTTCTTTTGCAGAATTCCTAGGCCATACAGAAAGGGTTAAAGACAGACAGATAGACAACTTATTTCTTGCTTCCAAATAAAGAGATTTACAGTGACCATATTATGAATGGTTTTATTGCTGTCTGACATTTTGTGATACACTGTTACAATTCCAGTCTTTAATAGGTAGACTAAAAAAATAAACCATAGATCTAAAAGTACACAGTATTAGTTTAACCCATAATCAATACAGCAACAGATTCAAAGTATGCTACACAGGCACTTTACAAAAAAAGCAAAAAGTGATTTAAATCCATGTTTCAAGGATATTTAATATTAAATTCCAAAGGTTACTTCTATTCTAACAAACTCAACTACTCACAGACCTGCTAGTTTGACTGCTTTAAAACAAAAGCTGAGAGATTCCGTGTATGCCTGTACTTAAACATACTATGTCAAAGCAGTAATGCTGTCTTGTGCTTAATGAGACATTACAAACAATATATTCTTCATTTGAAAAACATGTGCAATACTCAATGCAGAAATTAAGTTCATTTTTAAAGTGTAACACAAGTATAACCAAATACATACACTATATACAGGGTGTTAAAAAGTTAACAGGGCTGCTTGGTCTTTTAAATCTGGTGCGCGGTACAGATAGGACACACACACAAAATGTTGCGGGTACTCCAGTGAACCAAATGCTTGAAGAAATATCCTAGGTGCTCTGAACATTCCATTGTACTTTCAAAATGAAGCAGAAGTTATTTCTGAAGCAGTTTCACCCTAGCCATACAGGACTTCTAACATGGAGAGGTTATTTCTGGAGCAGAATGTAAGAAATGACAACTTGATTTGCCTCTGGACAATCTGAAATTTCTTGCCAGTGTTAACATCTGCATGGCTGTGCATGCTGTATTTTCATTTATACATACATAGCAAGACAACATAAATCCACGCCTTCTAGCAGGAAAAGGGAAACAATCCTAATATATTTTCTTTAGGAAAACTTGATTGATATATACAGTATATATATAAAAAAAAACCCTACTTAATTGTCAGCATAGAAAAATATGGGTTCAGTATCTTTTTATACTTCAAAATTCTAATGATGAAAAATCCAGGTATCCTGAGACAGGTATGTACTGTGCATCTAATTTACCTATGCCAGTGTGTACTGCTGAGTACAATTAGAAAAGCACTACCTGCATTTATCAACAAGTAGAGATAAAATACATAAGACAATGCATTAGCTGGAGAAACTCTCCTCTTTTCATAAAGTTAAGCAAAAATGGTGCAAAATATGCGTAAAATGCTGGCAGACATATCCATGATGTATCAGTAAAGTCAAGAATATGGAACAATATGAATATATGCTACAGTTACTGATTTCACAATTTAAATGAAAATAAATGAAAGATACTTCTCTGAGCATCATGCTTAACCATGAAGTGTATACTCACATTCAGGCAATTGTCTTAAATATATACATATACACACTACATCTGACAATGAATTAATAACCAAAAATCACTGTTTTTTGCTTGTGAATTTCTGTGGGTAAAAACAGATCAATAAAATGGGTTCATTTTTTTCCATTAGGAAATTCTAACAAATGGAATATGATTACTATAAATCCTCATCAACTTAAGTTTAATTATTTTGGCTCTAAACCAGCAGGAGAGCAGTTCTGACCACTACCGACTGTATTAAAATATACAAATAAAAAAGCAATCCAAAAACCTGATGCATTTGCTGAGTCCCAGTGAAAATTATCTATAAAATCACCACAGATTGCAACTTTCAGTGGCCATAAAATTGGTTTGTTGGTTCAGCCGATAGCAGGAATATTTACTTTGAAGTAAATCCCTAAACACAAAAATATTTGACATTGAGAAACTGGAATATATACCTTTTTCATTAATTTACATTTACAACCTACAATAAAAATGAAGTGTTATGAAACACTAATTTGGGGAGTTAGACTGAATCAATACTCATTTCATAGACTAAAGACTGTTTACCATCCCATTATTCAGAGAAGATGGTTACAAAAACAGGCCAAATGTCACAAGTTCTACTTAAAAATCTAAGTTTTCTCCAAGTGTGAACCCTATGGCAATATAGCTGTTGCTTGGCCCTTAACCCTCCCTTCCCAGCTGTAAAATCTCTCCTATAAATCCCCCATAGACTATTACTGAATCATGGTAGTCAATATTTGGTAATGTATGTCCCTAGATCCTTGAATTTATTCCCGGAAGAATTATATTTGTCTTGGATGAAGAAGTAAACTTAAAATACAGAATGTTTTCCCTAAACCAGTAAAACACATTGTCTTAAAAACAAGCTGCATAATCTGTTGCGGTAGAAGCAAAGATTTAACAAGCTATGGGTGTTACAGTTCTTGTAAATCATCGCTCTTGGTCATCTCATCATCTGCAAGTCTTAAACTTTAAGAAAAGATAAACATACTGTGATGAGAATGGATTTTTTTTTTTCACTCTGCAACTGCACCTTGTGTAAGGAACAAACAACGTCCTCTATATATTTACCCAACAAGGTAAACAGCCTTAATAATGAACATACATAAATTAATTTAAGAATGGGCTTCTTAAAGAATCATCCAATATTATTAGAAGCCAGACGTATTAAAAGTGTGCAGTGCATTCTGAAAACAGACAGACAAGAAAAGCACTTTGAAAAGATGCATGATGTTTCAAGCAAACACTGGATTTTGAGGAAAATTCTGAGAAATTAGGCACCTGCTTTCCACAGACAGTCAGTAGGACATATATGCCCAACTTCCTCTGGAAATCTTGTCTTTACATGCAGTCTGTAATCCCAGAAATCCAGGGCTTAAGTTTCTCGGCCCCTTTGATACCAGTCTAAAAAAAATTTTTATTTTACAGTATGAGTCACCAATGAAGCTCATAGTGCTAAACAAGTTTTTGAAAACTGCCCCTTAGGAGGGGCTGAGGGGCAGGGGAAAACTGAAAACTAGATAAAAAAACAAGAGGTCAACATTTCTGATGCACACTTACAAAACAATAGCTAAAAAATTTGGTCCAGTGACTGGCTCACTATTTGTCCCTCACTGTTTATTAAGGTCCACTACCTCATGCTTTCAACAACAAAATGAATTAGTCAATTGCCATATTATACAGGGAGACTATTTTGGTATATTTGCACTCCTACCACTTTCAATGCAATGAAAAGAGTGATAACTAGTAACAGCAGCGTGTGCAAGCAGAAGACATTGTCCTCTAGGTTGCATTATGCTATAGAGGATTAGCAGCTCCATGCAGCTGACTTGCCTCACAGTAAAAGACCAAACCTCACATGGGCGAATCTCACAAGAAGATTGGAGCTCATAGCCAGGCTGACACTAGCAACATCCTTGGTATGAGGATGTTATGGCTCCTCTGTACTCCTGATATCTGACAAGCAGAAACTGAAACGTTTTTGGCACTTCTGCCTGCAGCAGGAATGACCCAAGCCAATACTGCCTCTCTGAACAAAACACATTGTACAAAAGCACAAGATTATGACTAGAACAGCAATAGAAATAGTGACTCATTCTTAGGTACAAGCATTAGGTCTCCCACAAAAAGAGTAAATTTCTGAAGAGTAAGACTTTATGGGTTTGTCTGTGTTTTTTTCCTCTTTGTTAATCAAAAAGATTATAGTCCCAGATCTTGCATGTAAATTTCAAAGCACAAAGGACTAATTGCTACTGAAGTGTTCATTATTGCATGTTGTTGTCACAGTTTAAGGCAAACATTCTATATTTAAGGTTGCACTGACCAGTAATTGATATGGCTACATAAATATATACATATTGAAACTGACATAGATGTACAGACATATATATCTGTGGATATATAAAAATATTTATTTTCTTAGCAATGTTAAAGTCTGCAAAAACATTAAGAACACTGAAAAAGGCAGGAACCCTAATTCCTCCTTTGGAGAAAAGTAAAAAGTCCCTTAGATATCCTGTCTAACAAACACTCTTTACAAGACCACACCTTGTTTTGAATTCTCCTGTATTGCATTTTGGATTAATATATTTGTTGAAGATTTCATAAATAGTTAGACAACATGCAAATATTATGTTGTGAGGTTTGATGGCTGTGGCATAACTATGGGCTGCTGTTGTACAAAAAATAAATTTTATTCAGACAGTTTCTGTCTATGTGTAATAGAATGTGTAGCTACTGCTGCAAGTAAAACTCTTTCAGAGTATAGTTTTTGTTTTAACGTGTTCACATATGAAACCTCATTTGGGGGCATTTTCTCTGAAAATACTTCAACCAAAAGAGCAGACAAATGCAGATACCTTTTCCCTGGGCCCTCTGAATACTCAGTACAGTTTTCAAAATAAATCCATAACAATTACCACTCCAAAGAACTGAAATGCTACACATAACAATTCTGACAAAATACAGGAAATGGTATCACAAAACAGCAAACCCCCAAGCTATGCTTCAGCTTAAAACCCAGACATTTCCAGTTAAACATAACAACACCGCCTCATCCCTGCCTTATTGCTAGTATAGTCTTATACAAGAATAAACACAACTCTGGAAAACTCTGAAGCACAGAGGTGCAATGATATAAAATGTACATTAGAGTTTGAAATTGAGTCTAACTACAGATGAAGACCAGACTGACCATTCTTCATTATAATGACAATTGAAAAAAGGGCAAAACTTCACCTCATGTGCCATATAGATGCTCTTTCTAGAGGAGCATGACAGCAGACTGCTTAAGATATGGCTATATTTACTGATTACAAGCACACGTTGATAGCAGCAGTCTGCCTATAGCCATTAAACACAATTCCAAGATGAGTCTTACAGCTTTACACCTCAGTTACATTATATCTTGAAACAGTAATGTTAACGTTCTGATAAGCTATGATAGAGACAGGAAAAAAGGGTTTATCAGTGCAAAGGGCCCCGTACGAAGTGCATGTTCATTATCAAGCCTAGTTTATCTAGGCTTTTATTTCTTCCACAAGAATGCATTCTGTAGAGTGTACGAAAGAAGTCATTCTCTGAACAAGAAATTTGTTTTCAAGCTTCCGGCTATACCTATTGTGTGGCTGAACAAGACACATCAAATGAATCTGATTCCAGTGTAAAATTCCCAAGAAAGATCCCTGTTCTACTAGTGTAAGGCCGGAGTGCTTTTTGGGAGTCATTTTTCAATACCAATAGAGAATACTTAGGGTATTTTTTTAACCTGAGTAAAGGAGTTTCTTATTTATCAAAGCTGCAGGCACACACTGCTTTAGTGCAGTTAGGTTTTGTCACATAGTCCCAGTATCCTAAAGGCCATTACTGGATTATTTTCTGGAGCAGCTCTCCTCATTCTTCTCCAGCAGGTGGTGGTGGCTGGCATAGTTTGTATAATCTGAAAATGACAAAAACCAAAGCATTTGTTATTATGAGAGCTTGGTCATTATTAAAATGGGTAAATTTAAGGAACACAAATTAATTTAACTCTCCTGCACTATAAAACAAGAGGCAATGTATTTGTTTTAATAATATTGGTATAAAATGATCAAAATCTTATTCAAGAGTGTGAATGTTTACATTGAAAGTATTATCATTAACATATCATATCATACACACCTATAAGCAATCTTATAAAGACATTCCAGTTTAGTCAAGTTTTCATAGTTCTACTCTGAAGATCCCATTGTGGAGAAAGCTAAGTCTCCACTAATCCCTTTTTTTCTCATATAATTTTTTTTTTGGTTTTGCACATAGTCAGATCTCACTCTAACACAATTCCCTATGAAAATGATTCCATTTGAAGAATCCAAGACAGATTTCAGGGCTGTGACACACCAGCATCAAGATTTTAAAGTTTCTCCCTCTATTGCTAAATCACAGAATCACACAATCACAGAACAACCAGGTTGGAAGGGACCCATCGGATCTTCTAGTCCAACCATTCCTATCTAACACTAAACCAAGTCCCTCAAGACCTCATCCACCCGTGCCTTAAACACCTCCAGGGAAGGTGAATCAACCACCTCCCTGGGCAGCCTATTCCAATGCCCAATCACCCTCTGTGTGAAAAACCTCCTCCTAATCTCCAGCCTAAATCTACCCTGGTGGAGCTTGAGGCCATTCAATCTCGTCCTGTCCCCTGTCACTTGGGAGAAGAGACCAGCTCCCTCCTCTCCACAACCTCCTTTCAGGTACTTGTAGAGAGTAATGAGGTCTCCTCTCAGCCTCCTCTTCTCCAGGCTAAACAACCCCAGCTCTCTCAGCCACTCCTCATAGGGTCTGTTCTCCAGCCCCTTCACCAGCCTCGTCGCTCTTCTCTGGACTTGCTCCAGAGCCTCAACATCCTTCTTGTGGTGAGGGGCCCAGTACTGAACACAGTATTCAAGGAGCGGCCTCACCAGTGCTGAATACAGAGGGAGAATAACCTCCCTGGACCTGCTGGTCACACCATTTCTGATACAAGCCAGGATGCCATTGGCCTTCTTGGCCACCTGGGCACACTGCTGGCTCATGTTCAGTCGGCTGTCGACCAACACCCCCAGGTCCCTCTCCTCCTGGCAGTTTTCCAGCCAGGCTTCTCCCAGTCTGTAGTTCTGCATAGGGTTGTTGTGCCCCAAGTGCAGGACCCGGCATTTGGCCGTGTTAAACCTCATGCCGTTGGACACTGCCCAGCAGTCCAGCCTGTTTAGGTCCCTTTGCAGAGCATCCCTACCCTCCAGCAGATCAACACTTGCACACAGCTTTGTGTCATCTGCAAACTTGCTAAGGGTACCCTCAATGTCCTCATCCAGGTCATTGATGAAGACATTGAACAAGACTGGACCTAGCACTGAGCCCTGGGGAACCCCACTTGTCACTGGCCTCCAGCTGGACTTAACACCATTTACCACCACTCTCTGGGCCCGGCCATCCAGCCAGATGAAGTCGAGACCAGTGAGGTTTGGTTCAAATATCTACCTCAAGATGGACTGAAATAGCCATTCCTTCATTTATAAAGGTTTTGGATTTTCTATTAAGCCCTTTTTGACTTTGTTATTAGCATCTGAAACTTTATCCTAAGAATACTGAAAATAAACAGCAATCATTCTGCCCTTGGTCTCTGTTCTGTAAATAAGTCCAGCATACAGTATCTCCCAGCAATTAGAACCGCAATAGACGTGATCTCATTTGGAGATTACATATTTTCCTCAGGGAAAGTGTATCATTGAAGGAAAAGCAAAGAGAAGGGACTGAGAATTTCATGGCAATGACAAAAATCATCAGAAGCCAAAAATGAAGAGACAATGACACAGCATGTGCATTAATACTCAACATATAGAATTTCTGATACTGAAATACTAAATAGCAGGTTTGGTAGGTCTCACTACAGGCAGGGTGGTGAATCAGCCAGTGCCTTAGGGGCTAAGGATATTTAAGATGCTCAAGGTATCTGAGTTTTCCATGTATATTCTGCAAATTTGCCTGCTAAACATCAGAATTAATTTATAGCACTCAATTTTACCTATTCATACGTTTCAAAATCATACTACAAATCAACACAGAAAAACAAAAATCAGTACACATGTGTTGGGTTTCAAAATCATTCAAAATCAATGCCCTGGTATCTTCTTGACAAGATACTCTACTACTGAAAGTATGAGGCAGAGTATGTAAGGCTGCCCTCATGAATAGCAAAAGCCTCTTCAACATCAAGGCATATCTTGTCAGAAAAAGCAATCTATGACTGTGCAAGAACAGGTCAGGGTAGCTGCTGTTCTCAGATTTCAGTTCCTGTAGGAGTTAAAAACCATGGGATGCTGACAATTCGCAATGACCATGGGCTAAAGAACCTTTCCCTGAATTACATGGGAATCTACTGTCATCAGATTGTAAATGTGTAGGGTATTGTGTCTTTATTCCTGTTATCAGCTGAAGGAAAACAACATTTGTGGATCTCGGCCCATGCACAGTTTCAGTTCAGACTTCAGTGGGAAGAGGAAAGGTCAATTAAACTTTTTCGTATTTCAGTGGCCCATTGTGTTAGTGACCCTGTAAAAAATGTGTGTGGGTAGTGCTGACTCTGAAACACTGCTTCCAATGACCCAGTAGTACTCAGTGTAAAGAGGATATTGCAGGTAGAGTCTTGGGTTGCATCAAAATGATTCTATGATTCCGTGTGTTTTGATAGGAACAGTTGGACTCAATCCGGTGGGTCTCTTCCAGGCTGGTTGTTCTATGATTCTATGAAGTATCATTTAGGGATGGTAAGAACTGGGAGCATCAGTTTTGTCAGCCAAATAAGTGCAAACCTGCTTTCAAATCTCCACCATAATGTGATCTGAAGATCATTGGGTTCTTCCCCATTGTCACCTGGCAGATTCAGAAATGTGCTCATTTAAGGTCACACTGTGCAAATGCCAATGTATTTTTTAGGAGCCACATACAAGCCAAGACATGTATATCTCATATTTGTACAGCAGTAAGAGAATAATATGGCTTGATCCTTATGCAGACAATTACACAGATTAAAATAAACAGGGGTTATTTGAGTTATTTGATTCTGCTGGTGTAATAAAGCAGCAATATTCAAAGCTGCCAGAAGACAAATAAAATTACTGTCAGAATCTCATCTAAGTAATTGTTGTGGAGTTAGGTCTTGATATTTTAGCGACATCTAATTTCTGTGAAACAATGCGCAGAAACCCTCAGCCCCAAGTACCAAGATCTGTGTATTCTTCAGTTAAAATGGTAACTATTAAGACTACTTGTCCTCAGAGCAAATGATGTAGGGGAATTTTAAGCAACTGGACAGCAGTTGCTATTCAGATTTACACACATTTTATACACTTATGTACATTCCTTTTTTAGGATCATATTGAGCACAGGCACATCAATGTGCAGTGATTTGTTGCAAATTATAAGAAGTAGCTCAATGCCCTACCAGGGGAAATGGAGACACCTGAGAACAGGGGAGCAAACTGCCTCAGAAAAAATTCCTGTATATCACTGGTACGGACCCAGAAGCCAGTCTTTCTGTGACACTATGGATCACATGTGTGTTCATTCACATGGTTACCTCTATCAGGTGTGACTAATTCACTGTTACCTTACTGAAATTCAAACATCGCAGTGGGTCTGTTATGTATTCCATGTATCTGTTTAGCTTGCTTGTTTCCACTCATCAACAAAAAATATTATGTTTAAATTGGTTAAAAAAGAGTTTAAATTAGATCTGTATTAATAAACCACCTTTAAGATATTAAGAACATTGTTGTCTGTTATTTTCATTTACAAGTACTGTGCTTGCTAAGACATATTTCAAATATCTGCAATCCACCACAGCATTAAAAAGCTGGATAAATAGAAAAAAGTCACATTTTTCATTCTAGTGAATGTTTCACAAAGAGACAAAGGGAGACTATGTCTTCTCTAAAAACAACTAGAACATGATTTTGCCAAGACACTGCAGTACAGTATTTAATTTATTTGAGGTTATGGATTTAGTTATGAGTATTTACCCCAAACCACTAAACATCACAAGTGATGAAGGTTTTTCTCCACTGTTTTCATAATTAACATGAGCTAGGTTTTATTTTCAAAAGAATTGGCACAGTTTGAGGAGCTACATAGCCTGAACTTCTGCAACTAAGTAAGTAAAACTGTACAGCTAAGAACGTAATTGATTTTTGATAGGAATGGTTGGACTCGATGATCCAACGGGTCTCTTCCAACCTGGTGATTCTATGATTCTACGATTTTATGTACATTAAAATCCAAATCTTACCAGTTAGTGCACAATACAATCAATATTTGCTGTTAGATTTTGAGTGTCTAGGATGCAATTTGGCACAAATTAGACAAAGTCATGGTCTAGGACATAAACAATCAATTACCTTGGGACAGACTGTGGTGTTCGATCCCTCACTCCTAAATTCTTGGCTGTGTTTTGGACTCTTGCACCCTGTGAAAGAAAAAACAATTTTGCTTCACTTATTCAAACACAAGTTAGAAAATTTGCTGAGCTTTCTAGATGGACATAACTACTGCTTACAATCTAACAGTTAATACATGTGCTTCATGTCCTGAAACAACTCTCCTTTTAGAATTTTCTAAAGTGGAGAACAAATTAAAGCAGCATTACCTAAATTCAGTACAAAGTAACAGAGGACAAAAATAAGTGATCTCAGAATTTTTACAGTGAGATCTCAGATTGGTGTGAAACATCAAAGATAATTTAGATTCCAAACAGAGATGCAACAGCAGATACACATGATGTAAAAATTAGGTATATATAATCATTGATTCAATTTGTAGAATGAGACTAGACCTTGCATTTAACTGAAATCTGGTACCCAGGTAACTGAGAAGGGTCTTGTTCATTGTTACAGTCTCAAAGAAAAGATGATGGTTACACACAGGTAAGTTCTTAGAGTTTGTCAGTCAACACATGGCACAAATAATAGTATTCTTACATTTCTTGTAGAAAAAAAACCAGCGGTAAAGATAGTGAAAATAACTAATATAAATGTGATTTTACTAGCTTTAGATCTAAGCTTGTCTCCAACTGTTGCAAAAGACACGTAACTACAGACCATGACAAACATGTTTTTCTCCAGAAACTCCTCCATAATTCAATCATTAGTCACTTAATACTTCCTCTGTTCACCAGCAAATACGCATTTAACAGATTTCAGTAATTCTCTTTCCAATCATATCTTGAATCCATGAATAACTTCATATCACTAACCTCCACATCCTGGGGACAATCTTAGCTTGTTGTGTCAAGAACAACTATTTTAATTTGGTTTGGATCTGCCAGTTTCATTTGATGGCTTTAGTTCTGTGTTGGTGGGGACAACAGTCAGTCCCTACCCATGCTTCACATTCTTTAGACCTCTGTCATATTCTTCACTCATAAAGCTGTGCAATCCTACATCAGTTTTTTTTCTGCCTGTGTCATCCATAAACCATTCTCAAGTCTTCTTCACTTTTTCTCATCTTCTCTGCACCTTTTCCATCATGTTATATCATTATGGAAGAGATTAGAACATCAGAGAGTTCAAAATGAAGTGTCACGACAGCATGATTTCTACCTTGTCATCTATCCTTGCCCAAACCTCTAGAACATCTGATTTGCTTTACAAATAGCTACTGAGCATTGAGCTGATCTTTTCTATCATATCCTGAGGTCTTGAACGTTACATGCAATGGCAAGTTCACAGTCAATTATTTTGAATGTGAACTTTGAGTTTGTTTTTTTCCCTTGTGTGCATCACTTATGAGTTATCTTTTTATCTACCATATTATTGCTCAATCTTGAAGTGCTATATAATGCTTTTGTAATTCTTCACACTTACTTCTCATCTTTAGCAAAAACTTGAAAAGCGTTCACAGAAGAACAGGGAGAATGATTAGGTAAGAAAAGACAATTAAAAAAAAGAGACATCAGATGAACTGATGTTCTTCTATCTACACAAGTGACAGCTTATCCCAGAAATTATAATCAAATTCAGGATAGACTTTCTAGCAGGGCCTGTAGCAATAGGACAAGAGGTAATAGTTTTACATTAAGAGAGGGTAGATTCAAAGTAGATATAAGAAATTTTTTATGATAAGGGTGGTGAAATACTCGATCAGGTTGCCCAGAGTGGTTGTAGATGCCTCATCTCTAGCAACATTCAAAATACTAAAAGTCTGCTGCTACACAGGGAGTAAAATCTGGTCTCTACAGTATCCTAGAGAACAAACAGGAGACTTAAATTAAAGGTGGGGGGTGGGGGGAAATTAAAAAGAAAAAAGACTCAAATGAGGCACTAGGTAAAACATCCTAATGAAAGGCTATGAAAGCTCTGCAAAAGACCACTTCGGGAACACTGTGCAGGAGTCTGCACTGTTGGAAGTTTAAGAACAGATACAAGTGTCTGTCATGAGTAGGATAAGCACAGCTGATCTGGTGTTGGTTACGACGTTAGACAAGTTGAGTCCAGACCTTCACCTCCATTAATGACCTTTCCACAGTACTATTTTCTAAAATTTTGTCATAATAAACTCCACCATGGCTGACTGTTGAAACTGGCATACGATTAACATAACCGAGAACCAGAATATAAATACACATGGGAAAACTATCTAAATTAATCACACGTAGATCCTGAACATCAGTGCTGTGACTACCTCTGAGAACAAAATCAGCCTATTTTTACTTGCATCACTCACTAGACAGATCGATTTTAACACCTTGCTCACATAATAAATCAAATATGTTGATTTAAAAAGGAGTCTAGCTTTATACAACCGTGTAATTTATTGTTTAGCAGGAGAACAAATTAGACCTTACTTACAACTACTAGACTGTTATTTCTTTTCAGGAAAAGTCCCCAAGAATTACTAGCAACTTACTACATGGCAACTCTTTGTCTACACTGAGCACCATTATACCAGTTCTATTTCAATATACTGTTAATTTATACTTCTCCAGTATTATTCTTAGAGCTATAGCAATAAAAATATTCACACTGTTTGTCTCATGTAGGCATAAGGGGCAGTTGTGCTACATGGCTCCAGAATGCTTCCCTCTGCGTACCAGTACTGCCAGAGCACTGTTGAAAGATGTGGGCAGCTCTGAAGAGACACTACCATCAATCTGGGTTCTTACATGTAAACTAGTATTCTCATTGCCATGAGAAAAAAATGATAGGTTTCTTTTCAAGCTACACACTAATTTTGGGATAGCAAGAACTAATCAGATACAGAAACCAGATTCTCTTCATGCCCCGCTCAGAGAGCTCTAATCAGTACACTTCTTATGAGAATTACTCAAAATGTAGTGATGTTTTTATACTCAAGAAAAGGCATGGAAAAAATGATTACTCACTTAAACAACACCACAAATTCTCTTCTAACCTTTTCTGCTTATCATTCTTTTAGTTGCCTTTCTTCCTCAGAGCCCTATGACCCCCTGTAGCCCCTTTGCTAGGGCTCTGTCCTCTCCACACTTTGCTGCATCGTGAAGACACACTTCTATCAGGATGCTTGACATAGTATTTTGCAGGTGCAGATGCTTACATGAACAAACATACATGAGTAAATGAAGTTACTAAAAGATAGTTGAGACCTTTAGTATTTTTAAAAAATCAGTTCAGACTGGATTAGCAGATGAAAAGCAGAAACCACTTAACTAAAACCATCTGAGGGACTCAAGTTCATACTAACTCTCTAAGGAGAGCTGGTCTCCTTAATTCTCACAGAGCAGGTGCTTGTGAATACCTAACTACAACTGACAGGGCAATTATTTTGAAAATTACTCCAACAATACAGTTGGGAGTACTGTAAATCTTGTTAAACACGATCACAACCTCATTGAATTTAAAAGAAAAAGCAACTTCCTGAGGTGGTCTGTTAAATCAGGTGCCTCCATTTATACAGTACTGGTGCCTCGAGCTGGAAAAGGTGTCAGCTTCCAGACAATTTCTCCTCATGCAAAGCTGTTGCTGCTAGGCACTAGTTGCTGGCTTCTCCAGAATGACAGATGGAATAGAGGTCCTTCCATTTGCACCTCCTTATGGCTAATGTCTTTATTTCACAAAATATTAAGGCTGTAACTGGCCTAGCAAAGATCTCATTTGTTAGGGGTTTTTTATATTTAGCCAGGTAAAAGAAACTTGTATTGCCCTTAACTAAACACTCTGCATCAAACCCCAAGAAGCCTTCCCTCTCTCTTTAAGTTTTATGACCTACACTATGCTCCCGACAGGTAAGTCCTATGGAAAATTTAAACATTAAATCCGAACAGGTTTCAAGAAAATACCATAGTGTGTTGTTGAAATTATTCCAAAACATTTAGAATTTAATGGGGGGTTATATTTCTACTACAGAACTCCAAGATTGATTTAAAATTACAACAAAAGGTTATTACTCTATTAAATGCCATAATGGTTTCCTGCAAGAGGAATAATGTCTGAAAAAAGCACACTAGCACACTTTTTTTGCAGTGTCTGTAGGTGGTATTGAATATTGGTTTCTTTAACAGCTATTGATCATCTGCTGTTTTACTTCAGGGAACATAGTCTCCCTACATCTCTGTTTCAGCAAGTTCAGTTACAGCTGCTCAAAACCATGCAAGTTACTTTCATTTTGTCTTTAATTTTCATTTAATAAATTGCAGAAGATCTACAAATGAATCAGCATCTTTAAAAAATGGTCTAGAACTGTACATCTAAAACATGCTCTTTGACAGAATGCATCCTGCAAGCACACAGATGCAAAACTCTACATTCACTTTTTTAGATATGTTTTTGCCTGGTATTTCAGGAGTAGACATATCAACCTGTACATTAAAGTTTATTCTTATAGAGCAGTAGCTTTTTTTTCAAGTCAAGTTAAAGCTATAATTCCTGAGCTGACCTTCATGAACTGGTTCAAGAACCTTGAGAGTATTTAGTCACCACAAAAACTTAACTTATGCACCAAACTAAGTGAAGGCCCAATATGAAAAGGAATGAGACTACTCTGATGCATGTTAACTATGTTAACTGATGTTTGAAACTGTCATGTTAGGCAGCAGCACCTACATATAAATTATCAGAATCCATGGTTCGAGAGTAACTACACAATTGCTTTAATAGACTAAAGGTTTGATCTAGCATGTATTTGTCTATATTTTGTCTGTATTTTTATGTATAAGTCAGAAGTGAAGTACAGCTGCTTAGTCATTTTCACAGCTGAACTGTGATTGCTGCATAGAATGTAGTAGCATTAATGAAAACCATAAAATTAGATGCAAACGAAACCTCAGAAATGATTAATCTTTCTTATCAGTCATTAATTGTTCCAATATTTAATTATCTTTTTTTCACTTCAAGATTGAGTGCTTCCTGTATCTTGTTTATGCTTTTGTCATAAGGTTAAAAACTACCACAGGATGGGATATAAATTCCATATGCACTCAGAGATTAAGCCCCCACTCAACCTCCCTTTGATCAATTGAATAGGTTGAGCTCTTTAATCTTTGCTTCATAAGCCTTGTCTAATGACCTCTGAATCATTCATGTTCCTCTTCTGAACTCTTTCCAAGATTCAAAACATCCTTTTAGAAGTATTTATCTGATAACAAGATTTTGTAGGAGAAATTGTGCAAGTACAGTAGAGTGTAATCCCCATTCTACATCGATATTGCCACTTAATTCAGCATTTTTTACCTTACCTTAGCACTAAAAGTTCACGTTGAGGCAGTTATCTACCTACAACAGCCTCCCAGTATGAACAAAGATTGAATAATGGTGTTTTGAAATAAGAACATGGTTCTTAGGAATCTTGCCTGGAACATTAATTAACACAGGATTTATTTCTCCCCTTCACTCCTACATTTTCCTTTCATTCAGTATATGCAAAACTTTTTATTATCAATAATTAATAACCATGAGTTATTTTAATGGAAAATATATATTAAAATAATGAATGTCTTACTCAACAGATTATTCTGATGCAAGATGATGCCACAGCAGTTACTATACAAAAATCATTACATAAAATCATAACCCTGTAAAAATTATGATCCATTCACACATACAGAAAATACAAGCTGGTTAGAAAAACCTGTCCCAGTATTTTAAAAAAGACAACTTTCAGTCAACAATAAAGGAAGAGAATTAAACCAAAACAACAAAATAACCATACTAAGAAAACTCACACAGATATTTGACAACATTAAGATGGAGGTTAAAAAATGCTTGTTCTAGTCAGTCTTGTTTTATGATAATACATCATCTTGCCTGCAGTGAGCATCTTACCTGTTTGCGCATGACATCAGTAGCTTGCATGATATAGCGAGGAGGTAGTCCATGGCTCCGAGCCAGAATAATCGCCTGCTCCAGGGTAACACTCAGAGTGCAGCTGCAATAGAAGACAGAAGTCAGCTATGTGCTAGCAGTCATTTCCTCAAAATAATTGCTTTTAGATCAATTACTTCTTTTTAAAAATTTATCAATAAAAGCATTGCAGAGTAGACCTGTCCCGTCCCATTCCCCCATAAATGCAGATACTAGTCTGAACACTAAAATGTTCCTTAAGTAGAAAGACTTTGAGTGTAACGTGTTCCTGATGACTTACAACCAAATGCATTCACACTGATTTGCTGTTGTTTAAAAAAAACCCAAACAAACATTAAAAAACCCAATCTAACTATGGCTTGGCCAGTGCATGAGACAGTGACAATCCAAGGTAAAAAAGCGTTTGCGATTTTGTATAAATCCCTTTCCAGGTTGTTTCTGTACATGTTCTCTCTCATTTTCCACTGTTAATGCCAACCCCTCAGGATCCTGAGGTCTTGCCTTAATTTAGATTAATTATTCTCATGGTATGCTACTGCAGTTCAGTCCAAAATAAAGAGACATTTACACCTTTCAGGAAAAGGAAATAAGTAGGGCATTCTTTCAAATAACTGTCCTCTCCTACTTTACCAATCTTTTTCAAGTAAACACTTGAGGACAAAAACTGATCATGGTACCACATCCTAATGAAAAGGGTGTAATTGCTTTGTCAGAGCAACCAGGTAAGTTTCAGAGGTAAAGATTTTGCTGTAGGACAACCTGTCATCACGCCAGACAAGAAGTACTAGGGAAAATCATTTCGGACATGCCATCCGATTTCAATTGCGACGAAGAGGACAAGGACTGATAGTTGTTTTCTCATACAAACAAAACCAAAGCTCTATATGACTCAAAAATACAGGCAACAAAACTGAGTAGAAACAGATACTTTTTGGAAAGCACGTGTTTGAGGGCTGCTGTCACCCAAGAGGTGAGAGTGGCTCCATTCTGCACCAGTAAGCTGCTTGATAATTTTTTCTGTTTACAACCAAAGCGCTGCATAATCAAATCTCCTCAACCAGAAAGAGGAGGTGCACAGAAATGATCCTTAATAGAACCTGACAAACGCTGCATATTTCAAGTTCATATAATAAAACTAAGACATATGGTTAAAATATAGTTTTGCGTATACTTTAGGCAAAATTCTGACCAACTGATTCTGCATAGTTTATATTATGCACACAGAACAGACAATATGTTTCAATCAAACACTCATCTTGCTGAGCAGAAGATCTGTAGGAGGAAAAATGTGTCTGCACTTATTTTCTTACTGAAAAAAAACCCTGACATGCTTTAAATACCGCTTAAGCAAATTTATGGACTGTAAAAAGTTTGACAGTAGTGAACACAGAAGATATTAAATTTGATCTGTAGCTTTATTAATGGCCTTTCATTAAAAATTTATAAGCCAAGTGATTTTCCTTGGTAATGAAATAATTTTCATTCCCCAGTTTCTTGTATACATCAACCTCAAAGTTATCTTGAAGGAAAAAAATCTACTGATCTTTTGCGTTAGAGGTTTGATTAAGGTGCATAATATTAGACAGAAATTCTAAACACTGTGTTTTATCTTGTAATTGGAAGGTGAGATATTGCACAAATAAAGTACATGCTCATATTTGCCCACCTAAATCTAAACATCTAAACTTCAAGACCAAACTGCAAAGGAAGCTTTGTTCCACTGACAACAGGAAACAGCAAAAGTATCTGAAATCTAATTTGGCAGGTGTAATCTAAGCCAGAGAAAAAGGGTAAAAAGGCTCTCTGTAGCTGTAATAGAGGTTAATGGGCTCAAAGTACAGCTTTCAACCAACGAGTTACTGAGCCAACTTTCCCATAAATCCTGTCTTCCCGGAACACAAAAGACTGAAAGGACAGGAAAATCATATTCTGCATGTGTGAATCAAATCTAACAAAAGAATATCCTAAATGAAATCCAGGTTGAAGAATTAGGTGCTAGAACTATTCTTGTGATTGGAAAGGTCTGCCCATCTACTCCCTATCTGAGCCCGATGAAATAGCTGGTGATCATGGACATTATTAGCCACCTAAATTTTGACAATGCCAACAGTGATTCAGAAATAAGGTTGCCAAGTGCATAGAAAAAGACATATTCAGAGTGGGAAAAGTAGAGAGAATAAGTGAAATAGCACAGAGATGATTCCTTTAATAGGCTACTATGGACAAAGACAACATCTACAGTACAATCCTGAAATGTATAGGCTAAAATTGAGGATATCACCTCAAGGCAAGAGAGAATAGTAATTCTAAGGCTAACATTTTTAATGTATCGTAGGAAATCAGTAGCAAAAATACTCAAGATGACAGTAGTGATGCTATTCATTATTATCATACCTCTTTAATAAAAATATTTGACATATGAGGTGAAGTTCCAGTGTTTCTTTAAAAAACAATACTAACCTATTAGCATATGTTAAAAAAATGTTAAAATAGCATCGGTGGCATCATTGCATTTCAATTTACTATTTATTTCATTAGACGTGCAATTTAATACCATGAGATTTTGTGTTTCACTTAAGGCATGTAAAAGGTCTTGCAAATGGCAGAATTAAATGGAAATTATTTTTCATGGCTTTTGTCATGCAATTATGAAATGAGATTACTACTTTCTAAATCCAAAACCCCAACAACAATCAAATTGTTTCATTTTAGTTACCAAATCAATGAGACGTCATCCTCTAATAAAGCTGATCACGTAAACCTTCCATGCTGAACTGACTCCCTATTAAACATGTATTTACATGCTCGTGCCTTCTCCCAGCTCTTCAAATATAGCTTTTTAATTACTACATACCCATTTCTACAAAGCAAACTGCCCTGGAAACCAGTTGTGAAAGAAATGAATACACACACAAAACATCAGACAGTAACACGGAAAAATTGTAATTGGAAGATCCTCAGCAACAGGGCTGCCAAGTACAGACAGATCAAGCAAATACAAGTTTAAACCAATACAGTTTATACAATTTTATGAAATATGAAACCTGGGAATTCCTCACATGGTGACTGTTCTGGTGGTCTGAGCAAGGATCAATATCCAAGATTCTCAGCAACTATATGCAATATGTAATAATCTACCTTTCTCCTCCATTTTGGAGGTGATAAGCAGATGGTATTGAAGTTTACAAAGCAATCTGGAAGCAGTTCTGACCACTGAAAGTATCTGTTCATTTGGATGTAATCAGCCTGGACACGCCAAACTGGGGAAAAACTTCTTCAGTGCTTTCATAACATTCTGTTAAGGGAAGTATAAATCCCATATCTATATATTTTACAGTGTAAACAAATCAAAATCTGTTTTCACTCCCCCTGTTTTCCTCTCATCTCTTCTTTTATGCCAGAAAAACAAAAGACCCAAATTCATCATCTCAGAATTTGTGTCAGTTAGAAACACAAATTCCTTGTGTTGACAGATTACAGCAGCAAAGCAGCACAGACACTTGGCTTTTCCAGCACAACTGGGCTAAGAATTCCTCATTTCACCCATTTGGTTTCCAAGAAACAGAAGGAGCTGCAGCTGCTCCCAGCCCCTGCCTGCTATCCCCACTCTCCCATCAGTCATGACATTATTGATACGAAGATTAAATACAAACTTTCAAACATCTTCTGGATCAGACCATCCTGAACAAAAGGGGTTAAATCATTTTCCATCACCAACAGTCCATTCAAAATAACAGGATGTTATTTTTACTGAAAGGCAGCAAATGGGCTGGATAGATATACATTTACACTGAAACATGAAGTTGTAAAAGAGGAAAACAGATTTAAATTTACTAATAAATGGATTATTCCAGGACAGCCTGTTTTATGTCACCTGGAAAAAAAATAGTTTGAATTCAGGTATGCTACCTACAGAGCTGTGACTCAGCAAACTGTGTATCTGTTACCCAAGTAAAAACGAAGTAAATCATTCAATTAACTCTCAGGCTTCAAGCTATCCTACATCCAAGGATGCATCAAAATATCCCTCAGAAAAATGCTCTGAATAGAAAAGATAAGGTGAAACAGATTGGTTTAGTAGTTACCATAGTCAGAGATGTTGAAATGCATTATGTTCTTGCTATGTGAATAGGAAACAAAATATGATAGGATGTATGTATGCTTAGTCTAATTAAAATCTAAAGCTTCTACTCAATATGTATTTAATGGCATTTTTATTATTTTAATTACTTCTCTTTCCATATGTTGTAAGGAACAAAACCAGCACTTCTTTTCATCATTCATCTGTCAGTATTAAAAAAAATGCAAAGAACTTCTTTTCAGGAACATCCTTCTTGTAGGATCTTTAATCAGCTGGAAATGTTATAAGGAGGCACACCCACCACTAAATATTCTTTGCTTGACGAAAGAACAGCATTTTAAGAAGACTCAAATTATCCCATGCTTTTTGCTTGCTCATTCTTAGCCATATTTGCAAAAGCAACCAAAAAAAAAATCTAAAGGAAAAAACCAACAAAAACAACAACCTGAAAACTGATAAGAAAGTCTTTCACATCAAAGGCCTTTTCCCATATAAACAGGCAAGTAAATCTGCTGGAAAATTGCGATTTACTTCCTGTCCTATAATAGTTCAGGTTATTCTGTTAACATCCTTCCAACTCAGAATTTAAAGACAATATAGATAAAATTTTAATGTTAGATGGCTCAAGAGGATCAATTCTGGTTTTGTTGTAATGTAAGAGTTTTTGTAAGGAAGAATCAGATTCTTCCAAAGATCTGGACTGCAGGTAAGGTAATGCTGCAAAAAACTGAAGTGTGAGGATGATACTACAGAGCAAAGTGATCTACTTGTGTGTCAGCCTTGCCACTAATGTCTATCCTGGTCCATTATGTTAAAAGGAATCCAAAATATGAAAAAAAACCCTAAAAAAAAAATTGAAATCCATAGTAGTAACAAGTTAGATCCATCTTAGATGTTTCAATGCACTTTAAACACTTCTTTGCATTTTCAGATTGCATATTTAAGCAAAATAGTGTCTCAAAATTTAAAACAAGCAAGAGAACTCTTAAGACTATAGTCTTTCACATACGTATTAGAGATGAACAATGCAAAAAAGTACCAGACTACCTATGAAAGGCAAATATAGATTTAAAAAAAGATCATAACCGTAGAAATTACCTATTTGTGCTAAATGTCTTGTTTATTTTGTCTGAAGACAAATTATCACATAATTAAGAGTTACATAACTGCTTTCAAGTAGTAACCAGCATGGACTGAAATAAAATCATAGAATCATAGACTGGTTTGAGTTGGAAGGATCACCCGGTTCCAATATCCCTGCCATGGACAGGGACACCTCCCACCAGACCAGGCTGTTCAAAGCTTCATCCAACCTGGCCTTGATCCAACCCTCCCAAGATGGGCATCCACAACTTCTCTGAGCAACCTCTTCCAGTGCCTCCCCACCCTCACATCAAAACATTTCTTCCTAATATCTAATCTAAATCTCCTCTCTTTCAGCTTAAAGCAGTTATCCCTCATCCTATCACTGCACTTCCTGATAAAGAGCTCCTCCCCATCTTTCCTGTAGCCCCCTTTTAAGTTCTGTAAGGCTGCTCTAAGGTCTCCCCAGAGACTTCTCTTCTCCAGGCTGAACATGTCCAACTCTCTCAGCCTGTCCTCGTATGGGAGGTGCTCCAGCCCTCTGATCATCTTCATGGTCTTCCTCTGGACTTCATCTAACAGATCCACATCCTTCCTGTGCTGAGGTCTCCAGAACCGAACAAGAGCATTGGGAGAGAATCAGCATCCTTACCCTGCCAGCCACACGTCTTTTGATGCAGCCCAGGATATGGTTGGCTTTCTGGACTGCAGGCACACACTGATGGCTCATGTTGAGTTTCTCATCCACCAACACCACAAGTCCTTCACTTCATGCCTGTTTTCAATCCATTCTCCTCCCAGCCTGTAACTGTGCTTGAGTTTGTCCCAACTAGTTTAAATTGTTTTATGAAAGCAAGGTAGGGTATTTCTAAAATACACTAATTTTAGACAGACAACAAAACTGTCAGCTAAAAAAAAAAAAGAAAGGAATCTTGATGAAATGGAAAGGTAGCAGGACAAAAAGCACAGTTTAGACTTGTTTGGACCAGAAAGCTGGAGTGAAGCAAGGGTTAGTTCCTCAGCTTGTGCTTACCTATCCCCCTGAAAGTAGAGCCATCGACCCCAGAAAGCCTTCTTACTGTGGAGCTAATAGCCTAAATACAGCTGCAAATCTTCAAGGAGGTATTTTTTTGTAACACTGAGCTCAGAACTAAATTCCTACAGAAAAATTTCTCAAATAATCTGAAAGGAAGCACTCTTATGATAGAATGTCTTAAATATAAAATCAGAGTTCATATTTTTCACCTTGTTTTATTCAATTCACAGAAAGGCAGCTGGCCATGATGGATAGCTTATGGTGTTACTCTGCTTTGCTATGTGGAAGATGGAGCAGGTTTAGCTGGATTGCAGGAGCTGTGCCAGTTACAAGAGACAGCATAATCAACCCTTGGCAAAACCTGCCTCATCATTCAGCCGAGTGCCTTCCAGGCAGAACCCCACAGCTTGAAGGATGGTATCACTAAAGAGAGACTTTTTGGAGAGGAAATTAAAATTCAGAAAATAAAATGAGGTAGTGTTTTTTCTGGGATTCATCAAGATTACAAAGGACTTCTTTTCTCTCAATCCTCCAGGAAATGCAAAATTTTAAATAAACTTGGGATTTGTTTCATTTGGATGCTTTAAATTATTCCTTTGAGCCTGTAAGGCCGATGGTCCTTGAATAGACTTCTGCAGCTGCTGCACCTAATTTCATTTTGGCATGGAAAGATGCTACGGCATGTCTGTGCAGAGCAGTCTCGCTCTTCTCCCTCAAGCAGGAGCAAACATCATGATTCAATAAAATTTAAAAGTGCCTTTCATCACCTACATTTGTACAGAGTGATTACAACTTCAAAAAAATGAATACAAGTAAAGAAAGCAGAGCATTGTTTACAGAGGGACAGCTGAATGGCAGGCAGAAATATAATTATGGATGATAAAACAGGGAAAACAGAAATGCAGACTATTGATTTCTTGGACTAATTTAGAGCTCTGTTCCTGATGTTGATCAACAAGGTATGTTTGCTAACAATAATACAAGGGGAGTTTGTAGAATTCACTCGTCACATAGGACAGTGAAGGTTAAAGGGACTTAGTTTTCACTATCCTTGTTTTTCTGGTGATCAAAATATATTTGAAAAGAAATGCTGTTTGAAATAGATACAGGATTTCAGGCTCTGATGTAAATTGGTAAACGTATTGTCATAATAAAAATTAAAGCAAAGCAATCACTAGCAATTCAAAATCCCCAGCATTATCTTGGATGTAGGGATGAAAATATGAACTCTGTCAAGCTGCTTTAGCCTACTGCAGTGTAAAAAGCAATTTAATATGGATCACAGAAAATTCAGAAACCAAGACACTGCTGATCCAGAGATCAGCAATCACTGTCAAAACAGACAAAGCTGCTGTTTCATAGTTCTTGGTTTCTTCTGCATTGGACTGCTACTCAGCACCTCCTTCTCAAACTATTTGAAATTTACTTCTGAAGGAGGGGTGGCAGAACACACACACTACCCCAGTAAATCCTTGACATCTATGTTGCAAAATCATACAAAGGGCTCTCCAGTCAGTTCAGTAAAAGATAGATAAATTGAGTGAGTGAATATTCATACAGATTTTGTTTGAGGGCGATTACATATATCTAAATTCTGACAGTTTAATAGTTTGCTCAGTTCCCATGAACATAAGAAAGATGCTGACCAGTCAAGCACCCTGAACTCTTCCACAGCCTCTCAGAAATTCTCTCCCATGAGAGATCAGTTGGAGAAACTAGGCTAAAATGAGTATTTTTAAAAGAAGGCATACAGGAACCTTTCTCTGGTTTGATTATTCTTCATTTTTAAGCTGGCAGGACTGATAAGAGAAGACCATTCACATCTTTCCCCTCCTGCTTGCTTAGTAACATCTGTAGATTATACCAGTTTTGAACTTATTTAATAATTGCAGCACAGTCATAAAAAGTAGTTGTGAGTCCTTGGTCTGGGGCTACAAAAGGGGGATTTCTGTGACTGACCATACTCAAGCAATTCACAGCATTAGTTTCTAAGAATACAGAAGGCCAAACACATTGCTGAATACAATCAAAGATAAATTTCCTTTCTTACTGAAAATCTGTAGCTTGAACTCTGAAGAACTAACTTGCAACTTGAAAAGCATTATTTTGCAAGATTATCTAGCCTGATTAAATAATATTGCAACAAACAGAAGAATTAAGTCTCCAAGATTGCAGACACAAAGCAAAATTATCTATGTCACATCCAGCATCCTAGTGTTTCTTCCTCTGTCCTCTTTACAGAATTTTATGGTGCTACAAAATATCTTCACTGTGCAGACCAGCAAGGGGAATAGATCCTCAAAGACACAGATGAATTTAGCAGTAGAAATGTTGGGAACAAAATTCACCCAACAAACCTAATAGCTAGAGACAAACCAGCATTTCTATCTGAGCAAAGGCAATTTCAGAGTGCCAAAAAGCAGAGCCTACTTAGTGTTGGACTCCAGAGATGTGGCACAGGGAGGCCAGAAAGAGAAAACAGCATATGAAGTGACATCATGATAACATAAAATTCTAAGGAAAAGCTTTTTTGGTCGTCTAACTTGCATGCATAATAATAACTTCAGGAAACTGTTGTTAAAAAAACTACCTCAACTTTTACCACTTAAAAAAATGATAGCACAAGAATCCCTTCTAGTCTCTAAGTACATTAGCTTTCTTCTGAACTTCTGGAAGTTCAGGGCACTCTTTGGGTACCTATAACATCCTCAAGTAATGTGTTCCTTTTTCCTAGAGAGCCTACCTGAAAGTGTCTCTAATAATGCCAAGAGTTGACGTTTCCTTCTCTGAACAGATGAAAGCAACAAAGGCATTATTAATGCATGAGTGAAGTAAGGGTATATTGTACAAAAGCTCAAATGGACTTTCTGTAAAGCAGCACTAGTCATGCTTTTACAGAAGTGTTCTGCACCTCTACTGCATGTAAATAGGCGATCATGAAGCCTTTAACATCTAGATGGAAATCCACACATATTTCAACCCTTTTCTCATTGCTAATCATCACGGAATCACAGAATGGTAGGGGTTGAAAGGAACCTCTGGAGATCATCCAGTCCAACCCCACTGTGAAAGAAGGTTCACCTACAGCAGGTTGCACAGGAATGTGCCCATGCAGGTTCTGAATCTCCACAGGAGGCTCCACGACCATCCTGAGCAGCCTATTCCAGTACTCTGTCACCCTCCAAGCAAAGAATTTTTTCCTCATGTTCAGGTGGAACTTCCTCCATTCCATTTTGTATCCACTGCTCCTTTTCCTGTCACAGGGCACATCAGAGAAGATTCTCACCCCATCCTCCTGTCCCCTGCCCCATAGATATTTACAAGCATTGATAAGGTCCCCTTCTCTGACTTTTCTTTTCCAGGCTAAACAGACCAAGCTCATTCAGCCTCTTCGTATGATATAGTCTTGAAATCCAATATGTTGGTTTTCTAGTATTTTGTGTTGTCTTAAATATACTTAAATAAACACTTAATAGTTTATATCTTTGAATTAGCTGTAGTTTTGAGCAGAAATTTGATGAATAATTTATTTTCATCTAAAAACAGACCATGTCTAGATTCAAGCATATTGCCTTTTATTCAGTCACCAAACCATTCTGAATAATTTGTGACCCAAACTCTGTTAAAAGAAATGGCAAGCACTGTTTTTATACAAATTAATTCCATTAGCTATATACAGAGCTCTTCTCATTTTTCATGCCCAATAATCTGCATTGCAGCTCTGCTGGTTTTTTTTTTAACTTCTCCTCAAAGCTCTTTTAAAGAAAGGACATTACTTAAAATAAGGGGGAAACAATGCTCATTCTAACACTATGTATTGGTAATCGAGTCTGCTAAAATGAGGATTTTCATAGATGAGAAACAAAGGAGCATATTTTTAACATACTGGTACCTGTAGCCTACAGTTTGGAATTGTTATAAAGAGAGCAGATGTTTAGCATCACATTCTTTGTTATGTTTTGGGGTTTTGTTTGTTGGGTGCCCCCACCCAAATGTAGTCTTTGCTTTCTTGGTGAAACGTACAAAAACATGGCAATCTGCCCAGCAGGAACATAAATATATTGCTTTCATTGATGAATATCATTAAGTACTAGAGAGCTCTGCAATGATGGTATTGTCATATATACATGTGTCTATTAAAATCTCTTAGCACTGATGACAAAGATCAGTTGATTGTATTAATGACAACAATTGTTTTACAGGCTGAACTTCTACTTATCATGAGGTATACCTGTAAAAATGCATGTCTTGTGTTTTGTTTCTCTCCTTGAAATAAGCTTTGCTACAGTTTGCCCTAGCTTATAAAGCAAATACAAATTCCAGCATTTCTTGCTTGTATTAGGACTTTAACATAGTATCTCTCATTCACCTAGGAAACTTTCATTTTTATGCTTTAGCAATTAAGATTTCTGTCTTTTTCTGATGTGAATGAGGAACAACCCACTACAACTGCACAAAAACCCCCTGCACTGCTCATTTCTGCCAATCATTGCAAATACAGTCCTAGAATTTCACCACAAATATTTCACATGCGCTACATACTTCATCTAAGATGTCAGATATTTAGTGCAAAACATCTCTATGAATAAAAACCACTAGTCTTCAAACTGCAATGACTGAATGATTGACTGAAACAAAAGGAGGAAAAGAAATTGTCATACCGGTGAACTCCACTGTTGCACATAATGATGTGACAAGCTCCAAGCCTGCTGCAGAGTTCAGAAGATACTGAAAGCAGCCCAACTCCAGAAGCACTGCACGCAGTATATGCACAGGCAGCGGTGCGCTTGGACCGGATAAATGATCCTATCAGTCGGTAAAGTTCATCTACACAATTGAGAGGCCTCATGAGCTGCAAGCAAGGAAGAGAGAGAGATTTAAATATTTAGTATTAAGAGCATATGAAATGTTCTTTTGGAGCAGGTCAAGACAGATGCAGATGGAACAGAAGGACTGGCTGATAAAGCTAAAGCCAAATTCCCTAAAATAAATACAGAGTGCACAGTCTTCTGTTACTTGACATATGACAACTTTTTCAAACCTTTAAATTCTTACTGCCACTGTTTCATTCCCAGTACTACATACAGAATTGTTTCACTTCAATTGATAGAGTAGACCCAATACCATTTCCATTAATTGTACTGGCAAAGAAGGGAAGTCATGAAGAGGCAACCTACAACCTTACACATATACAGAAGGGATGCCAAGAATGATTAATTGACTCGCTGATAAAATCAGCTTATAATTAAGACAATACTGTCCTTAATTTATGTGAATGTCTCGTTCCTAACCCTGACGTAACTTCATGGAAAAAAAAAAAATAACAAATGACAAAAACATACTACAAACCAATAACAGTTAACTTTCTCGTAGGACATACTAATGTAGAGCTATGGAGAACAGAGTAAAAGGATCAGCCACAAACTAATTATGCACTCACTATTAGCTTGCTCCAAATGCAAAAATACACACATTGGCCTAACTGAGTATCCCTTCATCAGATCTGGATTATGAGACACTTACCTTGCCCTTGAACTTTTCACTGGCATAGATAGGGAACAGATTTAGGGGTAACAAGAACTCCACATATAGCCAGATGTCTCCAGATGTACCTTTGCCCAGAAACTTACGCTGCTGACTCACCAAGCAAAGAGGCACAGGCACATATACTCATCCCCGCTATGCAGTCCAGTATGGATCCAAGAAACAGCAACTGTCAGTCTGTTAAAACTCATGCTGGATGATACTGTGATAAAAATTTAGTCTGTCACAGGGTTCAGCTGATGATCACTATTTATCAAACCAGAATAGCTCAATCACTTTTGAAGTCAGTGTAGGCAAGGCCCAAGGAACTTCTTTTTAACCTTACTGGGCTGCAACGTGGGCATGGACTCTCGAACAATAGGAGAGAGCATTAAATGGATTTCCACAGCCCCTGGGATCTCTCAGTCACATAAGTTTAAAGACAGATGAAGGCATTTGAAGGAGGATGAGAAGAATGCCTTCTAAACAGGATGCAGAAGGAGTATTTAATTTCGAACAGCACTTCCAGTTTTCAGAATGAAAACTTTTTGCCTGCCCTTACTCTTCCCCAATCCTATCCTTCCACTTCATGCATGCTCCTGGAGCAATTGCATTGCTCTGAAAGCACGGTGGAAAAGGCAGGCTATGGTTCCTCTTCTCAAATACACTGATGTTCTCTAGCCATACCTTTTGATACAGAATCACATGGCATTGCATCACACCTAAAACACAGGTGAGACAAAATGCTACAAGAGAGCTCCCTTTTCCTGCCTCCAGTTTCAAATAATTCAGTTTTTCAATGGAATTAAGACAGTCTCAGCAAAGGATTAAAATAACCCAGTGTGTAACATGCGAAGTTTGATTAGGCACATAATATTTTATTTACCTTATCTATATAAGCCACTTTAGATGTTGAATTTGGAGGCAAGTTCGACTTGTCCAGGTAGAATGCCCTGAAAGAACACACAGAATAAGGCGAAAATTGTTAATTGTTTAAGCAACTTAACAAAATGTACGTAGGTGAGTATTCTTAGACACCATCCTAAGGTTGGATTTTTTTTTTTTTTAATTTCACGGAAACAAAGGATCAAGCAATAATACATGTGTAAACAGGCAGTATCACTCTTTCTTTTAAAGTAATAAGTAACAAGTTTCTTTTTCTGGATTCCTTCTGCCACATGAAAATACACTATAAACTTCAATCTCTGGTTAGTAGAAAAACTGGATCTGAAAGCAATTTTCACAAAGGTTTGTGGCAACGGTCAAGTTTTTAATAGTGGCTGGGACAATTGGCATGTAAACAGAGCCTGAGCCTATGCACTACAAGCTTTTTTTATATTAGCTCTATATAACTGCAATAATATCAGAACAGAATCTCAAACACAAAAGAAGTGGAATAATCCAGAAAAACTGAGTTGATTAAAAAATCCAGCCACCTTTAAGTCTAGCAGATTTTGCTTCCCATACCTCTGCAGTTTTGAAAAGCATCTTCTCCCATATTTAAGGTTTGAATTAATCCCCTTAGAATATACAGCAAAGCTAATCTAGTTCTGTTTTTCCATTAAGGTTGTTGTGTGATCCAGAATGTACTCTGTGTCAAAGGAAGCTGGAAACTGTTGGAAGGAAAAGAGGTTTGCAGAGAAAATTACTCATAAATCACTCTGAGTGGTCACAGAGCATAAAAGGTACCTCAGCAGGCACAGATCAACCTTTTTCTTTGTTAGCAAAGCTAAGAAAACAAAGCATCACCCAGCCATCCACTGAACATTATGAGACTGAAAGCCTATATCGTTTTATCCTGCCATGCCACAGGAAAATTCGCTTCATTTAGAGTCTGTTCAGCACTCCCATTCTCTTTAGACTGTTACTTCAGCAAATTCAGCTGCACTAAGTGAAACGAGAACCCAAATATAGAACAGTACACATATTAATGGAGTACATGGAAAATGATCAACTCAGGATACAAAATGAAGCAACATGGACACTAGAATGGGATATACGATTATAGGAATTAGTCCATTAATTCAGTCAATTATTCATTAACCTAAAGAACAAACAAAAATCAACTATACACAACATTAATTTTAAATATCAAAATATCCTGTTACAAGTGAAACTATCCCCCCATGAGATAACACTCCCAGATGTTTCTCAAGTGTTTTATTTTTATTGCTTTTCACAGAAACTGTCTTCAGTATTTTACAGAACATGACAAACTGTGGACAGCATATAAATTTCCAAAGCACTTCACTTAATTACTAAATGCTTGTTAAGGTCCTTAATCATATTTTATGGGAAAAGTTAATGGCAATATTGGCATGGTGCCCAATTTGGACAATATTTTCGAATCCATTTGAAATGAACAAGAATGAAATCATAGTTCTTCATCTGCAAATGTAATGCTGGTTTTGCTTCTAAAAGCCTTACAAGTGCTCGAAGCTGTAGCAGAAAAGGGTTTCTTTAAAAAAGGTAGAAAATGCCCAAGGAATTAAAACTACAGGGGATTCCCGCTGTGTTCCACTTTTGTAAGATATCCCCTATGTAACAATGTCAAATAACAGGAAAACTTGCACTACATTGAGGTTACAAACACCTCAGAGTTCAAAAAGAAAAATCTATCACAAGATGAATGCTTTCTCAAGATGCTTTCCCAGAACATGAGTACAAAGGAGATGCAGAAGTACTGATGTTTTCCTAGTGAAGCATTTTACAGGCTACTCTCCAAAACTGACCTGATCATGTAAAATCCTGAAAAGTTGAAATATTGAAAACTGAACCTTGAAGAGGCTCCAAATCTGCAGAGACATGCATTCCTGAGTAACTTTGTACATGCAAATAATTCAAGCAAGGCAAAACAGCTTATTGTTCCAGGAAGCCCACAGGATTATCCTATTTGATGATCATCTTCTCCTTGAAATATAACGACAGTAAAGATGTGCCTTGATGTATTTTAATTCTACTTGATTTTCAGTCCTTTGGTCACAGGATACTCAAGATCATGTAGATAAACACGGGTAATGTGGCAAAGAATACAGCTGATACTTATGATCCTTTATGGATCTTAAGAGTGGCTGAAGCAATTAGGGCTGTTCAGTCTGGAGAAGAGTAGCCTGAGGGGGGACCTCATCCTTCTACAACTGCCTGAAAGGAGGTATTTAAAAGACAGGTAGATGTGGTGCTCAGGAACATGCTTTAGCGTTGGACTTGCTTGTGCTAGTTTGGACTTAACGATCTTTAAGGTATTTTCCAACCTAAATGATTCTACGGTTTTATCACTCCTGGCTTACTCCACGCACAAATTGATAAACCAGCTTTTGCCACTCTCTTCTGCAAGCATAAGCAAACAGAACTGTGGGAAACACTGCAGTCTATGGGGAGGTGCACATAACCATAATGTGAGACCAGCAAAATCCAGAGAGAAGTGAGAACAACTAGGTTCAGTTATGCACAGAAATATCTACAAGTAAGGAGGGTTGTTCAGAAAATGTCAAGAAACGAAACTTAAAGGCTTTCTTGGCAAGTATCTGCTTTAGTGGAATAGACTAGGAGCATAGCTGGGACACAGACTTTGAGCCCTGGAAAACTGAACTCCTAAGAAACTGGACTTTTAAACAGAAGGGACGATTCTTCATAGTGCATGTCATTTTCTTGCAAGCCTGGCTAAACTACTGGTCTCCTACAGATTTAAGCTCTCTCCAGTCAGTGAAGAGGGCATGTTGATGATTTTGTGTTACAATGAATACAAGGATTTGAGGTCCAAACTAAGGAGGGTGCTTGCAAAGGACAACATTACTATTCCAGCAGTCACATCACAGCCCTACCCTCAAACACTTTATAAACATACGTGCAGGTGATAACAGAAACACGAGCACGGAACTGTTAGGAGAGAAATTCATGGAAAACAAAAAAGTAGAAAAAAACCTCCACTATTTTCTCTATGTAACACTGCCCATTTTTTATATGCTATATTTTAACTCCTATTTTTCCAGGAATCTAGTCTCCAACATCTCTACCTACTTTCAAGATCGCTTGAAACCATCCTACTTATTAAGTAAAAGGCAAGCTCTTGGGTCACAGACCAGTTCTGCTGTTTTATTTCTCCTATCATTATCCAAACACCCAAATCCACACTGAACCCATTAGTACTAACTAATTGCTTCCATATTTCCCTTTCAGACAGTAGATGTCTCCTTTTTGGCTCCTGAGGTTCCAGACATGGATTACACTGTTAGACAACACGCCAAATAGTCATTGGGTGGCCAGGGTTTCTACTACAGCTATGAGTTCCTTAAGTTGCAGGCTGGATTCCTATCAGTGACCAGGACTGAAAGAAAAGGCTCCACCTCTGATCACTGCAGACATGTTCTCTGCATTTGCAGAGGATAAAGCAAGCAGCATGCACCAACTGTCAATCTCCGTGACAAATACTCAGTATCTGGGCCATTCAGAGTGGTTTTTTTAATATAATAAATGCATAATTTTCAGTTTCAGAAGACTACTATTATAATAAATACTAATCATACTATGTCAAAAGAAACAATGAATTTACACTCCCAGAAAAAGCATAGCACTGGAAGAGGGGAAAAAAACCCCAAACCAACAAAAACAAAGCTAAATTTAAGCCATCTGGCAGTATCTTTTAGTCAGGCTAGACAAATTTAATTTACTTTGTCCACGATCTCTCTATTCTTTCTCTGGTCTTGCTTCACTTAGATGCAATGAATCTTAATTTCTGTTCTACCTAAAATGCTTCTCATTAAGTTCATCAGGAGACAAATTTAGCTATTACTTCCTTGTTATGTCCTTCAGAGTGAATGCTTAATTTTCAATCTCCCTTTCACAAAGATTTTGCATTTAAAGAGAGTTCAGCCATGAGTATCTAGATCATTTGGAACTGCATCTTAAAAATCTAAACAACATCAAATTTCCAGTTTTTATAGTCATATGAACTGTATAATAAATTTGTATATGTAGTAATGCAGTCCAGTTTTACTGTTATTTTTTTTAAACACAAAGCAACGTATTAAATGCCTGGTATTGAAACCAGGAAAAAATTTTTACCTATTTTATAAATATCCCATGGCATTGAAAAGAAAACTCTCTGAAACCTATAACTAAGGTTAAAGGCTACTCTTTCCTGAATTTGATGGCAGTGACAAAAACTGCTAATGTTGCTCATTAACATGTTACTCACTGAAGTGGATAGATAGGGAAAGAAGAATAAGACTAAAATCACAGGACAACAGTGACACAAGGACAAACAGCATAAGCTTCTTAACCCCATGAGCAAATTGGTCTGGAATAACTTTCCTCTGGAAACAGTGAGGAAAGGAATCTGGCAGTTTCAAGGTGGACTTCTGCATTTATTACAGGAATTGATATATGATCTGGTCTTGATAATAAGTGATAACACAGGTGTTATCTTGAGGACTCATCTGTTTGCTCCAGAGACAGACAAGTTCTTTGTTTCATAGTAAGTAATTGCCTCTGAATGGATATGTCCCTTATATCATTGCATCTCATTTATACCAGCCCAACTCTTAGAGAATTTTAGTTCAGCTTGAAGTCATGAGTGCCATCACATCTATTTTCTGCCTTGACTAAATTATACAGGATACAGAAAACATCAGCCTGCCAACAAGCCTGCAGCTTGAAAAGCTGCTGTGCGTGTATATGTGCATGTCTAAATAAAAAAAGATGTTGCAGTTTTCAGACAGATCTTGTTCCATGCTTGCATAAATTCTAGGGGCAAAAATTCTTTCTTTTCTTGTCTTTTTAAAAATTAAAAGGAACAAGAAAACCAAACAACATGAAAACCTCATGGTTTATAACAAGATATCTCTGAATAAAGAATCAATTAAATTTGCCACCATTCTGCAGAGGGCTACTTAGGCCATAAAATAAATACAGGAGGTTTCAGACAGAAACTGTTTGAAGTTAACATTGTAAATGAAATACTTTCAAGTGACAAATATTAAATTCAGCATAATCAGATGTTCAATGTAATGAGGGTAGTTAGCTAAATCATTTGTCATTAGATTCACTGATTATAATTGCTTCCTTAGCATAAAAGATTTCCATTTACCTCCTAAAACGATATCCAAGAAAGAAACAACATAGGGGGGAAAAAACCCACAAAATAATAGCCTTTTCACTTTGCTGCTTGCTTTATTTTTTCTTCCACTATGGCTGTACAACAAGCTGCAAAAGTAGCTGCCAATAGCCTTGGACATAGTTGATTTCAAAGAATAGTTCCAAATCAGATAGAATGGTGGGCAGGAAGGAAAGAACATTTTTTCCAGACCTTCTTAGCCTTTGATGCACAGGCAAGGTAATTACTACATAGTAGCAATTAGCACCCACACCAGCAGAGGGGAAAGACAGCAACCCTCAGCTGTCTTTCCCACAGCATTATCCTGTCTTTGGAGTGAAAAGCTGGGTCATCCTATAGTCAGTAGTGTCACAAGGAAGTGCTGTGCTGGGGATAAAAGAAAAGTTATGTGAAAGAAAAACTCTCCCAACCTCACTTTCATGTATTGTTTTGCTTATTTCCCTCAAATATTCCCAATCCAAGCCACTATAACATTAGAAGCCAAATTTTAAAGGTGTTTAGATGCCTAAATACAAGCATAGGTGCTGAAGAGGCACTAAAAATGCTTATTAATATAAAAGCCAGTGATTTCAGTAATTTTTTTATTGGCTAAAACTTAGCTGCATAGAATCATAGAATAATAGAATAGTTTGAGTTGGAAGGGACCTTAAAGATCATCGAGCTCCAACCCCTCCTGCCATGGGCAGGGACACCTCTCACTAGATCAGGCTGCCCAAGGCCCCATCCAACTTGGCTTTGAACGGGGCAGCCACAACTTCCCTGGGCAACATATGCCAGTGCCTGACCACCCTCATCGTGAAGAATTTCCTCCTTATGTCTAGTCTAAATCTGTTTCTTTCCAATTTATAGCCATTGCACCTAGTCCTATCACTACATGCCTTTATAAAAGTCCCTCATAAATGCTTCGGAATCCAAACAGGTATTTCAATGCACAGTTTTAGGCATCCATATTGCACCATAGTTCACTATTGCTGTCAACAATGTGCAGCAAAGCATACTGCACAGACATAAAAGCTACAAGTATACTTAGTACAGTCACAGCACTGCATCCCAATGAATGGCCTGTGCCCTGAACATGCTCTCTGCCTTTGAGACACATCTCTCGTGTGCACAGATGCATTAAGGAAAAAACTCTGTAGAGCAGATGTGCTCAGACTTTTCTGATTAAGGAACTTCTCAGGAATACCTGTAGAAAACTGCATTTTAATAGAATGTCATAGGAAGGAAACAATTTTTTTCCCAGAGATTTTGCAGACCAAAAAAAAAGACAAATTGATAAAATGTTAGATATTCATAGAGAAAGGAGGACTGTAAGAGCCATTTTCTTTACTACTGTATACTGAAAGTTCCATCATGGGTCATGAAGTCCAACCCTCTGATAATTTGGACATAAATTACAGAAGTTGTCATTCCTACACTCACCAAGGGTCACTTTTAAAAATGTCTTGTATTTTGCCAGAAGCAAATTCAAAACCTGATTTCTGAGAATAAAACTTGTTCCCATGTCCAATTAAATATTTTGCCTTAAAGTCACTATTCAGTTCAAGAACTGTCTGAGTTCATAGAATCATAGAATCACCAGGTTGGAAGAGACCCACTGGATCACCAAGTCCAACCATTCCTATCAAGCACTAAACCATACCCTTCAGCACCTCGTCCATCCATGCGTTAAACACCTCCAGGGAAGGTGACTCAACCACCTCCCCAGGCAGCCTGTTCCAATGCCCAGGGAATGGGCAATGACCCTTTCTGTGATTTTTTTTTCCTAATGTCAAGCCTGAACCTCCCCTGGCAGAGCTTGAGGCCATTCCCTCTTGTCCTGTCCCCTGTCACTTGGGAGAAGAGCCCAACTCCCTCCTCTCTACAACCTCCTTTCAGGTAGTTGTAGAGAGCAATGAGGTCTCCTCTCAGCCTCCTCTTCTCCAGGCTAAACAACCCCAGCTCTCTCAGCCAATCCTCATAAGGCCTGTTCTCCAGCCCCTTTACCAGCTTCGTCGCTCTTCTCTGGACTCACTCCAGAGCCTCAACATCCTTCTTGTGCTGAGGGGCCCAGAACTGAACACAGGATTCAAGAAGTGGTCTCCCCAGTGCTGAGTCCAGAGGGAGAATAACCTCCCTGGACCTGCTGGTCACACCATTTCTGATCCAAGCCAGGATGCCATGGGCCTTCTTGGCCACCTGAGCACACTGCTGGCTCATGTTCAGTCGGCTGTCAACCAACACCTCCAGGTCCTTCTCCTCCAGGCAGCTTTCTAGACAGACTTCTCCTAGTCTGTAGCTCTGCATAGGGTTGTTGCGCCCTAGGTGCAGGACCCAGCATTTGGCCGTGTTAAACCTCATCCCATTGGCCAGCAGCCCAGCCTGTTCAGATCTCTTTGCAGAGCCTCCCTACACTTCCACACAGCTCAGTGTCATCTGCAAACTTGCTAAGGGTACACTCAATGCCTTCATCCAGGTCATTGATGAAGACATAGAATAGGGCTGGACCCAGCATTGAGCCCTGGGGAACACCACTTGTAACTGGCCTCCAGCCGAAGTAAACTCCATTTACCAGCACAGCACTCTCTGGGCCTGGCCACCCAACCAGTTTTCTACCCAGGAGAGTGTGCACCTGTCCAGGCCAGAGGCTGACAGTTTCCGTAGCAGAATGCTGTGAGAAACTGTGTCAAAGGCTTTACTGAATTCCCAGAAAACCACATCCACAGCCTCTCCCTCATCCAGTAGGTGGGTCACTTTGTCATAGAAGGCGATCAGGTTAGTTTGGCAAAACCTGCCTTTCGTGAACCCATGTTGACTGGGCCTGATCACCCAGTTCTCTTGCATGTGCTTCATGATAGCACTCAAGATCACCTGGCCATTCAGCTAATCTTTCTGTCAGAGTCTGTCCCAGCTTCCGTTGCCTGCATTGTGATCAATCTTTCGGTTGCAGTAATGATCATAAGATTTATTTCTATGCAATGTAATAACTACCACACTGAATCTCACTCTGCAGGAAAAAGACCTTTACCAATACAAAAATCATATTCAGAAGACAGAGTGCATTTTAACTAAATTCTTAGAGCAGTAATCCTTCAAAAATTACAATTAAAGTTTGCCCTCATGCTTTTACAATTACATGACTCAATATTTGCAAGAGAATATGTAAAATCAATCAAGCAGTCCAAGTAAATGAAGTGCATTTGCAGATTTTCATTATTCCTGTCAGCATCTTTAATACTTACGGATTCAGACACTATTGTGCCCCTGCACTGTTGAAGTGAAGCAATCTCTGATATCTGTAAAAGCAACATTCAGTATGGAAAATGCCTATTTGAATGGCAAGGACTACCAAAGGAGGAAGATGGGGAAATAGGAAGGAGACAAGAGAATAGGGAATGGGCTTACTTGACATCAGCCTCTCTACAGGTCAAATATACAAGTTTGTTCTGGTCCTCTTCTAAATTAGAAGGCAACTGCTGAGCTATCAAACACACAGCAATAAAGATCTTTAAAATCTTTGCTGACCTAATTACTTTCACTTAGTTGTACTGCATGTTTCTCATTAGCGAACAATTTGATGAGGTTAAATTTACATTGCTGGCAACTAGCAGCACCAGCTAAACTTTCAGGCAGAATTTCAGTGTAACTTCCTTTTCCTCATCAATATCAGAGAAAGAGAATTAGTGAGCTATAAAAATAAGTGGAATCAGCTTACTGTGAAAAAATCAGCACGATTAAGGGTATTGGTAGGTCATATGCTGAAGATTTCCCAGCAGTTTCAGAAATTTCATAAACTAGATACTGTAGGCTTGGTGTTTTTTTAAAATAAAAAAACTATTTTATTCCAATAAAGGACTTCCTGTATATTGCTGGGGTAGAGGATGTTGCCTCAGGAGCTGTAGAACTGCTCAACTTTAGCTGCCTTAAAATGAAAGCTCCCTTATATTATTAGATTCAAATAGTTAGAGTTAAGTCTGTCACAAAAGATGGAGGGACGTTCTCTCCATTCCACATAAGCATGAAATTCTATAACCATTTTTCAACTGTCTTTCATGCAATCTCATAAAAATGATAATCTTATCATTTATTACATAGTTGGGGCAGTATTTGCAAAAGCCTGACAACTAGAACCACGAAAGACAAAAGCTTTAATATGATGCTCAAATCAGTGTCAAGGAGGACAATTTTGCACCTGGATTTATTGCATTACCTCTGACACTGTGGAAAAGCTGGTCACAGTTACCTAGTTATGAATGAATTTTGCAACAAAAGCAAGGATTCAGCTTCTTGACTTTGTATGATGTATAAAGGTTATTCTTCCTGAAATCCACTAAAAATTTACTAATATATCTTTTGATTAATTCAAATTAATAATTTGTAAATTAATTCTTTTAAGGTACACATCAGTATCAGGTTTGTCACCAAGAAGACACCACATTCCTCAAGAATGTTCTATATACTCAAACTTTAACAAGATTTTATCACTAGAAATTAAGAGGTAGCCAAGCAAAGGTACTCCTCATTTTTAATGTTACTGTACTGCTTGGGTACATCCCACATGAGGCCAATATCTCTCTGTAAGTGGGATCTTACACAACAAAGTGGTGTCATCTGTTTCACATAATTACAACATCATGATCTAAATGTGTCAGGACTAAGAGAAGCTGAACACAGATCAAGAGACCTCATCAATGTATGGCTCAGCTGTAGTGTTCGCTTCCAGCCAGTGATTTCAATCCTCTTTTGCCACTACTTTTTCCTTTGCTGTTGCTCCTATTGGCTTTCCACAGCCATAGTGATGGATAGATTATACGGTGGTCATCAGATGGTCATTTCACAAGTAAGCAGTGCACTCCTTTTTTATAGCAAAATAATAATTTATTGATTGTGTCTTGAATTGCTTACTTTATTACTGACTGGCTGGTTCTGTACAAATTATTTCTTCCATGTGAGGAGTCTAAGTAGTATTACTACACTCGAGTATGTTTCCAGGGTATATTCAATTTCACTTATTTGTTCTTCTTTAGAACAATTATCCAAATGTTAATATCTTTTGCTACTGTAGTTATTTTATTAGATTCTCCTGGTCAAACACCTACACAGGCTAGCAAACAGCAGAATAAGAATAAAGCACCTGCCTTTTTATTTTCCTCTTCACATTATGTCAGCAAATACCTGAAGCTGCTGGTGCCTCATTTAAGAAATGGGTAGAGTTCATGAGAAAGCAAACAAAATCAGCTTCTGAATGTTCTCTTTAGACATTAGATGGCTGAGAAAAAAATCCAAAATTTTCCTATTCTTGCGACTGGGTAGAGCTACCCAGGGTAATTTTGGTTGAATGCTAACTTTTTCATTGTAACTTCTTGTAAAACTAGGCCTTGGAAGTCAGCAACTGATCAGAACTGTGACTGACAACACCATAAGAGGAATGTACCTCATCAGAGCCTCAGCGTGAATGGAGGTCTTACCACATGAGGTAAGCCAGGTCAGGGAACACTAGAGCATAAAGCCAGAAAGAATTTCTTTTAAGGATTTTCACGGGGTCTAAATTTGGCCTATTTATAGAAAAAAACAGCACAAAAACTCATGCCTCGTCCAACCGATAGAAATCTCTTTCCAACAGTAGCTGACTTCATCTAGGCCAAATACTGGCATGACCAAAGCTTTCTGTAAACCTGATTTATAACATAACCTTTTGTCAAATAAATACTCATGAGGATCTTTTTTTTTTCCAAATAGGAAGTACTACTACGAGAAGGTGGAAAACAGATTAAATAAATGCTACGTTTGTCATTAATATAGAAGTGCAATATACAGTACTTACTGAATACAATTAGCTTTAAAATTACTTTTGCTGTAGTACTGCTTTGATTAAAACAGAATCTAGCAAATCCACTGCTTCAATAACACAGTAGAGAATACTTTTGCAAGATCCATAAACAAAACCTTCCAAACACAGAATTGGGCCAATAAGTGAACGAATTGGAAAAAGGGACCCTAGTTTATCCTCTTTTCCCCTTCACCACTATCCTTAACCTCTTTTTTAATTCCTGCCCTCTGCTGCTTTAAAAGCTGCCTAACGGTTCTAGTAAAATGATACCGTTTCCATCTGATCCAAGAATTTTAGAAGAGAATAAATGTGATTTTACTGCAGTCTTTTGCATTCTTTTTATTCAGCTTGTGTAAATAAGAGGACTAAAACAAGTGTTTTTCACAGATACAGTAAGATGCATAAACGATCTATGCACATCTTCATTACCTTACTTCATAACTAATGGAATATTTTGTATAACAGAGATTCTGACTTTATGGTCAACTTCTTAATGAAACATTTACTGAAATACACAGCTGATTCATCTTTACACAAACTGGCAAGTATGCACTCTGTAAGCCACACCTGAAGCTGAAGCAAATATCCAAATATGTTTATATTCCCATTATCATGCTCCTTTAACAGTAGCTTAAAAATGTAGAAATGAACAAAAAAATTACAACTACGAATCTTGAATCTTTTTCAATCATGCACCGAAAAACAACCACCATGCAATGCACTTCAGTTTGAAGATGTGTCATACAAGCTGAGTTGAAAAGCAGAACTTAGTAAAGTAATCTTAAGAATGCTGATTCATTACCCACCGTAGTTTCTGGTTATACTGCTTGACTTTTTCTAGTGAGGCAGCGTTAATCTGAGCTTGAAATTCTTCTACTGAGACACTGTCTCTGTAATAATATCCTTCCATGCTCTCCAATGCTATGAAAAGAAAAAGGAGAAGAGAAAAAACAGTATTAAATATTTAGCATTCACTTTCTTTGTAGCTTTGTTCACACACTAGTAGATTACTTTCTAACTCTGAGGTTGTGACCCCACTATGGATTGCTGAACTGTTTCCATAGGTCATCAAATTCATACAGATCACTTCTTAAGATTTCATTTGCAACAAAAATTAAATTTCTTGCCATGTGGAAAACAAAGAAGTGTGCTAGTTTGAGCTCCATTGCTCTAATTAAAGTATGCCTGCCCTGTGAATGTAAATGTGGTTGTTAGTTCTGATATATCTTGGAAGAAAACAGTAGAATGAGCTTGGCTAGAGGAAAGAAAGGATTAATGTAGCAGCTTTTTTTTTCACAGAGGGAGGTCTATCAGCTTCTTACAAATCCTGATTTTGGATGATATGGAATACTCAAACCTCTGCTTATTCCCACTGATAATGTGAATGATGTCTTCTGGATGAAGTAAAGCAAACTTCTCCGGAGGTCTGATAATGCCCTTATAAGCTTCTTCTTAGGGATCAGCTAAGTTTCTAAAGCCAAATACTTAACCACGTCCCCCTTTGTTGTACTCCTTTCACAAAAGCAATGATGAATATCGCTACAAGAAGTCAGAAACTAAACAAAGGCTTCCATTAAAGGGAGGATCATATGTCCTTCTCATATAAACATTGCACAGAAATTAAAAGGAGGAAGAAATGAATGCTTTACCACTCCATTTCAGGAATGGATAATAGCAACAGCTTTCAAAAAAAAAAAAAAAAAGAAAAAAAAAAAAGAAAAAGAACAGTCCTCCAGGCCCTTTAATGTAGGTACTCAGGGGAGTTCAACCTTCTCTTTAGCCATGTCAAATCAAGTGTTTGAAAGGTTCTCAAGAAAATTCGACTGGAAAAAACAAGATCTTCACATTAAAAGGTTAACCTTATTATAACAAAATACACAGGCTCTTGGTGATACAGGTTTTTTGAGGAGAAACATTAAAGATTTTTACAATTACAAATATTGCCACTTTAATAATCCATACACATTCCAAGAATTCATCATCCTATTTGATGCAAGCAATAAGCAGAGTTGTGATGGAAACATGCTGCTGCCTTACAGCTTCAGCTGCACACAGAATATTAATTCTGTCTGTACTGCTTAATATGACCAGTTAATAAATAATTCATTCATTGTGAAAGAATATGCAAATTTCACTCCCTTTCTGTGCTTTCAGAATTTGTAAATCTTCTGTGCAAAAAAAAAAAAAATTAAATTTCAATAGTCAGACTTGCTTCTTAACTTCCTCAGTGCTAAGTCATAACAGAAAGCCCCCACAAAAATATCTGTGAACTCCATTTTTAATAGCATGTTAGTGCAAACAGAGCTGATAATCCATACTGCTTATTTTACTGGCACAAAGTTGGTTTTATCCAATTAGATTACCCAACCGGGAAGCTCAGTCATCTGTCAAGACTGGCTCCAGCACACAGTTGTGCATCTGCAGGCACTGCTGTGGCCATGCTCACGAATGCTGGCAGGGACTCCCACAATGTGTGCTTTGGCTTTCCCCTCTTTGAAGGGTTTAACATTTTTCTACCTAATTTATTAGAAAACTCTTCTGTAAGGAAGCTTTCTTTATAATTATGTCTTCTATGGCATTCTTGAAACCGTATTAAGATATTACAGTCAGAATGCACAAACAACTGAACAGGAAAAAAACCTTGGAAGAATGGGTAGGCTCAAAGGGTAGTAGCTAATAGTACATGGTGTAGGTAGGAGCCCATTACAAGCAGAATATCATGGGTATCTGTATAGCTCAACAGCTTTCTCACTTACCTGGAGCAGGTAAGTCAAGTCTGCAGCTATTGTCAAATTGGGAAGAAGCAGTGGATATACTCAAGAGAGCGACCTAGACGGTCTGGAGGACTAGGCCAGCAGGAGCCTCATGAAACCGAGCAAAGTCAAATGTGAAATCCTGCACCTGGGAAGGAAGAGCCTGAAGGGCAGCTCTACTGAGAAGGATCTTGGGTCATGGTTAGACAGCAAGCTGAACATGAACCTAGAGTGTTCCCTAGCAGGCAAGAAGGCCAAGAGCACCCTAAATTGTATTAACATAACCATGCCCAATAGACTGAAAGAAGTGCTCAGAGTTACTCAACACTCATTAGGCAGTATCTTGAACACTGTGTTTAGTTTTGGGTCCTGCAGTACCCCAAAACTATCAATCATCTGTGAAGAGTTGAGTCATGGGGTGGAGTGCACGATCTGTGAAGAGGCTTGAGCTTGTTCAGCAAATACAAGCGATGTGTTTGCAGGCCATCTGCTTGACAAGTGCCATTAGCTACCAGGAGGTCAAAGAGAAGAGAATAGCATGTTCTTCACAATGGTGCATGCTGGTAGGACAAGAGGTAATGGACATAAGTTGAAACAAGAGGTGCTTTAATTCAACACAAAGTTATCACTTTTTAAGCATTAGGTAAGTCAAGTAGAGGAACAGATTACCCAATGGGTTGTGCAGTTTCTGTCCTTGGATATTTTCAAGATAAGACTTGATAAGCACTCAGGCAACCTGGTCTGATGTCATAGATGACACTACTATAAGCAGGAGGTTGGACTAGAGACCTCTTGTGGTCCTTCCCAATCTAGGTTATTCTAGGAGTCTATGAAAAATTAAAAAAAATAAAAACCCCTACACAATTAAGAGTTTAAGCAGCAATTTCAAATAAATTTAATTTCTTAAATGTCTTTTAATGGTGATATTGTCTCCCCTAAGCCTTCTTTTCTCCACGCTCAATTGATCTAGTTCTCTCAGCCTCTCCTCACATGGCAGGCCTCCCCGTCCTTTGATCATCTTTGTGGCCCTTCTCTGCACCTCCTTCAGCATGTCCACATTTTTTGTAGAGTAGGGACCAAAACTGAACACAGTATTCCAGGTGGGGTCTGAAAAGTGCTGAGTGGAGTGGGATAATGACTTCTTTATCTCTGTTGGTGCAGTTCTAATGAAGGAAATAGAGAATACTGAACACCAAGACCAACACCTCAGCATTCTTACAAGCCAGTACTGCAACCTGGGATCCTTTTGAATGTACGCACTTAAGCACAAAACTGTTTTTTCAAGAGGAAGGGACACACAATATAGCCTGGGTAAATATATAAAATCTTCTAAAAAAGTCTACTGTCAAAATCCTGCAAATAAATAACTTGTAATTTCAAGCATGGAGCTATGCAACGCAAAATAGAGTGACAGAGAAATTAATAATCTGATGTGCAATGACTTGTGCCTTTGATGAATTATTCCAAAACCATCATTTTCTAAATGTTTCATTTGAAAACAGCATAAGTCACTGTATTGCAGGCATGAAACAACTTAGAATCATGGAATCACCAGCTTGGAAGAGACCCACTGGATCATTTCCACCAATCACTAAACCATGTCTCTCAGTAACTCATCCACACGTGCCTTAAACACCTCCAAGGAAGGTGAATCAACCACCTCCCTAGGCAGCCTGTTCCAATGCCCAGTGACCCTTTCTGCGAAAGACTTCCTCCTAATCTCTAGCCTAAATCTCCCCTGGCAGAGTTTGAGGTCATTCCCTCTTGTCCTGACCCATGTCACTTGGGAGAAGAGGTCAGCTCCCTCCTCTCCACAAACTCCCTTCAGGTAGTTATAGAGAGCAATAAGGTCTCCCCTCAGCCTCCTCTTCTCTAGGCTAAACAACCCCAGCTCTCTCAGTTGCTCCTCATAAGACTTGTTCTCCAGCCCCTTCAACAGCTTCGTTGCTATTCTCTAAGGTCACTCCAGAGCTTCAACATCTTTCTTGTGGTGAGGGGGCCAGAACTGAATACAGTATTCTAGGAGCGGTCTCACCAGTGCCAAGTACAGAGGGAGAATAACCTCCCTGGACCTGCTGGTCACACTGTTTCTGATACAAGCCAGGATGCCATTGGCCTTCTTGGCCACCTGGGCACACTGCTAGCTCATGTTCAGTCTGCAGCACCACCAGGGCCCTCTCCTCCAGGCAGCTTTCTAGACAGACTTCTCCTAGTCTATAGCCCTGCATAGGGTTGTTGTGCCCCAGGTGCAGGACCTGGCATTTGGCTGTGTTAAACCTCATGCCATTGGACTCTGCCCAGCAGTCCAGCCTGTTCAGATCCCTTTGCAGAGCCTCCCTACCCTCCAACAGATCGACACTTCCACACAGCTTAGTGTCATCTGCAAACCTGCTAAGGCAGCACTCAGTGCCTTTATCCAGGTCATTGATGAAGACATTGAACAGGGCTGGACCCAGCACTGAGCCCTGGGGAACTCCACTTGTCACTGGCCTCCAGCTGGAGTAAACTCCATTTACCACCACCCTCTGGGCCCGGTCATTCAACCCGTTTTCCACACAGGAGAGTGTGCGCTTGTCTCGTCCAGAGGCTGACAGTTTCCATGGCAGAATGCTACGAGAAACTACATCAAAGGCTTTACGAAAGTCCAAGAAGACTACATCCACAGCCTCTCCCTCATCCAAGAGTTTAGTCACTTGGTCACAGAAGGTGATCAGGTTAGTTTGGCAAGACCTGCCTTTCATTGACCCACATTTACTGGGCCTGATCACCTGGTTCTCTTGCAAGTGCTTCGCGATAGCACTCCGTATTACGTGCTCCATGACTTTCTGAGGTCAGGCTGACAGGCCTGTAGTTCCCTGGATCTGCCTTGTGCCCCTTCTTATAGATAGGCACAACATCAGCCAACCTCCAGTCCAGTGGTACCAACCCAGTCATCCAGGACCGCTAGAAGATGATGGAAAGGGCTTTGGCAAGCACATCCGCCAGTTCCCTCAAAACTCTTGCGTGGATGCCATCCGGCCCTACAGACTTGTGGACGTCTAGCCGGGCAAGCAAATCTCTAACCACCTCCTATTGGATTGTGGGAACCTCGTTCTGCTCCTCCAGTCCCTGGGGTTGTGCGCAGAGGGAACAACTTGCCTTACTATTAAAGACTGAAGCAAAGCAGGCATTGAGAACTTCAGCCTTGTCTTCATCCCCTGATGAACATAGCTCTGTTAAGCTTGGGAAGCAATAATTGACTTCACAGAGGAACTTACAGAAGACTTACACATTTGCCAGTAATAAATTTCAGTTAAGGACAGGGATCTACTGAGTCAGTTTGATAGCAGCTCAGCCAAATCTCATAGGAAAGAAATAAAAAATAGAATCTCAATTCACTCATTAATGAGGAAGAAAATTAAAAAAAAAAAAACAAACCACCACCCACAAAATAATGAATTAAACACTAGGATTTAACTTCTTGTCCAGGACTTCTTATTCTTGGAGTCTAATGGATAATTTCTGGAAGGGTGATCCTTGAAAATCAAAGAAATTTGTATGCTAAAAAAAGAAAAATCTTTCTGTATTACTGAAAATAATTAAATAGACGTAACACTTGAATGAATCTTTGCCCCTTAGTTGACTACAAAGATGATTATGCTAACACTCCAATATCTTGGGCTTCTGGAAACAGAAAGGGAAAATTCTACAAAATAAGTTATGTAGCACACTGAATCCCCTCCTGAAGCTAAAAGAAATCAGTATTTCCAAGATTTCCTCTGAACCATGGTATTTTGTGTTCTCTTTCATGTGCCTTTTTGTCTGCTGTACTGAAATGCATTGCCTGCTCAGTGTTCTTATTTTCCCCTAATCAATCCGTTCAGAAGAAATCCACTGAAGTCTGTCTTTATAAGGCCATCTAAAAACCAGACTTCAGGGATCTTATTTTTAAAAAAACTCTGTGTTTTAAGTTCACAGTAAGTTTGGTTATTTCTTCATGTATCTTACTCTTTGCTATTCCCTTTTACATCTTCCTTATCTATCAGACACCAAACACTCTTCGAAACCTTCATTTGTATGCCTGACTTCTGCCTATTCCACATAGACCCTGGAAGCCTTTCACAAGATACTGAGTACTTTCAGCTCCCTCTGAAATCAAAGGCAGCTCAAGGCAATCAGCACCTCGCATTCAACATTTCAGTGAATCAAACTCCATGCTCCTGAGGACTGTAATGACACTGCAGCTAATGCAGCCTGCCTGCAATTTATGAACAGTCTGAGCATCAGCGCCACTGTACATCACTTTGGTAACATTTGCAGTGTCATAACTACAAAAGCTTGAAAACGTTATTTAAGCCTTCATAACATTTTAAAGAGACAGAATTCTCTGGAGATAGCAATTTTACCCTTAAACTGGAAGTAATGGGAAACGATTATGATAGCATCTGGAATGCAAAATGCTTTTAAAGGCAAATTTCATGGTCTGACTATTGTCCACTAATGCCTACAAAGAACAAAACAAAATTCATAGAATCACCAGGTTGGAAAAGACCTCTTGGATCATCAATATCTGCCACTAAACCATGTCCCTGAGCACCTCATCTATGAGTCTTTTAAATACTTCCACACACGGTGACTCTATCACCTCCCTGGGCAGCCTCTGCCAGTGCCTGATGACTATTTACCCTCTGTTAGTGCTCCAAGTAGCCAATAATAAAGAGTATTCATTCATTGGTGTTGGAACCAAATAACAGGCATAAACTTAAAAATACATACCCACCCTTCTAATTTTTATCACAAATCTCAGCATTTCTTGAACTTACATTTTAATTCCAAGTTCTCAGTAAATGCCCACATTAAAGAAGATATTTAAATAAAAGCATCATGCCCGTAGAGGTACAAAGGATTTAAATCAGAGCAGATAAGTAGGGTTTTAAAGACAGTTAACTATTATGTGAAAGAATTGGGAGGGGGAAGAATTAAAACTCAAGTTACCTTGTGAAAAAAGCACTGGGTGGATTTTAAATCCCCCTCCATTCTTCAGCCTTTGAGGAAGCTGTTCAAAATGGTAACTGTCAAGGTAGAAGTGAATCTTCAGGGTTTGCCGGCTTCCTTCTGCTTGGTATGTGATTGGAACATCTAAGAATAGAGTCAGCGTTACTTTTTCATTAAAAGCAATGACAAGTCATTTTCAAGAAACTGTTGCCCCCAAAGTTCACACAGATGAAAATCACTGCAGATACAAAACTAATATGTGCAGTATTTTACATTATACTCAGTGTTACTGTGGTCACTTTTGGCCTACCTACTATCAGGAAGCAAACAGAAAAGCAGTGACTGTCATTTTTGCCAGCCTGTCAATGACAGCAAAAATACTAAGCAAATCATGTTGTTGGCAATATCCCATGTACCATTCCCCATAAATCTGAAGAAACAGCTATGTACAGCACATAGTTTTAAATCTTCAGAAGGATTCCTTGAGCCATACTTCACATGCCTCTTGCAGGTGCATTATGTATAAGGTCAGTATGATATATAAAGTCAGATTCTCCTCAGATTGTGTGGTTAATATACAGTACCTATCAGTATATTCATTAAATTACTATTTTAAAAAATTGGCTCTCAACTGGGAAAACAAATGTATTATGGTAGAATATATAAAACTGTAAGGGGATATTTCATTACACTTTGGTAAACTAAATATCATATGTCAATTGATGTAGGGTTCAGGGCAACAAGCAGTATCATCTGGCACTTACAGTGATTCTGCAACATTCATTGTGTGTATTATGCCAGATGATTACCATGTAAATAGCATTAGCAAAAGTTAATGAAAATTTTCCATTTAGCTAAATCTCTCAGAGAAAGTCAGTATAATTCAATTTAAGCTTTGTATTCTTTTCCTATTTAAGTATCAGTCCCACACATAAGTTACCAAGCTGAATGCAGTAATAATAAAATTTGATGATTTGTATAAATAATATTATCATGTAGTTTTTACTCTGTGTGCATAAATTATTTTGTACCTAAATGGAGAAGACTCCAAAGGAACATTTTTCACTATACTTGGTAACAAGAAAAAGACTTATTTTTCTTTTACTGATTATGCAGAATCGTAAATGGAAAAACCAAATTTACCAGTTTCTTGTCTTCTGAAACCACAGTCACTATGGTGATAGCACTTAAACAAAAAGGAAATACAGATTTCATTATGGTCCTAGAACACCTAGACTTTCCATTTATCTCTGGTTTAGCCCACACATCTCAGCTGGAAGACAACAATATGAACAGTTCTTGACATAGGCACAGGGAAAACTCCCCAACAAGAGGCCGTCATGTTTCAGTTCCACATTGTTATTTTGCTTGGCAGGGCTTCTTTTTAGAACAAGCACTCTAAGTAGAGTCCTTAACTTGAATTTTACAGAAATTGATATGATCAATAGGCTAATTCCTACCTGAGTGCTGTCCCTGCACTACTGAATTCATCAGAGCCCAAGCAGCATTGCAGAGGAGATCTGTGTCTTCTGGTTTTGGTCATAACAAAAGTTCTCTCATGTGTGGTCCAAATCCAGCAAGGGAATTGCTTTTAAAAAGCTTGATGTGAAGCACACATGCTCTCCTTCCTTCCCAGGGGAGTTTTAAGACTCAGGGTAAAATGAGGTCTTTCTACTCACTAGACAAAGTTCACTGCAGGAAAATCTTTACTGGCTAAAAATGTATTAGCAAAGGAATGGCTGAAATTGAGTGAAAGGTATAAACTGCAGACTGTGAAGACAGTCTTGTCCTGTGAGTGGGGCAAGTATTGGGAGGAAGGGTTCAGGACCCCAACTGTCTGTGCCAGCAGGTCTCAGAGGAAATATCTTGCACAATTTAAAACTATCCTGATAAAGTTTGCCATCTCCTTTCAAGGAACTCTTTCAAGATCTACTTTGTCTTTCAGATGCTGAAATTAATGTTTCTTATGCTTTTCTATCTCATCTCAGTTTCTCTATTATGACCTTCAAGTTTATTTTACATGACTCTTCAATAACAACTAACTCTTTCAGGGACTTTGCTGATGCAGTCACATGCTCCCAAAGGAAAATGCAGTTAAACAAACAGTTCTTCCCTCGAGGTTACTGACGTTGCTAGATAATGATTCTGCCTTGTCACTGACGTTACCTGTATTTCAGGAAATCTTGGAATATTAAGAGAGTTACATTTCTACTAGTTCTCCACATTCCCAAAGTATATAATGTTCCCTGTGGGAAGTAATGTGTTAGGAAAGAAAAATGTTACCAATAAAGAAAATGTTTCTGAGCAGTAAAGCCCAGATATTAGTTATAATTACTCACTTGCAACTAACGGTTCTGGTTCTGATTGTCTGAAGTAAAAAGTAACTTTTTCCAAGTCAAATAGTGCAACTAGTGTATCTTCTAGCATGGCTTGCTCATCAGCCTAAAAAAGACAAAAGAAAACTGAAGTGGTCATTTCAGCCAGATGTTTTCCCTATCAGAAATAACAAGAGAACAGGACATAAAAGTAACTACAGAATGTTGCACATGTTGCTGATGCAGCTTATAACCTAATAAACTCCAAGAAAATGTAAATATCTTTGTTTCTTTCGGCACTTTCCCTTTTATTACTAGTCCAAGATTATTAAAATTAATGTCAGTTTCATAATAAATCAATGGATAATTTATCATTATTATTACTTCTCATCGCTTTTAATCAAACACTACTGTAATTATTCTTTATGTAATGTAACAGAATTCAACAGTTTGTCTCCACACCAGGTCTAGCCTATAAATTCACAGAGGGGAAATCTAAAAAGCAAATTCTTCTTTTTATCAATTTTCTTTCTAAAATGTATAACTTAAGTGTTTCATTTATAAACAACAGATGAGAGTTCATCATGTGCACTCTAAGCACCAATAACTGAATCAGCAGCTCAGAACAACTACAGTTCAGGGTGATTTGCACCTTCACCCACAAAACTCTAGATGCAAATCAGGTATGTCGATCTGTCAATATTCTGATTTGCACCTATAGTTCACTCTGTGTACTCCTGAGCTAAAGAGATCCTATCTAATTTACCAAAAACCTTCAGGAAGAAAATCACTAACTCCTCGGGACACTTCACTGGACCTTTAAAAAGGAAAATAGTAATCTCAGGTAACATTACCTTGAGTTAAATATGCAGAGCAATTACAGCAGAAATCAATAACCACTCAAAGTAATTAGATTCATTATATAATCTCCCTTAGCACCTTAAGTTAGCAAGAGCCAAATGGAAATATGAGGTATGCATTTTTCCTCCTCTATGAACTGAAACAGCACAGAGGCAAGGAACAATAAACTAGCTGCCTATAAAATTAGAATAAACTATTGCTTACTGAATTATAGAAAGGAAAAAAAAAACCTTTACAATTTTCCCTCATTTATATAGGAAAATAGCATTCCCTCTTGTATTTATGTAAAAAGCAAAGCTGCTAGGAACATTTTGTCTCCCAGTTCAGTTTATGAAGTCTCAATGGACAGGGTAGTTTTACCAGTAGAATTTTCTGGAAACCAGTGACATGGGAAATCGTTCCACAACTGTTCATTCTTTAATGAACTCTGGCCATAGTGAGTGTAATTTCCTTCAAATACCCTTGTTTAAAATAACATGGATCATTTGTAAGCAAAATAGTGCTGAGAAGGTATGGAAAAAATTGCCTTCAAATACTTTTCCCTTGGTTAAGATCAGTTAGACAGAACTGCTGCTGTTATCTGTTTATGTGAAAATAGCCAAGTAGCATGCATTTTCACTACAAAGGAAATCTTTACAGTCTTGAAAGAAAACCACAGAAGTAGTCAGTGTTGTAAAGACAACACTTATTGCATGATAACATGACAACTGAGCACATTGAAAGACACAGGACAGGCATCAACTGAATTTACTCTAGAACTCCAGCACCAAGACACGTTGTTGCAGCATGGTGCTAAAAAGCATCTGAAACTGAAGACATGAGCCTGAGCTCTTCTGACCATGCTTTCTTTGTGTGGTCCTCATGTGGATAAAGAGTCCTCCTGTTTCTCTCAGGGACTGATTTTATCAGGACTGAATCAGCACACCTCCTTATATGTAAGTCCCACATAGTTACCTCAGCTAACTGAGGTAGTTGCTCAGACTAGCTCAAGCCAATACTCTTCAACAATTCCACAAGCTAATGATTTATCATTGTGATTTAGAAATATCTTCATTTTTATTGATCTCTTCTGCTTCTGAAGTTTACCAGGTTGACCTGTCAGCAATTTGCTGCTGAGCTGGACAAGGTAAGGAAAGAAGACATTGTCTGTTATTTGTGTGGATGTTTATAGAAGATGTATCAGATCAGTTATTTTTAGTGAGCAACTCCAGAGGCTGAGAAGACTGCCATGGACCAGACCATGCAGACTGCTCCACAGTTCTTCAAGTTAGCAGGGATCAGTCTGTTCTGAGAAGCTGCTTAAATAGATGAAGAATCACTTTGGGTAACTGGGGACTGGAGGACTGAAAAAGCCATGTCCCTTTTCCAGCTGTCTCCCATATCACCACTATTTGCTAAGCCTTGTGAAGAAATATAAGTTTTCCAATCACCCTGACAGGCTACGAGGTTTTACCCTATGACAGGAGCAAAAATTACCAATCTACTCCTTCAACTGTCAGTTTTTGGGGAAGGGGGTGATAAAATTATCCAATCAGGTACTTTATTTATCTTGCATTGCTGCTTATTACAAACTGAAGTTCCAGTTATCACTACATTCCCTCTTGGGGAATAGCTATGATAGCAGTGGAGAGTCAAGGGTAAAGTCACTATCTGCTAACTCAAAACACATACTACTATCTTTGTAGAAAACATCTCCCATATTTAAAAAAAAACAAAAACAAACACATTTCCCACATCTGTAATTACCTAAATCACAAATTTTCCAAACAGCAGCTCATTAAGAAACAAGCTAAGCACAAAGGACACCAAAACCCCCAATATTTCTAATTCCAACTTTTCAACCAGGCCCCTGGTTCAGGTAACAAACATGGGCAGTGACCAAGCTCTCCACAAGAGGAAGTTTTACCAGATTAGGTGAGAGCAGGGACTGGAAATGAAGGAGAAGTCCCGCACTGGCTATCTGTTCCAACCACCTTCTGCTGGCCTCCAGCGTCTCCATTTCATATTCTTTGTTGTTGTCAAACATCTGATTTAAGGCCACCATTAATTGCTCTGAAAAAGCACAGACTGTGGCAACTAGGCTCTGACAGAAGACCATGTCTCGCCTCAATTGTATCTCGCTATCTGTGATGGGGGAAAAGCAAAAGAGGAAATGCAAAAATGGAGCAGAGATTAATCAAAAATTAATCTTAAAAACCAAGTAATACACTTATTCCCAGTAAGTAGCACTCCATGAACAAATCTGTCATTTTCCACATTTAAAGATTATTTTATAACTACTAAAATTATATAGAAATGTATTTTAAACCTGGAATTTAAAGTAGTTCTTCATAAACAATGTATGTTTATCTTGAAGGTTTTAATGAACGTGCTATCAACTCTATGTACTTTTGGTATTACAAGGCAACGGATGTGAGTCAGATCTCTTTGCTGCAATGTGAGAACTAGCTGGGTACAAAAAGATTTACTTTCCACAGGAAAGCAAGGCTGGGCAGAAGCTCTTAATACGACTGCATCATCTGGTCAACTTCACAGCTACCAGCTGGATAGGGCAGATGAAGACTGCCTACTGTGAAGTGCAGACAGAGAATAGAGGAGTGTTGACATCAGAACATAATCTATCCTGAATATGAAACCTTTAAAATAAGCGCAGAGCAGCATCACATATTCAGGAAGCAGCAAAAATTTATGTTGTTAGGAAAGTCCAGGACAGGTCCCTAGGTAGAAATCTATGGAACCATTAGCAGTTGATTTATATTAGGCACTAGGTAACCTACCAATTTATTCTGGAGGGCACAGGCATTAGATTAGCTAAAGGTCAAAAGATCTAGAAAGGGAAATATGTTCTCAATAAAGCACAAAACAGTGCTTATAAATACTCAATCCTTCCATCTCATCTTTTCTGAAGGTCTTGCAAGTATTTTTATCATTATAAGCTGTTACGCAAACATCAATCACAAATGGTACAGATAGACCTAATATTTCTCAGAGCAAGAGAAGATTAGGTGATACCAAGGTCTTTCCAAAGCCTAAAATCTTTGTCTCCTCTTTTAGATTCCTCTGTGTCTAAGAGGCTTAGCTACTTTTCCACCTTCTCTATGGGGCTGGCAAAGTGTCAGATGACTGGATAACACAGCAGAAATAATTCAGTACTCACAGAATTTATATTGACTTTAAGAATATGCTTTGCTTGGATTCCAAGTATTTCTTGAAGTTATACCACTCTGTCTGTTTTCTTTCTGAGATCTTTTTCATATTTTTCCTTGACTACTGATAATAGTGACCATTCTTTTACTATAATTTTGATTCCATTTGCCAGCCTATCAGGACCTTAGAAATGTTTTCCATAAATGGTCTAATCACCACTGCTTCTGCACCGTGACTCACTACTTTTTGTTTTGATTATTAAAATTACTTTCTCCCTCCCTGTCTCTCAAGTTGCGCAGAATCCAGTACAGACAGATTTTTTGTCTTTAAAAACTCCACCCAATCTCAGTGTCAAAAATCCCACTGGCTTCTCTGCAATCAAAAGCTTTCCAATGTCACAGCAGCACTTGGGGATTTGAGGCTAAAACACATTCTCCCTCCTCACTTTGCTCAATTTTACCACTGTTTGTCTAACAGCAGTTGACTTTCAGTGCCTTCCTCTCTATTGCCTGCTTCTGAAGCAGCCCTCTTGTGCCTCCAATACCTTATTTCTAAACCTCATTTAATATTACTTAAACATCAAAGACTGCTTGCCAGAGCACTTTAGGTTCCTTTTACAAAAAGACTTCTATACAAAATAAATTGCAGAATTTATTTACTAATGAAACCATGTAAGTAAGGAAAACTGCTTTAAAAATTAAAGTCTAAGGTATTTTCTATGGTCACTTATTTTAAAACACATGAGGAATTGTTAAAAGCTCTTATAAAACTTAAAAAATATATAACAACGAAGAAATGTTATAGTACTCTCTATAAAACTGCTGTTATGTGTCATAACATAACTATAAAATAATTATACATTCATATAGTGCTGAAAGATGGTTAAAATAATCAGCTTTTACATTCAATATGACTGCTTACTTCAACATATACAAACTGTAGAGCATCTTCTGTCCCAAGAATTATTCCCTTAATACTGATTAATTGTCATTTATTCTGCAGGCATACATGCCTGTTTTGCCTATTTGAAACTGTATGGGGTACTGATAGAAAAATACACAGAATTATCTGATTCTTTCCAAAAAAGGGAGGCTTTAAGCCTCTAAAAAGAGACTTCAAGTCTATTAAAGACTCTAAAAAAATGATACAAGAAAATGTAAGACAGCAGAAGTACTGTGCACAAGCTCAGTGATCTAGTGATTACTTAATCTGCCAAGATCCAATGTAAATGACCTAAAAAGGTTATTTTGCACTGAAAAAAAAAAAAAAAAAAAAAAGAATGTGCAATGTTTGTCAGAAATGTCTTTGGAATTGCTGTGTTCTTCAGGAATCCTAATTCTAAACACAGTTGTTCATTATCAGGTTATCTTCTCTGAGATTCTTCCTCTTTCTCTAAACACAGTATTCTGTCCAAAAGCAAACAAATCTCCAATCATTCACATTCACTTCCTCTACTCCCAAAACATGCAAAATTACCTGTATATTCAAGAAGTGCCAAGAGTATTCGTGCCTTCACCTCTTAAAGGAAAAAGAAAGGTCATGGTTAGAAGTGTTTTGGCCAACCTAATAATGCATTTGCAGTTTCTGATTTTATACCAGTTTAACTCCAACTTCTTGATTTATACCTACAAAAGAGTAGTCTCAACTCCACTTAATTTTACATGAGTTGATAAAATTGATAATATCAAAAGTTCCAACTCTGAGAAAGACATATGAAGAGGCAGCTGCTATCTCAGAGTACGTGTGTACCAGTTGGGCAATGCAAATCCACATATGAAAAATTCCAGTCTTAAAACTTAAAAATACAAGACCAGTTTTCCCTGATTTCTACACTATTCCAATTCTTTCTTTTTTTTCTTTTTCATTCCAAACTTAAAATTCTCAAATTATCCTCATTTTAACGTATACTACAACATTCAGGAGAAATACAACAGCATTTCAATTTTATCCTCAGCCTTCAGAATTTTATTTTACGTCAAAGATTTCTTTTCACTTAATCTATGAAGCAAATAGTACAGATTAAAAATAAGTCATAATTTACACTGAAGTAAATTGGGTTTATATCCCTTTACACTGTTGAGTCGTTGGGGTTTTGGTGTTGGTTTTTTTTTTTTTTTCTGGCTGGGATGCTTCTCAAGAGTTTGAAGGCTGAAAGAGATGGTTCTTCCCCTTTATCACAGGTTGGAGCACAAATTTAAATGTGTTAAACATCACTGCAAGCAACAGGCAGGTTAAAAAGCTTCCATAACCAGGGCAGTACTAGTGGTTCATCTAGGTATCCTCACAATTCATGAACACAACGAATAAAACCAAGATTGAAAATGAGAAAACAAGAAATGAAGACATGACAGGGAAATTCAGCTGCTAAAGCATTTTTAGTCTGCTTCATGCTCATCTGATTTTAGTTAGATCCAGCTGCTGGTTGTGTCTCAAGTTTAATTTCTACAGGCCTAAGCCTGTTCAAATCACAGCAGTCTCGCAAAACTGCCCGAGGGACACATTTCTGCCCTCAATCTTTTCAGCACTGAATTATATATACCTGTCCAGACATGACTTGGAAACTAAAGGCTTGAGAAGCAATTATTCATGTCCATTCTCTTTTTTTTAACTCCCTGCTGTTTGTGTCAGGGAAGACACAAGAACCTAGGCTTTCAGGTGTCCATTACATCACACAAACTCCTTGGTCCCACAGGCAAACCAAAATTACGACAATGTGGATCATAATTCTCCAGAGTACTTCCCAGGAACAGGTATTAGTAACGCCAGTTTGGGGGTGGTCATCACAGAACAGAAATCAAATTAAATTAAAAAGAAAAAACTATAAAAGAATAGAAAGGTGAAAAGAACGAGGGTGAATAAACAACCATAAGATGATATTTTTTGTTAAAAAGATAGCACAGAAGCCAGTTGTTGGAAAACTCTGACAAAAGCTCCGAGCCGGTAGATGGAAAGGGAGAGCCAAGAATATTTAAAATTGGCAGGCAGTTTCTGAGATATGGTGATGAGAGGAGGTAGGCAGAGTGTGTTCTCCTGGAAGAGCACAAAAATACTTTTTTTCTTACTATTTACCTTTCTGAACTATGCACCATTCACAAGCATGACAGTTGCAATAAGTTTAGTTTCTATAACTTAGTAATACAGAAAATCTTTTCTAACCCTAATTTCGGAAACACTAGAAAATGCCAACAGCTTTATTGTTAGGTAAAAATCAACTTTCCTCTTGATAAATGTCACCATCACATTATAGTATTGTTGTAAAAACAGAAGATTTGTATTAGCAAGCCAGCAAGTCATTTGGACCCCACTAAGCTCTCCCACAAAACGTTGTGGTAGATGTAAGAGTCAAATTCTTCTGAATAACCTCAGATCAATATGGAGGGTCTGTGGCTAATGTTGAATTGGGTTTAGTCTATTAATTCAACTTTTGGGCAAACAAGATAGTGAAAATGGTCTGTTAGGCTTAGCATCAGAAACTGGGTAATAAGGACTGTTAAAGATACATTTCTATTCCTCGTGAACTGTGAAAGAAACTTGATTATACTTGAATATCATTTGGTTCAGGCTGAAGACAGATCTGTAGAAAAAAAAGGATCCAAAAATATTTATTCATTTTTCACTCGATGACAGCCACCACTAAACTAAAAGTATTCTTAGTCCACTGTGATGGACTACAGAAATAGGAGATGTATTTGCAGTTGTTTTTATAATTTTCTAACCCAGGGTCTGAAAACATGTTTGTATCTGAAATGAAAAATACCAAAAGTCAGAGGAGGAGTTTGTTTGGTTTGGCAGGTCGGCTTCTGAAAATTTATCTTAAGAAAACTTTTCACAAAGTTCTTTTCCAGTGATCTGAAATTTAGCAGTTTCCTTTATCGGACACCATGGAAATTAGCCAACAAACCAAATGCTAAAGCATACACACACAAATTATTTGAAGCTATATCTTACACAATCTTTTGTTCCCACATAGACTCCCAGTGCAAGTAATCATTTTGCTTATTATTTCTGTTTCTCTAAGAAACAGCGCATGAAATAATGCAGAGGCTACCAGCAAGATTTTCTGGAGAGGAAATCACAGTCACTTTCTTATGAAACCAGGGGAGAGCACAGAAAACTCCAGCTCATATTGCACTTGGTGGTGAAGAGAAGCAGAGTGGTAGGTAAGTTTTAGACAATGGTGGGAGGGAGGCGGAGATAAGCAGCAATAGGATCGGTTGTGATGAAATACGTGAAAATCAGTGAAAGAGGTATGGCTTCATGGCAGAAAAGGAAGCATTCTTTGTGAGGGGATAATGATCAATGACAAGATCAATGACATGAGCAAGATACAGGACAAAAGTCGTCCTGCAGAGTTTTCACCTTTCCATCTAAGACAGCAGAAAAAATGGTATTTTAATTTCAAGGAAATTCTGATGCATCAGTCCCATGAAGTCCAGTGACAAATCAGTCAAGCCCCCTGGACTTTAGCAGCAACTGAAATAACATAGCACATGCATCATATGGTTCATTTGTTTTCACTAAGAAGAGACAGTTTTCAGTATCTGAAGCAAATAGGGTGAGCACAAGACAGCTAAGATTACCTTGTTACTAAGAACATAAAAAAGTCCTTAAATTTAGGCATTTCCCATAGACAACACTGTGTTCGGCAAAAGTTGCCTAGAAGTAACAGGAAGCAGCTGTACCTTTCCACTTCCCCTCCCCAGTCCTTCTACCATTCCTGAAGTGTGTATTTATGGTCATGTTGCTCTTACTAACCTTCAACAAATTTTCTGATATTTTGGGCAAGGCTCCGGACACTGCTAGGGAGATTCCAAGGGTCTTGCTTGATGTGGAGTCGTAGCCTCTTCGGACAGTTAAGCTTTGGTTCCAGCTCCTGCTGAAACTCTAAACAGGGACAAAAATATTTTTCTGCTTAAACCTCCCAAGAAAGCCACAATAAAACATTATTTCTTCCTAAATGTTTTCATAGCTCAAGAAGTTGTCCACTTATTGAACTGTAGCTAAAGCTAGAGTGACAGATCTAAAGGTTATCTAAGCTCCCTGCTTAGTCAAAAGAGAAAGAGAGCAGCATTCCCAAACATTATTCTTTCTGAACCAGGTATATAAGATAGAAGGTGTCTGTCTCCATGAAGCAGGCAGGACCATGGAAATTCTGAAGGAAAATTAAATTCAATCAGAAGATTAAACTTCAAACAAAATTCCTTATTGCTTAATGTAGTCTGTCTTACAAATCACTGCAGTGCTTCTTGTATGGCTGATAAAAACTGTGCAGATGATTCATATGCTATCTGATGTGTCCATATTTTCTGTCTAACTGAACATTTATTATATCACTGGAAGGATAACATTTTGTTCTGTGAGCCTACCAGGTACTCAATCTGAAATAATGAGAAACGTAAGAGAGTAGAAATGCTCTAGGTTTATCCCCATTACCTTAGTCCTGAAATATGAAATCTTAAAAAAAGAAAAAAAAAAAGAAAGAAAGAAAAGAGGTAGTTATGCAGTCTTCCCAGACTTTGTAAAATCAGATAACTGGAGTATGATAACTATGGTCCTATTGAATTTAGTGGGATTTTGGTGATTTATAAAAGCCAAAGAACCATCTTCTGGCCATCTAAAATTAGTTTTCTTTACCAAAAGACGCATGGAGGATCAATATAATCATAATCCCACACTATCCTATTGAACATATTAATACAACATTCAGCCTCCAATCAATTTTTCTTTTTTTTTTTTTGAAGTTGGTTCACTGAAAGATTTCTTTATATTTTCCATCACAATATTATGACTACCACCAGATAGCAATTTATACACTTAGACTTGACCAACTACAGGAATGTTAGCAGAGTAACTGAAATTACATTCAGGGTTAATTTCTTTTTAAGCCTTCAATAATACTTATATATGTATGTATTTGGCATAAATACTACTGTGACTATAAATTTACATTTGTTTATTATTTATAAATCAACTTCACAAATAATATACCTACAAAAATAAAAAAGGCATATAGGAATAAAACAGACCAGAAAAGGCTTCAGTAGGACTGACAAAAATGTAATAAAACATATCTGCAATATACAAAATCTCTTTCTTGCTTCAAACACCTCAGCAATTTTACAGTCTTTTCTAAGTCTAGAATTTAAAGTTGATTATACAACAAACCTGAAATGCTTACATTGTTCAATATGTGTAAGGAGACAGTTTTCGACTAAAAATAAGACCTAACAAGAATTTCAACCATCAGCGATTGCTGAATACACCAGGATTAACCAAAATCAGTTCTTTAACAACCAGCTCAAGGAATAAGCAGGCATGTGTACCTACTCTTCAAGCTGTCTTTTGATTTTCATAGAATTAAATGTTACCTTGGAGGCTTCGACCTGGTGTAAAGTATTTTGTCTGCTCAAAGGCTCTCATCACAGCTGGTCCTTTCAGGAGACTGACAATTGAATCGACCTGTTGGGATCAAGGTTCTGTGAGAAAGATGTTTTTTATAGCAACAATTAGAAACTCTTTAAGAAATACAGACTACAGAAAAGCAGATTTGGATTCTTTACCTAATGGCTCTAGTTAAAGTAACAAGCTAGGGAATACTAGACTAAATCTAAGGACTTGTTTAGTTCACAGTTCTGAATTATTTACAGAAAACTGAAGGAGAATGAGTAAATACATACCATCCCAGTAAACAGTGGAAAGCAAAAGTAAAAAGAAAAAAAAAAAGAAGTATTTGCTAAAGACATCATAGCTCAAGCATGGACATCAGTGTCAAAGCCAAGAAAAATAATGTCATACTTGACCAAAAAGATGCTCCAAAAAGCTATGGAGCTTGTCCTGTTTATCATGGGAGATTCGAACACTTATGGGAAGCTCATCACCTGAAAAATATTTTTAAAAGAAAAATTGTTTAGAAATCTCAGAATGTTTTCCAAAATCCCTGTAGCTTAGATAAATATGCTTGGCATATAGATTAATGCTTGGGCTTTCAGGGTTATGGCAACAGTTATCCCTATATATTTCACATTTAATAGTCACTCAATAATATAGAAATATCTCTTAGAGAAAGGACCATATTCAAAACCTATGGTCCCCAAACCAATCATGGTTCAAAAACATGGTCCCGGACAATTTGCTTTAGATGAACCTGGCTCAAGCAGAGGATTAGACTGGATGATCTCAAGAAGTCCCTTCAAACCGCAACCACTCTGTGACTAAACAAATGATTCTTCTACGGTGGAGAACTTCCTAAACACCAGATTAAATGGTTAAGTAGTGTGAACCTAATATAGCAGACCATAAAGTCACTGAAATGCATCCACCATAAACTTTTTATATGGCCTCTACTGATAATTCCCCATTTTAATGATCTTACGAATTAAATGGTTCCAAGATTTTAGTAATACAACAAAAATACAGCATCCAAGTCTTTTATTTGATGTGGAGCTTTTAGTAGGACATACCACATCATTTCCTAAGAGAGCACAAAGGAGAAGGACTCTCCTAGGTCACTGCCCTCAGTCATTCACTCTCTCAGACAATGGGTGATGCAAACTGGACTCTTAAAAGCTGTGAAAGCTTAAATCTGCCTTTCCTCCTTGCTGTTGCAATGATAGTTAAAAAGTTAATTTATAACCCAAATTTATTCATGGTCAATCTAGACTCATTTTTCTCATGTCAGTTAAACACTTAAATAACACTTTTCTCTCCTTGATTTTTTTTTTTCAGCTCCTTTAGATGTCCTTACAGCCAATAGTTATAACCCTTCACAGGATTTTAATTACGACAGATGGAGCACAATGCCAAAGAGCTCTGACTTGGAGTTAACCAGGTTAGCTTTGGAACTAGGAGAAAATTAAGTCATCAGGAGAGTGGGAATTTCACTGATCATCACTATTTATCAACTTTAATGCTGTATCCATGTTTAGCTAACACAGACATATTCTTTTAAGGTACCTCAGTTGGTACTTCAGCTTGATGCTGCAAAAGTACATCAGTTCAGTTACAAGTGAAGCTGAAGACACACAATCCACGTCTCCTCTTTTATTAACACTTTTTTACGTCCTTCATCCTTTCCTCTGTATCTGCTCAGTTGTATAAGTATGTATAGCTTTTGGGAGGTAGCTGCCTAAAATTGCATCATTCACAAGGTATCTCTGATACTTTGTACAATGTCACTAATACCTTCCTGACCCCAACGAAAATACCGTTCCTGATACAACCAACAATGAAATTTGCCTTCTTTATGGTCAAGTCTCACTGGTGGCTCGCATTCAATTAATATGCCCAGTTCTTTCTTTTCCTAAATCATTCCCAAGTGATTAATTCTCAACCTAGACCAAATATTTTTAGTTATTAGTCCCTTAGTATATGACCTTGTACTCCACGCAGTTAAATCCCATCATCTCATTCCTATTAGCAGCTGCACTTATTTAAATTCAATTTGTCATGGCATAAACAAGAATGTGCTTCTATGTGGTCTCACATTCCTTCCTACAAACACACACAACCATATCCTGCCGTCTGGGTGCTGTGACAGGCTGGAACAGCATTTTACACTCACCTGAAATGCTCCTTACTCTCTGCAACAAAAATAGTCACGGTCAAGGCATGAAATCAGCAAAAAGCAGCGACTCTAAGAGCACTAACTAATTCTGTCTATTCACAGAGATGCTGGAATGCTGACTGTCTTTCATGGGAGGATTCTTAAATGCAACACTAGTTAGGCAGAAGCAAAAGGACACACTTCCATTACCAAGGAGGATGCAGTTTTTAAAATGAAGACAACAAAACTGCCAGGCAAACAAAAATAATAAAATTGAATAAAAGCAAAGATGACAGGTTTCACAGCTGATTTTTCTAAACATACCTGAATCCATTTCATCACTGTGAAAATAAGAACTGCATTGACTGCTACAAATGCTGGTGAACGAGGCAATGGAGTTCCTATTGCTGTTGCAATCACTTGGAAAAAATAACAAACCACAAAACAAAAAAAGAAATAAAGTCATGATCTTCAACACAGGTTCTGTATTAGTTATGGAAATTCTTTTCCTTTTCCCCTTTTAAATTAATGATGAGATGGTCTGTACAATTATTTTTCAACAACAAAGACCCTTTATGCTATCATTTGATTTGCAATCCTGGTAGGACTCAGAGGACCAGATTCCCAAAATAGATGATTCAATTGTCCCCCTTCACCTTGCATGTAAGCAAATACTTGCAGAATGATAATAAAAACTTTCAGTGCAAAACAACCACCTTCTCTTGTACGAGTGACAGCTTTTTAAACTGCAGCCTCAAATGTTTTAGTAACTCCTCACTTAAACTCAGTACTCCTAGTCCACAGGTAATACAAATAAATACTTCCATTTATGACTTGCTAAGTAGAGTCCCTAATGGTTTTAGAAGGGATTTGATCAATTCAACTAGCACCAAAACTCAAGTTACAAAGTTTTTTCCCTGCCAGCCAAGAAACAGTTTATGATCCCATCTCTTCTGTTTGTTCTTTTTGTTAGAGATGTACAGACATTTACATCTGTGACTTCAGAGAAAGCTTCTATACATACAAAACATCACCCGCATTTGTCTAGTAATGAGATTTGCTCTTTTCTCTCAAAATTAAACTGCTCTGTACAAAAACAGATTGAGTGCATACCTACTTCAGCAGCTTAAACAAAGTAAAACATAGGCTTTTGCAGTAAAATCCTATGAAGATAAATTTTAATTTAAAGACTTCAGAGTTGTCTGGGCACATGAAGATCACTACATGTCACTGCTGGAAATGCTTAAGTAATTATCCAGCAGAGGGAGTCTTAGAAGTCCAACTGAATATAACAGAATGTCAGGGTCTACCAAGAGGATATTTATTTATAATGATCTGGTTTGGTTTTTATGAATCGGGTGTACCAGTTCCCCAAGACATATATACCCATGTTTACATAATGATGCAGTTATACATGTATTCATCTGCTCCCTACCTGTTTTCCTTAATTTTGTAAACACAGAAGTGATCTTTACTAGTTTTGGTATAGTGACTTACATTTTTTAACTAATGTATACGTTTTGGACAAGTAGACAACCAGATAAGTGAATGGGGAAAAATTTAAATGAAGCAATATGATGTAATTACCATCATATCTATTAAACAGATGAAAAGACATCAATAACAACATGTTCCTTACAGAGGGTGAACAGTCCCAAAGAGTATTAAGGATTTCTGGGTAAATATTAAGAAATGTTTTCTAGCCACCTCTATTCACTCATTAAAGTCTCCAAAGGGAAGATGAAGATTATTTAAAACTGGATTTTGCAAAGCACAAGAAAATAAAACAAAGGAAAATGAGAAATAGCTGAGATGTATTAGCTATATCATTTTGCATTTTATTGTGTTGTATTGTAAAGTTTAAAATAAGACCCTATAACACAAACTGAGAGCATTCTAACAGCTGAAATTCACATACTAGTTCTAACAATAACCACAGTGGCTTATGGGATCTGGAGATTTAAAGCACTGCTTAGTGTAATTATTTAAGCAAAGAAACAAAAATTTCAAATCTCATTCTAACACTTGTTCTGAATTAAAAAATTTTATGATTACTCTGCATATGGAACCATAGATTTTATCATTCCTAAACAGTCACAATGGACTGGAATCAGAATAAAAAAATATTTTAAACTAAGAGACACTCATGACATAAGTCACACCTCCTCTCTCCGCATACAAATCTTGTGCCAACTGCGAAACTTCCCAACTGGAGCAAGCACAGGCCGCTGGACCAGCTCCATCACAGTCAATATTACACATCATGGAGATGCAGAAACCCCTAAACACACCTCAGCTGAAACAGCACTTCGCTTATGTTTTCTCCATGGTTACAACAAGATGGATTTGATCTGTGCAAATTATCTCTAGATTTATTTCTGTTCAAACTTATATATGTATTTCTGTTTCTACTCTGACAAAGAGTTGTTATCTACCACGCTGCAGTAATCAAATATTAGTTTATAAAGAGATCTCAGCAACACAGGGTTCTGCAGAAAAATGATGACCCTACTGAGATCCTGCTTTCTGAGCATAATAATGAGCTGATAATGAACAAATAATGAACTCCTATTTTACTTGCAGCTAAAATTTTAATTTAGATTTTATATCATATAGTTAACCAATTCTCTCTAGGCAACAGAAGACAAACTTTGTATTGTCTATGTTTGCTATAATTACTCCCTCCTTTTCACAATTTTTTGTGCTTTCACTCACAGTAAAAGTGATGCATTATGAATTCTACAGATGAGATGATGCTACAGTATTTAAACTGGAAGAAGGTGGGGAGTGTATGTTGAGAAACAGGCATTTCTTTCTTTAGATCAGGTGGCTCTAGCATCTTCCTTACCATGGCAAGATGGAAACTCTACTGCTCATTTGTTGCTGGGGAACATATAAACAGAAATTATTTCTGGTTTTAATAAGACAGGTAATCTAAAGTAAAGCTGTACAGGTCTGGCTGTGATATCCTATAAAGGTTAGGCATATCAAGATCTGAGAACTAACTTGCACTCATAAATGAGTTTATTTTACACAGCTTGTAAGATGACTTTATGATAGCTATCCATTTGCTAGAAATGTCAGTCATTATATTCTGGTAGTCTTCAAAGGCACTTGACAGTCTACAAAACCACAGGTTTGATGAAGCTGACAAATAAAAACATTATTAGTAGATGTACCTGTAAGAATCCCTGTTGCTGATGGTATCGTGACCAGAATCTTCTTGTTCATCACCTGTCATGCTGAAACAGACTTTCTTCCCATTCTTTTCCCCCTTTTCATTATCACTGTCTGCTGGTATTAAAGGCTCAGGCGTTTTACGTTCAGATTTGGGAGAATAAGTTATTGAAGAAAGAAGGCTGTAAGACAAGGGGAGGGGGGAAGATAAATTCATGTATTTCAAAAGCAAGGTAACAATAGAATAACATATCTTGTCAACATCCTCTGATTATTATTTTCTATAATATGTGAAAGGGAATATTTTAATTCAGTCCATATCTATTTGAAACAAGGGAAGAAAGTAACACATTCTGCTGCTGAAAAGTGTAACAGTGCAGCCCATTAGCATTACTCAATAATCAGTCTTGTATGAAGGTAACAATTCCAGCTGGGAAAGAAATACAGCACATTCTTGAACACTTGGGGTCAAATTTTATATTAACATATCTGTTCTATTTTTAAACAGGAACCATGTACTTCTGAGGAAAAATCAAGAAAACAAACCAAAGGAACTATATTCCTGTGAAAAGCACATATTTCCTCAATTGCTACTGTACCAGACATGCCATCCTGCACCACAAGATATTTTACTATGGTATTTTAAGTATCTGTATTAACTTACCTGTGTATTTTCGCATGTTCTAAGTGTCTAAGCCCCTGTCGCTAGAAAAACTGATCATTAATCTACAAGCTTCTGCGAAAAGTCACATCCAGTCAAGAGAACAGTGCAGACTGCTACATTTAGGACATGCAAGAATACTGGAAGCAAGATATTCCTCTTCTTGGCTGATTAACCCATACTGAGATGTTCTAATTTACTTTCAAGATCAGAACACCCATAATATGCAAATGCCCTTTAATTCCTATTACACAAACACACCATTAGAATGACATTTTAGACTAATATTTGGACTTGAAAGGCAGCATTTCTCTTGCAAAACCTACCTTCTACCTGAAATCAAAGGACACTGATTTAAGCTTTTCTTCCTGCAAAGTATATGCACATAGTAGCAAGGTTTTACTGTAGGAGCTGTCAGAAAGGCAAACTCACAAACTTTCCACATAGCTGGATTCAAACATTGAATCTTCTTTTTGAACAGAATTGTGACTTCTGTGTAACTTTCTCTGGCTAAGAGTTAACAAGAGACACACAGATAATTATCCTACATATAGTAAAAAGTGCTGATCTGAACTGTAACTGAAATACAGAAAAACTATACAAAAGATACATTTAGTGGACTTTAAACCCACCTATCCACTAGACAGACAGGGGCTACCTGATGCCTTAACATTCATATTAGTGTGAAATCACCCAAGGGTATTGATGGAGCTGGTGGATGTGCTGGCCAAACCCCTTTCCATCATCTTCCAGCAGTCCTGGAAGACTGGGGAAGTTCTACTGGACTGCAGGCTGGCTGATGTGGTGCCCATCTACAAGAAGGGTCGCAGGGAGGATCCAGGGAACTACAGGCCTGTCAGTCTGACCTCAGTGCCAGGGAAAGTCATGGAACAGGTGGTCTTGAGTGCTATCACAAAGCATTTGCAAGAGAACTGGGTGATCAGGCCCAGTCAACACGGGTTCATGAAAGGCAGGTCTTGCCAAACTAACCTGATCGCATTCTATGACAAAGTGAACTTGGCTACTGGATGAGGGAAAGGCTGTGGATGTGGTTTTCCTGGACTTCAGTAAAGCCTTTGACACAGTTTCTCACAGCATTCTGCTAAGGAAACTGTCAGCCTCTGGTCTAGACAGGCGTACCCTCTCCCGGGTGGAAAATTGGTTGGATGGCCAGGCCCAGAGAGTAGTGGTAAATGGAGTTTACTCCAGCTGAAGGCCAGTTACGAGTGGTGTTCCTCCAGGCTCAGAGCTGGGTCCAGCCCTGTTCAATTTCTTCATCAATGACCTGGATGAAGGCATTGAGTGCCTTCTTCATGAAGACAACTTCGTAGCAGATCATTCTAATAGTGCTATTAAAACAAAAGGTCCATTCCAAAAAGACCATGTAGCAGTGCCTGCTATTAGATAAGGACAAAGATTAACATGTATTTTACTTTTTCTTGTTTTCCCAAAATCCATTCCAGTAATTTTGTGTAGATTTTGTTGGTCTAAGAAAATAATCAAGGGTGAAAACCAAGCATAATTAACTGCAAATTCAGCTCCTAAAAATATCTCCCCCCGCCAAGTAATTATTTGTCAGGACACAGGATATTCTATTCTCTTCTTTTATGTGTGTGCTTAGTCAGGGCTGCCAAGATCTCTATAAAAGACTGATGAAGGTAGCTGGAGCTTTTCCTAAGGGAGCTTTTCACTTTCTCTCAGCAGGCAGGCTCTTTCTCTAAGGAAAATTTTTTTGCTGAACTACCATGAACAAAAGCCAAAACTTAGGAATAACCAGAACCCTGTTATCCAGAGGTCATAAAAGTGCTCTTAGAAATCCAATTAAGGGAGTCTAAAACATACAAATCCAAACCTGCACACAAGAAACCCCCAATAATAGTTCTTAAATAAAACCTTAAAATAAAAGTGTGGGTTTTTTCTTCTTAAACGTAACACATGAACATCATATTTTCTTTGGAGATGGAGCTACCTCAAACATAATTATCTTAGATGTCTATCTCTCTTAGGAGAAATGGGTGAATGAGTAGTAACTAACAGCTAGAAAGCCTCTGTAACTATGAATAACTTTTCCACGAAACAGAGAAATTTATATCTCAAGTAAAAATGTCACATGTGAAATCAATCCTAAATGCAACACAAATCAACACAATCCTAAAAGCATGACAGTAGCAAAACCTGCTACGGTCAAAGCATCAAAAAAAGGATAGCCACAGGCAGTAAGAAAAAACCTGTGCAACCTATGATTTGCTTTGCCTTTTCCTCACTCCACAAAGGCTTGGAAAATGTTCATGCCTCTTGTATACTCCCAACAGACATTTTTCAAAAAAATAGCTGGGTTCATGGGAGTACACTGAATGCATGTGAACCAAGAACACAACAGAGTCAACATTTATAGAAATCAACTCGGGGAAGGACTTATTTCTTTAGAACACCTAGTATCACTGGTGGGTATCTAGCAATGGTTCTAAAGGAGTGCTGGGATACTATTAACTGGATATGAACAAGGAGTCAGTGGAATGGGGTTATACATCTTTTTTGTGTGTATATCTCTCTTCCCCTATAAGTACAGTATTTCTTAAGCAATCCAATCTCCTCAATGTACCGTAACAAAAGTCATTATGAAGGTCATGGTAGGAGTACACAATCTTCTCTTACACATTCCCTTGCCATAATCCACAAGCTCACCTGCTCTTCAGGTGAACCATTTGTTTTTCAAGTCACCTTCATTCACTAACAGATAGGAGAGGCTGGGCAGATAATGAGAGAAAGACCATTACTGACCTCAACACAGAGCAGAGACATCTAGTAGCATGAAAGAGCAGTGTTTTTGCAACACCATTGTTATAAAGTGCACTAAAGAGTCATTTTTCTATCATTCGATATATTATAAATTTAGAATTGCAATACCATATTCTTATTTTATGCCCTGAGGCAATCATAATAATGAAGATAGCTTATAATAATAAGCAATTCAGTAAATACAGACATCCACTTTATTGTTGCTATGTTACAACAGAAGATAGAAGTTCAAAAATCTTTATAAAAATTTTAAGGATCATTCTGTTTAAGCAAGTCCTCCTAGCTGATGAAGTATGAATAGTCCTAATTAAAGCACAGCTGTATGATTGTCCTCTCTTGTTACTCTATCTTTTGTTTTTCAGTAGTTCCAATCTTTCTTAGAAGAGTTAATTAGTAGCTGTAACTATTCTAATACAATACACTACGTACCACTGAACTGCTCACACCCAGTTAGTTTCAGCTTCCCTCTTCCCTGTTCAGCACTTTTCAGTAGGACCTCTGGTTATCCTGACTCCTGTATAGAACTTCTTTCTCTAAAATAATTACACACTGGCAGTTCCCTCAAAGTCCACAATTAATAAAGCATAAAAGGTCTCAGTCTTAAAAATAGCAAAAAGTAAAATTTGTTAAATGTATCTGTGCATCTCACACAACATCTGCTACAAAGTCAGTGTACAGGGACTTTATGAAAGTAAAAAAAGTGAACTTTTGTGTTCACTGTCACAACTATGTGACACAAAATGAATGTGTGTGTGTGTATATATGTATAGACTTATACACACAATATATATGTGTGTGTTTGTGTGCGTGTGTGTGTGTGTGTGTTTATATACACATGAGTATGAAAGAAAGGCTCAGAAGTTCCTGTGCTTTTGCATCATGGGCTCAAGGGAATGGAAAGGAAAGGTGTGGCCATCTGGTAGCTGGAACCTCCTGAAATATTGACTGAACTTCCATATATAATTTTCTGACTTCCTCAAGGAATAGTGACCACACAGGCTTTACAGACAGTCATTTATAAGCACACCCAAGCACTGAAATTAGCTTGAATTTAATTGACTTCATCTTCAGCATGATAATTAGCAGACCTACATAAAGGCACAGAAAACAACATTCTCTTTAAAAATTTGAGGTCACACTGATTTTCATTCCTATTGCAGTATGTGTTACATGATAATTACCTAATAGTGTGTAACTATTACATTGCGTTACTACTAGAAGAGTACAGAAATACTCCCAGTTTGAAAAAACTATGAAACAGCAGATCATTGTATAGTCTTCAAAATAACAGAAATGATGATACACCACCTTTCCAAACCATAGATCATGAAAGACTGGCTCATAAACCCCCAAAATTACATGATTTATATTTTCAAAATGAATAATTTCTGACATTTGCATTTTTTCAAAACCAAAGGACCTATCATCCTTCTAAATTCTTATCTGAAGATAGCAAATAGCCTAGAAGTCAACTCACTTACCCCACAAATGTAAAAACAAGTTTTAAATCCTTGTCCAGTCCCCCATATTCAAGTCCAGTGCCCTAATCACTACAGAGTGCTTCTCCTAGATCCACAGTTCTTCATTAAGGGCAATTTGTTTTCAGAAAATGCCTAAGAAATTAATAATCTTCCTACAGGTCAAAAAAGTTTAAGCTACAAATTCATCTTTGGCACTATTTGACAATACCCAAATAGTTCAATAAAAGCTATTTTTATATCTCTACCGTCTGTTCCCATTCCTCGTGAAGTTTTAGATGACACATAGGCCTCGTTTCTCTCACCTCAAAACAATTAGCATTTCTACATTCTAGAGAAAAGCTACAAACTGAAGTTGGAAAAAAAAATCAGGGAAGTTGAGAAAAATAAGAAACTTTAATATGTACACTTAGAATCAAATTAAGGCAAAGAATTTGAATGAAGTTAACAATGATCCTATGTTCCCCAGAAATGACATGAAGATTTATCAGTATCTTGAATGGAGAAATTAAAAACAAGTACTTACTCATCTATTTGACAGACACATGTTTCCACCTCTTTCAGCGCAGCCTGTAATTTGAAGAGCAATTTTTGGTAGACATCTTGTGTTTCTAAATCTTCTTCTTTTAAGAGGTACCTCAAGCCATGGCCCTCTTGCTGACCAAGAGACTGCCCTGAAGGGGCAGCCATAGTAGTAATGGTATGTTGGACATAAATCATGGGATTCAGTTTACCTGGGAATAATCCAAAGAAGTTATATTGTTATCTTGTTTTCAACATACTAATTGAAGTTTGTAAAAACAAAATGCCTAACAGACATCAAAATATTTTCCTGCTGAAAACTTCATGTAATGATTTAATTTTGCATATCAGTAAAGATATTTTGCTATTTAAAGAAAAAGTTATTGTGAAATTACAACTAGCCATTACTATGCTTTACTATAAGCCTAAGCTTGTGAAGGAGTAAGCCTAAGTATGGATTTTGTAAAGGCTTGTCCTTAATTTTAGTATTTGGGACATGTACCTAAATGAGTTTCCTTTTAAAACTCTACAACAGAAAAATGGAAGTAGTTCTTTCAAGCTCAACTGACTTACCTTGATCACTGTTTTTATTTTCCTTTTCATGGGAAGAATGTTTCCTGCTGTCTAACTGTACACCAAAAGCACTACCAAGGGAAGTTGATGTTTTAGGGTAAGACACTTCCATCACATTGATATGGCAGTTGGTTGGACAGAAATCACTGCTATGAAGTGGTGAAATCTTTGACTTAGCTTGCTTGAAGGTAGGCCAAGCTCTGTTTTTCAATACTCTTGAGAACTAAAGTGAGAAAGAAAACAAAATTTTGATTAACAGCTTTTGATGTCTCAGCACTTGGCTGACAAAACTTGTGCATCTGACTAGAAAACAAAAGTTTAAAATATTTCAGGCATCCTTGATTTCAGATGCCTTGACTTCATAATTTTGATCTTTCTCTAGAAGGGAAAGAAAAAAGATTTTTTGTTTTATTTTGTTGAAGGGTTCGGTTTTGAAATAAATAGCATTTACAAGAGTAAGTAGCCTTGTAATAATGAGATAGAATTTATTTTCTTTGTAACATAATAAAATATTTTCTTCCCAGGGAGAAAGTCTGGAAATACTCTATGATCCAGTGCTGTACTGCACATGATGTTTATAAACACCTCCTGATACAGATGCTTTCAACTCAATGTCTTGCAAAAATTTCTGATTTTTTTTTTCCTGAAGGTAAAACAAAGACATAATTGGAAGCTCTAATTGCGAATTTCATATTCAGGAAGGATGAAGTCTCCCCAAATTGTTTTATTGGCTAGATTAGGAGAGGTATTGACAGCAGATGGAGGAAGGTGACCCTATCTCTCTGCTTTGCACTCATGAGGCCACACCTGGAGTACTACTGAGCTCCCCAGTACAAAAGAGACAGAGGAATACTGGAGACACTCCTGCAAAAGGCCAAAATGATGGTTACAGGGGTGAAGCATCTTTTCTATAATAAAAGGCTGAGAGAGAGCTCAGACTGTCCAGTCTGGAGAAGAGAAGGCTTAGAAGGATCTCATCAATGTATTCAAATATCTGAAGGGGAGGTACAAAGAGGACAGAGCCAGGTTCTTCTCAGTAGTGCCAAGTGACAGAACAAGAAGCAAAGGGCACAAACCAAAACAACAGGATGTTCACTGTGAACATCAGAAGACACTTTTTTCCCCTGTGAGAGAGAGGCTGTCGATTCTCCCTTCTTGGGGACAATCAAAAGACATCTGGGCACGGTCCTGGGCAACCATCACTAGGTGGCCCTGCTTTAGCAAGGATACTGGACCAGGTGACCTCCAGAGTTCCCTTCCAGCCTCAATCACCCTGCGTTTTTTCTGTGAAGCTGATAAACATTAGAATATAAAAATTGCAATCACCATGTTTATCACCCCCATAGATCACCTCAGCAATGATGAACCCCTCTGCTTTTATGGTCTAATTCTAATACTTAAAATTAGTGCTTAGCCACATCTTCACTAATATGTGAAATTTTGTGCGCACTCTTGAACAGGCTTACAGTTATTTGCCCTTTAAGATGAGATGATGTCAACCCAAAATGGCTAAGACTGAGCTATTCTAAATTTGGACACTTAGAAAATACATGCACTTCAGAATCATGAAAGTCATGAAATCAAGATCTACCATTGGAAAGGGGAACTGTCAGTCACAAGTAGGGTTTTTGTCAAAATATGTCCTTTCCAGTACAGTTTGTTGTTAGGGATTTTTTTTTTTTTCTGGAAAAGATGTTATCCGTTCCAAGTCCCTGGTATTTTAATCACAGTATCTCTCCAGTCAAAATATTGCACAGACCTACATCAGCTATGAAGCATAAATCATGCATATTTTCAAAGTTAATTTGCAGAGTTCCTTCCCTAATAAATATCAGTACAAATTCAATCAGTCATGTTTTGACTAACACTTCAGTTGAAAAAAGGTATGTCCTTTCTGAGTAATAACAGGGTTTTGTGCAGGGACCCAGGTTGTTGACTATTTTGGTGTCAGATTACTTCAGCCTGATGAACATTTGACTGATTACATTTAAATCTTTATATCAGAACAAGATTTGGAAGATTACAAGAAATCCAATTATGGAATTGTTTGAAGGCTGAAGAATGTGCAAATAGTTAAGAAGGGCACTAAGGACATTCAATGATGAAAATGTTCCTGCAAGCAGTACATATTTCACATCTCAATCTCCCACACATCCTGCCCCAGAGAGACCAAATGCCTGGCTACAACTTAATCAGGTCAGAAGTCAGGCCCAAAATTCTTTTTGTGTATGTGTTGAGAAACATCTGGGACTCATGGCACCATACTCGAGTTCTATTATGAGCAAAGTGTTCTGGTAATAATAATAGTAGAAACTGCAGAAATCTACAGGGTTTCTATTTATAGAAATCGAACTTTCACAGTGAAACCAGGAGTGAATCTGGGCTCAAGCGCTCCAAAAGACGTCTGTAACTATGGTTACCTTTACCTTGCCAAGAAAATTATGTATCTCTTCCTGAAATTCATGGCATTACTAATTGTCATTAATAGCTGTAACTGTAAAACTACTGATTTTTTATCAGATAAGCTTGAAAATGCAGTTTGTATCTGCAATATCTGCTTCTAGACAATATAAGCACTATGAAAACTTTCTTAAGGCTGTTTGTTTCATTTCCAGTATAACACAATAAAATTTCATGTATTGTCTTTGCCTCCTGTAAATCACACTTATGTTTTTTGGCTACAGGAAACATAAACCACTTCCATGTTACTCAAAATGCACTATTACTAATGTTAGACCAAATGACTTTGTTTTTTTAAAAAAATATATATTGATTTTTTATAAAAATCTGAAATACAATTTAATTCAAAACCACTGAGGTTTATAATTCAGGCAGACAACTGAGAGACTGGATATTTGGTAATGCAGTATCAGAATCTTCTTGATGTTTCCTTCTGTGACTCAACTCCTCTGTTTATTCCACTTCTTATTAGAGACCACCCTGAAAAGTCCTTGGAAAGCTGCTTTCTGGCCTTCATCTTATTGAAGCTAGAGGTTTTCCTTAAAATTTTCCATCTATTTTCTTTGAAAAATAAGAAAACATGATCTGTTCTTTTCCACGCAACTTGTAGAACTCTGTCAAGCTTTTACATTGAACTTCTTTTCTTCTCTTTTTTTTTCTTCCTTTTCAATTTCTTGCACATTAACTCTGAGAGCAAACCAGTTAGTAAATGTCACAACTCAGATCCCCAGCTAAGATAAGACAGGGCAGAGCCAGCTCCATGTAGCAATTTGGGGCCTGCTTCAAACTAGGTCCACACTTCCAGGAATTAGAGTGTGCACAAGAGGAACCAGAAGCCAGGATTAAAAATAAACTTGCATTAACAAATTGTCAAATGGTTAATTCATTTATGCATTTCATGGCTAACCAACTATAGAGTAATACAGTCCGAAGAACTAGAGGTTGTACTCCAGGTTATGTATTCACTCCCATTAATTTAGATCTCAAGTGTATGAAAACGAGCATCTTCTCCTTTTTCCCCATGCTGTAACACTTTATTGACCCGAGTTAATCTAACAATTTTCAGAGCTATTAGCATTAATTGTCATGTTAAAAAGTCACACCAACTTGAAGGGCACAAAAGATGAATAACAGGACAACAATTTAGTATTCAAAACGAAAATGCATTAGAAGTAAAAACATGAGTCTGTTGTTATTGCTTCATTTTCGGTTAACATCTGCAAATTCACTAGAGTATTGGTTTGAGGCATTAGAAAGAATGCTGGGTCTCTTGTTGGAAATATGCAGTTGATTGTATCTACAAATGAACATGGAAACAAGCAAGCATATTATTTATCCAGTCTCTAAAAAAGGGGCAGTAAGGAGTATGATTTGAAAACAATTTATGTCATTACTCAGTTCAGGTATTCACGCCTCAAAATAGCCAAACTTTCAGCTATTCTTTTGTCATTGCAATAGATATTTTGAAGAGATATTCAAACTGAACCACATTCCCCTGTTTCTTCCCTTAAAAGATAAATATTACCAAGCCGAGGACATGCCCGTCATACCTTTTTATAACTAGAGATTCTTCGATTGATATGTTCAATCTTCTCACTGCAAATGAGACTGAATTTACTTTGAAGCTCAGTGGGGATAACTTCATTTAAGGAATTGAGGCTGTTGCAATTCTGCACAAAATGTTCATCGCTTTTTGCCAGTGCTTCAAGAATCTACGATTATAAAAACAAAACCAGTATATTATGAAACAATGTGACTACAATATCCCCTTACTTAACCCCATACTTATCATCCCTTATAATTAAAGCTGAAAACCCTGCTTTTTAACATTACAGGCAATACCGCATAACAACAATTAATGAAAGTTGGGAATCAGACAGGTTAAATCTATCTCCTGCATAAACTATACCCATAATAAATACTTCTATTTGGTTTATCATGACTTGTCTGATAATCATTTTACTACTAATTTCATATTGATATGACCACTATGGCTCTGAAATACTTTATCTGCTGTATTTACTTGAACAGTATATACTACTCAAAGCTGATCAATTAATTAATTTCTTGTAGTAAAAATTTTGTCTGGCAATTCAAGTGAGACTAGCAGTGCTATCCTCTTGTCTACTCTGCATATATAAACAGAGAAAAAGGAACAGAATAAGTTATACTGCCCAGCAAAGACTGAAATCTTGCTATAATGGAAAGAGCAGTAGCAAATGACAGTGAATGAAGACTGAAAAAAAACTATGATGAAGAGATGAGAGTAGTATTCAGCCCATTTTTTTTTTTTTTTTTTTTTTTTGGTTTTACATTTCAGACATTGAAATCCACTGTATTATGGAACTGAGGAGATGCCTACTGCTGGTTGGGTTGAACTAACTTTCTAACAATGGTACCCAAAATCCAGATTAAGGCATCTAAACAAGAAAAGGCTCACATTTTAGAGATACTCAAAAAGTCTGAACAAACAACACATTCAGTATTAATCCATTACTACAGACTTAGATCTGTGATCCACTTCTGCTGCAGCTCTTTTGTACACCATCCACCATCACAGAAGTGATGACCAATGAGTTTAGAAAAAAATGACAACGTATAGAAATGTTTCAGTGTAAAATCTATAGGTTTCTTCTACAATTTAAAGATTATAAATGACTAAATCTGGAGAGATGTGAAATGTGTTAAGGAAAGCCTTTAACACTTCTGCCACAGTCTTATAATACTGTACTGAAACATCTCAGTCACTTGGGGTACACTTTTATGCTTCCTTTATGTCAGGTTTAACTAATAACACAAATTTAAATAATTCAAGTGGAAGTTTTTGCAATGGTATATGAAAGTGTGTTCAAAATCAGTAACTGTTGTAGAGCAACTTTGAATACTTTCTCATAGTAACAATTAACTCAAAGATTTGCATAACACAGGAAAGCAGTCTGGGATTATTTCACTCCCTACTACACACTGTGCAGAACACAGATGTTTACAAATGCAAAGTAACAATAACTACACAGCAAAGAGAGGAGTAGACACCACTGTGAAGCTAATAGTGAAGCTAATGTTTGGAGTATTTAAATGTACACTTGCAGGTATATTTCACAAAATGCCGATACAATCCTTGTCTTTGAGGTAAGGGACCTGATCTTTCTACCAATGGACCTTTTGTAGTCATTTAGACCACTATCACTTGATATAAACTTCATATTATTCCAGTATAGTCACAGAAACTCTCTTTACTAATTATTAATCATTCCTAAATATTTAATTAGCCAGTCTAAACAGTGAGGCTGATGACACTGAATTACTTAAGGCCAGAACAAGTGTGCTAGAAGGACTTCTTTACTATTCCAAATACAACAATGGAAAAACATTACCTAAGCATTTAGGAAATAATACCTCAACCATTTTATACAAAACTGTAATTCCAGGCAAGAACTAACATCTTTCAGGCCAATGACTTGAAACATTGGCTAGACAAGCTTTAGCAAATCTTGTGATGGTGCAAGAAGTTACTTCCCGGCTTGTCAGCCTCACCTGCTCCAAAACAAAGTCAAGGATGACAAATACATGCCCATACCTCAGTATGAGATCAGTACTTTAGTTTACACTTCTGATGGGAAGCGCAACAGAAAAAAGAAATTTTCAGATATCAATACACCGCTCAAAAGTTTGGGCTTTCCTACTTTTATTAAGTGTACTTTGTTAAAAAACATATGCGTATGAAAAGATAAAATCAAACTTAGTGAAAGAGCTGTATTATCTCATTATAATGGCAAACTGACCAGACAATATCAGATATATATAAAATATTTCACATGCCATTCATAACATTTACATATTTTATCATTTGGAAATATTAAAAAAATAAAAATGCTAATGTAAACTCTAAAGCTGCAAATGTATTTTTCCCTCATCTGTGATTTTGCCAATGCACGCACCTGTATGTGAACAGCTTTATTTTACAGAAAAGACAGACATTGTACAACTCTTTTTTACTAAAACAAAGTTTGGAAGTTCCACATGCAGTTCTGATGAAATTAAATAACTTGTGTAACCTACAGCCTACCTTCACCAAGTTTTGACATTTCAGTGGATCTTTGACTTTCAAGTTTTATTTGATAATTCAATAAAACTGGAGAAGGGCAGGAAGAACTGAAGTTCTTTAATATTTTTTTCAGTTCAGAGGCTTAATTTATAACCACATCTTTATTTAGTTTGCTTCCTGTGTGCACAATGATCCTCTAAAATATCAGAGGAATAAGATGGCAAGTTCTAAGATATTAAACGAAGTACATACAATCCTAAGAATAAACAAAAACCAGTTGTCTCTCCATTGGTATTAAGCATGATAAAAATTAATTTATACAAAAATTGCTTCATACCTTTGCTGTCAAACTGAAAAATCCCTTTGGTTCGATCATTTTTTCTAACACATGGCACTTTATTCCAGCTGTGCTGTCATACTCATAAACCACTCCATACTCCAGATGAACATTGTCAACAGTAAGACTCACATGGTCTTTCTTCCCATCAATTATTGCCATGGTGTTAAATTTGTCAATTACTTCTAGAATAAAGAAAATAACACAAATCACTTGAGGAGGATTGTCCATTAAACAAACTAAGAGGACACTGGCAAACGTTCTAGAAACAGGTACGCTTTGATCATTCTATCAAAAACCCCAGCTACCAGCTGAATGACTTAAAAAGCAGAACATCAGTAGGTTTATGGACGGCATAAACAGACAAGACACAGTAGTCTCTCTTTAGGAACAGTTATTGAAAGGGACTAGTTCAACCTCATTTAAAATCCAGAGACATAAATAAAGCAGTAAAAAAGGGGAAACTAAGAATTTCTGAAGAAACTAAAATAATATGACCATGAAAAGTGTCAACAGTCAGATATGAAACCACAATAACAGCATTCACCGTGAGAACATAAATACAGTTCACATGTTAACTGTCTCTTTAATTACCATGATGTATGTGAATGCAGCTTTATCTAAATGTTAATTGCCTGAAAATAATCTGAAGGATAGCCGATTTGTTATTTCTCACGCAGCAGTGACTAATGCATCTAATCTAGCCTCAAATGATTAGCAGCAGAGAAAAATAAATCGGGTAATTCCTAGTATTATGTATCATATGAATGAAAATTGAATTGATTTTTACTTAATTATTCACAGAAGCTCTTTCTCAAAAAGGGAAAAACAATAATTGTCAGAGAACAGTATGTTGAATTTACATCTTTTGAATACTCAAAAAACCCAAACCCACAAGTAAAACACATATTACAGTGTGCTTGCAATTTCCTCTCTGGAAACAAAACCTATATTTTCCTTCCTACTACACACCAACATTATGAGCAGCAACAAAATCAAAACCAAGCATCACATACCTTCTACTTTGCTATCAAAGGCATCTCCTCCATCATCTCCAGAAGGCTTGGTGCTTGTTTTCTGAAGATCTTCCTGTGCACTTTCAATACTGTTGTAAACCCACTGTATAGAATCTTGCTAAAAAAGAACAACAAAAAGACAGCTAGGAAAAGCTTTGTAAGCGCAATTGACAGCACTGCTCTCAAACATGAAATAGTTTAATTCCCTGATCATCAGCTTTACTGTCTTCTGAGCTCCTACTTACAAATAATATTCTGAAAAATTAGAAAATTTTAGCCTTGTCTAAAACCATCTGAAGCATTTTGTCAACTTTCTTATTTCAGCGTATACTGTCACAAGACAGTAGGAAACCTGTGAACAGCATGACACATATCAATCTCATGGCACTGCCAAAATGAAGACATTTTATATCAAACTTCACACTGAAAAATATTTGTGACAAGTGAAAATGTAGAGAACTGACTTCTGCCTTGCTAAATCTGCCATGCATCCGTAAATGTGCTGGCAAATATTATGGATTATCAACCAAATATATAGTATGTCCAGTTAATCTATCACCTATGAGTCACTGATAAGAGGAATGTACACTCCAGCCTTCATTATTTATATCTGCCTTTACTTCAGTTATTTTCTTAGATATTCTTTATTTTTCTGCCAGATTAGCAAACCCCACAAAAAAGGACAGAATCACAGGCCCTCAAAGTCCAGAATCTTAAGTGAGTAAAACGTGACCACAATAATGGTGGCTTGGTCAAACAGCCTACAAAGAAGTCATGTGTACACATTCTATCTTGTTTTATCCCCTCATTTACTCTACCACACACCCATCATATCCTTGTGGCAGGGCCTATCAAGTACGAACAGCATCTCAAGCCTAGTCCTCCCTTTGCACTTCAAAAAAAAACTTTATCATCAGTTAATCACTCCCTCACCAATAGCTACAGCAGCATAAATGACACAACCATGACTAATCTGAATTCACAGACTTTAAAAAGAAGTTTGGGGAAAAAAATCAAGTTAAGCAAGGACAGCAGAAGCTTAAACTGAATGTTATGATTTTCATGCAAGATGCCAAGTACATCCAGTTACACTTTGCTAATATACAATATTCAGCTGCTATTTCTATCCTATTAATCACAGATAACTACATTTTTGTATCACTACTTTTATTTAATTACTATTATTAATATTTAGGGTACTATTTCCTAGGTTTCCTAGATTTGTCTATGCCTTACATTTCACTCGGTCGCACTCAACGACTTTAATAAGGAAGCTTAACTTTCAGAGCTCTCTTGGTTGTTGGAAGAAACTTGTCCACAAGCTGCTAGACAGAAACACTTCCTAAAAGTACACTTCTTTCTGGGTAGACCCGAATGCTTGCTGCTCCTTTAGGAAGCCAAATTTGTTTGGCAGCCCTAAGACTGCCACATCAACCTCTAAGAGGAAATTTACATTAGGTCTAAGGGTTTCTTGAACTTAATTTGGCCTAATGCAAGGACTAACTGCTTAAAACAGGAGTTCCTCTTTCAAAAGTTAACACAAGATATAATGCAATATGACTTAGAATCATAAATTCATAGAATAACCAGGTTGGAAGAGACCCACCGGATCACCAAGTCCAACCATTCCTATCAAACACTAAACCATGCCCCTCAGGACCTCATCCATCCATGCCTTAAACAACTCCAGAGAAGGTGACTCAACCACCTCCCTGGGCAGCCTACTCCAGTGCCTAATGACCCTTTCTGTGAAAACTGTTTTCCTAATGTGCAGCCTAAAGTTCCCCTGGCAGAGCTTGAGGCTATTCCCTCTTGTTCTGTCCCCTGTTACTTGGGAGAAGAGGCCAGCTCCCTCCTCTCTACAACCTCCTTTCAGGTAGTTATAGAGAGCAATGAAGTCTCCTCTCAGCCTCCTTGTCTCAAGGCTAAATAACCCCAGCTCTCTCAGTCTCTCCTCATAAGACTTGTTCTCCAGCCCCTTCACCAGCTTCCTTGCTCTTCTCTGGAAACACTCCAGAGCCTCAACATCCTTCTTGTGGTGAGGGGCCCAGAACTGCACACAGTATTCGAGGAGCGGTCTCACTAGTGCCAAGTACAGAGGGAGAAGAAGTTCCCTGGACCTGCTGGTCACACCATTTCTGATACAAGCCAGGTTGCCATTGGCCTTTTCTTGGCCACCTGGGCACACTGTTGGCTCATACACACTCTGCTGTCAACTAGCACCCACAGATCCTTTTCCTCCAGGCAGCTCTCCAGTCACTCTTCTCCCAGTCTGTAGCAGTGCACAGGGTTGTTGTGCCCCAGGTGCAGGACCAGGCATTTGGTCGTGTTAAACCTCATGCTGTTGGACTCAGCCCAGCGGTCTAGTCTGTTCAGATCCCTTTACAGAGCCCTCCAGCAGATCCACACTTCCACCCAGCTTCGTGTCATCTGCAAACTTGCTGAGGGTGCACTCAATGCCTTCATCCAGGTCCATTGATAAAGACATTGAACAGGGCTGGACCCAGCACTGAGCCCTGGGGCACACCACTTGTAACTGGCCTCCAGCTGGAGTAAACTCTATTTACCACTACTCTCTGGGCCTGGCCATCTAACCAGTTTTCCATCCAGGAGAGGGTGCACCTGGCCAGGCCAGAGGCTGACAGTTTCTTTAGCAGAATGCTGTGAGAAACTGTGTCAAAGGCTTTACTGAAGTCCAGGAAGACCATATCCACAGCCTTCCCCTCGTCCAGTAGCCGAGTTCACTTTATCATAGAAGGCAATCATGTTAGTTCGGCAAGACTTGGAGCAATATTTTCTAGAAGAATTACAGAGGTTTAAGCTAAGCATAAATCTGTCACATCATGATTAGTATCACTGAAAATAAATTGTAATTCCAAGAAGTAAAATCTGCTTTCAATTTTCTTTATTCAGACAAGACAGAATATAAACATTGTCCAAGAGAATTTAACACTGCAAGAATCTGAAATAAAATATCACACTCTAGGCAAGCAAGGAGAGTGCTTACCCTGAGAAGTGGAATGCACAGGAAACAGAAAAAGATACCCTTTCAATTTTGCAGTTACCAACTACATAAGGGACTGCAACATTTATGTTAATTAAATAAACTGTGATTACAAAATAGCAGAAATCCATAGTTTACTTCCAAATAACTAAACCCCCACATTTCTGAATAGGAAATGAAATTTTAGTTTTCTTGACACCATCGGGAAAACTGCCATTTATTTCAGGCTAGACAGTTCCTCCATAGCATTTGATAGCACTACATTCTAAATGCATTTTTCTTGTCAGTTTATGGGATTTTATTTGTGTTATGCTGAATTACTATCAGCCACCCTTAAGACTGAAATAAAGTCTCTATAGGAAAAACAGTTATGCGCTCCAAGAAGTGGATTTTGCATGTCAAGGCCATTTATCCTCTTTCGATGTCACTGATTTCTATAGGAAGTCTACATCTATACACAGAGGAAACACACCTATTATAAGGAATTTTTAATCTTTTATTCTAGCCATTTTAAGCACCAGTGCACAAAGTATCTTCTCCTTAAAAGAACATTTCTTCCTTTAAGAAGTACGTAAGATTGATCCTGATATGCTCTGTGAAAATTTAGATTCTGTATTTAAGTTTAAACGCAAACGTCCCGTCAAACATTTTCATAAAAACTGTATTTGCATGACACAGTTCTAACTAACTCTTACTTACAATTCTCATCTTGTATCTATGTAGTAGGTGTAGGAGAAGATCTCACTTCTGATTTTAATTGGATTTTTCTTCTCCATTAACATGCACTGGAAGAGTCTGTGATGTTAATTAATGATATTGGTTCACAGTTCACTAAAAATTTGCAGGAACTTGGAAAATTTACATTAGAAAAACCTAGCTGGCTTGGGGTTTTTTTTCTCCTTAAATTTGTGTTTTGGAAGCCTGAGATTTTCATCTAAACTAATGTGAAAAAGATAACAAAAATTGCATGCATATATTAAAAAAAGGTAATTAAATCCTTGAATGTATGCTTATTCCCAAGACTAGAATGCAATGTGAACACAAACACTCTTATAAACGGGATATAAGCCCTCTGTTCTCTATGTGTTGAAATGTTGCAAAATTTAGGAAGATCAGCTTTTTGCATTGCATCCTCCAGTGAGCTGTGAAATCCCTCTTCATCGTGATGAGAAAATACCTCGTAATGCTTTCTGCACAGAACTACAGAAACACTTGAAATACTCCTTTAAAAATACAATATAAAAAAAAGAAACTAAAACTTAAGGAGGCCTTGAAGGTCAGCAATATTGAGCAATCTTCAGCCTTTACAATTCAACTGGTTTCTGTTCACTTTTATTCACCAGGTCTTTCCCCTCATCCCAATGAAACACAGCAGATTACGTGGAATGAGACACACATCACACCATTTACTTTGCCTTCCCAAAAAATATAGTTGAAAATCTGTAAGGGTTCAAAGCAAGACATACCTGCATTGGCCGTCTGTACTTCCTGCACGCCGTGACATGAGCAATAACACTCGCATGAGTCTCTTTGCTGACATTAATTCCATTCACTTTGATTATGCATTGGCCAGGGTGGAGACCTGCCACAGCTGCCACTGTTCCTATTGAGAGAAACCACATAGTTAAACAGAATTCTTTTCCTAAACATCTCCTTTAAAGATTATAGTCCAAAAGCCTCATTTTTTAAGCGGAATCCATTGGCTCTTGCATACTCCCCCGATCACAAGGCTGCTTCTACAGTAAGGTGGACATCAAGAAAATGGAGTTCCAAAGCAGATTATTTCATAAAGAGACAAAACTATTTTCTAGACACTGTTTTAGAACAAAAGTGTTGATTAGTAATATGAAAAAGTGGGAAATCAGTCTTAAAGAAAAGGATTGTAAAAGGATGAAAAGGCTCTAGCTTGAAACTCACTAATTACAACTTAGACCACTTTTATTCTGAATTATTTCATATGTCCCAAGCTTATAGGCTTCTTCACTACTTCAGGTGTCTCTAAGTTACATGAAAAACAGAAGCTTTCTAATAATTGATAAAGAATATCAGAACACACTACAGTTCCTTGTTAAATATGAAGTGAAATATCCAAATATAAAGACATTTCCAAGACTCTTTCTCTTATTTTAATCATTTTGTCAACTCTGTTACAACAAAGTGTCTTGCAGCTTTGACCAAAATACTCAAAGATAATCAAGTAGGAGACCTGAAATTTGATATTTGAGGGGTGGTAAAGGTGGTGGTGTGCAAAATAAAACATTCTTCACAGAATCACTAGGTTGGATCACCTTCAGAATCACTGAGTCCAAAAATTCCTAACAATCACTAAACCATGCCCCTTAGCATCTTGTCCACATGTGCCTTAAATACCTCCAGGGAAGGTGACTCAACCACGTCCCTGGGCAGCCTGTTCCAGTGCCCAATGACCCCTTCCATGAAGTTTTTTTTCCTGGTATCAAGTCTGAACCTCCCCTGGTGGAGCTTGAGGCCACGCCCTCTTGTCCTGTCCCCTGTCACTTGGGAGAAGAGCCCAGTTCCCTCCTCTCCAAAACCTCCTTTCAGGTAGTTGTAGAAAGCAATAAGGTCTTCTGTCTACCTTCTCTTCTCCAGGCTAAACAACCCCAGCTCTCCCAGTCCCTCCTCGTTACTTCTTCAAGTAACATAAAATACATGGTTAGATGATTTATGTTCATAATGGAATAACTACCCTGGGAAAATCTTCTATCCATTGAAAAGGTGCTACAAAAGCAGCTGTCTCCAAGTCTTTTCAGTGTGACTTAATTCCCCTCCTGAAAAACAGCCTGCTGGACTATGACCCTAGTTACAGCTACCTGAATGCTCACCTCCTTACACCTCTCTTCATACTGCCACAAAGGTGCTATGGAAGCCAGAATCTATTACCTAGAGATTGCAAGGCTGAGGTGCACAAGCTAGCTATGAAGGAAAAGGCTAGACTGAATCTGAAGGACTGAAAAATAGAAAAGCTATGTCATGACTTGTCAGCTGAGCATATTTCACAAGGAAATAACAAAGAATATACCCAGATTTCCCTCATTTCGGGTATTATCAGATTAGATGAAAATTGCATTGTAAACTAACATCAAAGAAAATCTGTGGACATGACACTGTTACGAGCTATTGCAATTTTAAAAAAAAAAAGGGAGGGAGAGGAATATACCAATAAACATTTAAATAGGCTTCATTAAATACCTCTCCTCTCCAAAAAAAAAGAAAAATTTTCTTCTAAATACCCACACTCTCAATTCAGCAAAGTATTTAAGCATAGTTTTAAAATCTTTCAGGTTTAGCAAACTACATAAGCAAGCACCTACACACTGTTGGGGCTAATTGGAATAAAGTATGTGATTAATGAATAAGGATAGGCAGTGAATTGACAGAATGAATTGAGACCCAGGTGCAGAAATAATTATCACATCAGTTCAACAGTTTTCAGTTTATTAATAGACTTTCTCTTGAAAATCTAATTTCTGGCAGCTTTGCAGATCAATTCACTTAAAATCCCTCAAATTACATAGAAAGGAATGAAGGGAAGGAGACAACTTCCCCACAGTAACTGAAAATATAGTGTTAGCTGGCTCTACCATCAAAACTATGCGACAGCAAAAAAGAATACTGCAACAATTTTTATCACCAGTGCACCAATTAATAACATATTGAGTTAGGGATAGAAAGCACTTGATAATCACATCATAAAATGGACAAAAAGGTATTTAGAGGAATCATATGCAATTACTAAGACAAACTAGGTCATTAGTACTCTTGAAAAGATTTGTGAAAAGTGTATTTTCTATAAAATGCTTTCAGAACATTGTAGAACCACAGTGCCACATAACAAATTAACATTCAGGAAGTGAGTATCTCCCTATACACGTTCGCTAGAGAACATGATTTTGCATAAATATGTAACAAAACAAAAGAAAAGGCCAGAAAATCTAACCAAAGCTTACAAAGTATAAGAATACAAAATAATCTTATTTGATTTATTATTGTTTGTTACTTTGTGGGAACAGAAATCTAAGCTGAATCACTGGATCTAGCTTTGATTTAGCTCAACCAGGCCATTTAGACATTAAATGAATATTTATCACTACCACTGACAGCTCTTAGGGCTCACCTCTCCCAACAGCATGGACAACTGATGGGCCAAATCCCCGGATTTGGAATCCAAGCCCATCTGCAGAATCAGGAATCTTCACTGTCCTATACAAACAAAGATTCAATATGAACGTAGAAAAAAAAGCAGTATTTTGTTATTCAAGATCAAAGCGGATAACAATAAGTAGGTTACAAAGGTGTAAGACTCCACATTTGCATTCATTTCACAGTTTCAGATTCAGTACCATTCATATTCCATAGAATCATAGAACCATAGAACAACCAGGTTGGAAGGGACCCATCAGATCTTCTAGTCCAACCATTCCTATCTAACACTAAACCAAGTCCCTCAAGACCTCATCCACCCGTGCCTTAAACACCTCCAGGGAAGGTGACTCAACCACCTCCCTGGGCAGCCTATTCCAATGCCCAATGACCCTCTGTGTGAAAAACCTCCTCCTAGTCTCCAGCCTAAATCTCCCCTGGCGGAGCTTGAGGCCATTCCCTCTTGTCCTGTCCCCTGTCACTTGGGAGAAGAGGCCAGCTCCCTCCTCTCTGCAACCTCCTTTCAGGTACTTGTAGAGAGTAATGAGGTCTCCTCTCAGTCTCCTCTTCTCCAGGCTAAACAACCCCAGATCCCCTGCAGCAGTGCCATCAGAAATAAGAGCAAGCCGAGATACCAAAACCAAAGGATCACAATGCTCTTTTGCAGAGAAATGCAATATGCCAAGTATGACTAAAGCACTACCATAGGTTTAGAATTCCTCCTGAAGAGACTACATTTTGGATAAATTGCCACAGCACAGCAACACTGAGGGCTCTAAGATGGCAAGCATCCTCTCCGCCAAGAGGACAGAGCCAGAGGACAACAGATCATGGCACGTTTTGGCAGATGAGCTGCAGAAGACTGTGGAAACTAGATCCCTATTACAGTCTGTTAACATCTAGCTGTCTGTTTGGCGAGTTTTATTGAAAAACTATTTTGTTGCACTTTTTTTGAGCAGCTATGCAAAGCACTAAGTTTTGTAGAGCAAGAGCCATCTACTACTGTTCATATAACTTGCAAGCAAATCATGTAATACGCTTTTCTGGTCTAAGTGATATTGTAATAAATCTACCAAGGAACATAACCAACAAAAACACAGTTCTGAGAATTAAAATTCACATCTAGTCCTTAAAATGAAACCCTGATCTTACCCAAAGTAAGCTAGCATATCCACACACTATCAGCTCAGGTTCCAGGAAAAGCAATGCAGCTGCATTAGGTCTTATCAGAGCTAGTTAGGTCAAGCACAACATTGCACTGATTTAACTTTGCAGTCTTTATTTGCACAGTCAGGTCCATTGTTATTGAAGGGGTCTTTCCCCCAAGTTTCATTTGCTTGTGCAAAAGCAGACAAATTCAAATTGATGCTGAAAAGTGATTTTCAAGTACATTTGGACTGTACATTTGCATCCTTTCTTGTACTTTTTTTTCGGTATACATAAGATTATCAGCACATCTAAGATTCAAAACCCAGTAAAGTTACAATTTTTTAAAATATTAACATAATCTTGGCATTAATGAAATTCCATTTGAAATATTTTCATAAATATAGCATCATTTATTATAGTTGTATATGAACTTAAGTTTGATACAATCTACACGGTTCCATTCTCAAAATGCTTTGTGAACATGCTAATGAGCTATGAAAGACCATCACTGGCAGTTCAGGCTAATTAGGAGAGCATTGTCTCTTCTGCCAACACTGCTGTGCTCCCAGCATGTCCTGACAAAAAACAGCCAGCAAACAAATTCTTAAACTCCTCTAAACTATTCATTCACTAGATCATCTCTCTCAACTTTGAAATTCATGCACATTTTTACTTGAAAATTCTGTAAGAAGTTAAACCATGATCTACATTAAAGAAAGGTCAAGATATGTCTTTTACGCTTGATAAAACATCAACTACTGCTTTGGAGGATCTTTCTGTTGTTGTTTCCTGGTTGGTTGGTTGGTCGGTTGGTTTTGGGTGGGGTTTTTTTGGGTGTACCTTTCCAAGTTATCATCTTTGTGATGTATTTATTTCTTTGTTCTTTTCCCCTTTCTGGGTGCCACTGTATTTCTCACGACACCTCTGCTTTTAAGTAGAAGTACAGCTCCATTCTACTGCTGAACCAGAGCCATTTCCAAGGCATTGTGTGTGCTACCTGGTAACAGAAGATGGTTCCTCCTTATCCTATTCCTCACTGCTGTTTCTTCTATTTCTTTAATATGCATAAACTAATAACAACTGCATTAACTTTATTAACAGACCTATGCTCATTTACATACTGAGTGAAACAGCCATTAGATCTTTGTATTTATGTAACAAAAATAGCATTCAGGTAGGAACATTCCAAACCGTGCACAGAAATGCTTCTTTTACACAAAGACAGAGAACTGTTTACTTGCTCCTGCTGTTTACACAAGCAGTACACACACATTGAAGAGTCCCTTTAGGTCACAGAGTCCAACTTCTGCCAAACCAGCAACTAATCCCCAGACAGAGGGACTTGTTTAGTAAGCACAGTAAGAGATAAGAGATCAAAACTGTCAATTTTAAACTTCATTTACACTCATGGTTCCCACATGTATTTAAAGTGGCAAAGCAGATGGTGTAAAGCTCTTGTGTTTCACTTTTGCTGACTGACAAATGTAATACAACAAAATCAAAGCAGATCAAATCGCTTGTCTTTATGAAGTCAGATTAGATACAACATTCAAAATAACTTCACATAGTGTTGCCTGAAGTTCTACTGGTCTTTTAAAATTCACTTTGATTGCAGTTTGTTAAAACTCTGCCAAAGTAATGACAACTTACTCCCGTGGTTTAGTGCTCACAAGAACCCGCAGGGGCTTTCTGCTGTTTAAACATGCTTTCAGGAAGCAATCCACTTCACTGAAGGGTCGCAGAAAAACCAGGTCACCATTAATGGCAAAGATTTTTTTCCCAACTTCCAAGCCTGCCACCTAGAAAACAGTAACAGTTGTGTATATATTTGCCTTTTTATAAACCACTAACATTATGTTTACTTCTGCCGGCATGCAACCCAAATGACATACACACTTCCCTGACATTCTTTACGCCTGCACACTCATTCTGAAGAAACCTGACTACAAGACCTAGTCTTAATCAAGACCTTATGACAGTATTGTCATATCAGTTAATATCTGTAATAATTAACAGCTTTCCTTGAGTCACTTTATTTCTTTTATCACAATACCCAATTTGTCCATCCATCATTCTCCAAAGGCACTAAGACTTCTTTACGTAACAAAAAACCTGATTAATATTTTAGTAATGTGAATATTTATTAAGTTCCAAAACAAACCAATATCCTTAAATATTTCATGACCTTTGAGCCAAAGTATGGCAATCCAAACAGCACATGATTTTCAACTCTGGTCTAACAAGAAAGGAACTATAACCAGATTGATAGCAGTAGATAGAGCAGTTCAGAGCACAGGCTAAGTCTTAGCACCATCTGGAATCATGGCAGAACCTGACTGCTAGAAATAACCCAAGATATACCTTTGTTGCTCTATTATGTTATTGATTAACTTTATCTATTTGTATTGTAAATGTCTATTCCACTATGAGATTTAGAAAGACTTGAAATACAGGTCTACATTTTTTCCTCTCATGGAAGAGACTTATTCTTTATCTTTACATATACAGAGACTTCCATGCAGTCCAGCAGAATATAAATTCACCCAGAGAACATCTAAAGAAATAGTAACAAACAGAAAGGCTGTAATTTATTCATTCAGATTCTTAAAGACTTTATTCAAAGTTTGATATGTCCTTTATTGTGAAATATAACAACTGCAACTCACAGACTAGCTCAATACTCATTTCATATTGTACTAAAAATGTTTAGTCCGCTTATGATTGATGTCATCACTGGAACACTACAAAACATATAAAAAGAAATTTTGTATCACCTCTCAATAGGACAATTTACCTGAGCAGAAAATGAATGTTGATAATGATCAGATCAGTATCTGATACACACACAAAAAAAAAACCACAAAGGGAAAAAAAGAAAAATATTCATAACCACAGATTTCTGGAGAAGTTGTCCTTGTTACTTTCTACGACTACAGATTTTCCTAACTGACATACAAAACATACACCTGTAATAAAATGGGCAAGATAATTTATAATACTCGGTACCTCAGCATTTGATCCTTTCTCCACCACCTTAATAATTGGAACCTTATTTTTATCTTCTAAACCGAAACCATAAGTGCCTTCATTAGATTTAATCTGAAAAATAGAATAGTTCAAAATATTGTTCAGAAAGTCATTAAGAAGAGCTAAAGTCTATGTCCACTAAATCATGAAACATAGTGCTGATTTATTGTCACTGCAATTAATATTTTTACCCACCAAGAAATATAATCATTGTGTTTCACTCACCAGTAATGACTTGGCTATGACATTTTCCACTACTTTCAGATCATGTTTCATGAGTCTGTGCTTCATATTTGACCCTTCCATTTCTTCATCCGCATAAAAACGGAACAGCAGTGGTTCATCTTTAAATTCACTTTTCTCTAACACTGTGTGATACAAAACCATGCATATAAATCCTCTTCTTCTTACAAACTTTCTAATATCATGTCTTATGAACCATAAACTACTGAACATTCATATATATATATATTTATAGCTAACAAACTATTCTGGTGTGTGAATCTAGCAAAATCTTATCTTTTAACGCAAACAACAATGTCTATTTGGATCCATTACAGATAGGTTTCACCCAACTATATCTAGATTCCACTAAACCAAGAAATACACGTTAGCCTGAACTGGTTTTACTGAAAACGCCAAGCACAAGAGTTTTTTGCCTAAAAAGGATTTAAAATAATGATTTTTTTAAGTTCTGCTTTCTGCTCACCACCAAGTTCTGGCACTCTCCAAGTGGCGATACATGCCAGGTTCAGTATTAGAAATGGGTTTTGTTGGGATGTGGAAGCAACTAGAATAGTACAGGAATGCAGTTTGCATGTTTAAAATCAAAGGGAAAAGTATGAACAGCACCAGAGAGGAAGTTAATTCTCCCTCCTTCTCTAAACAAGCTGATGAAAAACATGATTTCTTCCTCTTTTCATTTCAGTAAATTAGTGCATCAAACCTTTCACTGAAATCTTCCCTCTGATGGTATTACACGTGACCTTTTTCACCTCATTTTGGTACTGTACATACCTCTGTTCTTCTCTCTCTTCTTCTTTGTTCGATGCCGTCCTTATGATTGTCTTATTTTTCTACAGTCTACTTTCTCCTATTGTCACCATTTCACTTTTTTAAAAACTCAAACTCCTCAATACTTTATTCATTCCCCCCCCAAAATGTCTACTTTCTTGCCTACATATTTCCTAATTTTTTATTGCCTCATCTGTGCAAACATGTATTACCTGCTTCAGAAATTTCTTTCAAAGTTGCTAATAAAACTGCCTCCTTTAATACTTCAGAGGATGAATTCCTCAGTACATGCTATAACACTAAATATAATTTGCAGAACATGAAATGCCTATTTTTTATCTTGAATACTATCATAGTGATATAATGAAACAACTTTCTATCCCTTCTGTAATCTTCTTTACTAGCCCTTGCATTTCCTTCCAACTATGGGGAGGTGGTTGATTCACCTTCCCTGGAGGTGTTTAAGGCACAGGTGGACAAGGTGCTGAGGGACATAGTTTAGTGGTTGACAGGAACGGTTGGACTTGATGATCCGGTGGGTCTCTTCCAACCCAGTGATTCTATGATTCTATATGTAGATATCATTAAACAAAAGGTAAGCATAGCTTGTACAGAAAGTATTTACTTACCATGGTGCATAAAACCATTATCACAAAGAGCAACACCAAATATCATAGCCTCCTCCCTCGTCCGGCAATCCCCCTGTTAAACCACAGCATATATTTATTTACATATTTTAATATGGCAGCAACATGGATTCTATCCACAGATGTATTACCTCAAAGAGCTGGTAATGGTTGTAGATACTTACCAACACTACTCTTGTATATATATTTACAGAATGCATATAAAGCAGCAGATTTATTGAAATACAGGCTAGTTTGGATTGGAAGAGACCTCTATATGGTATACCCCTTTATGGTTGCAAATAAACATGTAAAAAATTTAGTAACACTGCATTCTCCATAAAAACTTAACATAACAAAGTATAAAAGCATTTAAGTTTGACTTTTATTTTATAAAACTGGTGCATGTTGATTGAGTGAATAGAATACCCTGTTCTTGTTCCTCCCTTGCTTAAAATAAAACAGAACTGATGACAGCAAATTGGTACTGACTTTTATCCATCTAGTTAGTAATTCAGAGTTTTCAGAGCCTCTCCACTTCATTTTAAGCCATGAACAATGTTACACACTGAATCACAAAGCTAAGTCTTATTAAAACATTTAAAGTTCAACTGCAAACAAGAAAGATAAGCACAAAAGGGATGAACAGCATGGCTGCTGACAGCTGATTTCTGTTACTTTCCTAATTTAAGAGGATTACACTTACACATGCTGTTCTAATAACCTTTACACAAAGTGTTTATATGTTATTCTGCTTAATACATTGCTCCCTTTCAAATCTGAATTTAAATGCGAAATGTACATAAATTCAAAGGTGCATACTTGCCTGTGCAATCAACCAGTCTATGAGTTTGTTAGCCATGACCACAGATTTGTAGGTTCTCAAGTGATAATCTTTATCCCTGTTGAAAATAAAACAACTTAAAAAATGCAAATAAAAAACTCAAAAGGATCTAAGAGAAAAAAAACTTTTATATTACAAACAACTTAGTGCAAGCATGAATTCAGTGTTTTGTAATGGTTCACAAGTTTCCTCTGGAGTAAAAAAGCAAGCCAAACCTTTCTGTGTCGATAGAAAGGAGGAGGCTGACCATATCTACTTGGGCAATAATCACTGGAGTTTGGAAGCACTTATTTTGTCACAGCTGGGACTTGACAAATGAAAAATGAGAGTGTCAGTAAGGAGTGTATTAATACACACGGTATGCATATAAACACATATATCAGGAATTAGAATGCTCTAGAAGCCTGCAAAAAAAAGGTCATATTGAATGAGTTTGCAGTAATTTAATCATTCAGTTATGGTTTTTGTCTTGATAGCCTTTCAATTTTGTTTGATTGCTCCCAAGAGACCAATCTAGAAAGGATGGGGTAGATTCCTACATTCAAAAAACAGTATCTTCCAGATTATATACTACTTCTGAATGACTCTCTAGGGATTTCCCAATTGGACTCACCTAATTACTGGGGTAAACAGACTGTGAAGGCGACAGTACAGTCGTACACCCTGTTAAAGAGAAAGATGAGGTAAATTAACCATATGTTCACACCACAGATACCCTAAAAGGAGCAGGTACACTAAGGAAGTGATGGTAAAAATGTCTGTTCAAATTTCTACATATTTTCATGTGCCAAAGCTCAATATTTCCAGATAATACTATTGATGAATAAATTATGAGAAAGAAAACATGTCCAATATAATGTAAGCTACAGTGAGACACATGCAAAAATGATGAACTTTAAGGTAGCATTAAAAAATGGCATCTTGGCCTGTATCAGTAATGGCGTGACCAGCAGGTCCAGGGAGGTTATTCTCCCTCTGTACTCAGCACTGGTAAGACAGCTCCTAGAATACTGTGTTCAGAGTCCCTCACCACAAGAAGGATGTTGAGGCCTTGGAGCGAGTCCAGAGAAGAGCAACAAAGCTGGTGAAGGGGCTGGAGAACAAGTCTTATGAGGAGTGGCTGAGAGAGCTGGGGTTGTTTAGCCTGGAGAAGAGGAGGCTGAGAGGAGACCTTATTGCTCTTTACAACTACCTGAAGGGAGGTTGTGGAGAGGAGGGAGCTGGCCTCTTCTCCCAAGGGACAGGACAAGAGGGAATAGCCTCAAGTTCCGCCAGGGGAAGTTCAGGTTTGACGTAAGGAAAAATTTCTTCACTGAAAGGGTCACTGGGCACTGGAACAGGCTGCCCAGGGAGGTGATTGACTCGCCTTCCCTGGAGGTGTTTAAGGTGCGGTGGATGAGGTACTGAGGGGCATGGTTTAGAGATTGGTGGGAATGGTTGGACTCGATGACGCGGTGGGTCTCTTCCAACCTGGTGATTTTGTGTTTCTATGATTCTATGATTATAACATGCAAGAAGAGCCATGTATAACAATTAGAAGTTGTATCAAATTAGATTCTAGCCTACTTTGCTGTGAGTGGTAGTCAAGAACTCAAGGTTTTCCTACATACACCTTACGTTAACAAATGCCAGTAAAGAAGTAAATGACATTGCCATGTAAAACACAAATGCTGACATTTTCTACTCAAAATCATGAAAATGAGTTTAAAGGCAACTTTGTTCAATCATTTTGTTATGCTCAGTAGTGTAGATGGATAGTACTACCTGTGTTTAAACACCTTCATGACTGCAGATTTACTGCCTTATTAAGGTACTAATAAAAGACACTCAGATTTAACAGAAAATCAAAAAACATTTTCTACATATAACTTCATGTCAATTAAAATGGACTGAAAAAGACAACAGATTGAAACTCCAGCTTCAGAATTACCCAGAATCACAGGCAATGTGTCCTGCATATGTAATCATTAAATAACCAAAATAACTAAACCAAATAAACTTTAATTTTGTATTTAAACTGCATAAGAAGACAAAATCTTCCTTTACAAATGGAAAATTGAAATTCAGTGACATAGAGAAAGACCAGTGTGAGAAGTTACTTATCCTAACATAACATTCTACATTGTTTTTCAAGCAGAACCTCAATTCCTGATGCATTCCCAACAACAGCAATTGTTCTATTCTGTACCTTAGAGATCACATCCTGCATCTCATTTCTGGGATAGTATGTTCCATCATCATATCTGAATCTATACAGCATGTGCTCAGGTTTGAATTGGTGCTTATCTGTAACTAAATTGAAAAAAAAAAAAAAAAAAGTCATGCAGTGTTAAGCCAACTTCTGAAGAAATCAACAAGAGAGAAGAGGGTCAGCATCACTTCCTCTAATAACATATTCGTTTCACAGCTACAGGCAGGTTTCAGATGGGAAAAGCAGGAAGCCAAATTAGATCATCAGCCTAATGTTCTTTTATGTCACTCGTGACAATATTTTTTCACAGTGTTCAAGTAATCTAGAAGAAATCACACAATTTCAAGTCACAGAGCAAGAGGGAGGGAACAGCCTGTAAAATTAGGCACTCAAATCTGTTCTTACTTTCAGTGTTTTTTGCAAATCTAATTGACCAAATAGCAAAAAAAAAAAAAAAAAAAAAAAAAGAAAAAAAAAAAAGGAAAAAAAAAAAAACACCCCAAACCCAAAACAAAACCAAAACCCTTATTTTGCAGCTATTCATACTATTGTTTCACATCATTCTCTGTTCTAAATCTTGCAAAGGTCAATCTCAGATGAGTCAACAAAGATATGAGTCCTCTGCAACACATCTCTAGTCTTGCACTGAGAAGGAAAGGGAGAGGGAACACCTTCCTATATACATAGTCAGCTGAAGGTCTTCAGTGCAACAGACTTGCAACCATTATGACAGTGGTAACCCATTTCACCAAAGGCCCTTGAGAAAGGATCTTAATTTGGCTTTTCAGAGTTTCACAGGATTCCAACAACCACCTCGCAACTTCAAGTGTTTTGTGAAAACAGTCATATCATATGATACAAAACTTCTGGAAATAGCTCTACAGCAAGCCTTTCCAAAAAAAAGTCGATTCATTAGACGGTCGAGGACACTAGGCACTAGCACCATCCTAGGATCTCGATCTCTTAACACCCTGTACAAATTACTGCTTTGCTGGCAGATGTAAGCTTTGATTTTTAAACTGAATTTGCATGTCATCAACTGATAAAGGAAGCTACTGTAATGTCTTCATTAATCAGACTAAGATACCTTACAGTGTTAGATAATTCTTCTGCGTGTACTTTCATACACCAAGTGATTAAACTATCATCCCTTAATCTCGTCAAAAAAATTAGTTAGGCACTGCAAGCTTTGGATGGTGAGGTGCCTTGAGCCTGCATCATTTTTTTTATCCCCTTTCAAGCTCTTTGGTACTTCCACACATCATATATTAAGTGGCTTCACCAGTGTCATATGCAAGAGCAAAATAACTTCTATACCTATATTTTATATATCTACTAACAGTGAAGCCCAAGACAAGCCTTGAACTGATGGCTTATGCTACAGTGATTATCCAAAATAACCCCTAAGCTCTTATATGTATGATTGCTTCTCCATACATCAAACATAGGCTGCAAAATGTTCACATACAATGCGTAGCACAACTATGTAAAAGCAATTTAACAGATTATAAACATTTAACTCAGTACAAAAAGATACCTTATAGTTCTCTAATTAAAAATAATTTCCTGCTACTGGAGAAAAAAAATACATTACACTAGATCAGCATATATTAAGAGTTTTTAAAAACATCAGCTACAGAAAACAGAAAAAAACACGACCAGGATGGTATTGCTTAAGGCCAAATTGTTCCTCACTGTTACAGAAATGCAGCAAAGAGAGTAATCCAAGACTACAAAGCACCTTTCCATCATTGCCTGCCCATGAGAAACAGAATAGGCTCTGCCCGCTAAGGAACACAAGCACTGTTCCATCTTTGCAGCCTCAGCTTGCACACAGGGAACTAGAAAATAAGGGAGAAGGTCCACAGAGCTGACACATCCTGAACCCTGGAAAGTAAGGAAACCAGACAAGGATGCTTCCAACTATGGTATTGCGTAAAATACCACATGTATCCAGGGAATGCCGTGAAGGAGTAAATTACTATTTACTTTTTTTACTTTTTTGAAGAGGGACAATATTCTATCATTCAGATGTGATTTGGCTTGTTCTATTCTTAAGGAAAGACAGATCATCTATCAGCTACTGTACTAACATGGAAACCTTAAAAAAATTATGAAAACATTTAGCTTATTTCATAGCTTTCCTTTTAACTATTATCAGTTATACATTTCCAAGGTCATAGTTTCAAACAATTAAAGTCAATAAAATGCTGCCACCTCAAGCTGTTTTGTATGTCACTCTCAACAATGTACCTGTATTTTCTGTTGAGGTATTTATACGTCACACACTAAGAAAAAGGAAGTGATAGAGGTTTAAACTGGTCTTTACTTTTTCTTTGCCAGGGTAATTTTGTCTCAGATCAGCACATCATTCCAGGAAACTGCACAGCCACATAAATACCTATTAATTTTAAAACTATCTGAAATTCAGATCAGTTGGTAACTACAAAGCTCATTACTGCACTGAATGGAAGCTTCCATCTGTAAGCAGCAGCAGTAACTGACTGGTCACAGTACCTCAGCACACTGGCTGATATAAGTCATTTGATGCATTCCAGAATGCCACCAGGTGAATTTAAAAAAGCAACATGGAAATAGATCCTTCCCTTTAGCAAAACTGGAGGAAAAAAAAAAACCAAAACAAAACAAAACACAAGGGGAAAGCATATAACTGCTCTACTTGTGAGAGTTCACACAGCAGGAAGCAAAACGATGCACATCACAACGTGGATCTGGCATTGCTAGAATGAAGCCCAACACAGTGAAAATAATGTCCGGCACAGTAAATATGCAAAGTCTAATAAAGCCCTCTACAACATTTGCAATGTGAATAATAGCCAAATTTACTTGCTCCCTCTGTGAAAACAGATGGTTCATTCAACTTTATTTTAAGAATTCTATTTTCACTGAACCACAGCTGGATTCACTATTCAAAATAGCATGACTGGCCCACATTTCTATGCTCTAATGCAATTACCCTTTTATCTCATGAAATTACACAATATTGATTAAACTCTGTATTGAGAAAGTCTATGAATGTATTTGGGATATAAATTTCAAGATCAGAAGAATCTTTAGTAACAGAATCATTCCATTGAACACAATTCTCTGTATGTAGTAAACATAATAGCATCTGACATTTGAATAATGGTGGAGGAAAATCATGTAGACTGACATTAAAGAATTAAAGACGACACGCCTACTGATGAAAAATCTCAGTGTTTTTCCTCCTACTATGCATAGATTTAAAATGCACACAGTCAAGTGGCACTCTGTTACTCCCACTTTCTTTCCAGACAAGGACATTGAAAACACCACAGCAAAGTATTAAGTATGTATTAGATTCATTGTTGGCTGAAGTATCTAAGTTTTAAAATGTGTATTATTAATTATTCCATCTAAATTTACACCCTGGATCCATGTTGGAATAGTAGTTCCAACTTCACAGCTGTTTCATTGCCGGTTTTCTAAGTGACTGTTCCTACTGTGAGCCAAGCATGCCTTCAAAACTAGAATTTTGTTCATTGCCCTTACATGGCCTTGTTAGGTTCTACCTTGTAAAAGGGACTCAGATGAGGATCTGCTCTGGAAATTTTTCTCCAGAAAAATCACATTTTACTGTCTCAAAACCTGAATCACTTCAGTGATACTTCTCTCCAGAATGCGCTAAAAAACACAGATAGCTGACTGAAAGTTTCACCACAGAATTATCAATTTTAGTAACTACACATCATAGTGAAAGCAATGCAGTCAAGAGATTTAGCTGTTTGATTCTACGCTGGATTGCACCAGCTCCATTTGTAATACCTCACAGATGAGCAGGCACATTTACCAACAGCCAACTGTGACTCACTCTCTTCTATAATTCTTAGTTGAACACATATCCCTAAAATGACTAGTCTTAATAAAATTTTTAAGTCCTTATAAGTAGTCTACTCTTCTGTTTCCCCAGAATTTGTTCTGGCTTACAAGAGAGCAGTAATGTTTCTCTAGGTCCCTGTCTGAAATGTTTTTCTCAACAGCAGAGATGTAATCTGATTAAATCAATGGAGCCTCTCCCATTAATCTGCAAGCCATGGACAATGGCCCCATGAGGTCCCTGCAAGGATACAGATTCAACAAGCTGTCTTGCATTAACAAGCACATTTTTTTGTCGAACAAAATTAAGTCCACTGTAATTACAACAATTACCTTGGAAACAAGTAAGTTAAAACTAATTATACTTACCATGATGGATAATGCCGTTCTCTAATAAAGCTTGGCCAAGATGAACACCTTCTTCAGACTTGTGTATCTCTCCAATTTCCAACAACCAGGACACAAATTCACTGAAACAAAAACAGATATAAAAAACAAACTTTAAACATCACACCACCAAATCTACTATTAATACATTACCCTTTTGGTTACTAGTGTTTCTTATTAACCTAGTAAGTGACTCTTAAGCCTATTTATCTTCAGAATGTCATGTCCCCTTTAGAAACCCACTCTCTTCAACTTTTTTTATTATTTCAACATAGGTACATGTGGTTTCCATTGAGATGCATTTTCTTTTCTGCTCAGAAGTTTAACCCACATGAAGTTTACTTTGCACATGGTGAAGACTTTCCATGCTTTCTGGGGTTTCCTACACTAGCACAGTCATACTTGACCAGACTGTCAAATATTATATAAGGCAATATTAAATAAGGCAATAGTTTCTACACCTGCCCAGGGCAGATATACCATGAAGGCAGGACTTAATTACAGTGTGATAGAACTGCAGGCCTGTTACTTTCAAGGTGTGGCAGACACATTGACATCCTCAGCATATACACAAAGCACATACTGCATGTGCAGGAAATGCCTGGTTTGTATCCTAATAAACCTGATACAGTTCAGAGACATCAAATTTATAGCAGCTAAGATATTTGTATGCCGGCTACAAATCAAAGGAACAGTCTAGTGAGGTAATGTGACTTTCGTATTCAAGGGTTTTAACCGGTGACCTAGGGACCAGCAAAAGCGTAATTCAAAAGTGTCTGTTTCAAAGGTAGCATAGAGAAGCAGACATTTGATGGTAGTTTTAAATGTTTCACATATGCTCCTCACCAATGAGCCTTTAGCCTAAAGAAGAGGAGGCTGGGGGCAGACCTTATCACTATCAACAAGTATCTGAAAGGGGATTGTAGAGAGGTGAGTGTTGGACTGTTCTCCAAAGTGATAAGTGATAGGACCAGAGGGAATGACCTCAAGTTCCACCAGCGTAGGTTTAGGCTGGATGTTAGGAACAATTTCTTCCCTGACAGGGTTGTCAAGCACTGGAACAGGCTGCCCAGGTTGCTGGTTGAGTTACCATCCCTGGAGATATTTAAAAGACAGGTAGATGAAATGCTTAGCGATATTATTTAGTACTGGACGGGTATGGTTGAGCTTGATGATCTCAAAGATCTTTTCCAGCCTAGAGATTCTATGATAAGCGTATTCTTTACCTGCTTCCAACAACTTCACTGAGGGAACATGTTCCAACCACACAACTCCGTCATTAATCTTATTCCTGGTTTCAGTTTTCTTCAGCTATATGACCTCTGATAGCACTCAAAAATTTCCCAAGTTTTCTTTCCACTTTTGAACACAGTAGTATCTTCACTACAACACATTTGTGTAAAACAGTCACTGTACTCTATAAAAATACTGTGCATACTCAACTGACTTACAGTCAAATGAAGTAAGTGATAACTCCTCCACCCTGAAAATAATTTTTTGTTATATGTACATTTTTATAGTAATTATTACTCTCTTTTTCTTGCATTTGGTTGTCTTAACCCATATCTATAATATGGCATTATAAAGCTCCTTCTAATAAGAGGGGTAAATTTTTAAACATGTAAATATTTAATAACTCTTTCTGTCCTCCTGCCTGAATGTCAGGGATACAATTTCAGAGGCAGTGATGGGAATTATTTCTCTAAAGGGACCATTTTATTGGATGCATTTTCATATTTGCAACGTGCCTTTACAGCCTTATATCTTTAATAAAATTACACTGGAATACAAATATACATCCATAAATTTCAGGTAGGCCAATTTACATCCAGGCTAAATTTTGAGAAGTTAATAGACATGACAAAGATTACAACTAAAGCATGGTTTCTGCAGAATCCTGAAGAAGTTTTAAGATGTGGTTTTAGCTAGTTAAAATTCATACTATAAACTGCATACAATACCTTCCAAGAAAGCATTTGGGGAAAGTGGTTAATTTCCTCTTCCTGTCTTTGATGAGATTCCCTTGTTTGCACATCATTTTATACAGTCTTTCTCCTTGCTCAGAGATCATCACCCAAGTGTCCTGTTCCATGCCCAATTTTAAACCTGCCAAAAATGAATAAAATTTTATGAAGTGACACCATCATTAAATTTCAGTATCTTCCACCAAATGGAGAAGCAATACCAATACTTTACATACAAAAAAGTATATATATATTGTTTTCCAGTATTTTTTATTAATTCATCCCTTTTCCACAAAAACATATATGCAACTTGCTTTTATTTGCTTCAGAATTTTTCCAGTAACAGAAAACTATGAAGGGGCTTATTTCAATATTTCTAACTCATTTATTTTTTCCTGTTCCTGTTCTTGAGAAAATCATTATGTTTTCTATGCAACAGATAATAGAAAAAACAGGTTTTGTTGAATCATGTATACTACTGACCACTCACAGAAGCTTGTGCTTCCAAGGAATGTCACAGATCTTCATATCCCATGTATTTTCTTAATAAACAATTATGGATGTGGATAAATTTATAAGTTGATAGAGTAACTGAGATATTCAAGAAATACTTTTGAAGACTCTATGTTGCAAACTGAGTCTAAGTGTGTACCAAATCCTCTCCTCTTTCTTTCATATTTGTCTCCTTGCTGCCAAACCCACTGAGGTCACCAGGAGATGAAAATTTCCCCAAATGGCTCAACTTTGGGATGCCTACCTCAGACCTCACACTTGGCGAGGTTGAACTCAAACTCAACTCTATTACCAGCTGCTCAATACTTTAGTATGAAATAGTCAGAATCCAGCAACATAAAATACTCTTACTTACTGTCCATTCCTTACCTAAAAGTACAAAGAATCCAAAGGTGTCAAGAAACTTAACAGTGAAGCAGGATTTATTAAAAACATTTCTAGCCACTTCCAGACAAAGTCCTATACAGTTGACAAACCTGTGTTTTGTTGTATTTGACACCATTTCTACCACACTGTTTTTTTCATTTATTTTTAAGCTGCTCAGTTTTAGATCTCTAAGGCATCATTTTAGCTTTTCTGCTATTAATTTCAGATATCACTATTAATCAATCAGTGCTCAGATATTCTAGTTAAAACTCTGGTCCTGTGGCAGATGGTCTACAAATATCCAGTACTCAACTTCAGAAGACCAAAGAAAGTATTGTTAGTCCTCATGTACAACAGAGACACAAAACAGCCACCACAACAGGCGTCAAAAAAATCTACACAGGTCAGAAAGACTTGCAGCTGTAACTACAAGGTCGTATTTGTTTTCAATACCAACACTCCAGGCATAGTTACTGACTGGGATATTTCAGCTTGCAAATGAAATTAGCTCCAGAAGATGATAGGCCATCTTCCTCTGGTTTTACTTTGTGATGGGTTGACCTTCAACACATGAGGTTATTTGTGGTCACATTTGAGATCAGGATTGTATTTCATCCAAGTACTCCTCCATCTTAATTCAGTTACTCAAAAATATGGTTTGCCAATGATCATTTCTTATTTCCTTGGCTAGGCGTGAATACACGAAAGATGAGAAGGCAGGGGTGGATTATATTCTGCATCATTCCATTTTGGATCATTCGCACGGAGATCCAACACAGAAAACCTCCTCATTTCAGTGATTAAAATGGCCAGTCACAAAAGGGAATTAATGTACATAAATCTCACAGGGCATTTAGGATGGACCCTCATACATCACAAACGATAACAGTATAGAGGCCTCAATGAAATTATGACAATTTATACTGGTTGAGGATATACAGTAAAATCATAGATTAAATCATCTTCTCATTTCCAAAAGATTCACTAGCAGCATACATGATTCAAGCTATTATGAGTTTGATTTACTTTTTCCAAGCTGGTATTCATAAACTTTCATCTGAACCTGACACCACAAGTTTGCCTTAGCAGTTGGTTTTGCTTTATACCTCAAAATAAAAAACACAGCTCAGCTGTGCAACACAGTGCAACACAAGGAGGTTTATTAACCTACCTTTTCTTCTCTCTCTCTCTTTCAAAATAGCTTCTAGCCATTCTTGCTTCTCTTCAGGGGTTTTTGCCATGCATACAAACCATTTGTTCTTTGCTGTGTTGTGGATCTTCCAGCCATTAATAACAGTGTGGCCGCTGCTGTGATAGTCAGCTGCAATTAGATAAAATGGCTTAAAGCGTACTAGTTCTTTAAAAAGACACAAGAGTTCTTACAATTATTAAGAACTTTTATCATTACACATAAATCTCAGGAAATACAAAAGAATAGCAATGAATTTAAAGTTTTCTGTGCCACATGTGAGCTATGTTACAACTTAAGAAGCTGTACTTTAAACTTTCTGTAAATAATGAACAACTTAAAATGTAACAGGGAACTGCACAGCACATGGAAGAAGGTATAAATTCAACACTAAGACAGAGTCCTTTTAAACGAACCCGTCACAGTAACTGTAGCCCTGTTAAACTGAAATAAATAATTATTTTTAAAAAGCAGCATTGTGGTTTTGCCCCTTAAAATACCAAGAGATGCTGTGCTGATGGAATGATTTACTATTAAATTTTAAAAAGGACTAAATATACAAGGGGAAAATAGAATTTCCATTTGCCAAGTAAGCAGATCATATATATTTGATTTATCTTTACTGGTTACCTGAATGTCTACACTTACTTGTTAAAATGAACTGAAATGTAATACAAGATTTACTCTGATATTTTTTAAATAAAAGCATTAACCAAATGCATGATTTTTTAAATATATGCCAAACAACCCTATGTTCAGCGCTCAAATTATAGATGAAAGGTAACAAATACTGATGTTCTTAGGCATCTTGAACTTCTGACTGTAAACATGTAAACCATTATGCTATAAAACCCAGATATTTTGCTACTTATTACTCTTTGCTTCTATTACATTTGGTTTTAACATGCTAGTCCATAAATGTTCACTCAGAAATTAGCTAAAGATCTCCTCTTCAAAACTAACACCACTGAATAGCCTTCACTGGGATTACATGCTCTCCTGAGAGGAAATTTCTGAGGCATAAATGCCTCAAGACAACAAATATATCTTTTTCGCATAAAATACAGATTAAAACTAGCACTAGAAACTATCGTACAAAACATTAACAAAATCAAAGGTCAACATTTTCTCACCACAAGCTTTCACTAAGAGGCAAGAAAGTCCAAGATCAGCCCTAAACTACTGTGATAACTATAGAGCTTTTTATTCTGTAAATACTTTTATCATCATTCAGCCCTGTTTTGTATCATGAGACGGGATTTTCTGAAACTGAAACCGTCGCTGAAATGCTTGCTAAGATTTATCATAAATCTCAGCAGACATGCTAGTATCCTTTCAATAACTCTGCATCTTAATTAGATGGAAGGCAGCCAAGCTTTGTATACTGGGCTGGGAAATGCCAGGAACTACTAGAAAATCATGAGACTAATGGCTAGTTTCTAAACCACCAAAACTTTCTAGCACTCAAAGTGCACAAGAAAGTACAAGTAAGTATGAGGAGGAAGAAAAAAAATTGAAGCTATATTTATATTTATAAATATTTATACCACTTACCTGTTTATCATTTTTATTCACATAACCTACAGTGTAATACCCTTTTCCCCTTTAAAAACATTGTTACTTGAAATCTCACCATCACATCATTCATGCACTGTCAGAAATTCAGAGTCAAAAGTCAGGGGAAAGAAAGAATCCTCAGACAGAAGCTCTCTGCTGACAGACTACAGCCCTTTGGAAGTCAGCAGCAGGAGCACTACTGAAGAAGGAAAGTTAAGGCCCCTTTGTATTATTTAAGCATATACTTTTAAACATCACAGTATGATAGCAGGTGCACCATTTTGTTTATTTACAGGTTAGAGGTTAACATACATGAAACTACAGACTGATATTTTTTCCTATGGTCTTTGTTACCATGTATCTATCATCACAACACCCGTGTTATATAGGGAAATACTATGATCTCTAATGTAGTGAACTATAGCAGCTAAAAACATACCCCAAAAAATTTAAAGATGATGGCTCAGACACACAAATGGAATTTGATCCTCTTATTTCACTCTGGACAGACATTTTGTGTCAACTTAGAAATTTGATTCAGAAAAAATATCTCACTCAGCCACCTGAATATCTCACTATAGAGATGCCATTTTAAACATGCAGATTCCAGCGCCAAGAGTGCTGGCAGTTTGACCCAGTTTATCTCATATTACCACAAATTCACTGTATTCTACTGCAAATCCAATCACCTAGATAGGTACTAAGGCTGCCTAATGTATACAGATGGCAATGAGTTCAGGTGTATGAAAATTGGTAGCTATCACCCAATTTTGCTGTAGAAACTCACTCCTGTGAAGTCCAGCTTGACTCCAGCCTCTGCCTTTAATTGCAACACCCTTGATTTCTCTCATGCTCCCCATGTTCCTCAAGACTACAATCCTCCAAGGCTTACATCTCCCATATATTCACCCAAATACACCCATGTCCATCATCATCTGAAGAGCATTTCAGCATTATGCTATCATCTCATATGAACTCATACATTTTGGGCTGTCTATTGGACAAAATCTGGTCAAAAGCTGCAGAAATGGTGGCCAGTCATCCAGGAAGAATGGATGTTCTGACTGGCCAGCTGTACAGGATATATGCACACTCTTCACATTAAAGCAATTATAACTGCCACTCAGGCTAAACAAATTATTTGCAAAATTGACTTAATGGTTACTGAAGGAAGAAGAGAGCAAGACTTCAACTTCAGTAAAGTCTGAATACAGAAAAAAAAAATGCAATCACAATAAATCCACCTTTGTAATACCTGCAAGTGGTTATGTAGCCACATTGTTTTAAGAACAGAAATATTCTGCCTTGATAAGTAAAAAGCATTTAGCTTTGATTAATGCGATCACAAAAAAGGCAGAGTGTTTCATGATGCTGAAACAAAAAGAAATCTTACACCAAATATACTGATCAGCCAAGGCCTAATTTCATGAAAGAAAAATTGCTTTTCAGAAAAAGCTTTGTAATTTTTGTAGGCATGTCATTATCATGACAATAAACCACATTAGGAATCCATTTTCCTATTTCTATGCTTCTACTTAGAAAACAACAGAGGCCACATTCCTACATCAATCAACAATGAGAGTAAACATCCTCAGTTACTCAATTCCCTGCAACCCATATACCAAATGAGCAGACGATCTCAAAATCTACAGTAACAAAATGCAGAAACACCATCTAGACTCCAAAGCTTTAAGTGTCTATAAAGAGACCCCTGAAGAGAGAGTCATGCATGGATATGAAAATATAAGTGCTCTGCACTCAAATCTTCCAGTCTAAATTAAAAAATTATAGGAAAAGATAGGTAATAGATGATTTAGGAAAATAAAACACAATACCAAAAAAAGCATATGCAATGACAACATGAATGAGGCTCAGACAACCAAATTCCTACATTTGGGAATGAGACGATACAAAAAGAATGCAGCAGAATAGTACTGGGTTACAGTTCAAATGTGAATGACTACAGGGGCTGAGAAACAAGACATCTGGGTCCAAAAAATGAGAACAGTACAGAAATCAAGACAGAGGAAGGTTAAAGAAGGGTATAATGAAGTATCAGTGTGAGAAGAGATGCACTCTGAGTACGAAGAAAAAAACACTTTGGGGGTTGGGGTTTTTTTAAACAGAAGGGATTGGCAAGAAAACGGCAAAAACGTGCCACAGGGCAGGGAAATAACACAGGTATTTCCATATTTTAAAGAGAACCTTAGAGAGGAGGGACAAAATAACAGTAATTACTAGAAAAAAAATATTTTAGGATATTGGACAAAATGAAACTGAAAAGGGGAAAATGTGAGGATATGGGAAAAAATGCAGATAAGAATAACAGAGAAATCAAAACAACAAAACCATTAACGGATGTCTCAGAACTGTGGAAAGAAGGCTGGATTTATAAAATGTTGCATATATAAAAGTGATGAGACTGGATATGGCTCAGCTGAGCAAGTGGGAAGGAAGCACGACAGCCTCAAGTACTGTGTGCAAGGCTATAGGAAACGAGGATGGTAACAAAATTTCCTGTAGCTGGAGGAAATTAGACTTCTGGTGTCTGCAGTGGAGGGGAAGACTATTTATGCTTAGTCAAATTATACCTGAAAGTTCACTGAGGAAGAAAACAAACAGGCAGGAAGGACATGAACAAGGTATAAAATAATGGGACAGACACCAGTATTGCACAAAAGGATCTGGTGTGGTATTCTGGAATACAAACTAAAAAAATTAAAAACATGCTCTGTAAAATGCCAAACAATCCTGGGATTAGTAACAAGACATGCCACATGAAACGTGACAGTAATTATTCTGTTTAACTTGGAAACAAGCAAAGTTTCAGGTCTGGACACCTCATAATACAAAAGATGTAAACAAAATGGGGAAAAAAACCAACTCCAAAGGACACAGAAAACAATAACAACTAAAAAACAACACATGACAAAAAGTTGAGAGACTTAAAAAGAAGAGATGGAAGAGAGACAACAGCTTGCCAATAAACTAGGCTTTTGCAGTAAGAACAAGAGTAAAACTGTTCTCCATGTCTACTCAGTAGAATAAGAAGTGAACTGTTTTGAAAACAAGGAACTCATATTAAAGAAAAAAAATTTTTAAGAAATATTTATCTTCTACAAAGTACTTGTATGAAACTTACTTAAGCTGTACAATCCTTGTCATTAATGCTCAATTTTAGAAAGAAATTACATTAAGAAATGCTTTGAATCCATAGTAGATGCAGGGTAAACTTAATACTATTTTAAAATCCAGGGAATTAATATGTAACTTACAGAAATTTCCTCCAGACATATATAATTGCTTCAGTCTTTAATAGTAAGGAAAGTTGTTCCCTCTGTGTACATCCCCAGGAGCTTGAGGAACAGAATAAACCGCCCATGGCCCAAGAGGAAAGGGTTACGGATGTGCTTGGCCAATTAGACATTCACAAGTCAATGGGACCGATGGGATCCACCCGAGAATATTGAGGGAGTTGGCAGATGTGCTTGCCAAACCCCTTCCCATCATCTTCCAGCAGTCCTGGCTGACCAGGGAAGTTTTACTGGACTGGAGGCTGGCTGATGTTATATCCATTTACAAGAAGGGTCGCAGGGAGGATCCAGGAAACCACAGGCCTGTCAGTCTGACACCAGTGCCAGGAAAAATCATGGAACAGGTGATCTTCAGTACTACCATAAAGCCTTAGACACAGTTTCTCACAGCATTCTGTTAAAGAAACTGTCAGCCTCTGACCTGGACAGGCACACACTCTCCTGGGTGGAAAAGCGGTTGGCTGGCCGGGCCCAGAGAGGGGTGGTAAATGGAGATTACTCCAGCTGGAGGCCAGTGACAAGTGGGGTTCCCCAGGGCTCAGTGCTGGGTCCAGCCCTGTTCAATGTCTTCATCAATGACCTGGATGAAGGCATTGAGTGTACCCTTAGCAAGTTTGCAGATGACACTGAGCTGGGTGGAAGTGTCGATCTGCCAGAGGGTAGGGAGGGTCTGCAAAAGGATCTGAATAGGCTGGACTACTGGGCTGAGACCAATGGGATGAGGTTTAACATGGTCAAATGCCATGTTCTGCATTTTGGGCACAACAACCCTGTGCAGTACTACAGACTAGGAGAAGTCTGTCTAGAAAGCTGCCTGGCGGAGAAGGACCTGCGAGTGTTGGTGTGCCCAGGTGGCCAAGAAAGCCAATGTCATTTTGGCTTGTATCAGAAATGGCGTGGCTAGCAGGCCCAGGGAAGTTATTCCCCCTCTGTACTTGGCACTGGTGAGACCGCTCCTTTACTCCTGTGTTCAGTTCTGGCCCCCTCACCACAAGAAGGATGTTGAGGCTCTGGAGTGTCACCAGAGAAGAGCAACGAAGCTGCTGAAGGGGCTAGTGAACAAGTTTTACGAGGAGCAGCTGAGGGAACTGGGCTTGTTTAGCCTGAAGAAGAGGAGGCTGAGGGGAGGCCTTACTACTCTCTACAACTACCTGAAAGGAGGTTGTAGAGAGGAGGGAGCTGGCCTCTTCTCCCATGGGACAGGTGACAGGACAAGAGGGAATGGCCTTAGGTTGCCCCAGGGGAGCTTCAGACTGGACATCAGAAAAAAGTTTTCACAGCAAGAGTCATTAGGCACTGGAACAAACTGCCCAGGGAGGTAGTTGAGTCACCATCCCTGGAGGGTGGTGGATGAGCTACTCAGGGACATGGGGTAGTGGCAGAAAGGAATGGTTGGACTCAATGATCCAAGAAGTCTTTTCCAGCCTGGTGATTCTATGTTTCCATGATAATTGCAAGGTCACTGCAAGGATGGTTTGGGAGTTTTTTTATGGTTTTACACTAAAAAACTCACAGTGTTTCAGGTTTTCTTTATCAATTGTAAGGAAATTAAGGACATTAGGAGGAAGTTTTTCACAGAATGGGGCATTGGGCATTGGAACAGGCTGCCCAGGGAGGTGGTCGATTCACCTTCCCTGGAGGTGTTTAAGGCATGGGTAGACGAGGTCCTGAGGGACATGGTTTAGTGTTTGACAGGAATGGTTGGACTCGATGATCCGATGGGTCTCTTCCAACCTGGTGATTCTATGATTCTATGAAATAACTGTTAAGCTCAAAGATTAAACTCAAAATTCTAAAACACAAATTGACATTTGTAGGAATACTCTGAATTTTCCCTTTTCTGATGTATGTCAGGAAAATTTCAAGCAGTCATAGGGATTACATCCATAAAGGTATTTAAAAAAAAAAAACAAACAACCCCAAACACTTCTTTTTCTTAAACACTTAGGTTGTCTTTTCAGCATCTACCATGTTTGAGGTTTCATTCCAATACACATAACTTTTTCATTTGCTTTTACAAATGTATCACTTACCTACGGAAATCCTTTTTTTTGAGAGTGCTAGAATGCTGTACAGAGAAGTTAAATACATGACTTCAGTTGAAAAATAAATGTCATGTTAATTTTTAACTCTATTCATGTTAGCATAAAATAGTCTCTATAACTACCAAGCTAATAATGTATGAAAGTAATGATGTGTTACAGAAGCATAGTTTTGCCATGAGCAGACAGCCCTTTTAAAGTGGCATCTTACTCTTTCTTTTTAAGTTAAAGGAGCACCCTCCATTCTCAAAGAAATCATGAGGATACATTTCATTTCAGCAACTCAAAAGAATGCTCAGTAAATGAGCAACACAAATATACTCACCTGTTCCATCATCTACATTCTCTACTTCCATCACTTCTGTGTTTATTCTGCCACGAAAAAGGTAACGGTGGCCATCTGTAGACACTTTGCTGTTCTTCAATCGCCTGATAAAAAAAGAGCAGATGGGCATATCATCCATCACCTTTTCCCATGTTTCTGCATCACTACCACTACAAGTAGCATTTAAAGAATACTGTGAGAATCAACACATTAACACATGTGCGATTCAACTACGGAAACCACTGCCAAATGGGAGACTGCTGGTGCTAATATAAAGATGCTACCTCTGGTAAGAGTAAGCTTCAAATTGCTGGCTGACATAAGAGTTTATCAGGAAAGCCTCACTCTGCAAATGCTCTGTTTCAACAGTTTGGTACCTATGTGCCACTGCTGTCATGAAAGACAAAATATTGCATCAGTATTGCAAAACAGCGCATTATTTTTCCTCCTAACTGATGGAGCCTCCTTACAGTAGTCAAGAAATTCAACACAATGGCAGCATGACTGAAAAATGAAATAAGAGCACCTTTGGATATAAATCTTCACCTACACACATCAGCCTCAAAAACAGTCCTATGAAAGAACATTCTAATCATGATAGAACAAAGACAATATTTTTCCTTCCTCCCATAAAGCTTAATCAAGAGTTATAAATAAGAATTGCTGAAACCTTGTGACAGTTTCACAGTGATATATCTATGCAAAGTACTTTGGAATACAACTGTTCCCAGCAAAGTCCATGTCTTTTGAGAATTCCAGTTCTAGGCAGCATTTTGCATCTTAGATAAATCAGGGGTGGGTTTCAGCCCATTTCTGCCTATAATCATATTCAATACTGTATATCAAACAAAGGTCAGTTAATGAGAAGTAATGATCACTGGCATTCTGACCTTCACTCACCCCAAAAAGGTAATAATCTTCAGAAAAATACCTGCCTCTTATCTCTACCATCTATTGAGTAGCTCCACCAGAGTAAAAGTTTCTTATTAAAAAGCTGAATAATATATAGAATATAAAACCCAAACCAAAACAGCAGTAAGCATAAAGGTTCAGTACCACATATTTTTTCTTTCCAAAGTGATGTAAATCCAATAACTCTAGCAACCTTTGTACCTACGCACCTAAACGTAGTAAGCCATGTTTATAAAGCTCTGCAGCTTAAAAGGATGCTTAAAAATTACACAAAATATTTCATACCATATAAAACTACAGACAACAGCAGACAGCAATAGTTTCTAATATGATTTTAATACCTCTGTTAAACATTGGTCTCAGATTCATGGATTTTAGGCATAAATTTCCGTTTACTTTGCTTGTTGTACTTGTGTATATACATAGAATCATAGAATGGTTTGAGTGGAAAGAACCTTAAAGATCGTCAAGTTCCAAACCCCCTGCTATGGGGATGGACACCTCCCACTAGATCATAATATCTGAGGTTATAATTAGACTACACAATGCATGGATATTGTGGTACACATTTAAAGGAGTTTTGGTCTCTACTACCTGACTCTATATCTCCTTCCCTCTCACACACTCCTACCAAGATCAGGGAAGAGAAGATGATGAAGATAAAGGAGTTTTGGTCTCTACTACCTGACTCTATATCTCCTTCCCTCTCACACACTCCTACCAAGATCAGGGAAGAGAAGATGATGAAGAGCACACATTATTCTCCAGACACAGTTAAAGCAGTGGTGGAGGAGGAAGTCATGACATCAGGCTATCCAATAAGCTTTTTCATCCTGAAGCTGATGCTGTTGAGTGCTCTCAGATGCAGGACTGCATAACCATCTACCTTTACCTAGGTGCCCCAAAGATAGGTTTTGCTGCACTCAGCAGTTCTCTTACACATAGCCTTCAAAAGCAGCTAGGTCAGGATGCATAATTTAACAGGCATGTGACCGTTGCCAAGCCAGAGCACTGATCACAACAAATGGATATCACAGATGCAGAGAAAGACACCTTTCACCTGGATGCTACAGGTAAGTCAAGGTACTGGTAGAAGATAGTTGGAAAAACAGGATGGAAATTGGAATCTGGAGCTACTCTTGAAATTCTTACAGCACCCACATTGATCAAATGGATATTTAGTTCATGGGCAATCTTTGAGATCCTGCCCAAAATACTGTGTTCAGTTCTGGGCAAGACTGCACCTCGAATACTGTGTGATCACAGAATCACAAGGTTGGAGAAGACCCACTGGATCATTGAATCTAACCATTCCTATCAATCACTAAATCATGCCCCTGAGCACATTATCCACCCATCTTTTAAACTGTTCCAATGCCCAATGACCCTTTCCATGATTTTTTTTTTCTGATGTCCAGAACCTCAGAACCTCCCCTGGGACAGCATGAGGCCATTCCGTCTTGTACTGTCCCCTGTCACTTGGGAGAAGAGGCTAGCTCCCTCCTCTCTACAACCTCCTTTCAGTAGCTGTAGAGAGCAGTAAGGCCTCCCCTCAGCCTTCTCTTCTCACGGCTAAACAAGCCCAGTTCCCTCAGCTGCTCTTTGTAAGACTTGTTCTCCAGTCCTTTCAGCAGCTTTGTTGCTCTTCTCTGGACTCACTCCAGAGCCTCAACATTCTTCTTGAGATAAGGGGCCCAGAACTGAACACAGGATTTGAGGTGCATTATCACCAGTGCTGAGTACAGAGGACCTGCTGGTCACGCCTTTTCTAATACAAGTCAAGATGCCACTGGTCTTTTTGGCCACCTGGGCATACTGCTGCTCAAGTTCCACCCAGGAGAGGGTGTGCCTGTCCAGTCCAGAGGCTGACAGTTTCCTAAGCAGAATGCTAAGAGAAACCGTGTCAAAGGCTTTACTGAAATCCATGAAGCCTACATCCACAGTCTTTCCCTCGCCCAGTAGGAGGGTCACTTTGTGGAGTGTCTGGAGGTCTTTTCCAACCTAGTGATTCTGTGACTCCGTGATATGGCTGTGGTGATGACAGTAAAATCTGGATATATGAAGCAAAAGTTTCAGCAGCTGTAGACAGTTTCCTGAACTGGACATTGAGGTCAATCGTGGAGTTTTCTGTGACACCACTCATAAGTGTACAGAAGCAGAGACAAAGATAATGGTATTTGTCAGTGGTATTACAGAGAATGCTCAAGGTTTATCATATATCTAGGAATCTATTAAGGACGTATCCAGTTACACATGTTCAGTAGCTACCTAAAACCAGTTTCTGGATCAATGAGGGATGCCTGTATAGAAGAAAACCCTCATTTCTCAGAAACAGAAGAGAACTGAATGTTAACTGCAGAAGCCTGTTGCTGAACTAAGGAACTGTTGCTTGCAATGCAGCAAGCAGCAGCTTTCTGGCTCTTTTCCCTGATTAGAAATATAAGGCTTGCAATTCTTGAATCTTTAGAGATTTGGTTTACAGCATAAGCTACAAAATTAATTTGTTTGAAATTAAATTCCAGTCTGTTCACTGTTCCTAGAAGAGAGTGAGACCGTCATATATAGCCTGTCATGGAAGATTTACAAAACAGATTCTTTCTCCCCGCGCTTCACCACATGGATTCTGTAGTCATATAAAATTTTTCCAGTGTTTGAATTAAATACACTTCTCTTTGGACAATAGGTCTCCTCTAAAAATGCTGACTTCTATACTGCAATTAATGGCAGTGAACACTGGTGCTGTTCAAATACACTTACAAAACCACACACAGAGGGTTAGCTCTACTGTGAGAAAAATACATTGGTTTTGGATGTATGTATTAATCCCTTACCTGTGCTTTTTTTTGCAATAGACCAGAAGGTTATCAAAAAGAAAAAATATTCTCTCTTGGATATTTCCTGCTGAAATTTTCAGTAGTAGTCCACTTCTCAGCATTTCTGTGCATGTGTCTGTGATGTTGGACCCCTGAAATCAATTAGGAAGAAATTAGTATTTTATTCTGTGAGAACTGATGGACTCTGCAGTAATTAAGGGAAAGTTTCTTAAACAAACTCACAATGATTCTCTGGAAACACCAAGAATAAAACTGACCATAATTTATTACACTGTAATTAAATAATAATTTTTTTGTACTAATTTAGTATGGCCATGAACTGAGGGGGGTGAGGTTGTGGACTTCTCAAATAGACAAAGTTTAACCACTGAAGATTCCAAAATATATTACATCTGTGTATGAGACCTCTTATGAAAAATCAGGCCAATTTTATGTAATAACTGTTATCCTCACTAACTTTACTATTGAGTCAGCAATGTCTGTAAATGAGGCTTTACGAGACATAATCTATGCCAAGATGAACTGGGAAGCTGAAGCAACCTGGAACTTGAACTTCATTAAGGGCATATATTTCTCAACTAAATTAAGCTAAATACAAGATCAAAATTAAAATAAATAATTTTTTTTAAAAAGTAAGATTTAGAACTCAGGCAAAGCTAACAGTGGCATGTAGAACTAAGATTGTCTAGTATGCTCCCTTCTCACATACTCTGAAGTCATTAGAATTTTGCTAAGCTTTAAATGTTTAAGATGAAACTTCCCACGCCTCGTTTATGCTTCAAGGCAGATCATTCTCTCACGTGAAAAGAAGGCAGCCATTTTCAGAAAAGTTAATCATAGAATCATAGAATCACCAGGTTGGAAGAGACCCATTCGATCATCGAGTCCAACCATTCCTATCAAACGCTAAACCATGTTCCTCACGACCTCGTCTACCCATGCCTTAAACACTTCCAGCAAGGCGTTTTTTAATGAAAAAGAACAACTTTAACAAAGGATAACATTTTCCCCAAAATATTTATATGCAAAGTTCATGGTATTTCCATGCCTTCTAAAGAGAAATTTTCCTCTCTAAGAAGTCTGTCATGAGTTCAGAGAGGTGTATCTTGCTGTTCTGAAAATCCATGCTCCTGCAGGACAGAGCTCCTATACATGTGTTATATTCATCCAGCCACGCGATCCATTTGATAATTATGCATGCTGGCTGCGCTGAGCATACACCCATGGCTCGAGGAGTTTCCTAACTTGAGGCAGTCAACAGTTAGCTTCAAAAACTTGCAAAAGCCAGGACTTCTCTTTCATCTACACATGTTTTGAATGACTTATGCCTGCAATAGCCGTAGCTGCTTCCTTTTCTTTATCTAACCACAGTAGCCCAAAGTAAAATGCATTCAATTAAGAGCCAAGAAGCAATCATGGGTTCTGCTCTCATCTTACCCTTCATCCTTTGTACGTCACAGCACTGAATATTGAGCAACAGCTCATAAAGTGTTCTAAGGAGAACACAGTCTGTTTACAGAGATGATAAGAGAGATTGCACAACCACCACATTGGAACACAATTCAGGTCTCTAAATAAAAAAAATCATTTCAGTATCAGTATTAACTAATCACTCCCGCTTCCATTTAGTAACAAATAACCCTAAAAATAATGTCAGCCACTAGACTGTACTTCCCTCCCAAAGACAGAATAAGTACTAGAAGCTGGAATACTAGTTTTACACTTGTACTTGAAACCAAACACTGGCATGCCTTAAAAGCACACTTAGTAATATAAGTTAAGCATAAATTAGGGCTGCACTTAATGTTTGATGACTGCAACTACAGAAAAGTACGTCATTTCTTTCCATTCTGTTTCAGTGCTTTTGTGTATTAAAATATCAACCAACACCTTATGCTGCTTTTAAAATTTGCTGGAACAGTACTTACAAATAATTTGCACTTTTAAAGGCTGGATATTTTTTAAAGGTTTTTGGGTTATTTTACCGAAAACTTCAGTTTTATAGGGAAGCCAAGAAAATTTCAGGTTAAGGCTTCAGAATTGTTTCAGCTTTCTACAAAAGGATATATTTTTACATACCAAGGATTTTATGAAAAGATTTTGTCTCTTTTTATTGAAAAATTTCATTTTCACTGTAGAAAAATACAACCTTTTCCCAACAGTCTTAGCAAGATCTGCTACTGTGGCAGTGTCATGTCCTAAAATAGCATATTTTATACATATTTTAAATTTATATATCAGGCTAGCTTAATTATCAGTTATGTGCTTCATTTGTGATTCAAGTTCAATGTTGCGATGTGACACATTATCACATTACCACACTTTGCTACTGTTTTCCTCTTCTTTTTCCTTCTTTTCAAATATAAGCTGTTAGATGAAAACAAAAAAAAAAACATTCTAGAGCCTTTTTTTCCCCTTAGAGATCTCCCGTCCAAACACTGAACAGCGTTAACTTCACTTATTGGATAACTTTTGACAAGATCACAACCCATGCTGGTGTGGCCGCAGGTCAGCAAACTGTTACTGCTGTTTTACTTGCTGAAGTCCAAGGGAATGAGATAACGGGATCAGAAGTCACATCTGGCTGTCCTACATAACACTGCCAGAGCAGAAAAATCCCCCACCATCCCCTCGTCTATGCAACACTGTTAGAGTCAGCCTGTTCCTAGAATTCAGGTGGGCATGGAAGTGAAAAAGGTAAAAAAAGGAAGGGTATAGTATGTTAAAGTACTGCTGTTTCTACACCTGGAGTGGGCACTCCTCTCCACTATATTCCTTAGGGATGAAAAACATGCCCAAAGAAGCAGAAAGCACACAAGTACTGCCATATCCACCACACAATCCAAAAGACCACTGATAACTATAATGTTTTCATAAAGGATGTAGCTACACCTTGAACCTCCACATGGGATTGCAGCAGCAACACCAAGCTACAGTGGATATCCAGCCCAATAGGATACTTCATTTATCCAACTCTAAACTGTTCCTCTGTCGGGAGGAAGTTTCAACACTGTAGTAATGGATGAAAGGTCATCCTTGCCCCAGAAGCAGGTGAAGTTATCAACTGAACAACTAAAAATGCACTACATTGCCTATAAGCAATACTTTTGGAACAAATGGTACCAAAACTTTCTAATACAAACATGTTTTTATTAAATATTTTAACTGAGACAGACAGGGAAATTTCAGGTTCATATTGCTCATATCTGAGAAGTAATTTGCTATTTCTAAGTTTTTATGAATGCATAAACTTACATTCAGTCCTATCAAGGAAAGATCCTATAGTGACTTGACCTAAATGAAAGATCACTACAACCATGACTATGCTACAATTCCTGTAACTATACATTTAAAATAACTGCTATTAGAGCTGACAGGTTATTTTCAGTGAAACCTGTATTCTTACAATATGTTAATTTGAAATTACCATATATTGTTGAAACAAATTTGGCTTAATAATCTTCAAAAAAATCATACAAGGGATTCAGTTAGATAAAACAGCAAAGCACATTTATATTGTTAATCTAGACCAGTTCTTCCTCCATCTGTCCTCCAAGTCATCAAAGACTCCAAACATCTAACTATAGAGCAGGTCTCTCCTGCGAGTAGCACCAAGGCCAAGGACTTGGTATTATTTTCAAGATAACTCATATGTAAATAAAAAGCCCACAAGATCTCAGAGCTTGCAGCCTATTTAGATAAAACCAGATCCTAAGAACCCTGTGCTGCTAGTCAGTCACCTGTCACTCCACTAAGGCCTAGACAAGAGGTCTAAAATGTGGGCTATCACGACCATATCACAAAATAAACACATTTAAAAGGCACTGGAGGGAGACAGACTATATGTAAGAAATTTAAAACAGTATGCCCTCATCCATAAGTCATTAAATGCCCCATCTTTAACATTAAGAAGTGACCTTTACTACCTTGAGATGAAAACCAGCATTTGTTAGTTTTATTTCTCACAAAAGCTACTTATCTACATATTCTGGGCAAATTTCAGTCAAACAGAGTCCAATCATACTGATTCAATTAACAGTGATAAGAGGTCAGAAACGACAAATATTAACTTACTCTTCAGTTCATGCACACAGAAAACAAAATAAAACAGAGGAAAAAGCTAAAAATTCAAGAGTTTAGAAAAGAAATCACTGAAATACTGCCTGATGATATAGTGGAATAGGAAGGAACAGAACAGCCTGTGCTGTTGTTGTTGCTCTGTGACTCCGACTTGTTCTGTTTCCAGCTTACAATAAATGCAACAACTCTATTTTTTTCTTCTCTCACGGAAACATCCATGCAAATTTCACTAAGAGACTCCTTCAGCTGCTGAGCCATTCTCCAGCTGAGACAGCCACCTACACAACTTCTGAATTCAGGCCAATACATTCAACCACTTAGGAAATTAAGTGAGAAAGCCATTATACTCAAAATTTTCTTTCTTGAAACAGATGTTCCATTTTTCCATGAATCTGTATTTTTATCATAATAAACACAAGCTTCACTTTGTGACACTTAAGTATAAGAATTCAAGTCATGCTTTGATCAGATTCTAAAAATAGTCTTTATTTTTTTCCCTTTCCTTCTAGTTGGGGCCAAACAATGTGCTAAGCATTTCCTTCTGGAAGGAAATCTCCAACAAGTTTGCCTTTTTGTTTTTAGGCAACACAGAAAACCAGATGCTTATTTAATTAAATCCATTCCCATACATTGCATTCAGAGATTACTTTTTTTTAAGTTATTGTTGGGAATCATTCAAAATACTATTAGCTCTTATACATGCTCTGAAATTCTCACCATTTCAAGGACTAACCATACACTGCCTTGAAAAGGATGCTCATGTTAGGATTAGGGTAATTCTGCCAAACTGGACACCCTGTGGTTGCCATACGATAGCATCAAACTTGATTGGCTAAGCTACAATAAGCAGCACAGAACTCTACTGAAAACATACTATTTTAAGACAGTGGTACTATTTCAGAGTTCAAAACCAAGTGAAAACCTAAAATTAAACTGGAGGGAGGGACTAAGCTTAGAAGGAAATTATTGCGTAACAGTTCACAGAATACATTCTGCACACAGAGAAAGTAAGTCTGGTTTGCATGCTTTTGTCCATATTGCCCTACCTTATTACCCTTCCTTATTATTATTACTTCTGGTTGTTAACGTATTTTGAATAGCAAACATATTTACTACTGTACATTTTACTAAGGATTCCCAAGAACCTTAATGCAGGAAAGAGGACCCCGTTCCAAGGCTTAGAAGTTTGTGAACAGTTAGTTCTTAACCAACTTGAATTAATAATACTGCAACTTTATACTTCACTGTGCTCATAAAGATGCATTTGAATACCTATACAACTCAGGCACTGAAAACAAGTAGAAGAATTTTAATCACTTCAGTGCAGTAGAATTGCGAATTGAAAAGCTGAAAATAATGGAAAGAATAAAGTCGGTGATAGTGAGTAAGGATTATATAACAAATTTCCTGTCCATAAAATATTAAACAATGTAAGGACTTAACTTGCTATTGCTTCTATCATGACGTGATTGTGCAAGTACGTCTAACACATTTTAATGTTCACATACACTGGAATCTTTCCAAGTTATTGCTGATGACAGCAAGTACAAGGTAATTACAAAAATAAGTTTAGAGGTTTACTTTCTCTAAGTAGTCCTTTCGTTTTCAGAATCCTGCAAACAATATCATGGTGTGATATGCAGAGAACGTACATACTCTCTGTCATTTGTCTTTAATGGCTTTTTAAAAATTTACTTATGACTGGGGACTACAACTACAGGTATAAAGTCTTGTCTGAATACAGACGAGCAATTATATAGCTTTGTCAATTTCGCTGAAATTCCTTCTCTTAAGAAGTAGTGATTTATGGCCGAATTTATTATAGTGACAGTCCTGTACTAAACCATTAGAGTGCCCTGAATACTGATATAGCAGTATTTCTCTGCTTTAAATTACACCTACCCCAATTACAGGAATGAAAGAGCAGTTACAGAAAATGCTGCTGCACAGGAAGAGGAAAAATAACTCAGGTAATACATTTCAAATTCTGCAATGCTCCGAAGAAATGAAGAATTTTGATTAAAGTAAAATTAGTTGCTTAATTCAAATTTAGAATGAATCAGTTCTTTCCATACTATTCAAATATCAAAAACAAATGGTTTACATAAGTCGACAGATCAAGAGATGTCACGTGGAGCAGACAGGAAATAATTTTGCAGTGATATGGACAGTATTTAGGGAGTTCTTTGTTCAGTGTAATTTTTATGCTCCTTTCAGATAGTGGCTTGCTCTGCTGAACACTTCTAGAAGGCAGGGGAGATTGAATCCAGTGCTGCAGAAGCAGAGCACATCCTTAGGCACAGCAAGTTCAAAAAACAGCAGGTGTGGTAACAGTAGAATATGTAGGGAGAGAATGGAGCTATAAAGGAACTATTTTTGAAGTTCCTGCTGTTTCATCTATTACTGCAAATATCTCCTTAAAAACTGACTATTCTAGTCAATATTCTAAATTTTAGTTGCCAGATTTCTTGGGGAACTCTGCCAGATAAAGTTCAGACAGGTCTTTAAGCTTTGCCTGATTCGACACTCCTAACCCTTTTTCTCTACATTGTACGAGGCTATTTCCCACTATATAGCTGAAAGATCAAGTCTCAGTCTACCAGATCAACCTGAAAAAAATACACTTTTATCAGTACCTTTTCCAGACACCAAGACTTCCACAATGCTTAAAAGGACGAAATCTCTCCCTCTAGTTCTTAAGCAGTTCTCTCAGGAAGAGTAGTTAGTAGAAGTATTCAAAACCGCAAAAAAACTACTTCCATGTTTAAGTTCGTATCTTAAAAATCCCTATGCATTATACTAAAAACTCAGTTGTTTTCTTTTAAAGATGGTTACAATACTTGCTTTATATTTCTTTTACTAGGACTTCACTTGTGTTCCACTCCCACCTCAACGTAAGCAGTTCAGACGTTTCCATACAAGATACCCAAAGCAATTTAAAGATATACCTGGATCTAACTCTTATCTTTCCGTATAAAATAATCATAGTGTTTAAAATAATACAAAAGGAGGCTTTTCATGCTACAGTTACTTGATCTTGCCATTTAGGGGAAAGGGTGTTTTTTCTGGTTACTACTGAAAACTCTTACCTCAAGATTTCTCCACAAAAATAAAGCACTATTAAAAATGCACAAACCAAAGACTTACACAGATCCTATTCAAGACATTTATGTTACTTTAGCTGACAAAAACTAATAGACTCAGTGCTTAATCAAGCCATCAGATTTTTTTTTCAACCAGACAAAATGCTGTTAGGTAGGCATCAACATCAGTAAAATTAGAACATCTGTTCAATTAGGTTTTACAGATAAATTAGGAGTTAATTAAATGGATGTACAGATATATATGTTGATGTAAATTATCAATATTCTAAGTCAAACACTAAACATCTGCCCTCTTTCCTAGAGTCTGCTTTTTTAGACAATGGTGCTCAGTAATGGTCAATGCTTAATTTATAGAGTAGATCACAAACAAAAGCTGTGATTTCACATAATTAAGGATATTGTCAGCACCTCAAGATCACAAAAAAGTGCAATATATGCTTGTTGAAATATAGATTACAGAATAGATAGAAAACAACAAATCTTATCACAGTACCTCCCATCCTTCAACATGAGATTGCCATTCTTCCAGAAACTCTAATTTTTCCATTTGTCTCTTGGCTTCATTTATGTTGGAACATACAGCTTTCATGGCCTGGAGGGCTTCCATTAGTGCTGCATAGTCACTGTGCTTCCTTGGAGTCCGCTTCAGTAACTCCTATTGAGATAGGGTTTGTTTGTTTGTCTGTTTTTTTTAAAAAACACAACCATCTTTGATCTCTAAATGTACATTACAAGGGGCTCGAAACAACTAGAAAACAAAATCAAAAATAGCTAGACTTCTCTTTTACCAGGTGGAAAAGTAACAAACCCTCCAGCATGATGTCCTCATAGGACACTAAAACTCAGAGAAATATACTGCTAACAGTAAAAACAATTGCTACTTAGGAAAAATTTTGTATTTCAGGTACTTTCTCCTCAATAATGTTTCTTTATGTCAAACCTTGGGATGTGGGTTCTTTTTGGGTTTTAGATTCCATGGGATGGAACTCTTCAACAGCAAGGGTAATGATTCTGTCTAAATTAACACCTGCCTTTCATGCAGCTCAGAGAAAAACCCACATTCCTTTAGCTCTGTAGTACTGCTTACTCTAGTGCAATGCACTAGAGCACTGAACAATATCTGAGGTGACTCGCTGATTTCTGAGGGCTACAAGTAACAGCACCCACATACTAAGAACCAAAATGGGAACTGCCAGGATTCATCTGAGATTACCCTTTAAATTACCAGCTACTTATTTACAGCTGGATTGACAACAGACAGCCTTCAGTGCATATTGTGACTGAGGCAAGGATACTTCCCTTCAGTACCCCAACCCTGTTGTCACCACACTCTATATGTAAATTTATTTAACGTAAATATATTAATTTAATTGCCCTCTAGAGTAATTCATTAGTCATTTTTCCTTGTTTTGTCCATAGATCCTTCATTTAAAAAACAGAATATAAAAATAATTTTAAAACAGACCAAGGGAACTATAAAACCACAGATATCTGGGATGACTCAGACCTCATTGCAATTATTACATTCTTTATTTTGTTTTAAAAATCTTTATTTTTACATGTTTACTTTTAGAGGTTTATATCAGTGCAATGAAATGCATATGCTTTTTAATCTGTAATGTTTCAGATCAAAACTCACAGAGGCATTGTGGAAAAATATTGTCTAATAATCATGTTTCAAGTAGCTTCTGGAGCAGAATCTGCTCTGGCTTTTCTCTCACAGTTTGAAATAATAAGCAATATTAAACTTTATTTTGTTAAGCATGAATTATTTTTACATATTTACTTTCCTGATGACTGCATTATTTTAATTCATTTCCTAACAATCAAAAAAATTCAGTAATTCATAGGTTGAACTACCTAATGCTTATCAGCACGTTTAACATTTTTCATTAATTTGCAATACTAAGGTAAGAATACATATATAGAAGTGCATAGAACCACCTACAGCATCTTTCTGTTACCCTACAGTTCTTATTGTCAATCATTTTCCCCTAATATTTTTTTATTTACAGTTTGCAGATGGTAAATTCAAATCATCAAAGCATGTCATTAACAGACTCTGCTGTCCCTATCATTTTAAGCAAGGACATAGTCAAACTCAGCCAAAATCAGCCTCATTAAACTCCCTTAAGCAGCTCACTTCCGTTCAGCAATGGAGAGGAAATCTTAAGACTAGATGCAGAAGAGAGTTAATTATCTTGACCCAGCCAAACTCCTCAGTTCTTTCAACACTGATTTCAGAAGACTTGCCACTAGTTTTAATGAGAGCAAGTCTGAATTCAATATCTAATAAAGAGATTATTCACCGGGTTGAGAGATTGTTCCTGGAGTTCAGAAATATGCTTAGCAACCAGTTTTATGTAGAAGTATAAAGTCCTAAATAAAAATCTTGTCAGTACCTTCAAAAGAAGGGGATACTTGCATATTCTCTGTATTGGCGTTACTAGATATCCCTCCAATGGTACATCTGTGTTCTTGCGTCCTCCAAGGAGCATGCAATTCTAGAGTGCGAACAGTGCCACAAATCATTAAAAAAAACCCCAAGAAAATTATCAAAAATAGAGACAAGGGCATATGCACATTGCAATACTGGTTAACCTCTGCATAAATTATGTACTTACTTGTTAAATATGTGACTAGGAAGGTCTTCAAGAGTGTTAAAACAGGCTTGAACATATGCATAGGCAGATATATTGACTATCACAAAAGACAAGGAACCTGCAATTGCATTACACAGGCATCTCCCCTAGTCATCCTCTTCAATTAGCCTGATAAGTGTGACCTTTCTTTAAAGTTTCTTTTAAAAAAATACAGCAAATAAAATGTTAAAAATATGCTTTCATGCTTCAAGGAACAAAAATAACAATAATTCAGGGTGACCACTGTAGGCTCTGTTGGTTCCAAAAGGTGTGTTTGTAACAATCTGCAGCATCAAAGATGGTTTCAAAATTTTTAATATGGCCATGTATTAACACATACACAAAAATTCTTACGTTTACATGCACTTATATTTAAGTGCAAGATGCAATGAATAAAATATCCTTTGTCATGGGATAAAGAATGTGAGTTTTGACATGACATACAAGTATGGAAGCACAGAATACGTGAAATTTTCATGGTCAAAATGCTCATGAAAAAAAAAGTTGCTGAGAGAGAAGAGTAAGTGCTATTTGAGATAGCAAGGTATGCAAGGGACATCAGAGCAGATACTTGAAATTGCTTAAATTGAAGTGTAGGTACATAAAGACCTAAAGTAATGATAGAAATTATTTCATGGAGAGATCAGAAGGAACTGTGATGCAATAGTATGAGATAATCTGCACCTTCAAAAAGCAAGATGCGTAAACTGCAGGCACTAAACTAAGGTAGTTTAACACCCAGATGGTATGTTGACACAGGCTACAAATCTGGATGCAGACACATTGTTGATGTAAAAGAGGCTACGCGGGTGGTCGCTCTGCTTAGCACGTAACTCACAACACACATACCCCATACCAGTGTTGCTATCAGGACCTCTATATCCACCCTTAATCTGTGCTTTGTACTCATGGTTAACCAGCTTCTGTCGTATCTAAATGATCATTTATCCTAAAGGGTCTTACTTGCCAACAGAAAAGCTTCACTGATAAAGACTGAGCAAGCTAACGGCAACATATACTTACAGGTTTATATAATGATTACCTCTATCCTTAAAGAAGCAAACGTCTGGTTTCATCTCCTGATTACTTATAATCACATCTCTTATGATCTGAACTGCTCTGTCTGGCTAAAAGGCTTCAACTGTACTTTCGAATCAGTCAGACCTCCTGTTCTCTAGGTTAGATTGCTGCCATTTATTCTACAGACATGTCCCAAGTCTATGAAGAACTCAAAGCAGATAGGGTAGATTTTTGTCTCTGTAGTTAGCATTCACCCTTCTTCTTGAATCTGGCTGTGCTGCTCCTGATACAAGAACCATGGGTGTGAAGCTCCCTCAGTTTGGGGCAAGGTGAAAGATACTATAACAGCTGCTGAGGAAAAACAGGACAACTTTGAAGCCATTTTTAAGTATGAATGTCATACTGCCAAGTAAGAGACTCTTAGCAAAAAGAGAGATTGCACTTCATGTCACCCAGTATCCCCCTACAATAAGGAGATTCCTTGTTCATTAACTTGGCTGTAAGTAAATACAGCTACTGAGGGAATCATACCCAGTTCGTTTCAAAAAATTAATGAGCTGCAATAGGACAACTTCATTAAGAATTTTGCTCATAACAACAGTGAAAGCCTACTGCATGCTAAAAATAATTAATAAAATTAAATACAACTTGTGACACTATACCAGCATTGGCATCAACTCTTTTTTTAACTCACATCTGTGATGCTTTGCCGATAGTGTCATTTGGTCTCCAGCTTCAAAAAGCAATAATCAGATCTGATTGCTCTGAAATTTGGTATACTATCCAAGGGCACCTTCTGAGGTGTTTAAGTTCCAATACAGTAGGTCTCACATTTCAAAGCTGACCTTGTTATCATAGGACACCATGAAGGTCAACACAATGACCTTTCCATATCAAATCCTTCCTTTAGCAACTTTTGTCAACTATTAGGAAACTTACTACTTACATGGAAACTAGTTTTACTATGGGAGAATCATAAGGACTGTCGTACTTAACATTTTAACCTCCTCCCTTATTTGTTTTGTAAAGTAAAAGACTAATTGTGTAGCTTTTTCTTTTGATCTCACACTAAATCAGCACCTAAGCTCAAGATGCTACTCTACGACCCATAATAAAACACTTCTCTAACTGGCAGAGCTGTAGCAACAGTACCAGAAGGCATAGATTCTCTCCAGAAGCTCTGAAGAGTCCTTCAGCTTCTTTTCTACAATTTCTTTCTTTCTTTGATTGAATTCTTTTCCCTTCCTACAGACATGGCTGGATTTAAACCCTCATCACAGGTTCAAGGCACACTGCTTAATACTGTATTACGTATGGATAAAAGTGCAGCAGTGAAAATAGGCAACCCCCTCCTATGGCAACACCACTCTCATCTTAAACTGCCTGCTAACTGCCTGCAAGTGTGCTTAGAGTTGTTACATGGTGGAAGTGACAGTGCTAACAATTGACTGCCAGACAAAAAACATTAAGTTAGAACATCAGTTCAAAGTTTATTTACCAAAAGAAACGTCCGCACTGTTCTTATTTTGTTAAGGTCAAGCAGGACTTTCTGTGCCTTCTCATGGTTACTGCAGTATTCATCATAGATACGGAATTTCTCTTTCTGCAGAAACAAAGAAATACATTGTTCTTCACTTGCCATTTTGATTTTTTTTAATTAATAAAACATGGAATTAACACTTTCCAAAGCTGACTGACAAATATAATCTTCATTTTGAAAGGTCAGTTCCTCCTCCTACGTTTACTATTTCAGGTCCAGCTGCAAATTAGAATTATGAGCAGTTTGGAAGCATCACTTGGGTTTTTTAATCATAGAATACAAGGTACCTGCAAAAGTATGGTCAGGACAAGATGGACCAGCAGCCCTTCCAGATAAGTCTCAAAAGTTTTCAATGCTGAGGAACCAACCACTTCCCTGGGAAGATTATTCCAGCAACTTGTCTCCAACCAGAATTGCCCCAGTAGTAACTTGTACCCCTCATTTTTCCTATATGACTACTAATAAAAATCTTCTTTATAGCCACCCTTTATATACTGGAACATGGTGATAAGGTCTCCCCTAAGCTTTCTTTTCTTAAAGAGGAACAAATCCAGTTTTCAGCCTACCCTCATATGGCAGGCTTACCAGTCCTTTGATCATATTTGTGGTACTTCTCCACATCCTCTCAAGCCTGTTCACATCTATCATGTACAGCAGGGACACAGTATTCCAGAATTGTGGCCTCAGAAGCACTCAGAGTGGGATACTGACTTCTGTATCTCTGATAGTGATGCCCTTGTTGAGGCAGCCCAGCACTCCACTGGCTTTCATTGCTGCAGCAGCACACTGTTCAGTCATACCACCCCCAGGGTCCTTTCCAAAGAGCTGCTCCCCAGCCAGGTAGAACCCAGCCTGAGCTGCACACCTGGATTATGTTTTCCCAAGTGCAAGACCTTACATTTACCTTTGTTGAACTTCATAAGATTTTGCTGAAAAATTTCAGAGGCTGGACTACCTCAAAAACAGAGGATTTATAAAAAAAAAAAAAAAAGGAAGAAACTGCATGTGTGGCTTATTTGCTGACACCATTACCTATTTTGTCTGCAAACATGTTTTTGAAGTTATGATCTATATTTCTGCAGAGTCATAAAATGATGTTACTCAATTTCTGTAAAATGTTTCCATGAACTATTAATAATTTTCTCACAATGAATAAACAAAGAATTAGCAAACAAATAAGATTCTAACCAGAGAAAAAAATGAAACCTAGACTTTTTGTTAGACCTACAACTGAAAGCAAACTAACGTTTCCTGCTTCTGCAGTTTTATAACACTGAGATCCTTGTTTTGCTCCAACAGGAAGAAAAATATTCCTAAAAACAATTACTACAGGACATATCCACATACTTGTAGAGGTACTGTAGTTGTAAGAAGTAAAGTATCTTCACAGTCCAAAAGATATCCTCATGACTATGTGCACTCATCATCGTGATAGTAATTGATAAAGAAAATTAATAAAAAAATTTAAATAAGGCTGTAATAAATGATAGCATACGTAATGAAGAAAGCAGGTTCCAACTTCATGCTGCGCATTTGGCTCTGGCTGTAAGCACTCCTCCACCAGGGACAGAAAGTTTTTGTGAACTGCAAGAATATCTTCAATATTGGAAAACAACATCTGCAAAAGAGTAAAGCATACATAAATAAAATATTCAATACAAAACAGAAAAAAAATATGTAATAAGGAGACTAACCTTAACTGTCTCTTCTGTGACATTTTTATCCACTTTGGCTATAGCACATTGGATCATTCGGTGAAGGAAAGCCTGCACAAAAGAAGACAAATAAGGAAAGAGTTATTTCAGGAAGACTCAAACAACTTTTGGCATTTTATGCCTATAATTTATTTTCCAGTGGATATAGTCATATCGGAGTATTATTCAGAATCTAAGACAAGTATTTTATTTGTAAAGCATTTAGTAGTCCTGTTATCCTAACATGATAAAAAATCCTATCTACATAGCTTTAAAGAGAGCTAAACAGTGAAGCTGAGAAACTGAACATCCTCTGAGGTACAACATTCACCCTGCACTCATACTGGAATAAAGCAAGAGGAAAATGAGTAATTTTCAAAATCTCACTCTACCAGTTTAAAAACTGACTACAAAAGAAGCCAAAAGAAGCTCCTAATTTCTAAATTACAACTAGTCAGGAGATATTATTATGAAAGTTTTACCATAGTAACCACAAGTAACATTTCTGATATGTTTACAATCAAACCTATTGTTAAGTAAATTGGCTTAAACAAGGATCAGCTGCACCTGGTTTGGCTTAATGAAAATGTTCACTCTTCCTTCCCAAGGAACCTCTCCCTCGGGAATCAAATGAGTTAGTAATACCACTAATGAAATACCCAAAGAGAAAGTTTTATATTTCATATTGAAGAACTGGAAACATCAAGAAGAAATGTACAGTAAGTCATTCCATAAGAAATAAATCACATTTCAGGTAAGAAGGATATAATTAATTTTTATTAATTCATTCCATTACAAAGACTCATGTATGTTCTGAAAGTACCTACACACTGTAGACTAAATTCTTACATCGATAATTCTTCACATAGAAACATGTATTCTTTAGTCATAAAAGACTAGCACCACAAGCACTCAAATCTTGTGTCTTTCATAACCATTTAGTTCCAAGTTACTGTGCATTGTACACTGTACGTAAACTCATTTAAATTCTGGTGTGGTGCAAATTCCATAAAAGCAGCAGTAAATAACCCCTGTGTGGAAGGAGAGTAGTCACAATATCCTTTTTTAATTTTTTTTTCCTCACCTGGTATTTAAACATGTTCATTCCCAAGCAGTGATCCTTTCTCTGCTGAAGAGTGCTATTCACATTTTTACTGAAAAGACCAAGCTAGTTATCCAGGATCTAAACAAAATTAAGTATGGGATGTTGCCAGTATATCATACGCTTCATATCACTCTCTACAGCGATATAGTTTCTGCTTCTTTAAACCCTCTTTTTACTGACTATTTATGCTTTCTTTCTGATGTTTAATTGATGGTAAAAAAATGCATTTAATTCATTTGCAGCAGTTCACTGTTGATGGACCACAGCCCTTTCTATCCCTTCTTGCTACAAATATCCACAGGGGTTATCTCAAACCTGCTGTGCACATCACCTGTACAGTGAACAAATAATCTCACACAAAGCAAAAGCCTATTTAACTGTATGATTCTAAATGTGTTTTTGAAATTTTTCACTAAACCAGCCAACAGTACTAAATATACTTTAGAACTGAGAAGTAGGGAGGGGGTAATATCACAAGAACTACCTCTGAAACTTTGTTTTACTATCTGTAATCTTTGTTTTACTATCTGTAATCTCTATCTGTTCACATTATTTCCCCAGAGACCAGACATACTCCTCATCCGCATTCATGTCATCCCAGACCTTCACATCGTGTAAATGTGAAGGAAGGTGAACATTCTGTTGGCTGAAGGCAAAACAGAAAACAATCTGGTAGCTGAGGCACTCATTATTCTCAAGTGATTCAAAGACTCTAGCTGAGAGTCATGAGGTCAGGAAGAGTATGTATCAGCTGCAATAAACAGAGTCCTTATTCGTCCTTATTGCAGCACTGTCCCAGTCCCCACATCTGCAGAGGTTATCATAAACTGAATCCAGGAAAATCCAGCTGCCTGCAGAACCCAGAAACAAGTGTCCAGTTGAGGTAGGGAGGTCTAGGATTAATTCAGCCCCTTCCAGCACCTTGGCACAAACCTGTATGTTATTTTGCAGCAGTAGTGTAGTGACAATGCCAGTTTTTTCCTAAAGATTTGCCATCTGTTGTACCCATCAATGTAGATACACTTCCTGAAACAATAACAGAATAATGGAAAAACCAGGCTGGAAGAGACCCACCGGATCATCGAGTCCAACCATTCCCACCAATCTCTAAACCATGCCCCTCAGTACCTCATCAACCCATCCCTTAAACACCTCCAGGGAAGGCAAGTTAACCCCCTCCCTGGGCAGCCTGTTCCAGTGCCTAATGACCCTTTCTGTGAAAAACTTCCTCCTAATCTCTAGCCTAAATCTCCCCTGGCAGAGCTTGAGGTCATTCCCTCTTGTCCTGTCCCCGGTCACCTGGGAGAAGAGGCCAGCTCCCTCCTCTCCACAACCTCCTTTCAGGTAGTTGTAGAGAGCAATGACGCCTCCCCTCAGCCTCCTCTTCTCCAGGATAAACAGCCCCAGCTCTCTCAGCCGTTTCTCATAAGGCCTGTTCTCCAGCCCCTTCACCAGCTTTGTTGCTCTTCTCCGGACTCGCTCCAGAGCCTCGACATCCTTCTTGTGCTGAGGGGCCCAGAACTGAACACAGTATTCAAGAAGCGGTCTCCCCAGTGCTGAGTCCAGAGGGAGAATAACCTCCCTGCACCTGCTGGTCACACCGTTTCTGATACAAGCCAGGATGCCATTGGCCTTCTTGGCCACCTGGGCACACTGCTGGCTATCATAGCACTATGTCCCACAAAACAATGGGCATGGCTATTTGAATCTTTCAGAGTGACTACATGTACATGAGAGCACTATAAAAACACACATATCTCAAAGTAATTGGAACAATCTCACATTTTCTAGAAGAGCAGTGAAAGAGAATCTAGTAGAGTGCAGGTAGAGACAAAGGTGTCTACCTCCATCCACCTACCACTGAGGCCCGTCCTTGGTGAGCTTTGTCTGCCGTGGAGTGAGTAATGCAAAACATTCTTCTCTTCATGTTTCCCCGATTGCAAATCCCCTTACCACCTCCCTTCCTGAAATATAGTGACACTGCTCACTCCATACACACACCACCTCTGCTCTTTGCTAGGGAGAACAGATTCAGGCAGTAGAATGGGGAAGCAATCACTCTTGTTACAGTGTAATATAATCTTAATACAGCACTACATATAGATAAACGTATCTGAACTTGTATGAACAGGCAGTAAGTCTGCAGGAGAGAGGACTGTTCAAAGGAGTCCAAAATTATGTGAACATCAACTGAGAACAACCAAGAACAGTTCTGCAGAAGTTAGTAAACAAAGAAAAAGCAAGTAATTCGTAGACACAGCTTTAAGGAGGACCCCAACATAGAAATAACAAACTTAAGACAATTTCATTCATTTATCGTGCACATGTCAGTAACTCACGTTGGTTTTGTTTCCTGGAGTATAAAGCACACCCTGCCAGGGTTACTTCAGGATTCATCTACACTAGTGTGGATGTTTCTTAGCACAATATCAAGCACAGAGAATAACACGTATCCCTGTGCACTCCAGGATTCCAGACCTTTATCACCTACACAGAGATCTTTAACTTTCTGAAAGCTTTTCAAGTGGATTCCAGAGCTTCCCCTAAGGTAGTGTCAGTTCTTAGTTTTCTTAAGTAACAGCAAAGCCATATGGTCAAAATATAACATAACTGTCGAAATTTTCATCTTGTGCTGCCAGCATTCTAGCCACATTATATAGTAAAGGGGTTGCAGCACTGCAAACAGAGATTCTCTGCCCTTAGCATTCTCTGTGAGCCAGACTCTTGCTGATTTCCTAAATTCAGAGTTGGAAACAGGTCTCCACAAAACATTCCAGAGGAGCAAGTTGGCTGGGTACCATAAAGAGTAGACTAAATTTAAGAGATCTGATGAAGAGGAAATATAAAAGAGGGTATGTTTGGTATTTAGAATAAAAAAATAAATAATCCTGTTTAACTTGAAGGTTTTGAGAACTGTCTATGGAAAACTATGTCATTCTAGGAATATCCTTGAATCACCTGCTACAACTCGTGCCTCTGCAAAGCTTGAAATTCAAATTACAAACTTAAACTTCCCCAAGTATCCTTCTGGAACTTTGTTAGTACAAAATGGCATCCAAATGGTGGAGAAGAAGAAATGCCCCAAACTGATGAGAAAATCTGAAACATAAAAAGGCACATCTTTAGAAGTTTGACAAACACGCAGACCCAAGCATGCAGTATCCACTGAGCCTTTTGGAATTGGGTAGCAGCTACACATAAAATATATAAGGTCTAGGGCTGAGGTTCTCTAACTCCACTCAGGTCTTACTGAGGGCATAAAAACTCTGGTTTTGGCTGTGTCTAAGGGTCTTGAGGAGGGTAATTCACATCTACCTTAAAGAAATGTGGCAAAAAAAAAAATCACACAGAATATGTTGAGAAGATTCCATATGAATAATATCAATGTTGATTACAAAATCTTTTTTTTTTCTCATCCACAGTTTTGTATTTATTACCTCCAACATATTTTGTCATAATTTCTGTACTGGTCCCTGTTCTTTCACTTTTTGCCTGACACTGCTCAAATACATTATAGGAAATAGTGGGACTGAAAATTCAAACATAAAGACTGAAAATCCAAATTCAAAGAATTAGAAGAGAATCTGTTCATTATGCCAAATAAACATGAATGTGTCTGCCTGTCTGTTGATCTGCTGACATTTTGTGCAGCAGTGTGCTTCACAGAGAACACACACTGAGTCCCTGTTAAAGGGATTTTACTTCTGGTCTTATCAAAATAAGAGTAGCATTGTTGAGTTTTTTGAGTGATTTTTTTTCTCCATAGTTGCTCTGTGTGTTGTCACAAAGAAGAAAAACACCACCCCTACAGACAGCACAAGAAGCTGCCAACAGCACAAATGACTTCTCTGACATCTGGAATGAAATCAGGGAAGACAAAAGAAGTCTGCCTGCATAAGATTCCCAGGGCACGAAGGGTTTTTGCCTTCTCAACAGATAAGAAATTAAGTCCTGAAATTATGTCAAAGTGCATGAATCAAAAAAATACCTATTTTTCTGAAAGCAATCATCCTACTTTTGTGAGCCTATAGAGAAATAGTCTTTATTTCATTTGAAAAAAAGAATTAAAGTTACTTCCCCCCCTCAGAATTCTTTTAACATTGTTTCTACCTCTAAATCTATACCATCATAAACTGCAAAAACACACACATTTTTAAGAAGGTCAGTCCCTGTATATTTTCACTTTTTGAAAACTTGTTCAACTGAAGTGACCAATCCATCATATTGATGAAACCTGCTATATAAGTTATCACAATGTTTTGCACTTTAGAACTGAGGACAATTTTATTTGCACACACTATCAAATGAAAAAACCCGAAAAGAACCCCACAACAAGGAAAATGTTCATATATTATAATTTTACAAGCGTGTATGATAATAGGTTTATCTTCACAAATTTAGAAACATAAAGCTGATAGAACCTGCAAGCATATCTTTTCTCTTTACATTTTTACTGTATCTATAGGCATCTGGATGGCACAAAATATTCTGCCCTTTTCACAATACTCCAGATGACTCTAAAGAGAACGGAGACCTATACTTGGGGGGAAAAAAACTGCTCAAGATTATAGGTGACTAGTCAAATGTATTTTTTTTACCATGGCTAATTCAATGTACAAACAACAAGGTAGTATTTTACACATTAGTTTGAGGTTTTGCACACTGTAATTAATGTATGTCAGATTCCAGATCCCAGAAAAAACACCATGCTGGGTTTGTTGAAGCACTTACGCTTGATTTTGCCACAGAACTCCCCCCTCCCCGATTTCAAAAGAGAAGACTCCAGCAGCAATAGCAGCTGTGTTAAGCACTGTGTGCTTACCCTCCTCTTCCCATTAACCTGTGCCAGCAGCAGTGGCAGTAGCTGCTCATGCTGCTTCTCCTACTGAACAAAAGACACTTCTTCTCTCTCCAGTAATTCACCAGCTGAGGCACCACCTGTTTCTCCTATCTTGCCTGCAAGACTGGATGAATCACAAGCAGCAGAGGGAGCACCAGCCAAGGTTAGATACATTCTTTCATCCTACTGTACCTAGAGCCACTTCCAAAGCTGGCTTCAGATCCTGGTGTCTATAAGGACAGTGGAATAGATGGACTACACCTGCAATACTTTTCATTCTAGTGCTGAATTCCTTTCACAAGGGAGCAAACTATTCCCTTCTGCATTCATCTGAGCCAAAGCAGCATCAGTCTGCCTGAAAGAGCATCCCTGGCTTCTTTCCTTAAAGCAAATGTGAACTCAGAAGTAAATACACACACACAGAAATTACTTAATTGTAATTATTATTATGTAATTTATTATAAATAATAAACATGGATCGTCATCACCTTTTGATACATGATTAATATGCTTGCCACACTTAGAGATAATCTTAAACCTTTTCCACCACATATAATTTTTTTCTGCCCTTTGTTTTCTACCATAGCAGAAAACTTCCAAGAAAAGAGGAAGAAAACCCTTCCTCATTTCGTCCTGTCTCTTAATCCCATTTTCTGCATTTCCCTAATCACTCCCAATATTTTTTACCTTTTCACTTCACAGCTTGTTCATCCTTTCACACACTCTGAGACTCCAAACTCAGCTTCCTCCTTTGACAAGGAAACACCCCCTACACTGATCTCCCTCACCTCTGAAATCAACTCAGCTATGTCTGGGCTTTCACTTTTGATCCCCTCCTTCCTGTCAGCTCTACAGCAGATGAACCCAAGAGATTTATAGACACAATCCAGTTCCTCTCAGCCAGGAGGGAAGTCAGATGTCTCCACCCTCTTCCTTGTACTGAAGCCATTCTTCAAAAGGTTTAGTATAACCTTTTCCAGGCCCAGATCTGAAGGCATCTGTTCCCTTTTCTTCCCAGATATGGAGAATCCTGTCACCCTTATCTAATATCTTCATTTTGGGAAACTGGTTTTCCGAGCATTGGCTATGCTCTTGCTGGTCAGTACAGGTTTAGCTGATGCATAATGATGGAGTTACCCATACACCCACAGTTAAGATCATGCCTAAGTGAGATGCCCAATAAAGGGCTGGAAGTCAGACATATGCTGCTGCATTCTGAAGCCAGCTAGTTTTTTTCTTAAAATACAGCTTAACTAGAGCTTTAGAGAAAGGCCATACAACTGTCATAAGGGATGAATGCCCATCTGCAAGCTGAGCAGAAGGCAGTCTGTCTGATATTTTTGGCAAGTGTTTTATGCAGCATGGGTTGCTGATAATTGGCTTTTTATTCTATTAAAAATGCGAAGAGGTTAGATTCCTGTCTCAGCATCACCAATGGAAATTTCAACAGGTATGAGACAAAGAGGGATTTGCCTATCCTGTGTGAATTTCTAAATAGACTGCTGGGATTGCAACAGGAAAATCAACCAAACAGGACGTATCCATATCAATAAACAAAATGTTTCCAGTACATTTGTGAAGAAGTAAAGGATTAATCTTTGTTGTATTCTAAAGACTTCCTGATAATAAAAAAGATACTCTGGATTGAAAAATGTTGACACGTATGTGGAATTCCCTCTGGAAATACATCATACAGTCCTGTGGTGCGTGCCACAAAGTGAATCATATACTGCTGATCATACAACTGACCTTGTTTCACTCAAGTGGGAATGGAAAAGAAATGACGTTTACAAACAAAATTTACCTCTCATAAAAGTCAGCAGTTTCCTGACTTTACAGAACACCAGGTTCTGACTGGGAAATTTCAGTGAATTCAGCTGTGCTCAGGACAGCAACTCAAAACAAAAAAATAGGAAACCTCAGAGCAATTGTAGATCTGGAAGTTCCCATTAAATTGCAATCGCAATTAGAAAACAATCCATATATTTGAAATCTTAATACTTCATACTATAGTTTCTCCTTCTTCCATGCAGACACATCTACTTAGTCTAATCAATTAAAAAAAAAAAAAAACACCTTGAATTTTCATTTAATTTTTACTCCCAAAATGATAATTTTTCAAACATTTGTTTTCCTTTAAAGCAGGAGAACACCAACTTGGAAAAATTCAGCATTTCCAAAATGTTTTTGAGTCAACTCTTTAATCATAAAATCAAATATTTCTTTTAGAAACTCACGAGTTTCAGAAAGTGTAAAATGGCCAAGACAAAAAATAAATGTGTCACAAATTATGGCTTTGAAAGAATCTTTCAGATTTTCTGATTAAATTTGAGAAGTAAATTAGGAATCTCAAAAATATTACAAAAATTTCTTTCTCTTCTCCCTTCTTCAGTTTTGTATGGAAAAAAGTTTGAGTCTTTTTTGACTCAAGAATAATCTTTATCAGCAATTATGAGAAAGAAGCCAAATACATCACATCTCCATTTTCAGAATTTTAAAGCTTATATCCTAGTGCATCTGAATAATGGAGGAGGGCTGGCTAAGCACCAACGAAAATGAAATACCAAGTTCTTAATGATTAAGGTAGGTAATTGAAACAAACAAACAAAACCAAAAAACCCTGTTCTACCTATTAGCAAAGAAAACTTGAAACTACTGACAACCCATCACAACAGAAGCACACTAAACCCTTTTTACAGGCTCAGTTTTTAACAAATAACACATTTTTTCTAATATTGGATTGCACAATCCTTAAATGTGAGTTTATTTAATATTTAATGTTCTAAGGTGTTAATTAGAAATTAGAGTGTTTGAGAAATCTACTATTTTTATTGCCAGAGTTGTATAAACAAAGTGTACTTCTCAAACACTATTCAGCACCAATTCTGGCTGCCATTCCTATTTGCATAGTTAAGCCAAGAAAAATACAAAGTTGGGAAGAGTATGAAACAGCAGTTTCCTATCCCAATTCCACTTCTTCACAAAGCCCACGGGGAAGCTGTAGTGAGTACAGTACTTCTAAAAAAATGCATTCTGATGACAGAAAAAGAAGCAGAAACACTGCATTTAAGTTATTTTCTAATAAGTAGAAATCAGAACACCTCCCTATATAATGACATCTCTCATGTCTGGGAATCTTAACCCCAATTCCTATCACTTCTCATTGGAACAGGTAGGTCCTGGGATAATCAAATGGTACAAACTTAATAGGCTTATATGCAACATTATCTCATTTCATGCAAAAACCACGTCACATTTCTGAGTCTCAAGAAAACAGCCTTATTTTGGAAACACTCCCAGACAATGATATGCACTCTGGCTTCTACAAATATACCAAACTGAGAATCTGTATAATTAAAAGTCATTCAGGTATATAGTATGATAATGTTATTGTTTAAATGTATTGTGAAACAACTGCATTAAATACCTTACTTCACAGAGAATTAAGATGCTGTTGGCTTCTGAACTCATTTCAGCCACTACTTTAGCAACACAGACAGCACTGCAGAATTATTAAATAAATATGAACTGTAAGTCATAAAAAGGCCCTGAAAGCACAGCAAATAATCCCAGACCAAATGGAAGGCTTTACTTATTGTCAACAAATGCCAGGGTAAACAAAAAAAGCATCAGGGAGAGCAACCTCCCAAGAAGTATAACAAAATTAAAGTAAATCTACACTTCCGCAGTCATCCCACACACTCACCTCTTCCTGGTAATAACCACATATGCATATGACAGTGTCATTATTTAAGAACACCAAAATCCAGATTAATTCAAAATAATTTCACTAGAGCAGTTTTGCTACGTTCAATTATCTTGGCTGCACTCATATGGTTTCACATTCTGCAATCAATGAGGAAAAAACCCCTTAGTTTCATGTGCAATAAACCAGAAGTTATTTGAACTCCAAAAGAAAACTAACCTGCAGCCTTTCCACTGGCATTGGATGTGCAGTTCAATTACAACTCTGAAGAAGCAATGTACCAGAATAGCCAAAGCAGCCAGAATGGTCATGAAAATTGTCTTTAACGGAAGCCCCCATGAACAAAGTGGCTGAAGCATCTCAGTTAATTTGAAATCCAAGATTATACCCCACACTTTATGCAGACATGTAAAGTAGTTAATCTTTGAAGCAAACGTTCAAAGGGATATTTAAATCCAGGTCAAGAAACCAAGCAGAAGACTTGTAAGCCTGCCCTGGTAAAATAAAATGTGTTTGCAGTTTTAAATTTCTTCTTCTCCCCACATCCTCTTTGGTAAGACTGTGAGGTTCTCCAAATTCCACGGGAAAACTGCATCTTCTTCACAAGAAAACTCAAACACAGAGCAGGAACAAACTAATAACTAGCCTACTCTGAGAAATCAAGCTGGCTGCAGTAGTAAACTGAGGTTTATAATTGCTGCATAGTGGCACATATTCCGTTCCCTGTTTAGCAGAGGACTTCTGATTCAGGATCCAGTGACAATGAGGGAAAGAACAAGGCTGCATTCAACTGGATCTTATTGTAGTGTTGAAGGATTAAACTACAACCAAGACTGATTGTCCAAAGATATTCTGAGACAAGAAATTGGCTTTAAATTCACCTTGAAAAACTAGGAGTATTTCATGTATTTTAACATATTTAATAAATTCTCCAGTGGCACATGTATACTTCCATGATTTTTTTATTCAAGCTCCCGTTTCCCAACAAGTGTTAGGAAAAAAACCAAACTTCTCTCATCCATGGGAAAAAAAGCATCATATAGCTATGCAAGTCTTTGCGTTTTACTTCAAATCAGAAAATAAATATCAACAATCAAATCAGTAAATGAAGAATCTAGACGTCAATGTTAGTTGTATTAACTCCATTCCAACAAGAACACAATATGCTGATTTAAATAATTTTATTTTACACACAGCTTCATAGAAACAAAAATCGTTTTATGCCCCTATGGCCTGCCATGAATTGGTCTCATGAATTTTCATCTGGTTTTGAACTGATTTCCATGGAAATGCAATCAGTAATAGTATATTTTCTGTGTTATATTTTATTCATGAGACACTACCTCTGTACAAATCCAAGAACAGTTCATCTTCTCTCCTGTCATTGTCTTGATAACTACCAGAAAGACTCTGCCTTTTCAGTGCTCTGCCTTTTTTTCTTCTTGCTACCACCTAAACATCTACTGATCATTAACCATACCACAGAGCATGCTCATCTCAGTTTACATTCTCAAAAGAGGTTTCATTTCTTGAATGATGGAAAGGTGACCAAGGACATGGTGTTAGAAAAACTAATTGAGCATAGTCACATTCAGAATAGAGCTACAGGAATAAAGCCGAGGCATTTGAATTTATCCACATTAGAAGGATTACCTTACTGCCAAATGAATTTGTAATTTCAAGGAATATGAACCTCATTTCACGTGTATGGTGGGGAAACACGCCCTCCCACTTTCTTTTCTCCTTTCCCTATTCAAGCACAGACATTTTTAAGGTCTTATGTAGCTCTATGGCCTCTCTTTGGCTTCAGTACGTTCCCAGCATAACTGCACAATTTCACTGAAACATCTTTGAATCATGTGTTCTTCAGTAACAGAAAGATTGCACGGCTGTTCTTCCTCCTTTTGTTAATTTTTGTAAGGGAACAGAAGACAAAAACTGACTACAGTACAATTTTTGTTGCCTTCTTAATGAAAATTTTTGTTTGAATAGTGGGACCTTAAGACCCACTTAAGCTTATTATTACCTTATTATTACCTCTTGCTTATTATTATTATTACTTCTTACTGAAATACGAAGTTATTATTACCTCTTACTGAAATAAGAGCCTCATTGTTTTAGGTTATAATCAAAAGCTTTAAATCATTCCCCCACTGAAGCAGAGAGGATTGGGGATTTCATTAGATATTAAATCTGTATAAAGCAGTTAAAAGAAAAACTGCCATTCCAAATCAGTCCACAGTGACAGTTTGTAAGAGCACTATCTTCAATTAAAAGAAGAGAATGTTCAGTTGTAATAGCATCACACGAATTACCCTCCTCACCAAATTACCTGCACCATGATTGCAGACAAGTACACACAGAGCATGTTGGTGGCAACTGCCATCTGTTAATACTCAACTGGAGTTTGACAGTACTGAATAATGTTCATACCAGGACAAACTGCTGCTTAATGAGACACCCACATTGATTACACAGACTGAAGTCTCACTGAGTCTTTCCACATGAGGTTACACAAGGATATGGAATAATTTTTTTTTTATTATATCATTCATGAATTTGCTGTGGGAAGTTTACTTTCAGTTCCCCACCTCCAAACTAAAAAACAGTTGCCTGAACCATTCAAAAATACAGATACCAGACCTCTAAGAACAACACAAGGGAACAATGGTGTTAGCAAGACCAGGAAATCAAGAAACCATAAATAAATATCAAGTATTGTTTTCCAGCATCTTCAATAGTTTTGGATCCTGCAGTCCTTCCTCTGGGTGAGGAAATGACGCCTTCACCAGTTTTCCTTAGGTCCACAATAGACCAGTATAGTTTGCCCTACCTGGGCAAACTGAAGGCACTGAACTTGAATTGACAGTGAGCCACAGAGGCCTATGTGCTGGGCAAAATGTCACTGTGACCGCAGATTAATTTCTGGACTGCAAGGTGCTGCTCCTCCACTACAAAGCACAATTTCCCCTTTTTAAGGAACACAATATGGCCACTTCAGAGAGGACCAATCCATCTGAGCCACAGCACTATCTGTATGTACTGGTATAGATAGCGTGAAAGCTCAGGCAAAATAGCTTTAGGAGCAATACCACAGCCAGAGAACAGATTTAGGGGGAGAGATAATGCCCAAGATCAAGTTTGAAACTCTTCTTGTCTATACATGATCCTGGTAGAAACCTCTTTACCTTCCTTCTTCCCACCAGTCCTGCCCACAGGAAGGACCAGCAGCAGACAGGCAAGCAAGGCAACAAGGCCAGGGCAAGAAGTTCTCTACTTAGATCATTCCTGATGTGCAGTATTCACAATTGTATCAAAAAAAAGAAGGGGAAATGGAAAAAAATTTGTGGGAAGTCAAGTACTCTTTAAATTAGGAAGCACAAGCCCAGAAGAACTAATACTTAACACACACAAATTAAGCAGACACTACACTAGTAGTCTGAAAACCTGTCAGAAGGAAGCAAAAACCAGATTACTCAGTCTTTCAGGCTTAATACTGCTTTCCCCAAACTGCCTGTTAAAAAGTTACTAATTGCTAGACTTTGGGTTTTGCAAGTGGCATGTGAAGAAACTGTGATAAGTACAGAGTAAAGCTGCCAAATCCACAGAGTTCGAAAATTTCCACAAGCATTTTTTTTGAGAAGCGATGGCGTTTTGTTTCAAAATATTTTTCTAGTCTCTTCTACTGTGAAGACTGCAGTACAGTGATTTACAGAATGGATGCTATCTCTATAGATAAACAAAACCATCACTCCCAAGAGATTTGACCTTCACCTTCCATCCTAAAATAGCAATTACATAGCAACAGCAGCCATAGTCGTAAAATATTTTTGACTGAATCACTGAATTAAGTGTTAGTCTTGACTCCTTAAGTTTGCTGTGGACTGCAACAAACTAGAAGAATAAAATACACAACTAAAGCAAACAGTTATGTTTGTCAGAAAATACATTCCAGCAACTAAATGGTGATGCAGTAGTTGTGCTGATGAGTTTGTTGTTCTTGTCATAAAGAAGAGCTCAAAAATTGCACAAACTGATTTATCATCATTACATCAACAAGCTTCCAGGAAGTTTATCATCCTGTTTGCTGACTATATTTTGGCTTGCTGTGTTTTGGTACCATGTTCCTGTTCCTGCAACTCACATCCTCCAAACTGGGCTAGTCCTGGAGTCTCATTGTCTGTAGGCCAAACACTTACCCTTACTTTTAATCCTAAAGATGTTGTAAAGTGTGGTTTGTAGGGCAGAAACAGCTTCACATCTCCCCTACAATCTGAGGGAAAGAACAGAACTGTGGTTTATTCATCTGTAGAAGAGTAACAAAAACCTATCTGAAAAGCATCCTAAATACACTGGACGTTAACTGACCCAACACAGTACAAATATTTAGGTAACAGGATGTTAATCTGATAAATTGTCATTTCAAGAGAAAAACACTGCAGGTCCAACAAACAAAAGAGTTAAAGTTTACAATTAAGTCTCTATTTGTTGGATTTTATTGTACATTTTAATCCTGTTTTTAACATTATTTTTATGGAATTTCCTTTCCACTCCATTAGCACACTACTTCACCAGCACTACCAGCAACAAATGTCAGAAGAAAAGCACAAATTCACAACACAGTCTCACCTCTAATATTGCCACTATCATTTCTTCCACAAGGATAACACTCTGATGACCAAAATGGAACAGTGCTCACTACATAATTGATATTTTCCTATATTTAAATGGTTTCCTGCAAATTCTGTTCTAAGTCTGGAATAATGAGATTAACTCTACTACACAAGAGCTAAGGAAAAATTAAAATCCGTATCAGTGATTCTGTAAGCCCTGTCTCAATGACCAACTCAAAAGCAGCAACTTTAGAGATACAATAGTCATCACAGAAAACTGAACTCCCTTTATAATAAGAAAAATCATGAACAACATGAGTTCAAACATTAGCATGACAGAAAAACTAATTCAGTATTAGGGAGCATTTCCTTATCTTCGTTGTAGTCTCCACCATTACTTATGATGCCAAAAAAGCACACATCATGTTTAATTATCTGAGTAAACAAACTCATCATCCAGGAGTAAGACAACTGAAGAGAAAAAAAATTCAATAAAGTTTGATAATATGACAAGTACTGTAAACTTTTCTTCAGAACCAGTGGACAGACATCCTGGTCATATTTAATAGACAAACATAACATCCACTGTAACAGAAAAGCCTTCTAGTGATGCCTTTATTTAGTGTTAAGGACAAAAAGACAAGACTTTAGTGCACAAAGCTGGTATATGGGAGGGGAAATTTGCAGATCTTAAGAACTACAAGTAGCTCATAGACACAGGATCCCTTCTGGAAGCACCAAAAGGCTTGTCTCATTTTCCTAAGGGATGGGTGACATCCAGATATTGTTTTCCAACTATCCTTTTTGTCATCCAAAGAAACAGACCAAAGGAAAAGAGCATAATTTCCTGCCTATTTTGAAGAAACAGAGTTTACCTAAGGAACAAAGGAGGGTGGAGGCCGCAACACTCTTGAGTCCTTCTGGACCAGAGTAACTGCTCGGAAATAGGTAACCCTCATAGTACACCATCTTAGGGCAATGAGATCACACTCAAATGAATAATCCTGAGAGAGAATTTAAAAAAAACCCCAAAAACACAAACCACCCAAAAACCACAAAACCAAAAAGCAGCATCCATGGAAAGGTGGGTCAAACAGAAGTCAAATCCCAAGTAAAGACACAGCTGCTCTTGGCTAGGCAAGCAGCTCAATACTTCAGCACATTTTTAAGGCAAAAGCATGGAGGACTTAATGGACAATAGAGTTTTCCTGGTTACATGATACTATCTAGCATTCAACCATGCTTTTGTAGACAGGAAGGATCCTTGGTGATGCGGTTTTTTACAAGGGCTAAGGCAGGAAAAGGATCAGATTAGCAGACAGACTGAATTGAGAAGTCACCCAGAAGCACAAGACCTGTCTTTCACACAGCTGGTATGTAAGCAGGTAATGGTGACTAGCATGGCTTTACACAGATGCCCACCTATGCACTATAATCAAGAAAGCAGTACTAAGTCGTTCTGTAAATACTTCATGATATAGTTTATTTTCTCTTCCAAAACTGGACATTTATTTGAAAAGATAAACATAATTTGCTCCCATTCAGAAAACAGACAATGACATTATAACTGCACAACCAGTTTCTCTCACAGTACCCATTTTCGTCAACTTTCTTCTGCACATGAAAAATTCCATCAGCAAAGTTCAGCACACTGTGAAACCAGAGGGGCTTCTGAATGTACCTTGTACATGACTCTGCAACTCTCAGTCTGGCATCCATCCCAACAGCTACTCGCCATTCTTCATTTTAACAGCATGAAAAGATATGGAACTTTCGCAAAGGAAAGAACAAGCAAATCTGTCAACAGACCTAAGCCTCCCACCCCTACATAATCCTGTTCTTACATGGTACTCCCAGACTATCATATCAGGGAAATCTCTGAAAATACAACAAAACAAAACAACTCTCCTCTTCCCAAAGTTTTGAGCACTTAGTGGAACTGAATGCATGTTTCCCATGACCACAAGGGATAAAAAAGGACCTGCTTACTCATTTTATTTACCCTAGGTAAATGTCTTAGATAATGGATGAATTAAGGTGAAGTTCTGCTCTTACTTTTGAAAGAGTACTTTTTCCAGTTTTCTCCATTAATTCCACAATACAGATCAAACTCTTACAGTTCACATCTTGTTCCCAAAGGCACCTTCTTAGCAAGCAAAAAGACCACTGGTTTTCCACTGGACCACACAATATAGCACAGGACAGGTAGATGGAGGTTTCTTAAAAGTCTAAAATATCCTCTGTATCCAGTGGTAAATCATGCATAGTGACATTTTTGAGAGAGGTGATCCTGGTAATTTCCTGAACTATGGGCTATTTGAAACCTTTTTAGATTTGGTAGTAGAATTTGTACCATTAAGAGTACAGTAACGGAGTCTGAATGTACTGAACCAGTGGGTGCAATGTTCATGAAAGCTTTGAGCATTTCCTTCAGGCTATTTGGTCTCGCAATTTCCAGTGCTGTGAAAACCTACACAAGTGTCTGACCAGTTGAGTTTATGAGATTCTTCACCACTAGAGATAAGCCAAGTAGATATAATCCTTTCAGCTCCTATGTTTAGACTATGTATGTGTTTTGCAATCCCCATGAATACCAAAAGGCTAATTTTTGACCACAGGAAAATATGCTTGGCTTTACTGTTTGCCTCTGGTTGAATCGAGTGCAAAACTTAAAAACTTTTGATAGGAAGGAGGACCTAGACTAATCTGCTTTTGCATGACTTCCATTAAACAAGTCTTGCTCACAGAAAAGTCCTACATGCATAGTCACTGATTTCAGTGAAATGAATGACTTTGAAAAGATTAACATCTCATCACTTTGCAATATTCATCCTGCATTGACACATTTTGTTTACTGACAACTTTATTAATAACTTGGATCAGATTTTGCTGAAAGCTGACTTTTCAGTGTGCCTCAGAGTATGCATACAGGACTATCACTCTGAAGTACTTGGCTAGCAGTCATCACACTCACAGAAGCCAATACAATGAACTATATCAACCGTTATCCACTAGATCCACTACCACAGGAAATATAATTAACACATTCTAAGTACAAAACAGCAATGGGTTTTCTGGCAATTTAAGAGTGACCTGGGACATGTCAGAAAAACAAACAGCTGAGTAACAATTACTAAGGCTTCAGAAGCCAACAGCAGATTTCCTGCCTAGTCAGTTATTTAAATACAAAAAATAATAATTGTTAACCACTTTCTTTACAATTCCTTTATCTCTATACAATGTTCGACACAAAAAAAAACCCCAGAACTAACCCTATAGCTCAGGCACACAGAGTGCGAGGGAAGAGACAAAGAGAGTGTTACAGAACATGCTTTAACCTGTCACAGTGAGACAAGGCTCAACTCAATCACTTCTCTCAGAACAAGCTGACAAATGTTTAAATATAGACATTTTCTTACCCTTGGTTGGAAAAGGTCGGTATGCAAGTGAACAGTAAATTAAAATCACGCTCCTCATGAAACTGAAGAAATTCACAATGCAAAGTTTTCAGTTATTGACTGAGGCTTACAGTAAAGAGACCCGAAAGATCAAGTCAGTGCTCAAAGGAACCCATTATTTGTTGGTAGAAGATGTGAAAGTAAAAATAACGGAGATCCTCAACAGCCTTTCAGAAAATGATCTGCAGAATTGCTTTGAACATTGGTAGCACTGTATGCAGCTGTGTGTCAACACAGAAAGGAATTATTCTGAAGATGTTCGCAGTTGATTTTCTTAATTTGTTAAACATGGATTTACACGCACAGTCTCTGTGTTTTTGTGTTGGACCTCATTCCTTAACCATCAGTTTGAGTGAGCTTTCCAAAGTAGCAAATAGCACAGAGAGGGCAGAGCAAAGGTTGACAGATAGGACACTAAGATAGTAGTATAACAGTAACAGTTAAATTACCCTGAAATACCGAATTTGTTACAAAGTACAATAATTTCTCACTGGCTAAATCCACCCAGTGGAAGGCCAGACTGTCAGATTAAGCACATTTAAAAGGCACAATCTCACATGAGGCAGCCCTATAGGTGAATCCCATCAGAGTATGATTAAAATGATGCATAATAGAGAGGATATTCTGCTCTGGGCTCTTCAGTTTTGGTTTTGTGGTACTGTAGATAGGAGGTTTGTTCCCTTATTTGGCCTTCCAAGTGAATGGCATATTCTACTTGTATGGTCTAGTCCCACTCCTGTAGTTCTCATGCTGTAAGATAAGCCTCAGGGGAAATTAACTGAATTCAGCCACGTGTTTTTAAGGAATGTATCATGTTACCCATTGAAAGTATGCTACCTGTATGATGCTTACCTAGGGTTTTCTAGGCAAAAAATTAAGTAAAATGTCAGTGCTAGATTTTGTCAGATAGACACTCTTACTGTAATATATTCTTCAAACTTGAACTTTCAGTCAAAGTCTATGCAAGGCAAAATCCAGCATCAATGTTTTAGAATCCTATGGATAAGCAAAAAGGTTGAGTAGGCAAAAGCTATCAGATTCAGGTCTCAAAAGCTCATAGAAGTGCTGGTTAATTAGATATTTGGGATACAAATGGAAATGCTTTTCCACAGAATTTAATGCCATATTTTGGAAAAAGAGTAATCCTTGACAATGTATTAATTTAACTTGCAACCATTGGTATGTTCCTGCCTCTTATTCCCCACCACAATACAGTCAGATTGCAGAAACTTTCAAGGCCCAACATTTTCTTCTAAGCCCTACAAAAACAAAGCCCTGAAGATTATTTCACTCAACTTCCCTCACAGAAAAAAAAAAAAAAGCTTAAGAAGACAGACAGAACAATAAGGATACATTGATGCAAGCTGGAATGCAACTCTTTTTTTTTCATGTCAGAGGAACAACCCTCTCAAAGAGGCATTAATTCAGAAACCTCAAAGGCAAGAGAAGGGTAGCTAACTCCAGACTGAAACAATGTCAAGGACAATTCCTCCTTACCGCACCACAATAGAGCACACCCAGTGTTAGTGATGCAATTATTACAGTACTTCTGTCTCCTTTCATGCATTAGACAGTTACGTTTGCAGTTCACAGAAATGTAGAGTTCTGAATTAATTCTTACTAAATATCCAGATGCCAACTAAAACCAGCTTTCAGCTAAAAGTGAAAAGGGGATGCTACCATGTATTTGCACCAAAGTACAACTTCCACACATATAATCAACTGGCATTCTTTGCAAACAAAAGAGAGTTCTGAAAAGATGCAATTAAAAGGCTTAATTTCCATGAATGACTATCAAAACAGAAGTGTAAAGCCACATAATTCATTAAATCCACTTAAGTTCAGCTAGAATACTCATTAAGGTCCATATTACCATAACAGATCTGCCTAACTGTAAATGTACCCTGGCAGGAAGCCTTCAGCACCTAATAATTCCAACTAGTGCAGAACACAGATACAACTCTGCAGCAAAGTAAATTGGAAACATCACACCTATTCACCTTCTCTACAGAATTTTAATGTGGCTTCAAGGAAACACACAGACATGTCCTTGATGATGTAACAGATCGTCAAACTTTAGCATAATGGTTATGATGGACGTTTCTGCTCCCTAGGCTACATGTACCTCTCTGAAAGCAATGGTCTAATTGATTCATATAAAAAGAAGAAACTTAGAGCATGGTCAGTATTGTGTAAGAAATATTTCCTAATGTCCTTACAGGAAATACAGTTGGACTTGATGATCCAGTGGGTCCTTTCCAACCTGGTGATTCTATGGTTCTATGAAATAAGGCACATGGCTGTCTCAGTTATCTTCCACTTTAAGTACAGGACACACTCCTTTGATTTTGTCTCCCATAACAAAAACACAAGTGTGTTTAAACAAAAAATACCCCATAACCCTCCTGAAGGAAAACACTCAATTGCACCATTTCCCACCCTTGCAGAGAAGATAAAAAAAAAGCAAAGACTACATGACAAGCATTAGTCACTTTACTTAATATAAAAATGGAAGGCACTCACCATAGTGTCCACAATACAAGAATTTATGTGGACTAAAAGCTTGAGAGCACTCATACTATTCTATACAGATGTTTTTCAGCAAATAGTTTTACAACTGATTCACACTTTGAATTTCCACTGGTGTCCAAGTTTCGCAGAAGCATACAGTTTTGAAACTTTCTTTCAAAACTTGCATTTAAGTTGTATGCATGTGGTTTTTACAAAATTTGGAGCAAATCTAAAATGCAAAACTTGCCAGTCCACTTTTTACTCATCGCTAACTTCATTTAAACTGCAAAAAAGACAAAAAAATTAAACATCCTAGATTTCAAAAAACACTGAGGTTTTCAAGTGTATTTTTATATGAAGTTTTTTGCTTTGGAAACAAAGAGATTTCTGAGTAAGATTTTGAGCTATTGACAACTCTTAAGTCATTAACTTGGCGAGATCATTGTTTAGCCTTCTTTTTTTTTCAGTTATTGCTAAGAAGTTACAATAGAAAGCCACAGTTACAAAAAAAAAAAGTCACAAAGTTATGAATCTTACCCACACTACCAATTAACTGCTTCCATGGAACTGTGGGAGCGCTGGGCAAAACGGTGGGCCCTTCCTGAATCTATAGATACTACCAGACCACTGTGGATTGCATTTAGGTCCCAGATAATAGCAGAGAGCAATGTTTCATAAATCTAAAAAGAAAATAACCATGGTAATAATTTTCTCCCACGTATAATATATTTCATGCAACACAATGTATTAACTTCCTTCCTTTCATTGTTCTCCATCCATTCTTAATCTCTTGACCACAAGGCTGTGACACACACCTTTTTGGAGATAGTACCTGTGAGAAGGATTTCTGAGACTACTGCTGAAGACTATGCTCTTCCTATGAACAATTCACTCAAAGTCTCCAGCCAAATATGCTCTATTGCAATAGTAACTTAAAAACTGAGATGTGAAGAGGTTTCTTTCTTCAGAATGAATGAAAAATCTAAATTTAAATTAAGTGCATCTATTCACACTACAGACAACACCCCTGGTAAGAATGCATGGGAAATCACTGCCTTTGCAGCAGGAAGATTCACCATTGCTCTTCTCCGCACAATGATGGAATTCAAGGCCCCAAGAGAAAAGTGGAGATAGTTTAGGCTTGAACTCTACCACCAACCACTCACAGCAACCATGCGATCAGAGCCAGGGAACCAGAGCCAGGTCAGTCCCACCCTTCATATAAGAATCAAGGAATCTCGAAAGTGTATTATTATAGGGTATTGTTTTTTTCTTTGACTCTCAAAACACCAGTATGAATTAAATGGGATTTCTGCAAAAGTAAAGACTTGCTTTCAACAGCTTTCTTGACCTCTGCAATACCAAATGATGAGCAGTCTCTATCTATCATCATCAAGGATGAGTGTTTGAGAATTCTGTCAGTCTGCTTCACAAACTGGTGTCATCTCACCAATGCCAAGTACAGGGACAGGATAACCTCCCTGGACCTGCTGGTCACACTGTTTCTGATAAAAGCCAAGATGCCATTGGCCTTTTCTTGGCCACCTGGGCACACTGCTGGCTCATACGCACTCAGCTGCCAACTAACACCCACAGATCCCTTTCCTCCAGGCAGCTCTCCAGCCACTCTTCTCCCAGCCTGTAGCACTGCACAGGTTTGTTGTGACACAAGTGCAGGACTCGGTATTTGGCCTTGTTAAACCTCATGCCACTGGTCTCAGCCTAGCGGTCCAGCCTGTTCAGATCCCTTTGCAGAGCCTCCCTACCCTCCAGCAGATCCACACTTCCACACAGCTTAGTGTCATCTGCAAACTTGCTAAGGATGCACTCGATACCTTCATCCAGGTCACTGATAAAGACACTGAACAGGCTTGGACCCAGCACTTGAGCCCTGGGGGACACCACTTGTAACTGGCCTCCAGCTGGATTTAATGCCATTTCCCACCACTCTCTGGGCCCAGCCATCCAACCAGCTTTCCACCCAGGAGAGTGTGCGCCTGTCCAGGCCAGAGGCTGACAGTTTCCATAGCAGAATGCTGTGCAAAACTGTGTCAAAGGCTTTACTGAAGTCCAGGAAGACCACATCCACAGCCTTTCCCTCGTCCAGTAGGCATGTCACTTTGTCACAGAAGGTTATCAGGTTTGTTTGGCAAGACCTGCCTTTTGTGAACCCATGATGACTGGGTCAGATCACCCGGTTCTCTTGTAAGTGCTTCATGATAGCACTCAAGATCACCTGTTCCATGACTTTCCCCGGCAGTGAGGTCAGACTGAGAGGCCTGTAGTTCCCTGGATCCTCCCTGCAACCCTTCTTGTAAATAGGTATAACATCAGCCAGTCCGGTGGAACTTCCCCAGTCAGCCAGGACTGCTGGAAGATGATGTACAGGGGTTTGGCAAGCACATCCACCAGCTCCCTCAATACTCCTGGATGGATCCTATCCAGCCCCATAGACTTGTGAATGTCTAATTGGCCAAGCAAGTCTTCATGCACTTCCTCCTGGGTCATGGGGGTTTTGTTCTGCTCCTCTAGCTCCTAGGGATGTACACAGAGGGAACAACTTTCCTTACTATTAAAGACTGAGGCTAAGAAGGCATTTAGTACCTCAGCCTTGTTCTAATTCTCCCTCGTCCTCCTTTTAACATTGATGTATTTATAGAATTATTTTTTATTTTCTTTCATTGAATTGGCCAGTCTGATCTCTAGTTGGGCTTTAGCCCTCCTAATTTGTCCTCTGCATAAGCTCACCTCCTCCCTGTAGTCCACTCAAGATGCTTCTCCCTTCGTCCAGATTTCATAGACATTCCTCTTATTTTTGATGTCCCTCCAGACCTCCCTGGAATGGTGGAGGTAAACATCACCTATGCCCCAGAACGCTTCACCATTCTCCCCAGAGCCCTGAAGTCTGGATATCGTTATTGTCTACTTGCAAGACTTAACAGAGGGTATTAATCTGTTGGCTTTACCTGAGAAGGAAGTTTTCTTATGAAGTCTTTCACAGGTGCTTCAGGCAGGCAGCAGACCTCCCTGTGCAGTGGGTCCAGTCTGCAGACAGGGCCCTCTGTTCCCTTCAGAAGGGAATCCTCCAAGACAATCACTCATCTCTTCTTTTTCTCAGAGGTTGCTTTGATGATCATTTGAGTATGGCACAGCCTACGGAATGTTTCCAGGCTGTGGGAGCCATCCTCCTCCTCCTCTTTGGAGTTAGATTCCACTTGCAGCACTTTGTATCTATTCTGCAAGGGAACCTAGGAGTCTGTTGTCTGAATGAAGGCAGCACACTTTCTGTGCCAGGCAGGAACTTGCTGCCATTCCCCATCTTTTTTTTTTCTCAGTCTTATATTTAGTGGATGGGGAGTTCTCAACTGTGCTCACTCCAGCTGCCTGCTTGGTTTGTGAGAGGGAGCATGGGGTACTGCTCCACTGGTCTGTCTTGCTCTTGCACTCCCTAATGGTCCTCACCCTAGAGTCTCCATCTGGGTGGCTGCATCAGTCCTGGCTCATGCAGGACCAGGAGCAGCCTTCTAAAAGAAGGAGCTGCTGAAGGTACATTACTGTTGCTTTGTTTATAGTTTCAGTAAGAGAAGTTTTAATTATTTTCATACTGCCTTGCAAGCTAAAGAAAGAAAACACTATAAATTATTACCACTGCAGAACTAAAGGGAATTTATAACATCAGATTTGTTTAAAGAGCATTTTTATCAACATTTACTATGTAAATGTCATGTTCCCAAAATCACCATCATATGCAACATCTACAGTTAACTGTTAATTAGAAAGCACATATAAGCCAGAAATTTCAGAGTTAGAAACACACCACGCGTGCCTGGACAAGGCTGCAACAGTGAGCAAATCACTTGATTTAATGAACTATGTGGAGAAATTTACCCACTGAGTAATATAGTTAAGAGCAGCTTTAGTGGAAAAAAAAAAAAAAGTAAGAGAAGTCACAGAAAGATTAGTACAGGAAATAAATACTTACAAATGTTAATATTCTGCCTACGGACCAAATTCCAAGGATTATTAAGTTTAACCATAAATTTGGACTTCCGTTATTTACAGGAGTATGAACTTATCCTTGAAATAAAAATATAAATTCCTTTGTATTCTTATTCAGTTAACTGAATTAATTAGAGTACTTATTTATGGGAATATTTTTGCCTATGTGCATTGCTTTCAATCCTCAGAATCTGAAAACTTTTCCCAGTTTTCACTTCTCTGTCTGGACTGTCATCTGATGCAAAACACAGTGATGTAAAAAACCTACTTAAACCCAATGAGCACACCCCTACTACTGCCAAGCTCTGTTTGGTAACAAAATTATGACAAACAACAGATTTTTTCATTGTTTAAAAGCAACTTAAAGCACAGAGAACACAACAGTTAGTTGTCATCCTATCTTTGTAGTGGACAGTACAGGGTAAACTTAAGGGCATCTGAATGACATCACCACATCTAAACCCAAATTTCCACAATTTAATTACTTTTTAGTAAAACCTAAGTATTATAGTTGAACTTTCTATTTGATTTTTTTTATCAAATACATTTAGAGGTAAAATAAAATATCAGCACATTGAAGCATTATAGTATTCTTAGCCTTTCCTCCATTTTCACAGGTATTTAGGAGTGCTGCAGAGTAGGATGAAAGAGAAACAGTTCAGGGGTTTTGTTTGCCTGGAAATATCATCACAATGAAGCCTGTATCTCAGACCACTGAGGTATGGTGCTGGCAAACAGCATGAAGATAAGGAACAGACTGCACTCCTAATTACACCAACTGTAGAACACAGGACCTCTGTGCTGCAGTCATTTGTTAACAACTTTGTTTAGATAAGACACATATGCCTGTTAGAAATGTCAGACACCTTTTATACCTTATCTCTAACTCACATTGAATTTCAACGGGACACAGTCTTCAAGTTCTCTTGACCATCCTCAAAAAACGCTGGGCACCATTCAGAAGTAATGAAATTAAGTTTAGGGAATTACAATTTTCTGTTCATTACAGAAGAAATATAGTCACATCATCCAGAATAATTAATATATTTTCTTTCTCAAATTCTTGGGTGCTCCACTGAGTAAATATTTCAGGGGTTGAAAATTTTTACCAGTATTGAAAATAGATAATTTTGTTCCCCATCAATAAATAAGAAGCCAGATAACCTGTGCAGTACTGGAAGAGTGAGGTATATCTTTTGGAAGCATAACTAGGCAAAAAAAATGTTGCCTCAGAAGCTGTTTTCTTTTACTTTACACTTATACCTGTCAAACTATACAGAAATGAAACAAAGGAAATAATTCTCTAAGTATATTGAAGCAACAGAAAAAAAACCTCAATTGTGGATTTATGGAGCCAATTTTTTTGCAAATTAAGAAAAAATGGTGAAATTCTTCAACTGCCTGATGGATTTCATAAGGATAAAGAATTCAAATAATTTTACTGTCACACTGAGATTCATAAGCTAATGCATTTGATTGCTGAAATCTCTGACCTTCAATTCAAGACTCATGGAATACGAGATATAATGCATTGCATTTCAAGTAATAATGTACTGACATGTTAGAGACATTCTTAATGCATCACATCTGAAAAAAATCCCAAAAGCTCCTTTTCAATTCATATCCTAAGCTCCAAGCGAGAGAACAGAGAATCATTGCAGCCCAAATTGTCTCAGAAAGGAAAATGCCAGACCATAATTATTTTTAATTGGATCCCACTAACAAAGAGAATGCTTCTTACCACTCAAAAAACGAGGCAGAAATATTAGTCTAGTCATCATCATCCTGGGCACCGTTGTAACCACTGGTTTGTTTTCATACACTTTTGGGGGGCTTTTTTCCTGAATATCTGTTCTATTGGGTGCAAAGAATATAAATACTATACCTCAACTCTGCTTTAGTACACTAGTGTATGCTTAAGGACTAAACAAAGCATACAAATAAAACACCTACACAGATATGTCAGCTACGAAGACTTATTTCCATTTTTAAGCATCATAAGAAAGCACAGACAGCTTAGTGCAATAGAGGGGAAGAAGAATGTCCTCAGACAGCAATAATAAACAAACACCCTTTTATCCTGGTCAGACCTAATAATGATTGGTCACGACAGTATTCCTGCTATGAATTTAGATCACTAAGATCCTTTATTCTGATTCATCGTCATCTTTAATTCCTTGGAATACTTAAACTTTTCACATGCACTGAACCCGTAACTACTTGAATGTTTTTGACTGCAGATTAGGAAGAAGTTTTAGAACCCTTTACCTATGAGCTAGTAGTATGGTCTGGGCTCATTCCATATACAAAAAAAATAAATCTACTGTGGCTTTAATTTCATTTTATAAAGCAACTGAAACCCAAACTATCACTAAACCTGACTATATGCATCACATTGATGATCACATCTAAAACAAGCCACAAAACTAGAAAAATATAGCAGTTTGCAAATGACTTATTCGGGCACCTAAGTAACAAAAGGGAAAAAACCTGCTTGCATTTCTAGGTCTGTAGATCTATTCAAACTCAGCAAAGCTACAACAGTACACAAGAAGATTTACTACACATATTTCAAAAGCTGGTAAGGAAATTAATTTTCTAAGTCATACAGACTACCTTCATCTTCAGACATTAATAACTAGTAAATAGGAACGCTTTTTGCAGGTTTTCAGCTACCCACAGAATTCTTTGTCCTAACTGGAAACAGTTTTGTCTTCCAATTAACAGTTTTCATCCATTAACATAACTGGGGGAGGTGGGAGAAAGAAACAACCCATCCACAAATTAAAAATTATACAGTTCCAATTAGAGATGTATGTAACAGTGTTAGATGTGAAAACAGGTTTGGATAGTTTTCAAGTTTAATAAAAATGATTGATGAAAGGTGATTACAGTCACACCAATCATTACAGCTTTATTCTAAATTCTCCATAGTTTTCTTCTTTACAAAAACAACAACAGCATCACCGCCCAGCCTCCAAACTGAAATCACATTAATTAGCTAGGCAGCAAAGTTTCAAAGCATACCAAGTGCTTACTAGAGCTCACTCTACTATTGTGTTGAACTTTGAAAACAAGTCAAGATGAGGGAGATCTACATGGTAAGCATACTTCAGCTACAGCAAAAAGGTTTTAATCTGCCTAGAAATTGGCAACCGCTCCCTGTGTTTTCTATACTTTATGTTATGTTTCTCTGCTCGCTGGAACGAATTGGCTGCTATGAATGAAAAGAAACTTTGCATCCAATCAGTGGCATGAATTTAGGCTGAAAGCTGCTATGCAGGACTTCTATGAAGAGTCTGGGCCCTCTGCCATCCTTGTGCTTGTGAATGAAACGGCATGAGCCACATGCCCTCCTCCTCCCCCACCCAGCTGGGCCTTCGCCCTTCCCTTTGCTGGGGTCCCAGGGAACCAACCCTTTGCTGGTGAAACGACCATGACCCAGAAAGGCATTCAGTGCCATCAATGTGCTCGCTTGAGAGATCTCAGCTGCACTTTCCATCCTGTAGCTTCCACTCCTGGTTTCTAAATCAACTGGTGAACCAATTGCGAGGCAGCCCTCCAAACTCATTCCCTTGATAAATAGGCCCCTAAACTGATCTCTGACCTCTCTGCATACTTTTCCTAAGTTACTGCTGACCCCAGAGACTCTGCACCCCACTGCCTATACAGGTTTGACTTTGTTTTTGTATTGGGACATACTGATAGAGAAGAAAAGCCAAACAAACCAAAAGAACTTTATTACCATACAATGACTCTGACAGCAAAGTCCCTATTCTTCTATTCACTTGTAAGAACTACCATATGTTTTTGATTAAAGTACTACATCCAATGAGTTTTCAGGAGATACAAAATGATACAACATCTATTTAGGCCAACGTAATTTCACATTTGTTTAAAAAATAGTGATCAATGTCTTACTTAAACCAAAGAGGCTCATAACAAGCTAAATTTTAAGTATAAAATACTGCTGAATCTCAAGAAACAGCTTCTGTCAAGTAATTCATTTAATTAAATTAAGCACTGAGTCAGACTTGGAGAACAGACTATTAAAAATTTCAAAGAACAAACACAACGTCTGTTTCAGATGCATGTTTGCTTAGCACTCTTCTGTAGTCTTCACTATGTTCAAATATTACTTTGAACAACTTCAATAATGCACCTTCTCAAAACAATTTTAAATATATACACTTAAAACAGAACTATGAAATACCACCATTTTCCCTAGAATCCTACATTACTGGTTTTCTGTCATTGAAAACACATATTTACTGAACTTCCTAGAGCATAATTCCAAGTTTAGCACTGAAGTTTCAGAAACTTCTTGATATAATATCCAAGTTTTCCTATTCCAGAAGAAAAGTTCTTTTTATTTATGCATGTATGTTTCCATTCAAATAGTAAGTATTACTAAACCCTTGGGCTTTTGCATTTTTCATTAATGATCACTTCTACTTTGCTAAACTACTTAAGGAAATATCCCATTTTACTAAAAAGTATATTCTAGTGCATGTCAAGTAACCTACAGTAATACACGAAGAACACAAATGATCAATTCCAAACCACCAAGGAAGCTTCTGTCTTCCACTGCAAGGAAGGTTACTGATATCCACCACATACAAGTAACCCTTCCCAAGCACAGGACCAGTAAGACTCCAGAGGCATCCTCTCTCACCATCTCTCCCCATCCAACACACATGGCATCTTTTGTCCTACCGTGAAAGATTACACCTGCAGTTTTACCATCTGACGTATGTTAGGTGCTTTGTCAAAAGACAGGATTCAAAGCTGTCTTCAGAGGAAGCTTTTTGATAGGAATGGTTGGACTAGAAGATCCGATGGGTCCCTTCCAACCTGGTTGTTCTATGATTCTATGATTCTTTCCTACCAGACTACACACTATAAAGGAATGGACTACTGTGATCATCTCCATTTTATCGCATGATAGATCCTCAATAAAATATAATCCCTGGTTGTTGCAGAAAAAATAGGTTTGGTCAAGCATAGATGATCATGACAAGAAGCAGAGTCAAGATTAAAATTCTGGCTAACTGAAAGAGTGGGGGCTGGTCTAGTTGTCCCCAATGTCATAGTACACTTGCACAAATGACATCTCCATCTACACCACCAAGGAGATCCCATTTAAAAAAGAAAAAAAATTAATTCATATCATAATAGTGAAAACAACCAACATAAGGCATAACAGGGTTAGCAGAACCTCAACCAGCCACTCGCACTGCAGCAAAGACTGACCTTCCCCTGCCCCTCTCTGTCCAACTCACTTAACATGAGCTGCAAAGTATGCTAACCCCTAGTAACTGTTTTAGTGGGGGTTTTAAGCTGAAAAACATACATTCTGCCTTGTAAACTGACACTCATCTCTGTATAAGTCATTAGCTTTTACATTCACAGCAGAAATCTCTACTGCTTCAGTAGACTAACTGGTAATAATAGTAAAGTAATCCTCAGAGTTTACCATAGCAAGAAGCTTCACTTTCCGAGTGTTTCACAACTATTTCTAAATAGCCAAGGTAAAAAACAGGAAGAACCAGGAATCTAGAATTTCAGACCAATATTTTTATGCAGAGTGCACTCAAAAGTTCTTATGTACTGATTTCTGCTTATGAATTTATTGGTTTTACCTCCCTCACTCACCATTTCCACTCCCATCATCCACTCCCAGCTCATAATTCTGTTAATTCCTGTATCTCCCCTGACCCTGCATTTATTGACACATTCATTGAGCAGAAGAGGTATAAAGTCTTTCCCAATCCAGCTTTAAGGTTTGGTACCAAAAGGGTCCAGGCTAGCAAAGATACAGCTGCACGGATAATCCCACTCAGGCCAGTAGCTCTGGACTGGAATAGCCTCAGTGGTTGTATAGAGATGGCAGATGAAGAATGAATTCAGTGCAGTAATGTGCAGACTGCCAAGAACACTGAGTGCAAACAGATTCTGTGGTGAGCAACAGTGAAGGCTTCTAATTAGCCTCCACTGAGTGCTCCCAAGCTTTTCACTTGGTTGAACTGACTGGATTCACACACAAGAGTATAAGCCAATTCTCCTGCATTAGGAAAATAACCCCAGTACAACTCCACTTTGCCTCCTTTACTCTCATGTTTAATAAAATCCTGCAAATCACGAAGATGCCAGTTTCCTGAATAAACACACACACAACTCTGTTCCTACATCTTTTTTATTAAAAGTAAATGTAGCATGCTTTATTGACCTGGTCATAAAACAATAAAGATCAACTTTTAATTTGTGCTGAATACTTGAATATATGCAGAATGAAATTATCACAGTCTCATACTTCTCTATGTTACAGAATTATTAACATATAAAAATTTTACCTCTTTTCACCTAAAAACTTTAAATACTTCATCATGAGTGTTGTTCCTGGGGTTTTTTAATTAAAATGAATAAAGCGCTGTTCAGTTACCTCTTTGCTAAGACAGAGCAAATAGATATCACTGAAAAGCACTACTTTGTATTTAACTGCTGTTAGCATCTGAAGCACAGTGTTTTCTCCTATTCTGTTGCTACATTTTCCCTGCAATATCTTCAACTTAACCAGCCCTCTGCTTTTATGTTTCCAAAACAGTTATCTCATACAGGTTCCCGAATCCTGCTGTTCTTTCCCCAGCAGTACCGATGGCTACTCTTTCATACCAGTGGTCCTGCTCAACAGGATAGCAGATCAGCTTCTCAGATCATGTTTTCTAGCACCATGACAAGCCACAATACCTTTGACAGAAGTAGCTACAGGTTCAGTATTTCAGACACATCACTAGCTGACAGCTAAATTCACCCTTCATTCTATTTCCCTAAAAAAATCCAGGACACCCATAGAAGGTTTCCAGTGCCCACAGGCACACATTCAGGCTTACATTTACCCATAATTATTAAAATGCTTGAGCTAAGAAAATTAAATTCCAGACACTCAAGTCTCCTCTTTTGCAATTTATTATTGGCAGTGCTAGCACTTGCTATCCCATTCATCAGTCTCCATGTCTGGTCCTCCCAGCGATGACTCCCAGTGCCAGTCATCAGAATATTCACCCACATCAAGAAACGGCACCACTGACAGGAACAGCATGGTTTGAGTTCCAGTTGTTCCAAATAATGAAAGCCTGAATGTACCATAAATAACATGCAAATGTCAGAATAACTGTGGCATTTTGAGACTGCTTATCCATTATGCTTTATCCAGCACTATTATCAGAATACACAATCTACAGTACACACCAACAGTCTTTTTGGTTAATGTAAATTTGGACTTTCAAAGTAAATATTTATTTAAACTAAGGCAAAGCACTTCCATTACAACACTAGAGTTTCAGGATAATGTTAACTTCTTAGTGCTTTTTAGAGCTAGAAGTATGTACAGTAGCCTCTGTAAAAGCCTTTAGAAACACAGACACCAAGTATGCTTCTGGAAACTTAAATATTTCATTTATGGTCACTTAATGAGTTTATTCTTGTGGTTGCCAAGGAGTGGTGATAAAACCTGTCATCTTTTACCCATAGGGACAGACAGAAAACTCTAAAAGTAAAAATGGAATATGAATAAAGTAATTCTTCACAGTATAAAAACAGTTTTCAAGGGAAACCTAAAGCTGAAAAGTTATAGACAAATCTGATGGAAATTTTCACTGTTGAACTAACACCAATAAAGAAAACTAGATCATGCAAAGGAAAAGAGAATAAAAATCTATCAGTTAACACTTAGGAGGGACGTTTTAACTTCATATAGTAACTAATTGAAAAAAAAAAAAAAAATAAAAAGACCAGCCTCCTAACCAAGGTGCTCTGAATTAGTCCGTAAGACAATTTCTCTTTGCACATAACCTACCTAGATAAACAACTCCTAAAATAGGCACCTCTAGTAGATGTCTCAGCTTAGGACAGACCCCTGTTCACATCTGCATATACACATATTACACAATCACAGTTCTTTAATTATTCTCAAACAGCATTGCTTTGTCTCCTTATCCAAAAAGAACCTGGAAATAAAACTGATATTAGACAGACTGAGATCAGCAGCCCATTCCCTTCCCCAACCAGGATATAAGGTAAATTTGTTTTCCTGTAATTTCCAATTAACAAGACATTCATAAGTATGAGCATACAAATCTAGAAGTTTATTGTGCAAAAGTTTATTTAAAGAAAATTAAGGGCAATCTAAATGCATTTTCATGCCTTTATTACCCAAAGTGCTTATCACTGAAACCATTCTTTGTCATTAAGGGGAAAAAAACCATACATAGACGTTTTAATTAAAAAATCAGAGCCTCTGTGGGGCACGAGTAGGAAAATCTAATTCCCCAAGGCCGAAGTCCTGCATAGCAATCATTAAAAGAGCATTAAAAGAAGAGAAAATTATCAAGTGTAAGTACACATGAAGCTAAGATGAAGTGCCTTGCCTAAGTCCTATCTCTGTGTGAACAGGTGGGAGTAGCATGAGTGCTGGCAGCCAAACTGCTTTCACTCTGCACTGGAAGTGCTGCAGGTCTGAGGAGAATCTGAAATCTGGCTCCTCAGATCTTTGTCTTAGCCTGGGCATAGCATCAGGCTAAATCATAGTTTACGTTAATTATCAATTTTTAACAGGCTATGGAAATAGCAGATTCGAAGGACAGCTGACTTCTTTGTACCCCAGACACAGTCTCTCCACATGCAGATACAGAAAAGTAAAACCAGCAGCAGGGTGACGGCTACTGTGGACATGCCCATTTACAAGGAGCTACCACTTAAAGATTTCACAAGGATACTGAAATCTCTTTACACCATTTATCAGCAAATATTCTTCCAGGATTGGCTATAAACCTTACATATTTTGAAGCACTGTCTTTAGTTCTCAAGTTCAAATAGTACAGTTACCATTCATCTATCATGCGTTTTGAACAACGTTATTGCACACTTTTAATCAAAAAGAGAAAAATTCTAAGGTAACACACTTTTCCCATAGATACAAAATATGTGACCTAAATTCAAATATCATTGAGATGCTATTAAACTCCACAGACCAAGCTTTTATTTTTAAACAAACAGAAAAATAAAACAAAAAAAAAAAAAAAGAAGAAACAAGCAAAAAAAAAAAAGAAAAGAAGATTTCAGAGAAGAAAACATAAAACAGACATAAAATAAAGGAAGAAAATTAAAGGTTTAAAGATTGTTTTAGCAATATGCTTCTGTAACAATTAACATGCGTTAAATAACTATATAACTATATAGTTAAATAACTATACTCATATGTGAGGTCTGATCATGACTCATCACAGCCTTACAATCTACATAATATATTGGGATACAATTAGAAATAGAAATGTACTAAGAATGATGGGCTCGATTCATCTGTTCTAGAACAGTCTGCTGAAGTAGAAGCAAATTTATAGGGCAAAATGAAAAGTCTTTACATAAAAGGTCAAGATTTGATAGCCAGTTGTGATAGCCACTTCTCCTAACTGAAAATTCAGCAATACAGTAGTTCCCTAGAAACCTGGGGCTTATTGTATTAGGTGATGCTTTCTAGAGGCCAAAAATATTATCCCAAGATCTCCTCTGCACTAGTTATGTTTCATTTTCTCTCAAATCCTTAGAAGTGAATGGAGTTTAAAACTTGGTAGCACATGACAAGTCTGCAGCTAATCTATGTTTTTCATTAACCATAAAGAATGTCAAATCATTCACTGTACAAGACTTAATATGACAACAAGAATATTCAATATGCTCCCATATCTGCTTCCCATGCATAGTGCACAGTAAAGTTATAGCTCCCCTACTACCACTGAATGTTGCACCTATCACTTGCGTAAAGTTATCTGTCAGGAACAACATTGTCTCCTGCAAGACAAACCAAAATTTGAATAAGTGGGAGCAATAAAAGGTCAATAACCAGACTTTCTGCGATATATTGGTAAATCCCTTTCAGAATTCCAAAGGATAACCATAGTGACTGCTTCTTCTCTTAACCCTAGACAACATATGAGAAATGTTTACCCTCTAAAATTAAAAGGTTTAGAAATAAATGGGAAAGTCAGAGTCTGGTGTACTGTATTAGCTCAGAGCTGTGTGGTCTCTGCAGAACAACAGGAAATGGAACGGAATAGCCATTACAGCCTTTATTGCCGGCACATTAAGACAGACAACAGAATACAAAGAACAAACACTTCAGAGACAAAATAACATTCTGCCAAAATCCTGCTTAATATATAACAATTCTTGCAGTCAAAAGACAAATTATACTTGGCAAGGAAGTATGGGGAATTTTTCAGTAAAAAGATGTTATATGCAAATGCATAATAGTCACTGTGGCAGTCATGTACTATTTTTTTTTTTAAACTACCATACTATTTGTTCCAAATCTAGCTATTATTTTTTTTATTAGTAAAAGTTACAAGCAGGAAAATTCATTGTTACTTTCTGTGCTGGAAGCTGCTGTAATACAGATGAAAACTAATTAATCAACTATATTTCCAGCACACATTTCTCACAAGATACCCAAATTAACTTCATTTTTCATGATACAGCAATTGCCAGCAGAAAGTAATGCTTCCTTGCACAGCCTATACATAAAATCCTACATAAAATCAGTTTAAATGTCAGAAGAACTGAATAATTTATGTAACACTGCCATTGATAACTGTTGTAAAGTGGCATTTGTGTACAAAGTAGGTTTGACAGAGAAGCAGGAGAAGATTCAAAAGATAAAAGGTAATTCCTTTTTACTAATTCACCTGAAACTTTTGACTCAGACCTAATAAAGTGTCTAAAAGGAACCCATTACTGAAACAATTTCTCAGTAAACAAGTATCCTGCAAATGAATTTGGAAAACCAATGTTTTACTGGATCGCACACATTAAAAGCTACATTACAAAACCTAAGTTATGAACTTACCAAGACTGAGTAGTAACTAGTCAACTTAATGACTTAAAAATTTCACAGAATACCAGATGATAAACTAGCTATAAAATAGAACTCTACTTTTTTTTTTTTTAAAAAAAAAAAAAGGTTTTAACTAAGCAGTAGTTTCTTCAGTTGGTCTACTGAATGAAATGATTAAGTAGTTGTACCGCTACTACAGCTCTTATTAAGCGTTCATCTTCATGTGTTCCAACTAGAATAATCTTTAACTTGCAGGTGTGTTCTGTAACACATATACATGAAATGTAAAGACAAGCAATCTCTTACAAATTCATCAGGTTGAATCTTGACTGAAAGGGGTTTTGCAGTAGGGTTTTTGGGAGGGTCAGATCCTGCATTTGCTGAGACACTGATTTTTCAGCTTTCTCCAATTTTGTCCTGGCACAATACACTAAAAACACAAAAAACAAAGCACAATTCTGCTTTTGCAGCACAAATCCTTGTGAAAGCCTTCTGAGTTTACTATATTCATATCATCCTCTACTTCCTTTTTAAGAATGCCGCTCAGACCCATAGTAGGTACACAAATGTGATTATTTAAGGCAATTTTATTTCATCATCTGTGTAAAAGCATTCTAACCACAGCACAATATATTTGAGTGTTTATAAAGAGGGCATTCTAAGTTTTTCTTGCTATAATTTACTGTTTCTAGATGCAAATACTGAAATGCAATCAAGTCACGTGAGAACACCTAAGAAAGTCAACTGCTTATTTTTAATAGAGGTGACAGTAACTTCATACATCAAGAAAACTTGTGCACTCACACTTGGACTGGAGAAACCTTTACTTTGCTTGGGGCCAAAGACCTCTTCAGTATCTGCAGAAAACAGGAAACTTTCCTTGCCACTGTTTCTGTCTGCTCTGACTATTGGAACAGTTCAATATAACTAAACATGGGAAAGAGCCCCTTTATTTCCTGTAAGGACAACCTTGCAGCATATGGGAAGAAATTAACATGCTCATACAGAATACAACTGCCAACTTCCAGGCATTATTCTTAATAAACAGGATTTCACGCAGTGTCTAAGAGACAAATGAATGAGGAGTAACCTTAAAGTCAATGAAAACAAAAGTTATTGCTATCAGGTCTTTACTCTCCCGCCCCTACCCACATAAAGACTGTTTCCAGGAACATTACAGCAGAATTCTAATTACAACTTAAATGTGCTAACCATATCCAATTAATTTTGTAATTTCCGTTAATTAATTCCAATATTTTTATTAATGGTAGTTATGTGTTGTTTTGTGCAACTGAACTACAGAATCAACAACTTATTAGAAAACAAACCTTTCTACTTTGAGAAAGCAGATACAGTCTTTCTATTGAAGAGGTCTCCTCTGTAATACTTACCAACACAGAGGAATCTCAACTCTGCCAAAAATACTTCCAACATTATGAAGCAATCTGCAACTAGTCACTTTCAAAATGTTAAATCAACCACATCATCTTGAAAACTCGTAGGTCTCTTTTACCAGTAACCTTGAGATCAGCTAAAGACAGCCCAAGTTTTGCTCTCTAACTGCAAAATTCTCGATTATCTGTTGATAATCAAACTTGATATTTTATAGCAAAATAAATGAAAAGAAACAGACAATAACCAAATGCAATGGTAATGGTATTTTCACACCTTCAGCTGAATGTCTCTGAATATATCTAAGAAACTGTATTTTTACGTTATTGCTAGGTGCACTCATTTCAACCACCCAACATTGTTAACTTCTGGGATCACGAGTGCTACCTAATTTAACACTGCACAAGGTAGCAACTGCCAGTTCTATTAACACAAATACTACAATATGAGGAACTCTCATCATATAATTCTTAACTTACAAAGTTGGTTTTGGTTTGCTTCTTTATTTTGAGAAGGGTCAGTAACCACTCCCTCCTTTTTCTACCTTGTTCATTAATATTTTTCATTTCCAGCATTTTCCTCCTCTTATTTCCAGAGCACAGTTATTCCTGTAATCTCACACCTTTCATATTTATTACCGTTGTTGACTACTTCTGTCCTTCACTGAGCCTTCTTCCCACACATACACTGAAAAACAGAACACTGAGAAGGACAGCAAACAGGAGCTACAACTCATACGTCAAACATCTTCCCTAACCTTCACAAATATCACTTTCAATATTTAAAGGCACATGAAGGGAGGAAAAGCAGGGTCTAAGGTAAGGAACTAACTACCCTCTGCAAAAGGGTAAGCATAATTCTTAAACATCTTTTGGTACAAGAAAAATCATACAATCATAGAATCACCAGGTTGGAAGAGATCCACCGGATCATCGAGTCCAACCATTCCTATCAAAATCATAATTCAGTACTTCAAACATCTGTTACACAAATTTGGGGGTTTTAATTATTACCCCCTATAAAACGTTGTGCAAAAGATCAAGAACAAAACCAGGGTGAAGACGAATGATACTGACACTAGAAGAGTTCACCTCAACAGAGTTTGAAAGATTATCAGAATATGAAGGGGCTTTCATAACCAGAATAATTAGACTTGGACTTTTAACAAGAAAAAGAGCGATGCAAGTACTGAGTAACTTTTTCAGGCTGGACATTTAACATGAGAAAAGGGAATTATTTTGCGGGAAACACATTCAGAAATTACTGATGCCAAAAAAAAAAAAAAGAACAATAATAAAGTAGACAAACTCAGAGACTACTTAGTTTACATCCAGGCCCTATACCCATTATGTCCAGTAGAGAAAGCTTCCAAATCACTGGCGCCAAAGTTAGGATGGATACACCCTCCTTAGGTAACACTACTCACCATCAATCTGAAAAAAAAAAAAAAAATACTGTGATAGACCTTTTTTAAATCCATCACAGCAATTCACAGGTTCCTTCAAACACCTTTTATTTTAGGTCTTTCTGATATTCTTCAAGTTCTTTTTTAAATGGCATTTTATAAGCTTTCACAAACAAAATTCAGCAGTCACTAGAAGGAAAGAAGCAGCCATCATAATAAGTTTAGGGTGGTCACTTTTACAAAGGTGTTCTATAAATCAAGACATATATACTGTCTTCCTGCTTTACACGGTTTCCACAAAATAACTCTCTTCTATAGGCAATGAAAAGGATAAACAGGAAGTTACCCATGATGAACATTTCACTAGTGACAGAACAGGAACTCTACACGTACATACCACTCTTTCCCTTCCCTCTACCTTGTAAGCTTTGGTAACTTTTTAATGAAAACAGGGTTTATACACTGCAGAGCTTCAGTTGCTTCCATGTCTGTTTAAGTTTCAGATGTGTTTGTGACTTTTAAAGCAAAGTGCTTTTACCACTCTCACACTACAGAATCCAAGGATGTTGTCTCAAAGCATCATGTCATATGCTATTTCTTCCAGGCATCTGGATACACCATATGCTTAAATTCCTTGGGTAAGGTAACTTAGCACATGGTAAGCAATAAAATTAAGTGATTTTCCAGTCTTGTTACACTAATTCATAGCATCCCTGAGATCAATCATTGTGTTATACAGTACATCATTTCAACTTTATAGCTCTGTGCTTTTAGTCTCCATTTTTTTTCAAAATGTTACAGCAGGGTATAAGAAGTAAAAACATGGCCAATTAAGAAACCTGAGAACATCCTTACAGTGTATTAAAGGTGAGGGAGGAGACATCTTGCTTACTGCTCTTTCATTTTTTATCTAGTACTTTCTAGCTTTTTTCAATAACAAAAGAAAGAAAAGTTTATACTTCTTTAATTAAAGAAAATACAAATTGATTAATTACTTCAGGTATAAATCAACTTCTGTGCTGTTACCTAGTAATCAGTATTTAAATTAATACTCAATCTAAAATTTTCAGCTGAGTTATAACATAAAACCAGCTCTGCTTTAGATACACATCCATCATGGTTTGAACTGTCATTCTCTTGGGGGTGGGAGACAGTAAGGACACACACACAGATGATCCATGGTTTGCCAGTGGATGTGTCTCTAAACATCTCATCTACTTCACCAGTATGTGCCTATTAAAAGGTCATCTTTAGAACACCAAGTATTTGGCTACTAAACTTGCCCTTCGCTTCTCGACAGCAAACTCTTCCCCTAAAGAAGTCCCAAAGTACAGGTCTCTGAAGTGTTTCTGTAAGCGCAACTTCATGAAGTCAGTAAAGAAATTCAGTTTTTCAGTAAAATGGACATTTACAACAAGTACAAACACAATTCTAGCCCAAGTGAGAAAACTCTCTTGTAGTTCTGTCTTTCTGACTTAGAGTTCCTGAAATATGCCCCAGCCATTTCAGCTGGTGACTCAGGCATCACAGCCACACGTACTTTCCAAGTGTTACCTTCAGATCTGTTTCTCAGTCTGCCAAGTACATACAGTACCAGCCAGACCTGGCCAGCCACAACCCAATTAAATTTTCTCAACTACTTCTTCTGATGCAAATGCAAACATCCTTATTATCTACCAAAAGGCCCAAATACAGAGGATTTCCTGTAGCCCAGCTCATAGCTAATCAGCTACAATGAGGATTAACTGCAAAAATCTCATAAAAGAACTCTTCCTGGCCTAGATATTCTCCATGTTCCCCTTTTCTACTCAGCCTGCCAGCTGATTGCCATGACCTAATCCATGCTATTTAAATTGATTTACATCTGTGAAGGAGCTCTTAACACCTCATCTTTAAATATTAAAAAAGGCACCAGGCACACACCTCAAGCAACTCAGCTCACCAATACATTACCATGTTCCTGTTGAGAATACCTGTACTATGGATATCCCGTGAGGCAACACGTTATTTTCTAAGACTTGTGGTAAGAGCACTTTGTCACCACTGATGCTGCACTGCCACATCATGTCTGATTTAGACATAAGGACTTTGGGATCGCTAAGTCAACCTGTAAGAACATATTCATCCCTCACTTTAGGAATGACTCCATTGGAACAGCCTAAGAATTTAACAGGGCAAATTATAAAAAACTTATTTAATGTAAATTTACCTGTTGACCGATATTGGTCACTTGCTCTAGCTGTTACAATAGGTGAAAGTTTATTTAGAAAGACAACATATCAATACATATAAAATTTATTTAAACTTCAGGTAAAAATGGCAGCAGCTATGGACAAATTTCATTTTAAAGCCAGAGGGCATAAAAAACTTCCCTAGGAAAGACAAGGAGTGCATTATTTACTCTGCTCCATTTCAGCACAGTATTACCAGTTTGTCAGAGAACTTGCATCACAAAAATGATATTGAAACACAGAAAGCCTCCCTACTACATCATATTGCTGTTCTCTCTACTATGCTTCAGTTCAAGCTGTATCTCTTACCCATTTTCCTACACCAATGCTCTTCAGTCTTGAAGATGAAAAGTATAGAAAGCTCACATGTTGTGCCAGATGACTTGGGAGCCAGGCTCCCAAAAGCACCAAGGAGAATCAAGCCATCTCATGAGATCTAAAGTAAATGTCAGTCCCTAATAGCTCAGTTCTGTCTCTACAAGTAGGTAACTTCAGCTGTGAACAGTCTATGAGAGAACCACAGGAGTAATAAAACTGGCACAAAATCAAGTTGGCTTTGAAGAATTATCCTTGTAGTTTCTCAGACATTTTAAGTAGATACCCATTCTCCGAGCATCAATTATTTATAAATGAAAAGGATTGTTTTGCTGTCAGAGAGTACTGAAACGGGAATCAACATATCAGATTATACTTCTGACTCTGCAACAAACTTCCACTGGGACCTAAAAAAAACCAAGATCTGTCTCTAAGTTTCCCATTCGTAGAACTGCTCAGATTTGATTTATTAGTGCCAGCAATGCAGAGAGATCTCTGAATACAAAATCTTATAGAAATGCTAGGTTATCTGTTTCCTGAGCAAAAGTAATACAGTGGAAAAAGATATCTGTGTATCTGAGCTTCCTCTTGGATTTTGAATACTTGTTTGCTGAATAATATAGCCTGGCCATTTGCATTACCACTTCAGAGAACAGAGGAAATAAAGAGGAGGTGCAACCCTGAAAATTTTGCTCTGAAATTCAAGACAGTCTGCTTTTCCCCCCAACACATGAATAAATTGCAAAATTGATGAGTCATGTAGGTGGAAAGGGACCTCCTCCAGAGGTCTTCTAGCCCAGCCACTTCAGCAAAGCAGTGCCAACCACAACAGGTTGCCCAGTCTTGCCCCATTCAGGTTTGAACAGAATATAGACATTCCACAGCCTCTGGGAAGCGTGTTACAGTTTTTTACCGTCCTTGCAGTAAATATTATTTCCCCTCTCACACTGAGTTGGAACTTCCCATTGCCTCTCCTTCTACTGCGCACCTCTAGTTGTGTGTCTCCACCTTTTCCATAGCCACCCATCAGGGAGTTGTAGACAACAAGAGCAGAAGCTCAATGGAATTTTTAAAGTCAAAGAAATCTTGTTCTGTCAGACTCTCTGCAAGTAATATGGCCCAGACCCCTCATCAACTTGCAGGCCTCTCACTAAGTAAATATTTTTCTTGAACTAGGGAACACAAAATTTAAGTTGAGGGTCCCAACTGCAGAGTGGAGAGGGAAAAGTTCACTTCCCTTGACCTCTTGGCAACACCTTTGCTAAAACAGCCTGAGGTGCTGATCAGTTTCTGTAGTGCAAGGGTGCACTGCTGACTCATGTTCTAGTTCTTGTCTACAAGCACTCGTAGGATCCTTTTGTAAAGCAGCTTCCTAGTCCCCAGCCTGTACTGATGCATGGGGTTATTCTATACCAAATGCAGGAAAGTGCAGGATTCTTTGACTTCACTGGAATTCTCAAGGCAGCATGTGTTGAGATCCCTGTAACTGCTGAAAGCATACCTTCCTGTCCCACCATCCAGGACATTACCAAAGACATGATACAAGACTGGTTTTTGAGGGATGCCACTCATAACTGGCCATTATTTGTACTTTGTGCCATTGACAACTGTCCTTTGTTCTTACAGTTCCACCAGTTTCCCGTCCACTTTACTTGTCTATTTATCCTTGGTCCTTGACCTTCCCAAAACTGGCTTTGACATTTGTGTTTTCCTAGTCATCAGGAACTTCACACAATCACCATGACCATTCAAAGATAACAGACAGGCCTCACATGGATATAGAATCATAGAATCACCAGGTTGGAAGAGACCCACCAGATCACCGAGTCCAACCATTCCTATCAAACACTAAACCATATCCCTCAGGACCTTGTCCACCCATGCCTTAAACCCTTCCAGGGAAGGTGAATCAACCACCTCCCTGGGCAGCCTGTTGCAATGCTCAATGACCCTTTCTGTGAGCTTCCTCAGATGCATCTCATCTAAGCCTCAGACTTACATATATCCAATTGCCTTAAGTACTTTGTAACTATGCCTTCTTCTATCTAGGCAATGACACAGTCTCATAAAATTTGGAAGTAGGCTTTGTGAAGCCCAGTGGAAAACTTTACCAATGAAAACTCCAGAAGAAAAAGCATGGAGTACCTCAGCTTTTTCTGTTACTTTTTAGCAAAGCTCCCCCCCCCAACTGAGCAGTGGGCACACATTTTCCTTAGCCTTCCTCTTGCTACCAACATACATAGAGATGTCCCTTCTGCTGTCCTTCCCCTCCTTAATTTCAGTGCCAGATGAGCTTTGGCTTGCTATCTCCAGTCTTCCGTGTCTTTATGAGAAGCAAGCACTTCATGTCTCAAAGCACTCTTGAGTCTCACACCAACGCGCACAATCTATTCACCAAAGACAACACTTCTCAGCCTAAAACAGAAAACTGAACCAATACGTATGCAGTTTATAATTAAAGCAAAAATATGTAAACAAGTTTCTTGAAAAAGAATACACGTGAGTATCCAAGTATACAAAATTACTCAAGATACTCATAAAACATACAGCTTGAATTATTACAGTTATTAACTTAAATCATTATCTTACTGAAGTCTATATTTGGTTTATGGGTAGCCCAATACCCTTCCAAACAGTGACATCTATGTAACTTACAGATATATGGCTATAGGTTCTACAGACTAGCAACTTACCTCCATCATTATCTTAAGTCAACTATAGCCAGTTTGTATTTATTTGTTTTGGCCAAAATACAGTTCCTTTTTATTTCCAACATGAAGAACTTCTCATTTCCTCCTATAATGTAAACTGTTACTGACTTTGAATTCCTCTGCTTTGAGAAAATTGTTCTTGATGCTAACCCTAACAAAAAAATACAAACCAACTATGAAATGCATAGTTTCAAAGCACCCGGGGTTTTAAAATGGTGACAAAAAATTACAACTGAAGAGGCCTGAAAGAAATGTCCCCATAAATATCTGCAATATATTCCAAACAGCATACTATTCAACAGCATCAAGCTGCACAGAGCAACTAAAGTTGGGACCTGTTGATTCACGGTCCTCTCCTAATAGTTTCCTCTAAATTACCAAATCACAGTACAAACTTGTGAAAGACAGGTGGCAGGAGAGTCAGGACTGTGCTGTAAGGCAGAGCAAAGGAATAACTAGAACACTGCAAATACAATGATATTTATAAATAGAAATAAATCAAGAAGTTGTACAACACCCCTAGGTATATCATGGTCTTCAGCGTGGTACATCTTGGCCTACAGTGACATTTATGAACAGAAAAGTTTTTTAAATTCTATGAAACAAAGATTTCTCCTTTCAGTATTTTAAGACTTTTCTCTGAACAGTTCAACAAACCCCTTTTTTTTTTTTCTTCAAGAGCAGCTTTTCAGAATACAGTCTAAGTACATCTCAGAGCACTACGAGGGAATGAAACACATTTAAAGTATGAAACACCTCTCTAGAGTGTGTATCTAGTACATATCTACTGCAGTATAATTCCCTACACTTCCAAACAAGATACGTGCTTGAAAATTCTTCTCAAAAACGTCTGCTTTTTGCCCACTGCTATACCTTGCATGAACTCTGCTCAGCTAGTAGAGAGGTGAATAATCGTTCTTGCTAATCTATAAAGCAAGCATTCAGCTGCAGGGGCGGGGGTTACGAAGAAATAAACACTTTTTAAGCGGTTACCTTCATTCTCATAAAGACCACAGGTGGTGCTGTTGATATAGCCAAGTAAAGTCAAACAAGAATAGAATACCACTTTCAGGCTTTTAGTAATGCTTAAGCAAGTTAAAAACAGCAGAAACTGGAAGTGAATGGAAAAGATATTGCCTTTCTATGGTAATTGTGTTTGCACTTCCTTTTGACTTTTTATGATGAAGTAGCCATAGAATGTTGTTTTTCTTTTCCTGGAGAGAAAGGAAATCACATACCCTTATCAAAAAATGCAGCCAGCTAAACCCTTCCCTTCCATTCATTTAAATACTTTCTATAAAACATAAATGCAATTATGCAAACCATTATGAAGTCACTAATCACTGCTGTAACTGAGATATACATATAGTATATTTAGAGAGCTGGGCTTGATGATCCTTATTGGTCCTTTTCCAATTTTACACAGTCTATGATACACACACACACACACACACACAGTGTTGTTGTATGAAACTACAGCCATGAGTTCTTTTGTGAAAGACATCATTTCACCTAATTTCATCATCTAGCATAACTATATGAGGAGTTTCAATACAGAACACAAATCCTCTCTTTCTAGTCACACACTGAATTTGACCAAAGTTTACCTGGAGTCTCAATTACCATTGATCGCTTGTCCAACTAATCAGTCTGCTGAACAATCAGAGAAATATCTATGAAGCCAAAAGAAAGGAAAGGTTCAGTGTGGCAGGAAAATACAGATCCTGAGGACTCACACAGCCACTGAAGAGGCTGGGCAATACATGTTACAAACAAAATCTTGTTATACCTATCGAAAATTGAGGATTGGGCTTCCCTTAGCAGAGCACTCATTTAAAGAAAATGAAACCTTTTTCCACTTCAGCGGAAGCAGAAGAGAAGAGAGAAGATAGCACAGTAGGATCTAATGGCATTAAACTGAGATTTGACAGTTAACTGGCAGAAATACATATGTATTCAAAGAAGAGACTCTGTAAACCATACTGCATTACAAACTAGCTATATTTCCCCAGCTGCTTCAAGATCTAACTAGTCACCCCAGCTGAGACTGTGGGGTTTTGGAAGGCTTACAGAAGTGCCAACATCTGCTTCTATTCCCATCAATGTCAAATTTGTCAGAACACAAAACTGCACCAGAAAAACAATCTCTGTCATAGAAAAATAAACTCTACTTCCACGGCTATCTGCTGAAGTACCAAGTGTAGCAGATTATATTTCCATTTTTTATTCCAAACTAACATTTCTTCCCATCCCCCCACCAAAAAAAAAAAAGAAAAGAAATGCATTCACCTACTATTGTATCTAGCCTATTTCCCTGCAGCCTATCTGCATCCTAAAGTTCTTCAGGGCTTGTTCTGCCTTTACTGGCCAGTCAGTCTAAAGCACAATCATAAAAACTAAGCCTTGTTCCAATTTACAAGGTGACAAATTAAACCAGAAACTTCTTGGCAGGTCTTTACTAATAAATACTTAAATTTCTCAGCAACTTCTTCTACCCACAGTTTTAGTTGTCTCTTTACTACTGCTATGTTGAAGGTTGGGGTGAGTACCCCAATTCACACAGTAAATGAAACTTCACATGAAAACGATAACTGTTTTTTTTTAAAAGCATTCACTAAAAAGTGAAAAATATTCCCAAGCACAAAATCATGAACCAATGAGAAACTTGGAAAAGTTTATGTACTATTACTTGAGTCACCTAATTGTGTGTGTAGAGCAAAACTGAAAATTTTCATTATGTTTACACAGAGCACAGTAAATATACATGCTTTGTCATTTGCTGTGAAGAATGACATAGATAAAGGCACATATTGATAAGGTTACACATTTTATTTTAAAAGCATCTTTACTATAACACTCAAGGCAACATTAATTATTCAGTCACACAGTTCAATAACAAGCAATTATTTCAGACAGCTTAAATCTTTACTCAGCAATTGTTGCTTTCTCTCTCTTTCAGAGAATACTTTCTATCCTTGCTTCTCTTTCATTGGAAAACAAAGATTTCAACATAGGAAACTGACACGATCACCACAGAGATCACCAGCAGCAGAAAAACCCCAATTGCTAATCTAGCCAGTGAAGTATCACTTGTTTGTAACAGAAACCTCATACATATATAGATACAGTTTTCAAACATGTTTTAGAGCCTTAAGTAAATTCTTCCATATTAATTAGTATTAATTAATTCTTCTTTTAAGAAAAGCTAAATGCTAACAAATACAAAAGCTCTGGTATAGCAATGACACCCCAAATGCTATAATGAAATGCCTGAAGGAAATGTGTAAGCCTTTCTTCATGCCTCCACCCTCAGACATTGCTTCTGCTACTGCTGGTGGATTTCAGTTTATCCATCTCACCTATGTTTACATACCTCACTCAAATGGGCCCCAAATTGTTATTGCTTAATATTACTGATGCCTCCACATGCTGTGCTACTATAATTTATTACTGGAAGATTCAGGAATTCGGAAAGAATAATATTAATACAACCAGACCTTTCCACTCAGATTTATGCTGTGATGAGTGCAGATTAAAAGCAATATACTGCATTTGCATAGTGTAAAGCCCAAAAGAAGAGGTGAATGAACTCACACGGGAATGGCTACTCAGCTACTTCTATTCAATAAAGTAAAGAATACATCAAATCTTCTTCTTTGCACTTAATAGCTTTGTAGACTTTTGACAGAACACACAACCCATGCTGCTTCTCACTACACTGATGCTAACAGGAGGATGAAGAATCACGGAGGAGTAGAGGAACAAAAATACTTTAAGTAACCTGAAATTTGTCCTCTGTGAGATGCTCTTTAACTCCAACATAAACTGAAGAACCTAAATAAATCTAGCATATAATAGATGCATTTCCAGTGTAGCATTTCACATGTTGAGACAAACCAGCAAAGTCACTTCCTTCTCATGATCTCTTCATTCTCCAGCCAGCCACAAGTTGTACCAGGCAAAGACCCATTTCCCCAACACGACTGCATCAGCAACTGAGGTCGCCTCTTCCCATCAATGGGATATATCAGGCTTATGCTTACACTCCTGTCTGTGATAGGTAGTGCCCATCAAAACAGTGCAATTTTTTCTCAGCCAAAGAGGTCCTGTAGGTTATAAATTACCAAGATCTCAGGAACATGAGTTAGGTGCAGTATGAAGTATGTTATCTTCTACACAAATCCCATTCACATACTGCTCCTTTCCTACATAAGAGCAATCGATTGAAGTTAACAGATTTCTTCTCTTACTTAATTGAATTTCCTTGTCAACAGAGTATATACACAAAATGGAAATTGCATTCTAAACGGGTGAAAAGTTAGCTCTCTTAACCATCACTACTACACAAGTGCTAATGTACTTTTCCATATGAACTATTCACATCATAAAAGATTACCTTCTATAACCTTGAAGAATAAATAGGCTTCAACTCTGAAACCACAGGGTTGTTTTTTTTAGTTTATCTAAGTGAATACTCTGTTCCTATTAACTACAGTGAAAACTGCAGTTACTATGCACAAACTGTTAGGAAGACTATAAATTACTTCAGCTATTCAATCATAGAGGAAACATGGTTTCTGCCACAATGAGCTCCACTGATGATGCTGAGGCAACCTGGAAGCCTAACTCTTAACTTTTATTGGAACTTCAACCCCTCGGGCTGCCTCTGCTTTAACAAGCAATCCTCATCCTGGAAACAGGATAGGGATTGGACAGAGAAATAGTTGACCCCATACTGTTGGCAGGGGCGTCACTTCAGACTAACTCTAGACTAGTCACTGGAACTGCACACTCGTTAGCCACTGGATGTGCTCCTATAAAAAGCCTTCCAGTTCTCTTTCATCTGAAAGAAACCAGACTGTGTGCCTCAAGACCAGCTTATGATGTGAAACCAAGCTGAATGGTATTTGTGTCTCAGAAGACCTTGTCCTAGAACTGCTAATGGTTTTAAGAATAAGAAAGGAAACCGTAAGCCCAGGACACCTAAATAAGAGCCTCCAGCTCAAGAAACAACCATAGATACACATACAATGATGAGTTTGGTGGTTTATGTTAAATACATGTGACTGGCCCTAGTCCACTGGCCCTTATAAATCCACCACAACTGCTCTCAACAGCAGGCGTAGCAGGTAGGTCAAAGGAAAGCTCAGAAGTTGTCTCCTCAAACCAAAGCTGAGATACAGCTAAAACTCATGACATTTCCCTGTGAAGGATTTACATCTCTGTCATTTGAAACCTGTTCACAACCATTAATGAATATGAAGAACTCAACACACAACCAGGTATTTAACTTCAGTCCTCCTCTGTCTTTCCGTATGATTACTTAGATCATTTTAATCCAAACTGCAAGAAGACTTCTACTGCGTTAATATTTGGAAGTAACTTGAAATACATATAAGTCTGTTCTTCCAAAGGAGCTGAGCACTTATTGCTTGAACACCAATATCTGTTGTGTCTCAAACTGCAGTCCAAAATTAAAAGTACTAAAAATTCTTTAAATTTGCTGAAATTATCTAAGACTGACATATGCCAGACTTGGGGTTTAAGATAAAATATTGTAGAACAGTCCCTTGGGATAGATATCTTTTTACAACAGGTAAAATCTCATTGGTAAGTGGAGGCAAGTAAAATGTAATTGCGCAGCCACCTTCTCAAACATATGTATTAAACTTCTTTTGAAAAAAACAGGCACCACCTTGGGCCATTTACCATTTCTCATGGTTCTGCTGAGGATAAGCATATGGAGAAAATAAGCTACTCCGTAGATCTTATTTCACTCCAGCGCCTGTGCTTTTATTCTCCGCGCTACAGCCAAGTTGAGAATTTCCTCTTTCATGATAATAAGCAGAAAGTTCACAGATCTCAAGGCAGCAAAGCAGGAAGTCTGCAGTTTGAAGGATTTCCCCTCTTCAATGGGACAGAGGAGGAGAGAAAATTATGAGGGGGCTACAGCGACATCTTCACAAACTCAAGCAGCTGATTTGGACATACTTATCTCAACAGATTCTAACAGGTTCTAAAGCGATGCTACAGCGACCACGTGCAAATGAAACACTGCCTGCATCTGTTCTGTAATCATTTGTCACTTTGGCTTTTTGAAAGACTGAAAACTTCTGCTTTTCCTGTTAGGGTATTACCTGGCACAAATAATCCTAATCAACAGCGATAGTCAGATGTAGAAGGAAACTAAGACTGCTGCAACACAGCTCTCACCAGCTACCTTCCCAGCTGACCCTGTATCACAAGACAGGAGCAAATGCCACATGTGGCTTTAATGCCAAGCAGCTGCAGCACAGCAGCCCTCTCTGTCCTCCCCCTGCGCTGCTGTGTTGCAGGCTACCCAAAAGGCCAAAGAAATGGAACTGCAGAGCTCTGTAATGAGGGCAAGCCCCCAGGAATGAATGCAAGCCTGCAATAATGAATGCAAGACCCCTGTAAGGGACACAAGACCCCTGTAAGGGACACAAGACCCCTTATATGGGATGCAAAACCAAGGAACATGAGCCCCCTATAAGGAACACAGACCCCCTATAATGAACACAAACTCCCTATAATGAATGCGACCCCCTTATAATGACCATCAGCCCCCTTACATGGAATGCAAAACCCCTACAAGGAACATGAGCCCCCTATAAGGAACACAGACCCCCTATAATGAACGCAAGCCCCCTATAATGAATGTGAGCCCCCTTATAATGACCATCAGCCCCCTTACATGGAATGCAAACCCCCTATAAGGAACACGAGCCCCCACCCCCAAGGCAGACCCGAACCCAACTCCATCGCCCCGTTAGCCTCCGCGGCCGGAGGAGCGAGGCAGCCGGAGGGCAGCTGGGGGGCGACGGGCACCCCGACAGCGCCTGCCCCTCTCCAGCCCTCGGGAGCCCGCATCTCACCGACACCAGGAACTCCAACGTGCCCACGTAGTCCCGCTCGGTCTTGAGCAGCTCGTTGAGGACGCAGACCCGCAAGCGAAGCTGCTTCTCCAAGTCCTTCCCGCTCTCCCCCTTGGCTTCTCCTTTGCTTTCCTCCGTCATGGTGCGGCGAGGAGCGGCGGCTGCGAGCGGAGCCGGCGAGGACGACAAAAGACGCCGCTGAATTAGTTCCAGCCCCGGGACGGGTCCCCGGCCCCGCGGCCCCTTCTCCCGCCTCCGCCGGCGGCTCCTTTCCCGTCAGGAAGGGGACGCAGCCTGGAGGAAACGAGCGGCCGCTGGTTCCCGGCTCGCCCCGGGAGCTGAGAGGCGGCAAAGCCTCCGCGGCGGCGACAGACTTGGACATTAATCAAAAGCTTTGTATCCATGTGACTCCGACCCCTTCCCTCCCCCACCTCCCTCCCCCCCCCCCCCCTCAACCCCCCTCCGCTAAATCTCAGGAAAAAGGAAAGGAAACAACTTCAGGGAAGATTGCGTGCCAGCAGCTGCTTGTTTCGCACACAGGCTGCGAGCTCCGGTTGGAGGCTAATTGGAGATCTCCAACGGGAGAGAGGAGGACTTACAAAAATGTCCCAGCAGGCTGGCCCGGGATTCAGTCAGCAGGTTTTTTTTGTTTGGGATTAATCGTCAGCGAAAGAGCCGTTTCAACTTCCACACTTCCATGAGATGTATATTATAACCTATACGGTGATGTTAATGTCTTCATCACTGCTAGAGATTGTGAGATTGAGTGCACCCTCAGCAAGTTTGCAGATGACACAAAGCTGAGTTACCCCCTCCTTCCCAGCCTCCCCATCCAGGAACATCCTGGATGCCCAGGGAGGTGGTTGACTTGCCTTCCCTGAGGGTGTTTAAGGTGTGGGTGGATGAGGTGCTGATGGACGTGGGTTAGAGCTTGGTGGGAATGGTTGGACTCAATGATCCGATGGGTCTCTTCCAACCTGGTGATTCTGTGATTCTGTGATTCTGATTCTGTGATTCTGAGTGGTGTAGTTGTCACACCAGAAGGATGGGATGTCATCCAGAGGGACTAGGACAGGCTGGAGAAGTGGGCCTGTGAGAACCTCGTGAGGTTCAACAAAGCCGACTGCAAAATCCTGCACCTGGGTTGGGGCAATCCCTGACTTCAGTACAGGATAGGGAATGGCGTGACTGAGAGCAGCCCTGCAGAGAAGGACTTGGGGGTGTTGGTCGATGAGAAGCTCAACATGAGCTGTCAATCTACGCTCAAAGCTCAGAAGGCCAACTGTATCCTGGGCTGCATCAAAAGAAGCATGGCCAGCTGGTCAAGGGAAGTGATTCTGCCTTTCTACTCTACTCTCATGAGACTACTGTGTCCAGTTCTGGAATCCTCAATGTAAAAAGGATATGGAACTGTTTGAACGGGTCCAGAGGAGGGCTACAGGGATAATCCAAGGGCTGGAGCGCCTTCCATACTAGGAGAGTCAGAGAGTAGGGCTTATTCAGCCTGGAGAAGAGAAGGCTCCAAGGAGATCTTATAGCGACCTACCAGTGTCTGAAGAAGGTTACAAGAAAACTGGAGAGGGACTGTTTATAAAGGGTTGTAGTGGTAGGACTAGAGACAGTGGGTATAAACTGGAGGAAGCATATTTAGACTAGACATAAGGAGGAATTTCCTCATGAATGAGAGTGGTGAGGCACTGGCACAGGTTGCCTGGGGAGGCTGTGGCTGCCACATTTCTGGAGGTGCTCAAGGCCAGGTTGGATGGGACCTTTGGCAGCCTGGTCTGGTGGGAGGTGTCCCTGCCCATGGCAGGGTGGTTGGAACTGGATGATCTTTAAGGTCCTTTCCAACCCAAACTATTCTATAATTCTATGTATAGCACAAGTGATGCACATTACAAATACATGCTTTGATATTCTTCTGAACAAACACACATAGCCAAGCATGTGCATGTGCTAAGGAGGTACAAACAGTACTATCTGAAATAGGTACAGAAAAGTTCTTCTGAGAGAGGATTTTTCTGTTTATAGAAATGTGCTGTGAAATCTCCAGGTTATACAGTTTTCCTGCCTTACTGTATCATGCAAATCTGAACTTCCAATGCAAAGAGTAAAACCCTTTTCAAACAGTTAGCAAATGTATGTAGCAACTTTATATTGTACAAGAGGAACTAATTTCTTGAAAACTGAAACATGTCAGGACACTACAATGCAAATTTTGAGACCACTCAGGAAAGCCGGAGGTTTCCCTGGCTGGGTTTTCAATCTGTGACTGGAAAGAGAAGTCAGGTCTTCAACTTACAGATTCCATACCAAAATACCTTTCTAAAATTGCAGCATCTTAAAAGGAAGGAATAAAATGAAAACCACAGTCTATAACCCTTCTACAGATGCTGTACAAGCTGAGGCATTGAGAATACTGGGAGAGAAAAAGCAAAGACTGTTCTGATAACTAAACATCATCTAGCTCTTTGCTTTGGACATCTTTTGGGAAACAGAGAATACAGTTCCCCCAAGATGTTTCTCAAAGAGAAGTAATAAGAGAGAGCCTGTTTCTTTGAAAGTGTCCTACTTCCCTGTGTTCTCCCCCTCCCAAACACACATCGCTCTGTTGCATAAAACCTAGGCAAGAAATAGCAGTTTCTGAGGCTGGTTCTGCTACGTGTATCCCGCTCACCCATTTCAGCCTGTGCAGAGTAGTCTGTGAACTTGCCTGCTGACCTCGGCATAGCTCTTTCATAGGACACTAGTCCATTCCAAGACCAGAAACCGATTCTGATGAAAATAAAAACTTCACGTTTTTAAGGACCCCACTCCCCTGCCAAGTTTGGTTCAATTGGACTGATGGGTTGAAAACAGACTGGAGGAAAAAAACCTACACAGTGCAATCACTGAAACTTGTTTTCTTAGGAAGCCTGTCTAAAACGGAAAATGTGTCTGATCATTAGCTCAAAATCTTGTCATCCTATTGAGTGTGCTTCACTGGTGAGGCACAGAACTGAAGTCTCAAAGCTCTGTGGTATCTGTCCCGTCCTGTGGGGGAGATAAAATGCTTCACACTTGCACTAGCACCAAGAAGGCCGATGCTATGGTGAAAAGGCAAAAAAAGACTAACTTACTGAACTCATAATCAGCAAAAGGATTTGACACCACTGGCACAGAACACCGTGCTATTGTCTTCCCACTCCTGGATGCATGTGGGTGCTCTTTCTCAGGCAGTCATACCAGGTGCTTAAAACTAGTACAATTTCCAGTGAGCAAGCTACAGTTTGCGATTTTGGACATTTCCCTTTGTTCTTGGCTTCAGCTGTATGCCATTGTCACAACCAACATGCACACTCACAGACCAAAGTGAAGGCTAAAGGAGGCGCAAGCTTACTTTCTTCCCCATCATATATACCAGTAAGAATCCCTTCCCTTCACATTTTCGTCATCTCGCTGCCAGAAGACCTTAAAGCCAAAGTGATCCTTGTCCCAGTTCATACTTCTCCTGCCTGCACACAACTGATTCTTGCTGCTTCAGTCAGGTAGGCAGCTCCAGCTGTTTGGGCCAGCAGAAGCATTACTGACAACACAGAAGAGATTTTTATGACTCACTTAAGGCCATTAAACCTAGCAAAGCCCATAGCAGATGTGCAATGATAGGAAAAGTAGTTCTAAGTACCAGACAACAATCTATGGAAAACATATGTGCATATAAGCTTAGCCAATTTTCCTGACAATGTGCTCAAAGGACTAAAGACAAGGGCAAATTACTCTTTTCCCCTATTTTCAAGAAAAAGCTAAATAGCTTCAGTAGTAGTTTTAACTACATCAAAATTGGGAGAAAAATAATAAAAAGAAAAATGGTAAAATATACACACAAGATGAAAAGTGTCAGCCCAAACAAAATGTTTTAAGCAACTAAAGAGCAGATTTTACACCGTGTTATATCATGGAACCTGACTGATAGATAGCACTACCTATTCTAAATACAGAAACAAGTTATGCAAAACAGTGTATTGGTTATGCTAGCATGTGACAGACAGCAATTCTTTCTCCCTGTGGAGAATTTTTTCTCCACAGGTCTGGAGAAACTGCAAAAATCAGATTGTTCCCATGAGGTGCTATAACTTTTGAATGCAACAAGAACTATTTCAGTCCAAGGGTACTTGAGGCCCAAGTTTGAACCCTGTTTAAAGAGTCTGGTTGAAAAATTATGGCACCACACATCTTACGGCCTATTCACAATAACACATAATTGAGAGTGGATGGGACCTCTCAAGATCACCTAGTCCAACCTCCCTGATCAAGCATGGTTACGTACAGCAGGCAGCCCAGAGCAACAGCACAGGCTGACCAGCCAGGTTTTGAATATCTCTACAGGTATTTTGTATGAGGTATATTCCTCAGCCTTTCTGGGACACCTGTGCCAGTGTTTGACCAATGTTCTACAGTAAAAATATCAAGTCTTGTGTTCAGACAGAATTTCATGGTTTTTTAATGCATGCCCACTGCCTCTTGTCCTGTTAACAGGCACTACTGACTAGAGTCTGGCTCAGTCTTGTTCATTCCCTGCCATCAAGCATTTAGAACCATCGCTAAGATTGTTCTGAATCTTCTCCACAGGCTGAGCAGTCCCAGCTCTCAGCCTCTCCTTACATGCAAGATCCTCCATTCCCTTAATCATCTTCATGGTCTTGTCTGATAACCTGAAACAAGTTTCCAGATATTATAATCCTTATTCATGACAGGCAGAAGTAATTAAACTTCAAGGATCTGCCATGACACTTGTGGACTGTATAGGAAAACCACATGGATTTGTTTCTGTGTTGTTACTGAACAATGAATGCCAGTGCAAGACAGCTCACACATGAGTAATCAGACTTTCTGCAAGGCTTATTATCTTGTATCACAATGCTGTAAAGGACTCTTCAGTCCAGCTGGGAATTTAAGATTATCAGAGAAAGCCAAAATAAGTTTCTGAAGCTGTATCAACAGATGGGATACCTTTCCTTCCAGGCTACTCACCAACATTGAAGACTTTTCTCTCTCCAAGGCTAGTTTTCATGAATTACAAAAGCCAGGAATAGACTAACACAAGCTAGCTATTTCTACTCCTCTTGAAGAAAATACTACTGGGGGGCCCTTTTCTCCAGGTAACTTTTCACACTAACCTGCCTAAACAGTCCATGCAATGCAGAAATGGCTATCAGAGCTAAAACTAGCCATTTTTTTGTAGCAATCTTTCCTACCAGAGTTTAATAGAATTTATAAAAAAAAAAATTAAAATCCACAAACCCACACAGAAGAATTCTTAAGTGACCCATCCAAGAAAAGTGATAAACAAATAACAACAAAAAGTTTACCTGAGTAAAAAAATAGTTTACATGTGGCTCTAATACCATACTGAGCAATGAAAACATTAATACACACAGGACTAGCTGTAAACTGTTATGAAGTAAGTGTCAGAGGGTGAGTAAATGGTGGAGTTCACTTCTGACACATTGCTTTCTGTTCATTCACCACAGAGTTTACACTACACCAGCTTTGCAGTCTCAAATCTTAAAGAGAGGTCATTATTTGTACTGAATGGACCAAAATAATCAATTCTGCAGTCTTTCTTTATGGCATTTTTGAAGGATAATGGAGGCATTTTAACTGCACAGACACTTAAATGGCCACAAACACTGGAAGTTTGCGGAGGTAATGTAAAATAATCAATACAATGCTTATAGTGAGCTCATATAATCAAAGGGTTTCTGCAGATATTCTTAATCCCAGCTGAATAGTCACCCCAAAACTCAGACTTTTTTAGTCCAAACTGCTACAATATTATTTTCCAAGTATGAATGCACTGGTTTTCACCAGTTTTTCCGCAAGCCTATGATAATGGTGCTATCTCCAAGGCCTTCAACCATTTAATTCCCACCAGCAGAAGGGGCACAGCAAACGTCTGTAGCAAACAAAATGTTACATTCAGCTTTACTTAGCATATAAATAACTACTACATGATCCAAATCTGATTTATCTGATTTTATATCTAGATTATAACTCTTAATAAAAAGTGTAATTTGTAATTCACTTTCCCTATATGAATCAATTATACCTTTAAGAAACCCTGCAGCAAGAAGATACTCAAGGCTTATAATGGCAAGTGACAACTACAAACGGTTTTCCTTCAGAAGCCTATCTAACATGAGCCAGCACATTTTCAGAACTTCAAGACAGCAGCACAGTTCACATACCTTTTGAATTTAAATTGGTATTAAAAGGACTATCTAATCCAAAAGCATGGCAAAATCTCCTCAGGAAACTCTAATTAGCTCGTGAAAAAAACTTATCTTACACAGCACCAGCATGACAAAGTAATAATAGTCTCCACTAGGCTCAACACCAGCTTAGTGTACCTTAATGAAGGCTATTTAAACTAAAATCTCACCTGACACAGTATTTAGGCAGGAGGACAGAATGGACAGCTGTGGGCTATTACTCCACCTCAATTTCAACAGGACATCTGATTGCAGCTTCTTCACACTAGACATTTGGCAACCTTCTAAAAAGCTGGTAGGACACTGAAATAAAAATAGTTATAAGCTATGCAAGCTGAAATAAGCTGAATACAATAAACTGAATAAGCAAGTAGTCCCCAAAAAACTTCTGCATCTTGGTGAGAAATAAATTAATTGGAGAGTTAACTGCATCTTTCATGTTGCTAGCTAGATTTATATCACTCTGGATTCTCCCTGGGAAAGAAACCATAACTGATCAATTAAAGCACAGTTTTGATCTGCTCGTGGGAGCTCTGCAGAAAAACCAAACATAGACTGAGCAGGGCTTTATGGGGAAACAGTGACAGAAAATAGCTCAACCACTCCTTAAACTTTTGTATAACAGACAGTGAAACATTATCTGATATGAAGTAAAGTACGATGAATTTTCATTTGGTTTACTTCAAGGTAAAAAGGAAAACAATCTCATAATAATAATAACCTAATTATGAGCTTTCAGGAGAAATGCTAATTGAGATACTATGAGTTCTCCAAAGACAACAGCATGTTTGTTTGTAGTTATCAGAGGACAATAACTCATCAATAAGTTTCCAGCAGTAGTGGTTGAACTACTATATAAACGAGACCGACCATTCTGCAGTGTTTAGAAGGTGGAAAGAACATTAGATTAATCAGCTGGTACAAGCTATAAATAAACAGACACATCTGCATTTGACTTTCACAGGCATTCTTTATACCTTGGCAAGTACAGGACATGTAAGCCCACTTGAAGGCACTCTTTCATTCAGCTTGAAATACCTTTGACATAAGAAGTAGTTTTATCACATCTAAGGAACTTTTGTCCCACAAATGGAAAAGTCTCACTACTGTAATTCAGAGGCTAATACATTAAATATCAGATTCAAAAATCTGATTTTTTTCTCAGGTATTCTAATATTCTTACTCTTGTACAATGCCTTAGCAGAGTTTTTTCATCTTTTTTCAGAGGGTAAGATTGATCAGAAATCTCTCTAGTTGTTGCACATGCACTGTAAGGTACAGTAAATATTTGCTGAAAATCTTAAATTAGTCTTAAATTGAGCAAGGCTACTAATTAGGTTAAAAAATTTCTGTCTTGCTTTAATTGCTGATACAGGAACCTCAATTATCAAGCAACTGAAAACCTAAGACAAAGAACCCCACACCCTCAGTTCCTACTTTGTTAGAAATCATTTATGCTCACAAATGAGTGTTTCAGAGAGGGGCGGGGAGATGGTAAGGAGAGGTAACATAAAGCAGATGTCCAGAAGCAAACTATACATACATGTAAGCAAAACACAAGTCACACTGGTAATATCAGCACAAAACAAACAGCATTTGATTTCCATTTTGTTTCAAGTACCCAATACTTGCACTGCATCTCTTTGTCTCTCTTGGTGCAAGAGTAAATGAATACAGATTGCTCAAGTTATGATGTGCTATAAGGTACGTGGCAGCTAAGCTGCTTTTTTCCTGGTTTCTTTTGCCATGCAACAACTTGCATAGATAATAAAGAACAGCTGAGATACTGAGTTCACTGGTTAAAGTTGAAAGTACAGAAGAAACTGCCATTATACTCCAGAGATTTTATGGTGATGACACCCAAAGCAGATATTTTGTATTTCCAACCCTTCAGAAAGTACAATAGCAGAGAGAGTAATATTTTAAAACCATCCTGATTTAGGCATTCTAGCAAGACCTATCAATCAAGAAAAGATAAACTTTGAACTGAAATGAAAAATCAATTTGAATTTTATTATGGTTGATGTATTTTCTTCACTAAGGAGCTGAAAGAATGGTAACTACTGCAGAGAAATCTAAATATGTTCTTCGCTAGGTAGGAAAATTACTGACAGAAGATGCAACTTCTACTAAAATGAATCTTTTAAAAACCTTTTTCTCATTACCAGAAAAGCGGAGTAACATTGGACATGCCCAGAAAGCATGACCAAGTACAGTAGAGAATTACAATATTCATTTGATAGGAAGTTTTTATATGAAAGACTGAAACCATCCTATTTGTAAAAGCAGGATTTAAAAAAAAAATCCTGAATGGCAAACTTACCTCAGTAGCAACTTAACTATTTTATGCCAAGATATATCATAGACAAACTATGATTTGTATGTTCTGTTGTTCTCTGTTCATTTGTCCAAACAGGGAAAAAGCCAAGGCTCTGCAAAGCCACGTGCTTTATCCATGAAACAGCATGACACAAGGTTAGATCATCAGCTGACATAAATAGCCATAATTCCATTAATTTCACTGACCATTAAAGACTCGAATGAAATACGAACAAACAGTCTAACTCTACTTGAACTATCACCCATTTATTTTAACTAACCATGTGAAAAAGACCAAATATTACTATGGAGTTGCAATAGTTATTTGGAGGCAGAAATGTTGCTGGCTTACAGCATGTTCCTAATATACTTTCCTCTGGGAAGGTAGTAGGACAGACAACATTAAAAATAAAATAGAAAATCACTATTTAAAAAATGTGTGAGCTAAACAACACCACACAGATTCCTTCATAAATACACTTAGTGCTTCAGTTATAAAAGGGGTACACATTAATATTAAATATTTGGAGAATATGTTAAATAAAATGCAGTAATTTGCCAAGTTCCTTTTTTAATCTTTCCTTCCACTTATCATGGTAATATATATGACTTTATATATGATATTCACATCATTTGCACCGAGAGAACTATAAAATGTCAGCTACACCAGTACAAATTTCTTTCAGACAAGACCAATCGAACAAGGATGGATACCTTTTCTTTGAAAAAGATAAACTTATTCATTCAGCTTTTCTGTTTTCCAGGATTTTGTTTCCATCACACCACCACTTTGATATATCACTTTAAATGCTGACAATTTACTTACAAAAAAGACTTAAGCTAGAAACCCAAAACTATTTTTATACAGTAAAAAGTGAAAAGTAAAAAGATTCAGTATTATGCTTACATCTGGCAGAGTTTAACCTAAACCTCCAGGTCTTGCAGTCAAGTCATACTGACTAAACTCCAATGTTTCTTCAGTTTTTTTCCTACTTTGATCATACGTGACACTACAAAACTAGGTTATGAGGTGGACAGAAGGATATCCAACTAGGAATAATCACAGCTTTATTCCTTGGCTGATGTTCTTGAAGAAGCCTCTGATGCACAAATCTAGTATCTTTAGACAATAAGATTTTCAACTTTTTTGTGGTTTTCTATACTGACTACACGTTTCTGAGACTACCATGTTTATCTTTTAGAAGCCTCCTCTGCATAGATTTTTGCCTTATTTTTGTGGTATGACCCCAGTGACTACCACTCAGGCATTAAGCAACATTTATGAGATCTGGTACGTGTTTATTCTCTTCTCCTTCTTTTGTTGGAAAACATTTGTGCTGTAAAATGTTAAGGTTGAGATTTAGAAAAAACAAACAAACAAACAAACAAACAATAAAAAAACCCCCACATACCTACACACAAACACTACTATTTATAATAGAGAGAAGACAAGTAATACTCCTTGCACTTCAGGCAGAAAGTGGTTAAGACAACAGGTCCAGTTGCAAGTTAATTGCAGCTCTTAGAGACTATGTGGAGGTTTCTTTTTTTCACATGTACAACTCATAATATAGGTGCTGAAAAATACTTTGGCTGGGCAAATCTGAACTTTGAGGCTATGTTTCTTGCCCCTGAACCATGGGACCAGATAATAACCTGTTCTAGATACAGCAGAATAAATCATGCCAGTATGCCTCTAGTCTAAGTGGTTTTATCTCCAAAATCTCTTACGCCTGGTCTCTGTATTCCAGAGATCTGGAAGGAAGTACAGGATTGCTGCAGTAACATGTATCAAAAACATCCTATAGGTGCAAGGGACCTCTAGAGCACCTCTAAATCAAACATCTTGCTCAAATCATGTAACAGAGGAGGCTACACAGCTGAGTGTTACTGTGGGCAACCTGCTCCAGTGTTTCACTGCTCTTATGGGGATTTTTCCTCCTTGTAGAGTCAGCATTTTCCATGTTCTCATTTGTCTCTGCTCCTCCTCATCCTTCCAGTTTACAACTCTGAGAAGATTCTCTCTACACCTTGCTGATTAGGGGGTTACAGAGAGCAGCACCACCACCTCCTGCTCTTCTAAGGACTGAACAAACCCAGTTGGTTCCCTCTTAGCATGCTCTTCTGAAAGCTGAGCAAACTCGGCTGGTTATCTCTGCCCTTCTTCATACATCATGTTGTCCAGCCTTGGAAACTTCCTGTTGGCTCTCTGCTGATGCATTCCAATATGTCAATGTCTATCTGTTACTGGGGAGTCCAAAACTGGGTACCATGCTCCAACAGCTGTCTCTGACATGCCCAACACAAGGGAAGATATCACTGTATTTCATTTATACTCAGCCTGGTGTGACGTACATCACTGAATAACTTCTCCCTGTGAAGGAAATGTAGGACTTGCTGACTATGCTGATTTTAAAACATTTTTGCTCTGCCAAGAAGCAATGCAATCTGAAACAGAGCCACTCTGCATCTCAATATTCATCTCCTTTTAGTTATTAGCTAAGTTTAGCATCACTCTATAACCAACTGAAGTGCCAAAGGTCAGCAGCAGTATGGTGCTGCTCTGAGACAAAAAATTACTAAATGCAGGATATAAACGTGCCTGCCAGTGACAGCACACCGATTTATGAGTACTCAAGAAGTATTAATTTGAATAAAAGTTAGGTTTGGAACAGCAATTATTTATGGCCATCCATAAAGGCTGCGTAGCAATAAGTGCAGTAAGGCAGCCATGGGAATGGATGATTGGGAATTTCCTGTGGAAGTAGCATTTTTATTTTCCACAGTAAGAATTCCCACTCAGCCGCTATGACATTGTTTGGAATCTAGAAAGTTTCCTGCACAGGTGCTCCATGAATGCTGGAAGGAACTGCAAAAATATTTGTGTGACCAAACAGCATACAAACACATTCTGTCAACAACATGAAATCACCATTAAAATAATGTTTCAATATATTGATGAAGATACACGGCTCACTGGCCAGGAAGCAGTATACTAAGAGCCGAATCTGGAGTTTACCACTAATTTGTTGTGCAAGCACCATTAAGTTATTCCACCACATGCACCTCTGGGTCCTTACCAGCTGTTAGCTCCGTTTACACACTTCACTACCACTAACACCCAGATTTTTTTTTTTTTTTTGGCAGCTGTTATGTTTTCATAGACCTTCATAACTTGCACTCCCTTGCCTCATAATGTCAAAAATACCTGGTGGTGTTTCCACAAAATACCTCCCCCCTGAAAAGAGACATAAATTTGCTGCTATTGTAAGCCATAAGTGTCAGGGAAGGGCAGCTCTCATACTAGCAGGAATTTCACCATAGGAGACTCAACAGTAACACTCATGCAAGTCAGTGTAAATTGTTATATCTGATAGGTCTTCCCTTCTTGGACCACAGCATCTATTCTGTTAGAGTAATAATGTTGCCTCAGTGTTTATAATTTCTATTCTTTTCGAATCGCTGCAATATATAAGATTTTATTTTTACTTTACAAAGGAGTTTATATGCAACAGCTGTAAGATCTGCTGTCCCAGTGAGTTATTACAGATTTTCATACATACCACTTGCTAGTGCAGCTGGCCTCCCTGTGAAACAGCGGCATACAGGTCTGGTACTTGAGTCCAGGAATGCTTAATAACACTGGATGCAGGATCTGGACTTCCAACAAGTATTGGTGAACTGGGGTTTATCCAACAAATTACAAGAATGATTGCAAAGTTTGATTAGAGGTGTTCAGCAGTATCTTTATGTTAAAAAATCATTTTAAGATTCAGAGTAATAAGCCCAGGACTTTCATATTGCTTTTAGGATGAAGAAGTTGAGCCACTTGCAATCTACAGTTTCAAAACCCAAGGCTTGCATTCCTTTTGGAAGGGAAAATACCCTTTTTATTGAGTCATTTTTGATTAACCATGATTTGATAAACACAGGAACTTTATTTGATATTATTACTATTTCTGTCTGGGACTGCTTAACCTAGACTGGAACTTTGTAGCCTGGAGAAGAGAAAGCTCAGGCTAAGGTGAGGGGCACCTCTCCATGTATACACATACCTACAGGGAGGCTGTAAAGAAGAGGGAGCCAAGCTCTTTTCAGTGGTGCTCAGTTGTTATGCCTTGATCCATGAGTTGCACACTTGTGTTCAGGCCTTCTTTCCACCTGCATAGTCAAATCAAAAGTGGTTTGATTATCTGTGCAGCGATCCGGAGGCCAACAAGGTCACTCCCAAAGTGAAATCAAAAAAGTAAAATTTATTCTGATGTCAACCAAAATAAACAGACCAGAAAACTTGGTTGCATGGCCAAGTTATAGGGAAACAGCTTCCCAAAGTTGTGAAAAAAGCCATTTCGAACTTGTCATGTTGCAAAGTGATCCCTGAACAAAGCTAAGGTCACTCAGATTTGATCCAACACACACTGATACCAGTCAAGAAAATGCAGTCAGACAAGTGGGGCGAGGGAGGAAGGGGAGAGAGGAAAAAAGAAAAAGGGAAGGAGGGGGTCACCACTCCAACAACAGATCCCCAGGAGCATGTGGTCTTTCCAGCAGCAGCTCCAACAGCAATTTCTTCCAAGCTGTGTGGTCCAGGCTGGTCCAATTAGAGTGATGGGCACACGCCCTTCATGGCTCCTTGTAAGTTCTTTTATAAGGCCAGTCTGTGCCTTAGGGAAGCAGTGCTCACTCCTACATGTCCCCTCTCATTCAACTCAGCACCAGAGATGAGGCCCTCAGGCAATATTCTCAGATCAGTCCTTGGGGAGTGCCTGCTGCTGCACCCCCTCTGCTGTTCATTGCTGGGGTGCCACAAAAGAAGGGCACAAGTGGCACATCCTCAAATGAATGTTTAAGGCCATCAAAGGAGTAAGTCGGACTTTACACCAGTGCTGGGACCAGAGGCAATGGCCACATACTGGAACATAGGAGGTTCCCTCTGAACATCAGAAAACTTTTTTTTTAACTGTCAGGATGAATCATAGAATCATAGAACAACCAGGTTGGAAGGGACCCATCGGATCTTCTAGTCCAACCATTCCTATCAAACACTAAACCAAGTCCCTCAATGACTATAACAATGACTGAGCATTGGTATAGGTTGCACAGAGAGGTTGTGGAGTCTCCATCTTTGGATATACTTAAAAGCTGCCTGGACTTGGTCCTGGACAACTAGTATTAGGTGGCCTTGCTTGTGCAGAAGGGTTTGGACAAGATGACCTGCAGATGTCTCTTTCCACCTCAGCCATTCTGTGATTCTGTGATCTGCCAAGTTCAGAGGGTTTTGAGCACTGGCACAAAGTCCAGGTGGAGGTGAGTTACTAGGGCTATACCGGGGGCCTGATATTGGGTCTAATATTGTTCAACCACTTCATTAATAACCTGGATGATGGGACAGAGTACACCCTCAGCAAATTCACATATAACAAATTCAAGAGTAGCTGATATACAAGATCATTGGGCTGCCATTCAGATGGACCTCAACTAGCTGGAGAAAAAGGCAGGGAAGAACCCATGAAGTTCAACAAAAAGGAATATGAAGTCTTGCACCAGGGAAGAATTACTCCATGCATCAGCATGCACTTACAGACAATCATTTAGGAAGCAGTTTTGCAGAGAATGACCTGGAGGTTCTAATGGACAAGATTAACATGACACAACTATGTACTGCAGCCCTATTTAGGCCAGCACAGTGTAGAGGAAAATTGCTAAGGAGAAGCAAAAGAAAAGAAGTAAGGAGCAGCAGAAGGAAACAGCCACACACCAACCCTAACTGTCTGTGCCACCCAACACCTCACAAAAGGAATTGGGAGTAACCTACAGTGATAACAAGGGGAGTGAAGACAAGAAAAATGAATGATTAAATTCTCCAACTGGAGTCTGTTTTACCCATGACTGCTCTTTGACTTCTGGAAAGCCATACCCTACCACCCCTCAAGTCCTGCCTTGACACTTCTCCCCACACTCACACACAGTGTACCTAACTCCAGAGTCCCAGGAGTCTCACCTTGTTGTTCCCCACAGACCTCCAAAACTTGTCATGACCTGAACCCAAAGTGCATCAGCGTCCCAATAGCTAACAAACCCACCACAAGTCTATGCCACCAGCAGTGTCCCTAGTACAAAACACTAACCAAGTACACCAGTCTCTCTAGTCAGAAAACATTTTCTGCATGATAAGTCATTATGTGTGGGATTGAGTCTCAGGTTCTTATCCAAGTGTGTAAAATTTGCCTTTTTATCACAGTCTTATTTCAGCTATGTGCTGCCATGTAGGTTGGTGTGGTCCATCCTGCATTTACCTCTGCAGAGTTGAAGTAGGGATATTGCCCCAGATAACACCTGCTTCACTGTCCTCACCCTCCATGGTTTCTCAATCACCGACAAGAGAAAGCAAAATCAATAAGAGATATCAGCAATCCGGCAAAATCTAAATATACTTGCTCTGATTTTCACCCAAAATTTAACCATGTTAACTGCAGGACTTCTGCAACGAAAAGTCTACAGCTTCTGCTCAGGTTTTTGCACAGTATCTCAAAAATTAAATACAACATAGCTGCTGTGTGTTTTACCTGTGTGTCACCTAAATGAATAAGCCCCCAATCTAAAGCAAACAGAGAATAAACTTTTTCTGAAGCAACTTTACAATGAAAGCAATCATTGTACTTTATTTTAAAGTACAATATCTGATGTCTTCCCCTTAAATTGCACATGCATGATAAGAACAGCTGTGCTGAGGATTTAAAGAACAAAAGTACGTGTGTGATGTAACCTGTTCCACGGGGAAAAAAATATGCATACTGCAGGAAATCAATAATCTGAATTGTATCAGGGACTATATAGGAGACAGTAACTGTAGTAAGGCAATGTCTGAAATGCAAAATGCTGTCTCACATCTTGAAAACAACCCAGTTCATTTAGTGAGCTTAGGATATCTGAGTCAAAATAAAACCCCATCGAACATTCTTTCTTATTTGCAGGTATAAAAAAATGTGTAGAATCCTCTGCCAGGGATTAGATATCTGGACACAATTCTGGGCAGCTGGCTATAGGTGGCTCTCCTCGAGCAGGGTGATTTGACCTGGAAGCCTCTAGATGCCCCTTCCCACTTCAATCAATCTGTGACTCTGTGATTATACAATTTACAATGATGATCCTACTTTGCCTTTTAAATCTTAAAACAAACAAATCACAGTCAGTAACTTAAGAGCATTCAAACAGGTACATTTTCTGACAAGTATGAATACAGAGACATCTATACTTTGTCAGGGCCCTGAAAGCACTTACTGGCCTTGCTGCCATTCTTGCCCTGCCTCCCCTGACCCTGCCCGAAGCCCAGGACCCCATGTCAGCTCCCTGGGGCTGTCATCTTCTGTCCCAGGGATGCAGCAGCAGAAATGATCTCCAGCTCCCTGGAGCCCTGTGCAGCCACGAGCCCCACTGAGCCAAGCCCACCCATGCACTGACATTCCAGGCTGGCCTCTGCCTGGCCCCAGTCCATCACACTGCCCTGCCGTGTCTGACCCTTGTTCTCCTCACCAGCCCAGCTCCCAGCTTCAGACTGCCCCCATCATCATGGCCCTGTAAGGCAACTGCAATTCCTGTATGATCAAAATATTGGTGATTCTGCCACTGCAATGGGGTTTTTCACGTGCAGGTCCACAATTTCTTGAAAAGCAATCGCTTCAGTCTTCTTATTCCATCCTAATTAATTTGTGTGTGCTTAACAGCACTAGTCCAGATCACAGCAATTAACCTAGAAACTGTTGAGAAGCTTAAAGTCGTGAACAGCATGGGGAGGACTGTCTACATTGAATGGTTCGTTATATGACTGCTGGTTTCCCCAAGATTTTTTGCTTTGAAAGTGAGAATTTATTTTTCTTTATCAACTTTCTCTCACCCTAATATTACCTGAAGATCCTGCTTTGCTATTGGCCATATTTCATATTTTACACAATACTTTTTTTCGTAATAATTGCTTCCTCTGCTATTCATGTCTGCTAAAATTACAATTTCCCCCTCTAAAAATGTAATTGTACATTGTATTTATAATCAAGGACTAATGTGTTGCTTGTCAAAGGAAGATTTTTCCCTCTGCACTGAACTACAGGTACCCTGTGTACTACTCAGCTCATCTTCCAGATCTCAGTTTTTATGTAAAATACTTAATAAAAAAAGATTACCTAGGGGCTTTTTATGATGGAGTGACCACATCAATGGACATAGGAAAAGCAATGGATGTAACCTATCTGGACTTCTGTAAAGCCTTTGACACAGTCCCCGAATACATTCTTGACTCTAAATTGGAGAGAAACGGATTTGATGGGTGGACAGTACAGTGAATAAGGAATTGGTTGGATGGTTGCATTAAGAGATTAGTGGTCAATGGCTGAATCTCCAGATGGAGATCCCTAACAACTGGTCATCCCTGAGGGGTTGGTACTGGGACAAGTGCTGTTTAATATTTTCATTGATGATATAGACAGCGATATCAAGTGCATCCTCAGCAAGCTTGTAGCCAAGCTGAGTGGTGCAGTTGTCACACCAGAAGGACTGGATGTCATCCAGAGGAACTTGGACAAGCTGGAGAAGTGGGCCTGTGTGAACCATATGAGGTTCAACAGGGCTGAGTGCAAGGTCCTACACCTGGGTCGGGGCACTCTGTGGTTTCAGTACAGGATGGGGGACGATGAGATTGAGAGCAGCCCTGCAAAGAAGGACTTGGGGGTTCTAGTCGATGAGAAGCTCAGCATGAACTGAGTCCATGCTCACAGCCCAGGAAGCCAACCATATCCTGGGCTGCATCAAAAGAAGCATGGCCAGCAAGCTGAGAGAGGTGGTTCTCCCCCACTACTCTGCTCTCACGAGACCCCACCTGGTGTACTGTGTTTAATTCTGTAATCCCCAACATAAGGATTCAGAACTGTTGGAACAAGTCTAGAGGAAGGCCATGATGATGATCAGAGGGCTGGAGCACCTCCTATGCAATGACAAGCTGAAAGAGATGAGGTTGTTCGGCCTGGAAAAGAGAAGGCTCCAGGGAGACCTTCCCATACCTGAAGGGGCCCTACAATAAAGCTGGAGAGGGACTTATTACAAGGGTATGTAGTGACAGGACAAGGAGGAATGGGTCTACATTGGAAGGGGGAAGACTTAGATTAGACGTTAGGAAGATGTTCTTCACAATGAGGATGGTGAGGCACTGGAATAAGTTGCCCAGTCAAGTTGTGGATGTCCCCTCCCTGGAAGTCTTCAAGGCGAGGCTGAATGGGGCCCTGAGGAGCCTGATCTAGTGGGGTGTGTCCCTGCCCATGGCAGGGGGATTGGAACTCGACAGGACAAGAGGGAATGGCCTCAAGCTCCACCAGGGGAGGTTCGTCTCACCATAAGGAAAAAATTCTTCACAGAAAGGGTCATTAGGCACTGGAACAGACTGCCCAGGGAGGTGGTTGACTCGCCTTCCCTGGAGGTGTTTAAGGTGTGGGTGGATGAGGTACTGAAGGGCATGGTTTAGAGATTGGTGGGAATGGTTGGACGCAATGATCCAGTGGGTCTCTTCCAACCTGGTGATTCTATGATCTTTAAGGTCCCTTCCAATCCAAACCATTCAATGATTGTATAAAAATAACTCAAACAATTTTAAGGAAAGAAACTTACAACTTCTAAATGAATACTTGTCTAATCTACCCAAATACACCAGTCACAAAAACCTTCTTCCAAGCACAGTGAAGTCAACAAGAGTGTTTTAAGTTAGATGAATATCATTCATCCACAATCACAATACAAGTTAGTGCTTTCCTAAATAAATTAATATTTAATATATCGTTGAACGTTTAGTTGGCATCACTGAAGTTAAATTTTAATCATATCTTTAAGTGTTTAGAGTCACTGCCTTCAGGACAAAAGAAATAATAACATATACCTTGTTAGGATGTAACTGTAGAGTATTTAAGATAAGTAATGAGGGGATTTTGAGGCATAATAATGATAGAGTCATCTTAGGATTCCAGAGATTTGGCCGTGCATTTTACCAGTGTAATCCATTTTTACATATACTGAGGATATTTCTAGGGGAGAAGTATAATTTAATTCAAACATTGAACAGTGTTATGTGACTTAAAGCCATATAAATTTGACTACCTTGTAATGTTATAAAAGGGTGATCTATGTCATCACAGTCTTGTGCTGAATATACTCACTAGGATTTTGATGGAGTTTTTTGTTTGGTTTGGATTTTAAGTGTGTATAGAGGGGGAATATATTTCCACAGAATCATAGAATGACTGAGGTTAGGCAAGGCCCTCTAGAGCTCATCCAGTCCAACTCTCCTGCTCAGGCAGGTTCACCTAGAGCTAGTTGCCCAGGACCCCAGGACCACGTCCAAATGGCTCTTGAGTATCTCCAAGGACACAGACTTCATAACCACTCTGAGCAACCTGCAGTCAGTCATCCTCACAATAAAAAAGTTTTCATATGATGAATAGCAGAAGAATTATTCTCTCTGAGTTCCATCACTGTGTGGCTTTTAACATAATATATATTGTGGTCATTTATCAGCTAAATGGCAAACAGCATTTCCAATAATGCAATTATTTTTGTGCTCAATGAAAGATTTAAATAAGACTCCCTTGAGTGCAAGAAATGCCTGTAAAAAAAAAAAAAAAAAAAAAAAAAAAAAAAAAAAAAAAAAAAGCAGAAGCTCAGACATTATAATGTGGCACCAGAAAGTGAGAAAAGAGTAGCTCTGAAGCAGAAATAGTTGTCATGATCACCAGCACAGTTCACAGAACTAAAAATATATGAGAACTATGAAAAATGTTCATAAGGAACATTTGAGTACAGCACAGAACAAGTTGAGTCATTTTGTGGAACACAACTGAAGGAACAAGAGCTCATTGATATGCCACTGGAAAATATGTCTTAAATGTAGCTGATCCACTGCCAATATTGTAGTATTGTCTTAGCAACTGTAATTAGGACAGAATAACATTTAAGGGAATCTTAAGGACTAAAAAGAAGTGATCATAGCGCCCCTCTCTGGTCATTAGCTATGCATCAGGTACTGTGTTTGATCCCATTTTTCATAGCTTTCAAACTGTGTAAAAACTTAACTCACAGTATTTTAGATGTCAATTGTAACTGTTCTTCAAAATGTATTTTAAGATTATTTGACTTCCCAGTACAGGAGCAGACGCATCCAGTCTATTTATAGATCTTCCAGTACTGTCTTGTTTGGGAAATCATCTAATTTAAAAATGTATTTGTTCTGGCTATATTTCTAAAGTGTTGACTAAAACAGTTTAAACACCTAAATAACAAATAAGCATTTTTGACATTTTCTCATAAAAAAAACCTCTCCAAGTTGTGTACAGACAAAAAATGACAGCAACAACCGCTGAAGAGCAAATAAGATTGGTAACCAAAACAGTGTTGATTATAGACCAGTGCTCTTGCTATTGCTGAGCAGTGCTTGCATAGCATCAAGGACTTCTCTCTTTCTCACTCAAGCAGGCTGGGAGTGACCAAGAGGCTTAGAAGGGACACATTCAGGACAGCTGAACCACAGATGAGGAAAGAGATGTTCCATATCAGAAAAATGTCATACCTAGCAATAAAACAGGGAGTTTTTCCAAAGAAGCTGCTGCTCAAAGACTAGCTGGGCATCTGTCTGCATGGCGAGCAATTGCTTTTGCATCACTTGATTTCTTTTTATCTTTTTCTTTTTTTCTTTTCGTTTATTATGTTACCTTTATCCCAACACATGAATATTTTTCTCAACTTCGCTATTTTCTTATCCTCTCTCCCATCTCACTGGGTGGGAATGTAAGCAAGCAACTGGGTGGAGGCTTGCCTGCCAGCAAAGGTCAATCTACCACCACAAGTTTCACAATATGTTATTTTTTTTTTTACTGTCCTGTGTATCCACTGATAGAAGAATTTCAGTCTGTACTTATGTAGTGAAAAGACATTCTTAAGTCTCAAAACCACTGGATTTAATTAAATATTAAGTTTGGGTTTGTTTTTTTTTAATACAATATTGTGTTACACAACATTGCCTTTTGATGTTTGCTTTCAGTCCAAGCTGGAGGAATGACCCCCCTTCTATGGTTTTAACTGCCTTGTGTTGCCTTGGGTTCAGAGAACACCTGGAGACTGATGCTTTGACTTTAGGGATCCATACAGTTCTATCTCTACCTCAAACAGTAGCACTGTTGATTTTAAAAAGTACTATTCATATCAATAAAGTTAGGCACATACATAACTTGTAACAGAGTAAGAGATACATTCAAAACAATTAATTTACAACAAAGTATTTTTCTGACTGTTTAGCTCAGCCAGAATTGTGTTCTTAAGCAGAGCGAAGATATTGTGCTAAGTCTGAAAACATTCAACAACATTTTAAGATAAGTTTTCCAGTACAGGATCTCAAGGGGGAAAAAAAAAGACATCAAGATAATTTTCTCCCACGGAAAGTCGAGAAAGACTGAGGGGGGAGCTGGCAAGTATGTGAATCTCCACCATGAATGAAGGAGAAAATGACATTCTCCAGTAGTTTTGACTGCCCAGTATCTTATAAGCATTGGATTAATTAGGTTTGGAGTTTCCTGCTTAAAATTGCACATAAGAGAAAAGAGTCATGTAAGTCTTATAAATGGATGCTTTCTAAAAGTCATCTTTTTGCTAAACTAACTCTTCAAGAAAAAGAAAGAAAACTCCAAGGAAGGGAAACAAACCAATGAAAATGGTGCACTTTAGTATACTTTCATGTACAGAAGTTACACAACTCACTTTTAAGATTGTCTAAAGGAATACTAAAATTAACATTCCTTGGCCAAGGATGGTTCTCTGTGCTCAGTTTGACCAAGTTTTTATCAACTTGTTTTCCTTTAAATTACTTCTCTTAGTATTCGGAAATGAAGTCCTGGAAAACTATGAAACAATGCAGATTCATATCTGACCACATGGGCTGTTTTTCTGTGTGTTGAATAGCTAGCCACTAACATTAAAAAGACTACTTTGAGTTTTTAACTGCTTTTGAGAAAGGATTCTACTCAACTAACCAACTATTGTGTCAATCTGTGATCACAGAGAACAGGAAGTATTCACCAGCTTCATTCCTAACCACTTTATCAACTCTGCCTCCACATCTTTACTGTAAGGCATGAATTCATTCATCTCTTAGTTGGCATTCACTCATCACAACAATAAAATAATCACAGTTTATCCAGTAAGACAAAGTTCCAGAATATGCACCTACTCACACTCGCAGACTCAGCTACTTCATAACCATTACATGCATCTGTAACTATAAAATACTGTGTCACCTGAGGTCCTAATATAGATTTATCACTTAAGTACTTCTTTCAATCCAATATCTCTTACTTTGTGTGAAAAGTATTCAAATTTACATCAAAAACCACAAAAGTAATGGCAAAAGTTTGATTTGACAATTTTAAAACACTGTTTGCTTCCAGAGACAGCAGAAACCTGCAATCTTGAAGCCCAGAAAGGCACACACAAGTATCTGTACAGCTGGAAAGACAGCTCTGTCCAGGAGAAAACCCACCATTTCTTACTTAGCTACCGCATGAATGATTTTTGCTATAAATCTGAAGGGAAGAGTCTTACTCCTTGAGAAAAAAAAAAAAAAAAAAACAAACACAAAAAACCCCAAACCCTTTTCTGTACATTTCGTACAAGGACTCCTAAGTAAAATCTCATTTACATTAGTCTGCACCTAAAAGTGAATGAACTTAAAAGTTCACTGATGTGGTTAAGTTTTTTATCTAGAGATGCTGTCCCTTTCACCACAGAAAAAGACAGATCAAAAAAGCTCAGTGTGCCTAAATAATGAACACTATTTACCTTTTCCAACTATATCGGAGATTTAAACTAAGTACATTCACTTTTTCAGTCATTGCTTCGTGATAGCCTTAACAGTAACAGATGCAACAGTCAGAGTATGGCATCATGAGGCTATAGTCTCCTCTTCTCCTATCCTTGATCCCAACTCTACAAACACAGGACCTACCCTAGTTTATTATTTTTCTGTTCTTTTTTCTTGCTCACTTTATCTTTTCCACAAAAACAACACTGCCACCTCAACACGTTCACCCCCAGATACTAATTTCTTTACTCACTTCAAGAGGAATGACTCAGAAAGAACTGTTTTTCTTATGGAACCTGTTCTATCCATTCTACTTGTACTGCCAATAATGATTAGAACGACTTCTGTTAATGGAAGTTTCCAGTAGTTTAAACAACCTGTATAGAACAATACAATATCCTACTTTCACTTCATTTTCTACCTAATTTTCACTAGGACTTCTTATATTAATTTATTTCTCCCTTAGTGATAAAAATATCACTTACTTAACGTAATTTACATGGTTATTGAGGAACAGGGGACAAAAAAAGTGAGTGTCATACATAATTTACCATTTATTTTGATTAATCATCTTATATTGGCAGAACTGCTCATCTCTCATGTAAAAAGCTTGGGTACATCAGGTAGTTCTACTGGACTGACACCCTTACACCATATAAAAACTACTGATCAATTATTCACACACAGATTAAAGTGGATTAAAACTGTAATCTTGGAACGCCAGGAAATTATAAAATTACCAAGAATTACTCATATGAAAACCTTCAAAGAAGTTTTAAAAATGAAATTCTCGGCTACAGGCCTACTGTTACTTTTTTGATTAAAAAAAAAAAAAAGAAAAATTTTATCTTCTCTTTTTGTACTGTCATTCATTTTTACAGAATTTCAATTAATTATGCCAAAGATTTCAGAGAATCTTGTTCTTATTAAAGGAGATCATTTCAAGGGAAAAACTACCAAAGTAGTTCACAGGGTAGTTCCACATCTTTATGCTGATCTCAAGGGCTATGCAGTCCTCTCATGACTAAAAAAGGTGATTGTCATGATCTTCTCTGGTCATGATGTATATAAGTTGTAACATTTATGTCTTCAGTTCTGTCACCAAATGGGAAAAGAAAAGAAAATAACCAACCTACCATTGTGGAGCAACACCATCCTTTAATAAGAGCTCCAAAGAGTTCTCAAAGAGTCAAGTCTTAGCTTTTTCCAACTCACCATTAAATTTTGACACTCACTTCAGTGAGGCTGAGGATATCATTCAGAAAAGTCAGGTTGTATACAGCCAGTCTCACCTGACGTCTTGTTTTGCACTAGGAGTTGTTGGTCTGTTACAATCCCAGTAAGAACAGCACTCAGACTCTGTCAGGTACCATTTAAAATGCTATTTATTAGATAAAGCTATAGGGAGAGGAGAGTAAAGATAATCATACATCTCTTTAGATGCTGGCAACTCTAGGTGGTGTAGCATCGAATGAGCCTCCTGTCCACCTGTAGAATATCATGCAGGCCCTATCCAAAGAATTTTGGTCATTTGAGCCATTATAGGATTTTATTACAAGAAAATAACTCTATTCTACTGTCAAACAGAAAGAATGCTCATGGGAGAACTTCTTGCTAAGCTTTTAGATAAAGGCAAGGCCATGCAGATGATGCAATCGCTGGTACCCAGCGGAAGCTTCCTGCAGGCTTCTCCTTTTACAACAAGCTGACTGAGTCTATCCCAAAGCCAAGGGACCTATGCAGCACAGCAGGGCCTGAAGGCAAAGCTGCATGTGCAGCACAGCACAAACCAGCCCTGACTCTGTTCAGGTTGGCTACATTGTGAATCACTGATACCTTGATGTCAATGGTCTTCTAGTCACACATCCCTCAGTCTCTTTTCCCTGGAACATTTGTGTGGCTGATGCTTTTTTTTTTTACAGAGAAACAATATAATTCTAAAAGGGATTATGTTTCTCTCTGCAAATTTAACATCTCCATTATGAAGGCTCCAACTCTTACAGTTTCTGTCCTACTGCAGAGAAAGCACAGGTCTCCTCACATACAACTTAAAAACATTCTGCTTGCACCATCCCTTCTCCTTTCCTTTAACTGTGTAGTATTAAATATATCACACATAAATTAGCATTAAGTAAATCCATTTGCAGAAACACACAGCTAATTTTTCTGCCGCCTACTTGTTCAGCTGCACTAAACAGATACACTTCCTGCAGGTTTTTACTCATTTTTAGCTTTTCCATTCACTCCTTGTGCAAACAGAACACTCCTTATTTCACCATTCAGTTTTACTTTTATTCACCTCTGTTCCTCCCAGCTACACAGCAACAGGGGTTTGCATGCATGCACACGCACTTCACGTGCCCCTCTGTCTGAACATCCATCCTTCTTCAATTCTGTACACAAGACAAAATAGAGAGGGAATACAATGTTGGTAGAATGTGTGTATATAGGTGTCTACGCATGCTTGGGTGTGTATCTATCCAATATATGCATTTGGTTCAGTCCTGGAGTAGAAGGGGATGCAGGCAAGCTCAGCGGGACACAAAACCGCATATCCCCTACAGGGAGTGAAACAAATGTTTCTCTGCCTGCGAGCTATGACATGTAGGCTTAAATCCAAGGATAAATTAAACCTTCTAACAGCATAATTGAAGTCTGGAAGTCAGGCAGTCCTGAAGTCCTGCACCCAGAACACCCTGTGCCTGACCCTCAAAGAGGTTGATTTGACATATGCCTGTACAGGACACCATCTTCTGTACTAACATTTAAACTGTGTTGCATCAGAAGTAGTTGTAGAGAATAAACACCTCTATGCAGAGCACATATAAACTACCAGGGGCACACTGCAGCTTGCCCTACACTGGACACTTCATGCAGCCATCATGTCTGTTGTGCCATTTGCAAACAGGAGACCAGCACCCTAGTTAAACTGACAAGTCTTGGTCAGTGAACAGAGAGAAGCTGTCAGAAAGGGTAAGGTTAGGAACCTCTGGTAGGTATCTACAGAAACATTACTGTACTAGTTCTCTTTGAAAGTAAACATCAAGCCTAGTGTGTGACAAATGAGGTATTGGCATCTTCTACCACAGGAAAGAAAAGTGAGTGGAGCATACAAAAATACCTGTTACAACTGCAAAATGTTTAAAGGGCCAGTTGCCATTTTGGCTTAAATCTTTATTCAGTTTTCATTAGCTCATTAAGTAAGTAATGTTCAGAAAGTCAACTTTCATTATGGAAGACAAATTTCACTCCATTAGTACTCAATCAAATAATGCAATTACAAAAGCATGCTGAATTTTTATCACACATCAGGTGCATCCTTTTCATCAGCACCACATTGCAAGGTCTATTGTACTATTGTCGCAAGCACGGCTGATTTAGTCACTAATTAATGGAGTGCTGCAATCAGAAATATAGCACACCAAGCCTTTGGGTCTAAATGAGAAATTCTAATGAGGTTTAATCAGGTTTAAATAGATCAGTTGTTCCAGGTGTTGCAACAATCCTTGAATTCATGGGAGGTTTAAGAGGATGAGACAACCTTACTATGTCAAAAATGCCATTGCCCAAGTAGAAAACTATGCATCCTGTAGGCACCTCTCAGTTGCCTGATTCTATTTCAAGCCTTGAAACAGCTATTAGGTTTGTTATAATTCATTATCAGTAATTTTCACTGGTTTTATTTCACTACATTTGGGGTTTCTCCCATTATGGTCACAGCACCTTTAGTATCATGATTATTTTCTACATCTAGCTTGTTTCCAGTTTTCAATAATTACGTAGAAACTGTAGATATGAAAGTATGAACCAAGTATAACAACAGAATCCAATGTCAGATTACTAAGTTCGCCAAAAATTACACTAAATATAATTTTTGCAGACTCTCTTCAACATTTTTTTTTGATACCATAAGTAAGCAATATTGGTAACCAACTGCATTCTTTCTGATTGCTTGGGTGCTGTTTGAAAAAACTTGCAGTAAAATGCATCTGCCATTACTCTTGCTGTGCAGTGCCCTCTCGTGGATTTGTGTCAGAAAAGAAATTAAGAAATTAAAAAATAAATCCAACAGTAAGAATAAACACCCTAGAGATCGTTTTCTCAAGCCCTATAAAGACTCCACATTTGCTCTAATTCTGTCACAGAAGTGCATCCACAGGAATTTACATTTAGGCATCTATGTAAAGCATTTCTATCTGTAATTAAGCAGGAATACATGTATGAACACTTTGCATTGTGTATTATTTAAATTCAAATTACAGCTCTTTGTCTGTTCAGGGAACACCTGTTCTTTTTTTAAGATACCAAAATACCCCATAGATTGGAATTTGATAATTTCAGCTACAAAACATTCTCTTTGTATCCATTATGATTGAAAAACACTTTAATTAATGGAGGCCCTAAGCTACTTCAGAATCAAGCTAAGTATTTTAAAATCAAAGCAAAATCTACAGAAGCTTTTATAGGCATTTATAAGTAACATAAATAATTTAGAATGCATGTAAATTTATGATACACATCTTTCTATGTCAAGACTAGTAAAATATCCAAATTTTTACTCCCAGAAGGAATTTTCTATACAAGCTGCAGAAAGAATCACTTCTGACACATTAAGCAAGACATAATAGCAAATATTCTCAAAAAAAAAAAAAAAATCCTTGGAGCATCTCTGTTTTCACTCCATGTGAAAATATGGGTTTCTCTGCAATTAGGTCTGCTCCAAAAATTTCTAGCATTTTTTTCTCTCATCATTCAGGCAAAGTAACTAATTTATCTCTGAATTTAGGGGTTAGTAGTTGGTTGGTTGTGTTTTTTGGAACACTTGCCACACAAAGGATACTTCAGTCTAAAGTGTATGGCTATAAGTCAGTTCCAATAGCTGCATTCATCCCTGTCCAAAAAAAAAAGCACATTCCTTTCTACATCCTTCCCCAGTTAATTGATTTGCAACTAATTCTGATAGTCATAAGGAAACAGATCAGAAGCTTTTAATTATCATGGCTTACTATAGTACAATGACACACACCTGTCACTGATAATAATATGGCAACGCTGCTCGGAGCAATGAGATCTGCAACCTTGCAAGGATCCCACTGAGGTGGAAATAAGTAGGGGAAAAATAACTACACGTGTGCCAGTAAATCAGCACCTATAAAGGATAATCTGAGAAGTGAAGTATATTCAAAAGGGGAAATTTCACAGAAGTGATGGAATGGATATCAGAATAGCACATGATGTTCCCTGGAGTTTTGAGAAAAGCAGGCTGTGACAAAAATCTTGAGTGTTTTGCATAGATGAGAGCTCCAAGCAATTTGTAAAAATTACAACAAAAATAAGGAAAACAGTGACTAAGCTATTTTCTATTAAGAGAACCAAAGTGCATCAGAAAAATGAGGTCTACAGATTTACTGAGACTCTCTGCATTGCTGATTCTGTTTCACGACATAGATAGCTCTCCACTGCGCTGAAATGCTAACCAGAAAGTTCTTTAGCAGTGTTGTTAAAACAGCAAAGAGAAGTGTGCATACTGATGGTTTTTGAAACTCAGGGAAAACTAAGAAAAGCGCTCTCAGTTTTCTCAAAATGGTCAAGGTGGAAAAGGACCTCTAGAGGTCGTTGGCTCTAACTCCTCCACTCAAGCAGGGCTACTTAGAGCCAGTTGCCCAGACAGCTTTTGAGTATCTCTAGGGATGGGGCCTCCACAACCCCTCTGGGCAATCTTGGTCATCTTTACAGTGAAAAAGTGTTTCCTGATGTTCACAGGGAACCGGAACAGTTTGTGCCTGTTGCCCTCTGGTCCTGTCACTGACTTTTACTGAAAAGAGCTTGGCTCTGTCCTCTTTGTCCTCCCTTCAAGTATTAGTAGACATTGATAAAACTTCCCTTCCCCCAGCATTCTCTTCTCCACGCTGAACACTCTCAGCTCTCTTAGCCTCTCCTAAAAAGAGAGTTGCTCTAGGCCCTTAATCATCTTAGTGGCCTTAGCTGAGCTCTGGTATGTCCATGTTTCTCTTGTACTGGGGAGCCCAAACCTGAACACAGTACTCCGGGTACGGCCTTACCAGTGCTGACCAAAGGGGCAGGATCACCTCCCTCCACAACTGGTAACGCTCCTCTAACACAGCGCAGGACAGTGTTAGCATTCTCTGCCACGGGAGCATGTTGCTGTCTCATGGTCAACTTGGCATCCACTAGGACCCAAAGAACCTTTTCTGCAGGTTCTCTCTGGTTTCTCCCAGTAACACTTTTGCTATGCTTTTTCACCAAGTGCTTCACCTCCCCCTTCCCTTCTTTATCTAAGAAACTTCTGGGATTTCCACTGGGTTGTCAGACAGTAGCCAGGAAAATAACCATAGGTTGTCTGAGGAGGCACTAGTTTTCTAAAGTTGTATTTCCAAGGAACAGAAAATTTAGATAAGTTTGGTTAACCTGTAATTTAAGTTTCATACATTAGCATATAGTAGGAGAAATGTAAACGTGACCTAAGTCACAGTTCAGCAGAAGATCTGAGTTAAATTGGGACATTTAGTAGTCATCATAGTGGTAAAACCAGATGCTAGATTATTTAAATGCTGTTGTATAACCATGCATGCTTAAATTTTCCACATTTCTGTTCTTTGTGCTTCTGACATGAATCCTACTCAGATGTACCATGCCAAAGTCATGGGTTTAGCTTCAGCTTTAGGCAGAGGTTCCCAAGGGAGGAGGAAGCCCTAAAGCAGTAAGACAGGATCCTATCTCCCTCCCCATCACTGATGCTGGGGCAGGGAACTGCAGGACATTCCCCAACACAGCAGCTGCCCTGCTGGCCCCACTGTCCTCCTTTATTCCTCCCAGGGCCCAGGACAAGAGTAGAGTTCAGGGCCAGTGATAATAGCCAATATCTATAGTTTTTAACATTTGGAGCAGGATGTTCAAGCAGAATCTAGCAACATTCACATTGAAAAACAGTACAGTGTACATTTGCACATATTCTATGGGGTTGCAACCACAGATATCAGTGATTCAACACACAGTATGAATTAAAAAGAGAACTTTGCCCAAAACATATAAATAAGATTTTCTTACAAGAGGCACTTCAGTTCAGTACATACCCCAGCTTATACCATATTCTTCAGATGCTTAAGTCTACGAAGTCAATGATTCAACTGCATTGCCAGAAGTCTGCCTTGTGACAAGTCACCTTGCTCCCAGATGCTTATGAAACAAGAGCATTAATGCTGTCAGAAATCTATTGGGGTTTTTTTCTGTCTTAATTGATAACTTATTTTTTTATGTCCATAATGACTATTATTTGCATCTCTATTAGTATCTTTTTAAAGATAACTCAGGGAGCTATTCCTAGCAATGTGCTCAGGCCATGATATTAGTATATAAATTAGTCCATAAAGCAATTAAAACTCTGCTAACAGCAGGAAGAAATCCAAAGGGATTGCCTAAAACCTAAAACTATGCTACCGAGACTGCTGTCTCCAAGCTCCTTCAATGTTCAGCGGTGAACTAGAAGCTTTCTTCGGCACAGTTCAATGCAAGACCAATTTCAGGTACTCTGCACCTCCCTCTAGAAGAGTCCTAGTGGAAGTCTAGGGTTTGTTTTACGAGGCTTAAGTTAGTAGGATGTAAAACATTCTTTAAGAGGCACTGTTTACAGTAAGAGCAGCTTTAAGGGATTTTTTTGGTTTGTTTTTTACATTATTGTTGATTGCTCAAAAATATTCTGTAATTCTGTAGATCCATAAAAATTTAATTCTCAATTAATAACTGTCAAATTTCTTAGAGAATACATTTCTAGGGAAAGATGTTACTTTTTATTAGATGCTCCCCAGGGTATGATATCTCTGTAGCTTCCCCTCAGATTTCATTATTTCCCCAGGTCGACCTGACAAGAACTGCCATTTCAGTCTGACACCTCTGCAGCAGGACAGTTCAATGACATGAATCAGAGAACAAGGTAACACCTATTTTAACATGATTACCATACTTAAAAAAAAAAAAGATCTGATGTCTGGTTATGGGCATATGAGGTATATGACTATGTAAACATAAATCTTGGATGATGAACAACAGAAAGGAAGAAGGAAAAGTATTGCCTTGCTTGCACTCAATAATTCCACAATTATACTGCAGACACTCTTAGAATCCCCATTAGAGATTTTGTAGCACCTTACTGTTTTACACTTTCACTTATGCACAATAAACCTTATATTAGGCTGCAACAGAATCATAGAATCACCAGGCTGGAAGAGACCCATCGGATCATCGAGTCCAACCATTCCTATCAAACAGTAAACCATGTCCCTCAGCACCTCGTCCACCCGTGCCTTAAACACCTCCAGGGAAGGGGAATCAACCACCTCCCTGGGCAGCCTGTTCCAATGCCCAATGACCCTTTCCATGAAAAACTTCCTCCTGATGTCCAGCCTAAATCTCCCCTGGCGGAGCTTGACGCCATTCCCTTTTGTCCTGTCCCCTGTCACTTGGGAGAAGAGGCCAGCTCCCTCCTCTCTACAAGTGCCTTTCAGGTGGTTGTAGAGAGCAATGAGGTCTCCTCTCAGCCTCCTCTTCTCCAGGTTAAACAACCCCAGCTCTCTCAGCCATGCCTCATAGGGTCTGTTCTCCAGCCCCTTCACCAGCTTTGTTACTCTTCTCTGGACTCGCTCCAGAGCCTCAACATCCTTCTTGTGGTGAGGGGTCCAGAACTGGACACAGTATTCAAGGAGCGGCCTCACCAGTGCTGAGTACAGAGGGAGAATAACCTCCCTGGACCTGCTGCTCACGCTGTTTCTGATACAAGCCATAGTTTAGTCATTACAATATTCTGATTGAAATAGTATGACAAAATTCTATAGAACTGATATTCTCAGACCATCATGATTTCTGCATGGAAATTAACACATTTTGAGGGGGAAAAATAAACACAAAACCAAAACACCATTTAGAAATTATCGGTTTGAGATGCACCTAAAGAAATTGTATTGTCTATTAAAATCTTATCAATAAAATGCTTTCCATTGCTAAAGTGAAATATGCTAATTAAACCTCTTGGTGGCCAATTAATAATTAAACATATGTTATTTAGTGTTGTGGTTATGGTAAATGCCTGAAATACATTCCCCAAGCCTAACAATTTTTATCATATTATTAAACTGAATTTTTCTATTGCAAATGCTTAGCAGTAACGAAATTAAATAGCTTAAAAGAACAAAATGAATATATCAATTTTAAAAGAAGTACTTCTGATATATAGGTGACAAAACTGAGTGTAAACCTAATAATGTGGTTAAATATTAGCTGAAGCATAGTAGACTAGATGCTGATCCCACACATCCGCAGGAGTTGACCCATACAAGCCTGGATGGCATGCTAACACATCCTGGTGCTCCAAACCATGCACACACATCTTAAGGCACCTTAAATGCTTCTCATGAAGAAATATGAAGTGATACAGAATCCAAATGGCTCTTGTTGCAAAGTAAGTAACACCAGATATGTATGTGTGCATGATTTATTAGTCTTCCATGGAATGTAAGATTTTTTTAGATGCGGTCTGAGTGACTTTATGGTAAAGGCAGAAGTATTTACAGGAATATAAAATGGTTACAAGTAAGGGATTTTCTTAAATTATTTCCACGATGCTTAGAATTCTTCCCACAATGTCAAGATATATTGCAGTTGTCAAGCAGCTGAAATTATAGCCCACTATACATTATAGACTGATAAACAAGTTTAATTGATTCCTTACAAAGAGGCAATCTTTGTCTTCATATAAAATTTTGTTTATAATTCACTAGAAGCAGCCTAAAAGGGATTTTTCTGTTATTTTAATAACCACGAGTTCAGGCAGACAACCCGTTCTTTCAGATCAAATTAAAAATCATATCTGGTAATAGTCCATGTGTTTCATCTGAGCTTTCTAGACAATTGTCTTGCTACAGGGGAATGGAAATCTATTATGCCATTGCAGTGCTCTCCACAGCCATAACAGAATGCAAAGCAAACTGCATGCCTTGGAGTACTTTTCCCTAATTTGGGTTCCTGCTTATGCTATTCACGGAACAAATTAATTCTTAAGATCTTACACATTGCTTAATTTTTTCTTTCTGACAAGCATTCAGCATGTGATAAGATCTTTGCTAGCTTGTTCTTTTTGTCAGATCTTTTGAACTGATTAAGCAGCTTAGCAAACTGATTTTTCACCATGTTCAAAACTGAAACATGCTCTATCGCATTCCATCAAAGATAAGATTACAGAGGTGTCAACACAGTAGTGACCTCTGAAAATCTCTTCCATTACTACTTCTCTCTGCTATTGCATTTCACATCTTCCTTGTTTAGTCCCTTAACTTCACCAGCAGTGCCATTTATTCTGAAGAAAATAACATCCAATTAATAATACAGTATAAACTGGTGCTAAGAAACACTGTGGTGAAACAGTTGTTTCAAACAGCTGGCAGGAGGGACATCCTGTTCCAACATGACTGATATTCCTTAAGTTAGAATTTCAAGGTCCATACTTCCTGTTGAAGTCCTGCTAAAGTAACACAAATATCATGCTTAGACCACACACTTATTTTAAATGAGGTTTCCCATAAAAAAGATAAACAAAGGCATAGGTATTAATGCAAATATTATTTACAAGGCTCTTTAAGGAGCTAGCAAAAGCTAATCTGACAGAATCATAGAATCATAGAACAACCAGGTTGGAAGGGACCCATCGGATCTTCTAGTCCAACAATTCCTATCAAATATCCATGAGGCATAAAAGCAGCATGATGCTGCTTCTTCCTCAACACAACAACTTAGGTCCCTACAGCAGCTGACAATGGGGTGTCCAATGCAATTTTGGCTTTTTTGTTTCCTTTGGTTTTGTGGATTTTCTTTGCAGTGTCACAGGGCAAATAAATATCATTCAAGACAAAATGGTTGCCAGAACTAGAACCAATCATGCCATTCCAGAAAAAAAAATTTTACCAACTTATTTCTTACATGTTAAAATATGAATGTTGCAAATAAATTGCATGTTTATATATGTATGAGTAGAAATGAAACTACACTTCTGCTTAAAATTAACCAGGAACTTAATGCATAGGCTAAATTAGGTGCTAAGTACTCTCATTTGCCATTATTCTAATTTAAGGGAAATATTTATTTGCAGGTGCTTGGAAATTACCCATAGAATTTAGTGGTACCACGTCAAAAGCTATGCTGCTTCCATGGAATTTTTCTTTAAGAGTCATATCCTGTTTATAAATGCCAGACACTATCTGTATAGGCAATGGGTCACTGTGAGTTTTAATTTATGTAACCAAGTAGGGTATAGCATACAGAAGGTAGCGTTCAGTCTGCCTGCTGCTAGACTGAGGGAACATACCAAGGCAGAGCTTATCCTACTTCCATTTTCAATGGACTTTGATTTTGAAATTTATTTGGGTTTATCTATTTTTAGTTTTCAGTTCAAAGAATAGCTATGTGGCAAGCAGAGAATATGGAGCATCTAAGAGTCACAGGCTAGAAATATCATTCAGTGGTAGACCCATTTTTCCTACTGTGCTGCTCCTAGTCTGTCTTTAGGCAGTCTTGAGAAAGGAGACAAACATGAAATACATCATCCAACAGTGGCCTGGAAAAGACTGTGGCTTAGTCTAGGCACTAACCTCTTCCAATTTCCCCTTGCTAAAGGGGAAGGAATAATTTGTGGATGATCCTTGCCTATTATTATGGCCCTTCCACCACAGATCTTGGAAGGATACAAGGTTATTAATTCTCACTTCCTTGACACAAAAGCACATTGACATCACAAATGTCTTACTGACTGTGATAAGTGTTAAAACATAGTCCTATGTTTATACATCAGTTTGTATGTATAAACCTGCAAAGTTCAAAGGGAGATACATTTTTAACAGAAGTAAATGATACCATTTTGGCCAAATAGTCAGTGCTACACGAGCTCATCAGTGCAGTAAGACTGTGTTTAAGGGAGTCTGTCTCATCACTATTCCAGGTCATCTTGCACCAAAATTACAATATATTTTTTGGGTCAACATAAAACGTTTTGGCCTTGAATCCTTTGAGCTCAAACAGGAATGAAACAGTGGCAGCAGATTTAAAAGGACTGTCAATCCAAAGCCGAGCATTTACACAGGAGGGTGGATCCTGGACTGTATTAACACAGCGTAGCCAGTAGATTGAGCGCACCAATTACTCCCTGTTGCTTCAAACTTGTTAAATGGCATCTAGAATATTGTGTCCAGTTTTAGGGCTCAAATACAGGAGAGATCAGTTGAACCAGTGCACAGACAGTGGAGAGCCACCAAGATGCTTGAGGGCTGGAGCACTCCTGTGAGAAAAGGCTGGTAGACCTGGACCTTCAGCCTAGAGAAGAGACAGTTCAAGTGAGAATAATTCCCTGCCAGTAACTATGAGGTGATCATTGAAAAGAGAGAGACAGGCTAATATAGCAGTGTGCAATAGAGGCACAACAAACAGGCACATTGAAGCAAGTTAAGATGATATGTAATGAAAAACTTTTCCACTTTGAGGACAGTAACAGTGAAAGAGGTTGCCTGGAGAGGCAGCAGAGTCACCATTCTTAGAGGTTTCAAGATCTGACTGAATAAAACCCTGGTCTGGTCTCATACAAATGCCACTTTTGACCGGAATGTTGAGCTGCAAACCTCCTAAAATCAATTCCCATCTAAATTTTCCCATGATCCTAAGCAATACTCTTAAGATAAAGGAGATGAATCTAGTTGAGTGCCCTCTGTGTACACTTACTCAGGCCATTAATTTTGTTCTGCTAAACTCAATATTGTTTATCAGTTTCATTGGAGTATGAAAATGTTTTTATGTGTACATCTACAACGATCGTACTATTGAGATCTTAGTGTTGCAACATACTACCACCAGCTTAAATCAGCTGTTTCAGGTAACAGTCACATTCTGGTTCAAGTCTATAGTCAGAGATGGCAGTGGGAAGATGGAATTTTGAAAGTATAAAGTTTGACAGAAAAATGTTATCAAGACCATAATTTCACATACCATTACAGTGGGGGTAGTTCAGAAGGTTCCACTGACAACTTTCTTCCCAACAAGTTTCTTAATCTAACCTGTAAATCCTTGTACAATTTATCCCCTTTATCCTCTTCACTGTACTTGCAGTATTATTTGCACAACAGGTTCCAGACAAGATCAATACCATTTGCACCAGCAAAGTATCAACAAATATTATAATAAAGAAGTTTGGAGAAGGAGAAGGGTGGAACACATTACCATTCTTACATTGTTTTCTTCACATTATTTCCCATTATAAGTATTACATTAACACATCACCACGACCCCCAGTTATTGACTTCCTTGTGCAGCTATTTACAGACCTGGATGGAGCCTTCAAATGAGCAACAAACCCCTCCTCTCCAATAAAAAGGAGGAGTAAGCTAGTTGAATTGCCAGTAAACACTGAGACATGAGGCAACAAGATATGACATTCTAAAAGCAGCAAGTCCTAACCTTTATTTGCTAAGATCAGAGGGTAATTTAAGTAACTGTACTTTCCCATGTACCTATTTCTTAGGTACACCACGAAAACTACCGTTTATGTGAGATCTCCTTACTGGTTCCATTCATAATGGAAAGCAAAGTTCATACCTTCAAAAACATTTCCATTTATTAATGGGCATAAATACTGTTATGTTATGTTATGTTATGTTAGTATTAATTAATGCCAATATGTTATATTAACAAATTAAATGCTAATACAAAATGTGCCCAGCTAATTGTTTAAGAAAATATGATCTTCACCTCTGCTAATAAGCATTGCCTCAGCCTTGGGTAAGCATAGGAAAAAAACCCTTCCTGTCCTACTCAATGTTTAATTTACCACTAGGATTGCCAGAGGCTACTCTGAAAACAATGTGTTGCCTATTTCCTGCACTAAGTAATCCATTCTTCAGAGGAATTTTGGACCGCCATCTAGAACACAGCAAAGCGACAAGAAGAAAGTTTAGATTTTTTTTTTAGAGATTTATTTTAAGACACTTAAGAACAATAGCAGGACTAAGACGTCCTTCTCTACAAGACAGACATTGAGATGCTGGAACGTGTCCACGGAAGGGAAACAAAGTCAGTGAAAGTTCTGGAGCACAAGTCCTATCAGAGCACCTGAGGGAAATGTTTAGTCTGGAGAAGAGGCAGCTCAGGGGACACCTTATCACACTCTACAACTACCTGAAAGGCAGTTGTAATAAGGTATTGTTAGATCTCTTCTCCCAAGTAATAAGTGGTAGGAAAAGATGAAAGAGCCCCCAGCTGTGGAAGATGGGGTTTAGATGGGATAGTGGGAAAAAATTCTTCGCAGAAAGTTTTGTCAGGCATTGGAACAGGCAGTCAGGAAACTGGTTGAGTCATCATCCTTAAAGTTGCTTAAAAGACGTATATATTTGGCACTTAGGAACATAATGTAGTGGTGGATTCACAGTGTTAGGTTAACAGTTGGACTTAATAATATTAAGAATCTTTTTCAAATTAAATTATTCTGATTCTATGAATAAGGGAAATAAATTGGGGGGGGAGGAAAGAAAGGGAGAAACTGCTGTGTCTAGGGAATGTAATCACCTGAGCGTAAGAATTTAGGAGGCATTGGAAAAGGAAGCTAGGATAAAAGAGGAGAACTTGAAAGGAATCTGCAAACAACTGAAAAGAGAGAGGAAGAAGAAAGACAGGAAGATGTAGTTATAGATAACTAGAAGACCTGGAAACTAATGGACAAACAGAGTGAATGATGGGATGGGAAATTCTAACAGGATTCACTCTAAAAGGAGCACTGGGCACACTGAACTCTCATAGGAAGGTCCTACCTGATGCAGAAGCCTTCCAAAATCTTCAATCAGGCTGTTGCAACAATTACAACAAACTACCTCAAGAAACAATAAAGTCAGTAAATAAGTTAAAATACATTTTACTGACCACTGCTTAATACATTTATTACCCGCCCAAAAAAAACCCAAACACAAAATAATGCATGTTTACTTGTTTGATCACATATGGTTTCCTTAAACTATGCCATTCTCAGATACAAACTCACACCCTGTTTCAATGCCAAACCAATCCCAAGGATGAAAGCAAAGCTTTAGTGCCTGCATCAGAATCAATAAATACAGAAAAGATATTTTGTCATACATACAAATATATGTACACACACCTATTTTTATCATGCTAAGGTGCTAAACAATGACAAAAACATAACTCCACAACATTTCACAGTTTTTTTCATGCACAACTTAAAGTTGCAAGAGCAAGTGTCAGCTGTAGGAGGTGCAAATGGGGGGGGTTGACACTAGATGGCAGGAGATGTAAGTAAATTATTTGCAGTACATTTCCAGGATTTCAGTTTAGATAACTAATGCCTGCTGGTTTGTAAATGAGGTAATAAAATTAAACTGAAAGCCATAGTGAGGATTCTGAAATAAAGCAGAACACACTTTTATGGTTTTAAAGCTAAGATGTTTCTTGGAGAACAACTGTTAAAATAAACACATACAATCTCAGTGATTAGCTGGAGTTCACCAGGGGTTAAAAAAATGGTGGAACTGATTCTACAAATTTCAAACCCCTGTGAAGTTTCTCTAGGTGTGATTAGAAGCCAGTTGTGTACTTGGAAACTAAATTAGATGTAAGGAAGTTGTGAAGCCTCAAACTTCAGAGCCTGAGTTTTTTAGATCAAAACAAAACCTGATGGGAAAGACAGATTACTCCACATAAAGTAAAGGCTTTTTATGTCTTCTACTAACATGCTGTTTGGCAGAGCTAAAGGAATTAAGCTGGCCTAGGTGGACTGCAATTCTGACAAGCAATTTAGATAGGTTCATATCCACATTTTGCTCCCTGCTAAAAGTTTATTCTTCATAATCTTTGCCTTAACCCTAATTAGGTTTGGACAGGAATTTTCAGCATTATCAGTGCAAAGGGGTTTCTCAATTAATTCTTACAAGTATCCCTCATGATTTGTCTCACAGCATCATGTTATCTGAGAGGGAGAGAGGCAATTTTGTACTACTGCAGACTTTCTACAGAGCTGAGGTTCTTTAGACTGTAGGGAGCCACTCATCTCCTACAGCAGCTCTTGCTTTAGCACTGACTATGCAAATAAGCAGTGCCCCCTCCAGCTCTTCAAGTCCATGACGCTGATGTGCTGCAGAAAAGCTGGAAAACAAGAAGTACCAGACATGTCTTATGGGTGGGAGAGTCTTTTTGTATGGGTTTAATTTTTAAAGTAATTCTTGGCGGGATTAGCCTTGTCAATTTTTATCATTTCCTAGAAGTGCTGCTGTCACTGGCAATTGAATCTTGGAAAAGCAGGAGGGGTGCCAATCCACACATGTTTAGTATGAAGAAAAATTCAGAGGAAGGAACATGGCATTTTCATTGAGAAGCCTTGATGCTCAAAGTAAACAGTTCCTGATCAACAGCAAAAAAAAAAAACAAAAACAAAAAAAAAAAAAAAAAAAAAACAACCAAAAAAAAGAACAAAAAAAACCCACCACACCCTGAAGCTTGTTCTGCAGTTACCTACCTCATGCCACAAGTGACTCACATAACTACAAGGACAGAGTATGTCTCCAGAGATCCAGTCAAAAAGTTAAACCTCTCCCAGACTCCTAGTCTCAGATTCTAGTCACTGTCTCCCAACAAGGTAAATACCCATAAATAGGTTTTGGTTTCATCATCTAGTCAACTACCCTCTGTCAGTGGAAAATGGGCTAGTCCCAATTTCCTACTAAACCACCTCAGCTGGCAATCCCTTCCACATCTAATGTGGATCCTATCAAATGCAGGATACTTTTCTCAGATGCTGTGATATATCCATCTACAAATAGGAAAAGTGGGTCATACTGAACTTAAACTACCCAAATGATTCTTTGTAATGCATTGCTCCTCTGCTTATTGCACTGGTTGAAATTCATTTTTAAATAAATGCTTTCAAGTGGTGACTTTACATTTACTTCCAAATCACAAATGAGTGTCCTATATGGAACACTGCTTAGATGGTTCCTACTAATCACAATTTCGTAATAAACACCACTTTATCTGTCAGCTAATTCTTAAAAAATGAATTTACTCTTTATTGATATCACTCAGAACTATTTTTTATCTATGCTAATCAGACTACCATGTAATGTAAAACCTCTCAAAAGTCTGAATGTATTGCACCTATATGGCAATGAATCCAGCTTACAGAAGTGGAGTATATACTTTGTGAACAAGTATCAAGCATACTTGATTTAACCTCTTTTGAGGTTTGGGTTCTTGTTGGTTTTTTGTTTGGGTTTTTTTTTCCCCACAAACCATACTGACTAGAATTACTTTCGCTCCAATAATCAGATTCTTTTTCTAATTGCACCCTGTCTGAATCCCTCCTCTGCCTTCCCTACCACTTGTGTCAGACCAACAAGCTTAAGTTCACCTGGATCAGCCACTTTGCCTGTGTAATATATAACATGGAGCAGTATTTGCCTTTTCCAGAGATTTTTAGAAATCCAGTATTTAATTAAAACCATGAGAGGCCAGGATACAGTTTCTCTGGCTATGGCAATCAATATTTTTTGTATCCCTTGTTAGACATTATGTTCCTCCTTGATTACTGCTGAAATGTTCTCCCAATTCTCCTGTGGTATAAGGATATAATATTCCTTCTTTCCAAATACAGAACAGATTTTCCTATTGAACACTTCTGCTATTGTTGCTTTATTATTAACCATTTATGCATCAAGCAGTGGCTCTTTGCCACTGCTAGGATTTACATTGTACCAAATACATTTAAACCCTTTTATTATTAGTCTTGCCGGACATAGATTTCTTCCTGGTGGCTTTACATCCTCTTATGATTCAAAATTTAGGAAATGTAGAAAATATGTATACATTACTATATATTTCTCTTTTTTTCTTGTTGCATATTGCTTTTTTGTTGCTGTTGTTTCATTGCTGCACTTATTCTACTACTGAATAAGGATGGTCTTTTAGACAGTGCTATCCTCTTACCTGGGGAATAGAAATTGCTGGATCGTGTCTTCAAGCTATAAAATAACTTCTCAAAGAACATTCAATTATATACAGGTTTTATTTCTGTATTAGAGTAGTGCTTAGAAAATAACTAGTTTTTTCATTTAACATGTACAGGTTCCAATCAGCACCCTTCCTGGGATTTGTTAACATGTTGATCCATAAGTATTCAAGAACCAGCAATTCCTTCTTAATTAATTTTCAAGCAGGTCACAGTATATTTAATGTTAAAGATCTTACCCTTATATGCGTTTAACTCTCTCTACCCTTCCTACATGAGTTAAAAGCAGTTTCTCTGCTGTAGGCTAAGTGGCCCTCTTAAAGTGCTACAGTGGAGACCTCATTATAGCTGTCCTAGAAAGGATGACATCAATTATCTGTATTTCTGGTAGGTAACTGAGAAGACTGACAGAATGCATAGGTGCATCTAAACTATCCACAGAATCACAGAATCACAGAACAACCAGGTTGGAAGGGACCCATCGGATCTTCTAGTCCAACCATTCCTATCTAACACTAAACCAAGTCCCTCAAGACCTCATCCACCCGTGTCTTAAACACCTCCAGGGAAGGGGAATCAACCACCTCCCTGGGCAGCCTATTCCAATGCCCAATGACCCTCTGTGTGAAAAACCTCCTCCTAATCTCCAGCCTAAATCTACCCTGGCAGAGCTTGAGGCCATTCCCTCTCATCCTGTCCCCTGTCACTTGGGAGAAGAGGCCAGCTCCCTCCTCTCCACAACCACCTTTCAGGTACTTGTAGAGAGTAATGAGGTCTCCTCTCAGCCTCCTCTTCTCCAGGTTAAACAACCCCAGCTCTCTCAGCCACTCCTCATAGGTTCTGTTCTCCAGCCCCTTCACCAGCCTCGTTGCTCTTCTCTGGACTTGCTCCAGAGCCTCAACATCCTTCTTGTGGTAAGGGGCCCAGAACTGGACACAATATTCAGGGAGCAGCCTCACCAGTGCTGAATACAGAGGGAGAATCACCAACCTGGACCTGCTGGTCACACCATTTCTGATACAAGCCAGGATGCCATTGGCCTTCTTGGCCACCTGGGCACACTGCTGGCTCATGGTCAGTCGGCTGTCGACCAACACCCCCAGGTCCCTCTCCTCCTGGCAGTTTTCCAGCCAGGCTTCTCTCAGTCTGTAGCTCTGCATAGGGTTGTTGTGCCCCAAGTGCAGGACCCGGCATTTGGCCTTGTTAAACCTCATGCCATTGGACATTGCCCAGTGGTCCAGCCTGTCCAGGTCCCCCTAACCGATGGCATTTTAAACACCAAACATGTGAAATTGAAGTAAATGTCATGGCACTTCTCTTTCTCTGGAGGGTAAGAATATACTCCAGTTGTGGGACAGCACAACCTTCATGTACCCGAGTGGCAATCTCCTCTTAAGTGTTGAACTTCCCAGCTGTTAGAGAAAGCTCTAGATTATCAGCCTGAATCCTTGGATTTAATCCAGAAAGAACTGTCTCTGAGCAAAGAGATTTTTTGCTATGGAAACAGTTTCCATGGTGCATGGATAGTCTAATTCTGACTATCAGATACGTCAACCACTTTGACAAAATGCAGCCAAAGTACATACCAACTTATTTTCCATTTTCATGGAAACAACAGTATTCTCTGCTGAAGCCACTTGTTTATCCCCAGTGATAACTGCATCACAGGAAGCAAAATGGGATTCTACCAAAATATAATACATCCATATTAACAAAGACGTTTCTGGGATAGACTATCCCTGACAGTTCATATGGATCTTCAGAACAAAGCATTACACTTACAGAGGGCAGCAAACTAATTCATTTCCAGGGAAAACGTTCCACAGTTCTTTTTAACTGGTGTCTTAGAATAAGGAGAGTTTTCACTTTATGGAGCCCAAGTTCAAAAACGTGTATTGCTTGTCTGGTATGTCAGACACATAAAACAACTTTTAAAGTTCAGCCAAAGAGTTGAATTAATGATTGAAAGTTTGTATCCAAATTATTTTTTTTTCACCTGGAGAACTTAACTACTATACTTACCTAAGCTTCACTTCTACTTGGGTTAAATGTTAACATAAAGGATTATCCCACTTCTAAAGTCATACAGAGGTTGAAGGTTGATATGTGAAGTATTTAAAGTGTTGAGAAACAGAATAGAAAGTCATCAATTACAGAGCTAAGAAGTTACACTTCACTGACTGACTACTCAGAGAAGTGAAAGATGGTTTAACTGGCCTCTAAGGGGTGAAGGCATCTTCCACTGCTTGGTTGTTACTGCTCAGTGTTTTTATGTGTTTACATTTGTGGTAAACAGCAGATGAAAAACTTTTTTTTAAAAATTTATTGTTTTCATGTTGGTTTCCTCTTGATCCTCCAACAGTGAAGCACCCTATCAAGAGACAAGTGCGCTGTCACATTTGTAGGGGAGGCTGGTATATTTGCTTATGCAGGGACATTTAATCAACTCAAGTAAAAATAAAGTGGGGAAAAAATTGCACTCCCGTGTCCCAGCCACTTGCTGTCATGCCTGAAAACACCATGTTTACAAGATCAACGAGCATTGAAGTCTGCCTGCAACCTAAGTTACAAAACACTCTGCACTTTTTCTAAGGAAGAAATGCATTTAGATCATGTACTATAAGGTCTAGCTTAGACTTCACATTCAGACAACCCATCAACAACAAAGGGGGAAAAAAAAGCTAAAACAACAGCTAAAATGTCATCTAAGATGTTCTTTAACTGCTTCACCTGTCCTTCCTGCACTGTGAAGCAGCCAACAAAGATATCAGGTGAAAACTAACCTTAGTCTGTCCTAGAAGAAAATATAAATGGGTATCTAAAATTTTTTCTCTCTTTTTACACACTGTTTTCAACCCTTTCCCTTAGTCAAGAGTTAGAAACAGTTTTATAGGTTGCTCTTTTAAATTTTTGAAGGAACAAGCGCCCAGCAGCCGACTACTACAGATCTTTTTTCGCGGCATATTCTGATCTTTCGGTGTGCATTTCTGGACCCCACAGCTTCTGCCAGATGATGGAATGATACAATTCTCACTATTAAATCTTTTCCTGAACCAAAATTATGTGACGCCAGCTCTTGTTTAAACTGGCGAAATACTTACCAAAGCAAGTGAGTGGCTGCCAATTCATGTAGAGGATTAATCAGAAATTCGGGAGCACCGTGTCCCGCTCCCCGCTCGGGAAATGTCGAAGGAAAACTCTCTGAATGCTCTGAAGAGCTGAGCAAGGTGACCACCAAGGGGTCCCTAGAGGGCTCGAGACGACAATAACTTCATTAACACTTCACAAGGCTCCGCGGGCAACCAAAAACCCAACAATCAATCCCAACAATCGACTCAGCAAAGAGGCGACTTAACCGGTTTCACGTGTTAGAGACAAGCAGGGATGAATCTTCTGCTCAGTGCGGGATCGAATCGCGGAGAACAGTGGGGGGAAAAGAAGGAAAATAAGGGAGAGAGAGAGAAGGAAAAGGATAGAAAATGCAAGATTTTTCTCACTTCCCTTGGAGCTCGCAGAGCCTCGACCTGTAAACACGCACCCTGTTGAAGGAAGAAATTATTTGTTGTAAGTTGCTAACTTATTATGTATTTGAGTATTATGTATAGGTTTGGTGATTTTAGTACTAAAATGTAGGATTTCTTGGATAATAACTTTTCACTAGCCTGTGTATGGATACTTATGCTTAGCTAAGGACTTGTAACAAGGCTGCAGTTAGAAAGAATGAGAAAGAATGTGACTGTATCCAATTAAGCCAGATAAAAAGGACTAGTGCAATAATAAGAGAAAGAAGAACCAGCTACTACTAGATGTAGCCTTGAAGAGGTGCCCAAGGAGTCTAAGAGCATGTGCATGAAGGAGAACTGAAAAGTTCAACTGTGAGGAAGACCTACAGCCTTCATCCAGAGACCCCTGAAGAAGACACCCAGAGGTCAGAGCACATGTGCCAAGGGTAAGAAATTTATGTAAATAAAATCCTGGGAACTGATTATAATAGACACACGTGTTCCAGGAAAAGTGATGAATATGTATGCTTTGACTGTATATAGCCTTTATGAATACTACTGGAAGCCACACGCGCACTGGGTGGAGCGATCCTTTGCATGCTCAATATCCCATTAAAGAATTAATAATCAAATTGGCATTGATTATTGAGTCTGGCTTTTCACAGCATCACCGTACATGCAAGGCTGTGGAAAGCAGGAGATCAGCCCTGGTACAGCCTCTTTGGGGCAGGTGCTGAGATGCGGCCCTGGGCAGGTGAGGGAAACTCTTGGCCATGAGCAAGGTCAGACAGGGTAGTTCGTCACTATCTCCTAAGAGAAATAGTTCCTTGTTATGGTAGAGCTCACGTGTGTGCATCCAGGGTTTTGTAAAGGCGATGACAGACAGATGGTATTGTCTTGCTGTAATGCTGTCTGCTTGTAAGACACATGGATGTTTTTATCCAATATGCTTTTAGGGGCCTTCTCATTTTTCTTCTCCGTTCTCTTCTCACCAGATCTAGACTTTATTCCCTGGCTTTTCAATGTTTCAGAACTGTAATGACAAAGTCATAGAACCACAGAATGGTTCTTCAGATCAGAATGACAAAGTCATAGATTCATAGAAATCATTGAATGGTTAGGGTTAAAAAGGTCCTTAAGGATTGTCTAGTTCCAACTAAATGGAACTAATTGTACTAGTATTTTTCACCACTCACGTTTTCCAGTCTTTGCAGCATTTTTCAATATTCAAGTTGCATAAAGCCCTGAAGTATGTGCTACCTAATTATATACAGTTTCAAGCTATTGAGGCATCCAGTTTTGAAGGAGGACAATCAAAATATCATTCCAGGCACAGATGGTAAAGTGACCTGATAATTATAAGGCAATGTTAAGGGTGAGAAAGGGAGGAGGAGGAAAGACACTTTATGACAGTGCAGTTGACAGATAAATTAACAACTCTGTAGTTTCTGTTTCACCTACCTTCAGAATGATATTCTGCATAGTGTTCTCTTTCCTCACAAAAGACATAATGATAATCTACTGTGGAATGTCTGCAGCTGGGAGTTGTTTTGGGAGTCATAGAGCACAATATTGCACTGAACTTACTCTTTCCAAAACACCTTTTTCTAAATATTTTCAAATATGCACATATGGTAAATGCTAGTTGATATAAATAAAACCTCAGTACCTGTCATCTTTTAGTGTGCAGTAGCTGCTAAAGAGCAGTTATAAACACTGTTTGCTGTTTCAGAAGTAAGATTTCTCACTGTTTCAAAAATGACATTATTATCCTTTCTTCTCAACTTTATAAACAATCAAGTGGGTATCAAATGATTGCAAATAACATAAATTAAAACTAGACATTGAACATCATCTTCCATTGTTAATACGCTGCTCACCTTAGAGTAAAAGAAGTGAAACTGTACCTAAGCCCGAGAATGCTCAGACAAGTTTGAGACTCTGGGAATTGGTACATTTACCTTTTACATTAGAATTACCATCTAATCAAATTCACTAATGGTGTATGTTCCAATGGTTATTGTCAGGAGACCCAAATGCTGGCCTTGGAGTTGCCAATGACCTGCTCTTTCACCTAGAACGAATCATTCAGCCTCCTACATATCTTAGTTTCCCAGTCTACAAAACAGCTTGAAAATACTGGTTACATGAAGTTGGAGGAAGGCTGACATCTTTAATGAGTGCAAAGTATAGAAGTTCAGAGAGGACTAGAGGAATGTGCATTACAAGTTCAATGTGTTACTAGACACAAACCATTTGTACAGAAAATAAATCCACGATTTGTGTAGGAGGTACATAAAAATTTTAAATTGCCATCCTCATATTTCCTAGTGTGAAAAGTGCATCAGGCCAGAAAAGCTAGAGAAACCGCTTGCCCAAAGGAAGACTGGCTTCTCACTCACATGAAAATCCTTTAGATTCAGGTATAGGAATCTTCTTAATGTTTCTCTATACTAGCAAGGGTAAAGAGACATCTGAGACAAAGTCTGCATACAGTCGCACTGCAATTAGTTTATGCAGTTATATACATCTCTTAGGGAAAAAAAAATCTCAAAAAGGTTTAAGAGCACTGCTTTTCTTTTCAGAACTCTTGCCAAATTTTAAAACCAAATGGCGTGTGTGTCTTAAGGAAGAGCCTCAAGACAGAAAAATCTTTCCTTCACAATGTTCCCTGCTGTAGATGCTTCAGAGATTTTTTTTTTTTCTCCTATGGCTAATTATAAGAAGGAATTTCATACGTATAAAGAAAACTATGAACACAAGTTCATAAAGATCTTTACAAAACTAAAACCATGCTAAGGAACAGAACTCCTCAGGTCATGTAATACTGTCATCCGATGTTGTCTATCAATATTGTTTCTGAAGACTCCTGGTGGGGTGGTTGATCTGCTGTTGACCTGTCTATTACACATGTAATTTCCTTTAATTGTTTCTACAGCATACTCAGGTTGAAATGTTTTTAATTTCTACAAAACAGAAAAGAACCTGTATTCCTGTCCTGCAGAATAACAAAATAATAACAGAACAGATGATGGAAAGAATTATACTCGAGTTAAAAGACTTTGATTCTTTCAGTTATGGAACCATTTTATAACAGTTCTGTGTCAGTGACAAAAATCCAAATAAAATTATGGTTATAGTAATGTGGCATCCTCAATTAAGCTGAAGACAGTGTGAGGAGATGAAGACAGTGTGAGGAGAGACAGTGTGTGCAAAACTTACACCTTTAAAAGACACTTGTAACTAATTTTAGAAAGCTAATTACATCTGAATACCCTCCGAGGCAATGCTCAGTACTGGTTAATTGTTACAAAACTAGCTGATCATTTATTCTCTCCTGTGCTGCCGTTTCTTAGGCCACAGTGAGTGCAGGGGGATGGTGGCACCTTCCCAAGGGCTAAGTTGTGAGCAGACCTAGGAAGAAGGACCAGAGAGCTGTGTTAGCAGGCGGAGCAGGAGGTCAAAGCAACTTAAAGGATATGCGAGTGGTTATGGGGACTGGGAAGAATGTGCTTCTGTAGGTAGGTAGTGATCCCATGTACAGAAGTACAAGCATCCTAAGCGTCTTGCATCTGCAGTGGCCTAGGACCTCACCTAAATTTAGACTAGCTCAAGTACCAACAGCAGCTAATCCTAGGACTATCAGCTCTCCATTGCTACAGTAACGCTCCTGACTATGCAAAGTGATTAGTTAGCTTTAACATAGCCATGGCACACATCCATGGATATCACTTTCATGTTCTTTTACACCCAAATAAAACCTAGCACAGAATTGCTTTCACTGTTCTTCATCCCCTGAGGTCTCTGTGAGAGTTAAAAGAAATGGAGGCCAGTCTTTTTTAACTAGTTCTAACACTGCAAATGCCAGCATAAACATATTTATTCCAACTTATTATTAACCAGTATTATTTAAACTAGAGCAATGTAAACCTTGTTTAAACTCCTATTTCTGAACCATTACGTCTTACAAACATAGAGCAAGGATTGTTTATTCAAGCTAATGCAACCTCCTCATGAAGGGGAGAGTTGGGACAACTCAGAGGTATAAAATGTGCTTTAAGAAACAACTTCCCTTCTTTCGCTCTTCTGTGCAATTACAGGCTTCTCAATAAATGGCATGTTCTTAAGTTCAGGTACCAAATGTAGGCTGCCTGCCCACTCACTTTATATGAAGCTTTTCTTGTTTTTATGCCATGTAGAATTGCTTCTGTTTCAGCAGCCTGTGTTCCTTGTAAAGTGTGGGATGCTGTCATAAATTCCACATATTGATTCATTGACAGGGCAACCATATCTCAGTCTTCTCTCTCCTGTTCCTTCACAGGCTCCCATCACCTCCAAGTCAAAGTTGCACACTAGAACCCTGGTGTTGGCAATTCCTTTTCCCAACTCTAAGAAATGGAGAAGAAAACCTTACTTTCTTCCTCCCAAATTCGTTGGTAAGCTGTGTGCAAGCTGTATAGATGGACCAGAGAGAGATCAAGAGATCTTTATCCCCCTTGCTACCCCTACCTTTGTTAAAGCAATTTTTTATATTTTTTAACTGTTTCTCTCTCCAGCTTCTTTGAAGCTCTAAAGGTGTATTTTTAAATTAATTTCAAACAGGCAGAAGTAGTACATGTTAACAAAGATATTGACACCTTTCTGAGTGTTTATTCAACATTCTGGTATTTATTTTCACTGTTTTGTTTTGGTGCTTGAACTTCCTTTCTTTCTCATCTTCTTGCATTTTACTTCCAAGGAATGTTACAAAAGGGCACGATTTAAAAGTGAAATCTACAGCCACAGAAGCCTATAATAAAATTCTCTCTAACTCCAGTGGAGCCAAGGTTTCCTCTTGAAAGTGAAAACTATAGAATAATAGCCAAACTATTTTGCAAACAGAAACCAATAGTAAAATTCTTCCTAACTCAAATGGAGCCAGGTTTTCATGCTGAAAGCAAATATTTCAGAACAATAGCTAAACTATATTTTGTAAACATTTCAATAAATTGGTGTACTGCCTGATGCAAATTCAGTACAGCCAGGATACGTAGTAAGACAAGTAACTACAAACAACATGTGAAATAAAGCGATGGGTTTTGCTCCAATATCACAGTCATGCCCTCCAAAAGTCAGTTACTCAACTTCACAATGGCTGACTTTTTACCTTTAGATTTAGGCTAGACATTAGGAGGAAGTTTTTCACAGAAAGGGTCATTGGGCATTGGAACAGGCTGCCCAGGGAGGTAGTTGATTCACCTTCCCTGGAGGTGTTTAAGGCACGGGTAGACAAGGTCCTGAGGGGCACGGTTTAGTGTTTGATAGGAATGGTTGGACTCGATGATCCGGTGGGTCTCTTCCAACCTGGTGATTCTATGATTCTAAGTCACCTCTGGACACATAGTAGAGCTTTGACTAAATAGGTGTAGGTAAAGTTAAAGCAGCATTTATTATGAGATTGAAGATTTGCAGAAAAGGTTTGGGATTTTGCCTGTAGAACACAGAAAGTGTCTTCAACAAGATGTGTACAACGTCTCATGCTGAATGCACATTGATGTACAAGCACACATACAAATTTACCTCTGCACAGCCTCATCAGAAGTAATTTTAAGATTTTAGGCAGGGTATGTTGGGAGTGAGAGGCAGGGACAGGCAGCTCAAGGCAGAGGACACAGATTATCAAACAGAAGAGAATAATCCTACCCTGGACCAAATCTTTTCCATCTCCAGACTCTATCACACGACTAGCGCCAGATTTGCAACCAGCATGGAAAAGAGACAAAGGAAAACGTTCAGTTGCCTTTCAGGCACAGAATATGAAGTGTGTGTGTGGTTTTAATACAGTCCTTTTTTCACAAAACTCCCTGCGTCTCTGAAACAACAACAGGGATTTACAGTAGTTCTCACACATGTTCAAATGTCAGCTGGTTTTATTTGTCTACAGCCCACTCGTTCTTTCAGCTGTCAGAGAGACTGAGAATCAGTTGGTTTCCTAGCACTTTTTGTGCAAGCCAACATAAAAGTATCAAAGGGGTTATCACTTTATCCCATAGTGGTGTTACATTTTTACCTTTAACAAGCACTCCACGTGTTTTCCACAAATGACAACTATTTGCAACAATAGCCTCTCCATTTTCCTTGCCATTCCCTGTGCTCTGGCAACTTAGGTTTGTGTGGGTCTCTCACCCTCACCAGTGCAGGAAAGAGAGAGCAAAGCCCAAGTTTTCAGGAAAAAAACCAAACAAACCAAGATTTCATTTCCTTTCCTTTTCCCTTCTCTTCCCATTCTCATTCCCATTTTCTTCCCCTTTCCTCTTCCCCTTCTCATTCCCATTCCCATTTTCTTTCCCTTTCCTCTTCCCCTTGCCTTTTCCCCCTCCCTCTTCCCCTTCCCCCTTCTCCCTTCCCCCTTTCCCTTCCCCCTTCCCCCTTTCCCTTCCTCCCTTTCCCTTCCCCCTTCCCCCCTTTCCCTTCCCCCCTTTCCCTTCCCCCCTTTCCCCTTCCCCCTTTCCCCTTCCTCCTTTCCTCTTCCCCCTTTCCCCTTCTCCTTTCCCCTTTCCCCTTTTCCTTTTCCTTTTCCCCTTTCCCTTTCCCCTTTCCCTTTTCCCTCTCCCCTTTCCTTTTCCCTTCTCCCTTCCCCCTTCCCTTTTTCCCTCTTTCCCTCTTTCCCCTTTTCCCTCTTTCCCCCTTCCCCCTTCCTTTCCCCTTTTCCCCTTTTCCCCCTTTCCCCTTTCCCCTTTTCCCTTCCCCCTTCCCCTTTTCCCTTTCCCTTTTCCCTTCCCCCTCCCCATCCCCTTTTCCCCTTTTCCCCTTTCCCCTTTTCCCTTCCCCCTTCCCCTTCTCCCCTTTCCCCTTTCCCTTTCCCTTCCCCCTTCCCCTTTTCCCTTTCCCCTTTTCCCTTCCCCCTTCCCCTTTTCCACTTTTCCCCTTTCCCTTTTCCCTTCCCCCTTCCCCTTTCCCCCTTTTCCCCTTTTCCCTTTTCCCCTTTCCTCAGCGTCTTCCCCTTCCGCTCAGACTCTGGCCAACACCGGCGACTTTAATCCGCGCTCTCTCCCGCCTCGTTGTCTCCCCGCGCTCTCTCCGCCGCCGATGCTTGAGGCGGGCGCCCTCTCTGCCCTCTCCTCACTCTCCCCCCGGGCCCGGCCGGCGCACCCGCGACGCCTCCTCCCTCCGCGGAGCCTCGGGCACCTGCAGGGGAGGCTGCTGTCCCCGGCCGGCGCGCACCATGCCGCCCCGCGGGCTCCTGCCCCTTTGTCTGCTCTGCCTCCAGGCTGCGCTGCCGCTCCCCGACCGCTACCGAGGGTAAGTGCGGGCGCCCCCGGGCTCTCCCTGCAGCCGCCGCCGAGCCCTTCGCTCGCCCGGTGCCGCTGGGCTGCGGCTCGCCCCGCCGCTCCCCTCCCGCAGACCCCGCGCAGCCCCCGGCTGCGGTGCGGGGGATGCTGCCCTGGGTGGTGGGAACGCTCAGTGCCGCGATCGTGCGGGGGAAATAAAAGTTTTCGAGGCTTCACCGTGCTCCGGAATGGATGAAGGTTTGTATTTTCCTTTTTGGGGGGCAATTCCGATGGAATTCTTTTCAATTCTTTTCTTTAAATAGTTGAACCGTGTGCAATAGTACGGAATGCATAAAAAGCTTAACCGATAAGGGAACTCAATTAACTTTAATTAACCAAATCATAGACTCATAGAACAACCAGGTTGGAAGGGACCCATCGGATCTTCTAGTCCAACCATTCCTATCAAACACTAAACCAGGTCCCTCAAGACCTCATCCACCCGTGCCTTAAACACCTCCAGGGAAGGTGAATCAACCACCTCCCTGGGCAGCCGTAGAATATTTTGGGTTGGAAGGGACCTTAAAGATCATCTAGTTCCAACTCCCCTGCCATGGGCAGGGATATGTCCCACTACTGTCCCACTAGACCAGTGGGACGTGTATAGCATACGGGCTGTATGTTACATATACATCTGTATAACTGTATGTCATATATGTGTACGGTCTGTATGTTATATATATGTCTGTATAACTGTATGTTATATATACATAGTCTGTTATATATATATACACATCTGTATAACTATGTTATATATGCACACAGTCTGTATGTTATTTATATGTCTAACTGTTACATATATGTCTGTATAACTATGTTATACAGTACGTTATATATGCAAATACAGTATTCGTTATTGTTGTGAATTTCATAGAATCATAGAACAACCAGGTTAGAAGAGACCCATCGGATCATCAAGTCCAACCATTCCTATCAAACACTAAACCGTGTCCCTCAGGACCTCATCTACCTGTGCCTTAAACACCTCCAAGGAAGGGGAATCAACCACCTCCCTGGGCAGCCTATTCAAATGCCCAATGACCCTCTGTGTGAAAAACTTCCTCCTAATCTCCAGCCTAAATCTCCCCTGGTGAATTTGTTATACTGTATGTTATAACTGTGTTAAAACTGTATATGATACAGACATATATATATAACATACAGAATGTAGGTTATGCACTTCCCTCTGGTATAACATACAGTTATACAGAGCAGAAAAATCTTATCAAATTTTTACATAGTTAAAACAACCTTGTAAAAAGTTGTATATTAGATACAAGAGCAAAATTCCTCTCAGATGCCACAGTAAAATTCCTGTGGACCAATGATTTTGACTAGCACAACCACCTTCAACATAAATCTAGATCAAGAGATGACATTGCCCGTGGAAGATATTCTGCTATCATATTTACATATACATTTTACCCATGGTTTTTCCCTCTGCACAATGCAAGTAAAGACCAGCAAAATTATACTCAGAAAAATTATATAAGAAAGCCAAATGAAGAGTTCTACCTGAAATAGTAAACCAGACTTCTTGGCGTGCCCCCACCACCCCCACTCCCCATTTTTTTTTTTTTTTTTCATTTGAAGTTCAAATTTGTGTTAGAAAGGGAGAGACTCAATCAAGTAGTAGTAAAGCGCATTGTGTGGTATTTAGTGCTCGGCTTTGCCTTCAAAGTCTGTGTTCTTTTTGCCTAGTTCAAATACTTTGTCTTCAGGCAAGTATTTAACAAAATAGACTGACTTGGGATGCGAAAGAAAAGACAGTCAAATACAGGATCATTAGAAGGCAGCATCATCTTTTCACGTACAGTATAAAAGTCATTCAAACCGATTGGCAAATTCCTCAGGATAAACACACCTCCCTGTGGAAGTAGGAACTGTAGTATTATTTTTATTTTATCAAAGTAGCAAAGCCAGGCATGGGAATTCCACTACTAAAATGAAGTTTAAAAAAACATTCCCTGAGCCTGAAGGTTTTGGTAGCGTGATATGAAGCCATTCACCCTGGGTCACTGTTAGTGATAGAAAGTACTTAAACAACGGACAGCTGTTTCACCATCTCTGTTCAGTTCCCTGGGTCCCAGTAATGATCTGTACAATGAAACCAAACTGGCCATCGCTGTCAGGAGCCCTCCTGGCAGTGGCAGTAAGGAACTGGGCAGAAACCTAAACTGTTCTTTACAGCCAGGGTCCTGTGTTAAGTTTTGTGCAGTAGCGCTATTCTCTCTCTCTCTGGAACTGGTTGTACAGTCAGAGTGTTAGTAAGACCCGATTTTTTTACACTTAAGATTATATTAAATTTGATTGCAGATAACATTAAGATGAATAGCATTCCTGCTTCTAGTATGTAACTTCTCCTGAGTATTGGTTACATGAGCTATCTACTGATCAATGTATGAGATGCTGAAGTACCTATTTTAATATCCTCTAGGTTTAAGTGAGATTGTTCAGTCTATAATCAAGTTGGTTAAAATAGAAAAAAATGCATGCAGATTCAAGAACTGTGCTTCTGCTCATTTTATATGATTCACCAATTTTGTTAAACTTTCAAAAATCATTTTCTTGTTGAGCATTTTATGTGACGTGGGTGGTGCATGAAAGACCCACCCAAACTCTCCTTGTTGATCTCTGTCCTAGAAGCTTTTGCATAGAATCCACTCCAGGAAAATGAGACTTCTCATCATCTTCCCGAATTTGGGCAAGCAAAAAAAAAAAAAAAAAAAAAAAAATCACTACTCAAAATAAGGCTAAAGCTCATTATAAAAGCTCTTGGTCAGTGGGCTGTCATAGTAGAGGGGCAAGATATATTTACAAGCCTTACTGAAAATGTGGTCACATTTGTAACACAAACCGGAATGTGTACCACGTGTAATGCAAATGGAAATGGAAAAACAACCTGATTATTTCTTTCCCCAGTCTATGAATCTTTTCCATTTCTACTATCCTGTCATTATTTCTGTCAATAAAAGATGATGAAAAATTAATATTAAGTGGGATGAAGGCTTCTTCAGAATTATCAATATGTGTTGTATTTCTGAGGCATCTGTCATTGGTCCAGTGTCTTGGGCAGGTCTAATTTCCTCTGGGTGTACCGTTGATTAGAAACAGTTGAACAGGTATTGCCGTTGCAATTGAACTTGGTCGTCACCATGGGGAAAATTACTTTGGTAGATTTTTTTGAGAAGGGTAGTCAGAAGGTGAATATAATCTTCTCATGCTCACGGTTAAAAGGGGTGTCCCATCCATCTGACTTCATTTTGTGCTAAGAAATGTGATTCAATCCTAGTAATTCCTGTTGTGTCAGAAGCTTTACCACAGGGGAAAGGCATAAATGTAATTGGGGCAAAAGGATGAAAGAAAAAAAAAAAGGTACCTTTAGGAAGTTCACAAATAGTTGGGAAGTCTCAGCAAAGAGGCAGCAGCTTTCAGGCCAGCAGAGTTCTTGCAAAGAGTGAGGCACAGGTGTATTTGCCTTCTGCTGCCTCAGACAACACACAAAGGTTCAACCTGCCTCTGTGCTCCTGTGCCAACAGGCACTCAAGAGGAGCTTGGAGCTACTGCCTGCACCTCTAAAAGACACTGATAGTCAGTTGCCTCACTCCAAACTCAAAAATACAGTCCCACAAACACTTTTTTTTTCCTTTTCCCACTTGCATTCCCTTTCCAAAGGTTCCGGGGATGATTGGCAAGGGGGACACCAATCAGGCCTCAGAGAGCATTAACTGTGGTATATTCAAGAGGATTTTACTAGGAGGCCATTAGCAGAGGTTCAAATGGGCAACAGAAATCTTCCTACTCTTAGGAATCCTATGAAGAAGAACACGGTTTCCCATCAGCAGGTCAAGTTTTCTTAGGACAAAAAGGATCTCTCTCATTTGTTCTCAAAAAATCAGTACTAAGATCTTTTTACTCCAGCTCGTCTTCCTCCTCCTGTACATAGGTTGGCCATGTCCCCTTGATTTTGTGTCTCACTTTCTGTTCTTCCAGAACCTTTTCAGAATTGCTCTCACCTCTAATAACTACGTGTAGGTAAAGGCTGGAAAAAAACTCGGACAGTTCTTCTCTAAGTTTTTTTTCTGGAGGTTTTGGAGTCTTTTAAAATACTGGATCAAGGTATTAACTCATCCAAAATGTTATTCTTCTATGGGTTGCAGAGCAGCAGATAATTGTAATTTCTCTTGGTCAGGTAATTCCATGATACATACTTACATTATTGTGTAGGAAAACCGCATAAAATAATCTGGGAGTGATGTTGAGGTGAATAACAAGGAAACTGAAAACAGTAAATTAATGTTCTGTAATCCAAGCTTCAGTGTGTTGCAACTGTCGGGACATAAAATTGCATAAACCAGCGGTTCATGTAGATAAGCACAGATAGCAAATCTGAGAGCATTCAGCAAGTTTCAGGTATTTTAATGCCCATCAGTATCCGTACATACCATAGCTAAGTGCCTCTGATCCCACAGTACCTTACACACAATAGCTGGCAATTGGTCTGTCTCACTGAAAAAACACAGGGGAATGTGACTAAAACGAGCTGCTGAGGGAATTGAGAAGCAGAATAGAACTCCTTCTGTGCTATTCCCTTCTACAGATTTTTTCCAAATGTTTTAACTGGGGACTAAAAGACCGGCTTTGCTGTGTAAAAAGTGTTCTTTCTCCCTGCTGCTCAGCTGGCTAAAAAAAGCATTTGGAAAGCACACCACCAGCATTAGATGGAAGTTAATCATATTCATTCAGATGGAAACCACACTTGGTGCTTCTCTGGATGGTGTCTGGATGGTGTCTGGCTGTCTTTCACCTGGAAAGGTGAAAATCTATGAGCTTTCTGCACAAACAGTTTTAAATATTCTCTCTTCAAGTAGCTGATGATTTGGTAATCAAAGCACCGCTAAAGAGAGCACAGCTCAGTGAAATCCATAACTCTGGGACCTTCATAACTTTTTCATTCTTTTCCCAACATTGCAAGTCTAAGTTTGTGCTTTCTCATCACATGATATTCCCGCTGCACATTAACATTTATGTTCTCCTGGAGGTAAAAAAGACCCTACTGCCAAGGTTTGATTCTTTTTCTCCTCCTCTAAGTCCAGAAATGATAAATTTACCTTTTAAAGCCTCTCTGCCCAACTCATTATAACGGAGAAATATGAAGTGTTTCAGTTGCTCATTCTTTCCTTTCCTGTTTTTAATCTTTTTTATTTTTCTAATAATTGGAACAACAGCACACATCCACGTTGCCCAGGTGAAGTCAATGCCAGGCATTGGCAAGGAGGCTTCTAGTTCATTATGGCTGCCCCTAAACTGATTTCCAGGTTCATGCCACCATATGAGCCTGCTCCCATACACGTCCAAATTAGGACCCCATTGGACAGTGGTGTGGTTCCTGTCTGGCCTCTGCATGTAGGAGAGAGGGGCTGAGAGCATGGGGAGTAATGGAAGATCTCAAATGTCAAGACATGGGCTAAGCTTGCATAGCTGTGAATATTTCCTAGGTTTTCTACATTAAATACAGCTTATGGTCTTCCAGTAAGAATGATTCTTTGGGAAGTGTAAGATGAATTCCAGAAAACATTTGCAGTTTCCTCATTTTCAGAAGTGCATATGTCACAAATAGGAATCAAGTATATTATTAAAGAAATCTAAAGAAAATTCGTGTTGAGGCTTGAGGTTGAGTTAAACAAAACAGGATATGTTTAACATGTATGTAGGCAAAGATACTTAAGAATTAGATAACTCATGTCAAATCCATCTAGATCCACAGCCTAAAGCAACCACTTTGAATCCACCAGTTTCCACTGCCTCATGGAGATAGACAGTTCAAGAAATGCAACTTTTCCCAGAGTTTCTGGTGCCTAGCTGCAGTGAACTCCAATGCTTCTCCATTATACTCACTCCCTTCCAGCTGCCATTGGTGGGAATGCCCTCTCTCGGTAACACGTGATGTTCTTCACCCTGAATGTTTTGTACAGGAGCACTTAGCAGAGGACACATACTATATAAATAATCTACACACTGATCTTTTTTTTTATTATTTAAAATAATTGAAATCTTAAGATATGTGAGCAGTTCTCATGAAAAACAAGTGGAACTTCTTTGTAGTCCAGAAGGAAAATCAAAATTGTAGAAGAAGCAAATCTGGAGAAGGGAAGCTAAAAATTTGGTTTACTTGACTACATTGCTAATAAAATCTGTAGATAGCTCTAGCTTTGTAGACTGCATAGGGCTATATACCACACTGAACAATAAACAGGATCCCAAAGAGCCCTGAAATCTGTAAAAATGTCATCCATATATCTGAAATGGCCTTACATGCTAAAAATGAAGCAGGAAATATCTGTTGCTCTATCCATTAATAATTTCTCACTATCTCCAGAGGTAGACTCTTGTCATCTCTCTTTTGCAGAACTCCCTTCACTTATCTTTTCTCCTTAATTTGATCTCTGAATATATTACAGAAACTGTACTCCCCCTTCTTCTGTAGAAGGTAGTTTTTAACAAATGCACTGTGTGTATAATGTTGATGGAAAAGTCAAGAAAGAAACAGGTATTTTAAACATATATTTGGTGTCTGTTCAGTAGTCCTGTAAGCAAAAACTGTTGGGAGTACACACATAGCAGTAAAAACTGAAAACAGACAGTGTAGTTTACCATTCAGTATTTTTACTATTCAAGCAGTATGATCAGTTTTGCTGCCAGGCAGAAGACAAAGAGAATTTTCCTGCAGTTTGACCCTCTACACACACAAAAAAAAAAAAACCCAAACCAAAAAAACCCGTATTTTTGCTGTGGCTGGCCCACCTAGCCTACCTATTTACATTACCGGTATTGTTCTTCATGCAGATGACAACTTTCAGTGAATCCTGGATTCTGTTCTATTTACAATGATAAGAAGGTTTAGTGTAAAATGAGAACCGATAATTATAATTGTACTTTAAACCTCTCTGAGACCCGCTGCAGGCATAACTCCTTACAGACTTTACCAGGACTTGTGCTGGTTTCAGATTTTCAGGAACAGACTTACAGTCAGCAAACTTCTGGAGACAATTAAGCCCAATCCTATTTTTTACAGGAAATTTTCATTCAGATTTAAAGGCTTAGTTCACATGCTTGAGTACAAAGATGCAGTTCTGATTTGATACTGGTGTTACAGTGAAAGTGTATGAATTTTAAGGCTGCTACTAATTTACATCTCAGTATATCAGATCATAATCAGACCTTAAACAGACACTGATTGTAAGAAAAGCATCTGCAAAGAAAACTCTAAAACTGCCTTTTGTGAAAGGTAGCTGAGGTTGGGTGACTCAAAGTTCTCTGAATTGAAAAGGTATTCAGACCAACAAATGGATGGGGACAATATATTCCATTCTTTCTAATAGTTTGCACCTTTTTAGGTTGCCAGATGAGGAGTAAGGCCAAGGACCTGACTGCTTTCTTGTGAAGCTGAAAGCCAGACATTGTGTGTCACCAAGGAGGAGCAAGGACGCCTGGGTTTGGGCGTGAATGCTGAAACAGGCTGATGCACAGTAGCAGACAGGGAGCACAAACCCATTCCTTCTGCTTGCACCTACTCTGTGCAGGCTGCATGGTCCAGAGAAAAAGGGTCTGCCATGCCCCCTCTTCCCTTGGGTAATCATGAGACTTGCAAGTCTGCTTGTTTAAAGAGAAGATGCAATATAAAGTTGCCAAACGAAGCAATACACAGAACAGTGAGATGTTAGATGTTGCTAGTGAGATGTTATAGACTGCTGAACTATAGCCATGAAAAATCCCACAGAAGTATCTTATCAAGTCAAAGCATTTTTTTCTTTTCTTCTTGTTCTGCAGCTCAGCTAAGGCTTCTATACAGGGGAGGCTACCAAAGCAGGACCTTGAAAGTGTAGTTTGTATGAGATTTTTTACAGTAAGTTTATTCTAAGGAAAACTTACTGTTTGTTATATCATACCGTATTTCAAGTACTTTCAGAAAAGTAATGATGCGTCTTTCATGCAGCATCTCCTGGTTGACTCAGAGGAGAAAAAGAGACTCTCTTTAGTTTTAATTTATATTTTTGTGTTTTGTTTGGATGATAACAGTATCCTACAAGTCTGAAAGCCTAGGTAAGCAGCATAAAGAGTGGTACACCTTAAATACAAACCCACAGGTTTTATGAGGAACGGCTGAGAGAGCTGGGGTTGTTTAGCCTAGAGAAGAGGAGGCTGGGAGGAGACCTCATTACTCTCTACAACTACCTGAAAGGAGGTTGTAGAGAGGAGAGAACTGGCCTCTTCTCCCAAGTGACACGGGACAGGACAAGAGGGAATGGCCTCAAGCTCCGCCAGGGGAAATTTAGGCTAGAGATTAGGAGGAAGTTTTTCACAGAAAGGGTCATTGGGCATTGGAATAGGCTGCCCAGGGAGGTGGTTGATTCACCTTCCCTGGAGGTGTTTAAGGCACAGGTAGATGAGGTCCTGAGGGACATGGTTTAATGTTTGATAGGAATGGCTGGACTCAATGATCTGATGGGTCTCTTCCAACCTGGTTGTTCTATGATTCTGTGAAGAGCTTGTTGGGCCAGAAGACTAGAATACTTCTTTTTTTTTTTTTTTTTTTTTTTTTTGAGGGACAGGTACCATACATGATATCACTGTAGTCTCTTGATGGATTTTAAATGGGAATGTTTTGGCCATTTTCTTTCTTTTTTTTTTTTTTTTCTTTTTTTCCCCCTCCCAAAGCACTGAAGGTGTTAACTTAGTTGAAATAAATGAACAGATTAATCCACTTAAGTCAGGCATTGGATTATATCAATATGGGACAGGACCCTGAAAGAAAGTCAGTGCTTGAGGACAGATGTGAGAAATTGCTTTAGCACACTTGATGCAAAACTTTGATTTACTGCATCGTACTCCTACCCGATTACCAGTAGATGCTACTGTAAAGCTGCAACAGCCAAATCCCGCTAGCCCCTGCTAATGTCCAGCTCTGCCAGGGCAGAAGGGCAGGGAGAAGTAAACCTTGGATTTACTTGAACTGTGTAGGACAGGCTCTGCCTAAAATTTTTACCACCTAACAAGAGTCACCATGTAAGCACACTGCCAAGTCTGGGCTAGTAAACTGAGTGCCTTGGAGGAATAAGCTTGTGTCTTTGCTGATAGAACAAGGTGTAAACATACCCTGAGCAATAAAAGATAGCGTGTCCTGTCTTTCTTCTACACCGTAATCAACAGGCTGAATCCCTGATCCATCTGCCTGTGGTAGTGGCAACACTAAAAAATACATATGGAGATCATTAATAGGACATAATCCCTTAAATAATTTGCTTTCTTTGTGAAAAACAGTTTCATCTTCAGACTGTTCACTTGAGGTTCTCTTGGTTTGCCTTTATCAAAAATTACCTTAGTTTTGATATAATTAAAATCATCACCTATTCAGAAAAGCTTCAGAGGAAATCAAAGCATTTATGTATAAAGGGTAAAAGCTTTTGCATTCATGGTCCAACAGCATAGGATGAATTCCTGATGTATTTTCTGAGGCCTATCTAGAATTGTAACTGCAGTGGAATATTTAATGATGCAGGTTTTGATCCCTGCTGCAAGAGCTGTTTCTGTTCAATGCTCAGTTGTCCTGAGGAAGTGTCAGTTCTCCTTCCAAAGCAGTGAGGATCAGGAAGCACAGGAACCCAGGGCTCTTCTCTTCAGCAGAAGGTAGACCACTTCTTGTGAGGAACCTTGGCTGCTCGGCATGGACAGTGCAATGTCTGAGCATGTTTGGTGTATTGTATCTTTTGGAGGCCTCAGGCAAAGGAACATCACCTTGTCAACATCATCAACCTCTGTCAGATAGGCACATGACAAAGATGCTGGTCTACTCTCCTCAGATGGTTCTGGGTCAAGATGGAGACAGAAAGGTAGGTCTTTCAGCCTAGCATCCAGGTCCTCCTTAGGCAGTAGGTACCATGCAGCCCACTGGTGTGTTATTTTTCCTACATCCATCTCTTTTTCCTTGGACCTCTCATGACTTCTCTGTAAGAGAAGAGGCATTTTTTGTCTCTATGAGGAGTGATGGATGAAAAGGCATCCAAGAAGTCTGATAGTCAGCACAGGCTGCCCCTGCCTGACTAAATTGGAGAATGCTGTGTAAAGATTAGCACACATCATCTGCAAACAGATGGGAAAACAGCACAAAACTGTAGAAAGATTCATTAGCTTATGCCATTGGGAGGTGATAGAAAAGTGAAGTAAAGCCAGTTTCCTACATGGTAAGGAGTCAGTGTAGACCTGTGCTCAAGATGACTTAAGCCTTATGTCTCCTTTTTAAGAGAGTCAACCTCTCCAAATGTTCTAAAAGCTCCACGGGGGAGGCAGGTGAAGGAGTCTAGGGACCAGAAAAAGCTGATTTGTTGCTTCTGATAGGTAAAACTATAAGAATGAGGAGCAAACCTGCAGATTTTACCTTGTCAGACCAGATTGGTCCTACCAAATTGCAGATGGTGAGACAGTGCCATGAAACAATTCAGGCAACAGAATTATAGAGAACAGGGGATCCACACTGTTCTCTGTGAAATCTGATCTTTCTATATTGTTTTTCTTTAACTCAGCATCCATCATCTCTGCTGAAAAAAGCACACGTGAGCTTTTATGTATGGTAAATGCACCAGGGGTGGTCTTTGAATTAGAAGGTATTTGCTTATGGAGCCTGCAGCAAGGCACGCTGGCTGCAGACTGCACTGTTACACTGAGGGAAAAAGCAAACAAAAGACAAAAAGCATTCTAGATGGTTAAAGGTCTGTGAAAACTAGGAGGTCTGAGGAAAGAAGTTTCTAATATTCAGGTGTTTTTAACTGTCAAGTGACATCAACAGAGGGAAGCAAGACACAACATTTTAAAGATTTATCCTGTGGGTAATAGATCTACCTGATTTTGGTTATCTTGTTATGGAAATGAAATGCAGTCTTAGTGATGGAGTAGCTAAGAGCTGGCCAATAAAAAATGCTAAATAATCATTCTGTGAAAACAGAAAAACAGAACAAAAAAAGAACTTAGTGCATGAGAAAAATGCAAGGCTCTCACTGGGAGGACCAGTTTCACAGCAACCAATGGAAAACCTAATTATTTGGTGTATTTATAACCAACAATTCCCAGGCCCCACTTAAAAACATTACTTTTTTCAGAAGAAAAAAATAACACTAACTTCAAGCAAACAGAGAACGAAATTTTAAATTAGTTGTTATAGAAAGGTTTTTGCTGCTTACAAGAATAAATAAATGGGCAAATTTAAGGTAATCTTTCTAAAGTAAATTATTTATTTTTAAACTGCATGACTATAAACCACCAGATGTTGTGCAGTGAAGTAATGTCAGAAAAAGACTGGAATCTGTTGTCTATGAGAAACAGGCAGATGCTTGCTTTTAGCAGTGACGTCTTGCTCATAAAACAAGAAAGATTGCTTTTAGTGCAAGAACTCCAAACACATTTCACTACATTCAAAGTTTGTGCCCCTATTGCCTGTGGGGTTTGGGGTTCTTTAAGCTTGATTATTACTCACGTGAAACAGGGAAGGCAAGGTTTGAAGTTGGAGTTTATGGTGGGAGAAGTAAAAGTTGTTTTATTTTATGGTAGGGATTAACTGAAGGAAACATTACTTCTTGGATGAGCATGGCAGCCAAAGCTTAGAGGCTTTTCCTGTTTTGGCTACACATTTTCTTTATGTATGGCTTATTTTAGAAAAAGAAAAAATTAAGTGCAACAAATGATATATTTATCATTTGAGATGGAAAACCCAGAATTCTGATACAAACATGAAGAATCATCTCATATGTTGTGCTGCTTCTTGCATAGTGTAAGTTTTTGGCAGCTTATTCATAGCCACATAGCATGCCAGCTCCATTTCCCATGAAACTTCATGTAAGGATATCTAGGCACAAAAATTATAACAAGAAAGAAGCTGCAGAAATACAGCACTGACAATTGAATGGTTTTGTACAACTCTAAATTTGTGTCGTATTAATTCACATATCAAGTGCAAGTGTGTGCATGTTTTGTACATCACAGCTTTATAGACTGAAATAATTGAGAGTGGAAATTAATTTGCTTTATTAATTTCTCAGTGTGCAATGTAAGAAAGAGAGTTTAAATTGTAAGTGTATATTCATATAAAGCAGATAATGTGATTTTAGCTGGTTTTTTTTTTTTAATTACCTAACAACAAAATTAAACACAGCTGGCTATCTAGGTTCTGATTTTAGTGTTTAGTGGACATCTACTGCTGCTGCTAATTTCCAGAAAAAATGCCTTTCAGTTTATAATTTTGCTAAATAGCATTCCTTCAAGCATATCAAAGCAGCTATCGTAGTCTAGGACAAAATATAGAGCAAGACTGAGATTCAATAATGATCACAGATTTCAAAATTTGTGCACTCCTGATAGCATAAGACAATACAAACAGTATATTTTTATTTTCTCTTACCCTTCTAGTCCATGTCAGTCAAATTGAGCTACATCCTATTTATCTACTAAAAGCTCATCAAAATTAAATAGACCAAACAAATCTTCCCTTCGCTCCAGTATTTCACTTTTAGATATGGAGCAGGTACATTAGAGGCTGTGTCTGATAAAATCACTGGGTGCTACAGCAGCAGGAGCAGGTTTTAAGTGAAAACACTGCGTGGGGGACATATCTTGGCAAGCAGCAGCTCCCTGATGGGAACAGCATTTGACATCAAAGGTTTTCACACATAAGGCCTAGGTATGCAGTTTTTCAGTTGTCTTTTCCAAAGGACCTTGCCTTTTGCTGGCTGTGCAAGTACTGAGCTGAGATTACAGTCTACTGTGTAAAAACCTGCTCTTTTTCCTTGTACCTGCCTCTCAGTTCTCACGCAACCCCCCTCCATGTCTACTTCATTGTCCTTGTGTCTCATGGTACACAGCCTGCAGCAGTGTTCTGGGTAGGGACTGGCGTTTTACCTCCTGCTGGATCAGCAATAGCCCCAGGTCTTTGTTGTCTTCTGCCTGCCGTATAACCAGCTAATAGTAGTTTGAGCTCTAACACAGTTGTTTTGGACAGTGGATCCAGCCAGTACAACAAACAGCCATCTACACTGGTGAAAACAATTTATCTTCTGTTTTATTATTATTAATTTGAATGCTTTCAATTCAGGAAATTTTTTTTTCAGTTGGACAGAAGGCAACAATTGCTATACAAAATTGCTTTTAAGTATGGAGATGATTTGTTTAAGGAGCTGGCAGCTCTCTTTGACATTTCATTATTTTTTTGTAAATTATAAGTGGGAAGGAACTCAAATTGCATTTATGAAATAAATTGATAGATTCCATCTTGTACTGTACAACAGACAAATCTGTTTCTTAATGTGTTGAGTTGATATTAATGTGAGAAAGGCTGATTGCAAGACTACTGATGCTCTCTGAACTCAGTATCTTGTTCTCCTGTATCCCTTTGGACTCTCCTGGTTTATTTGCTTGGTTTTAGTAGTTTTCTAGGTGTGAGAGTTGGAAATTGTGATCAAATAAGAGAGAAGTCATAAACAATGCCACTAAGAGACAATATCTACAATGTTTTTTTCAGCCTAAGGTAACTCACATCCTGAATAAAGTTGAGAGGATGTACTTTTGCACTAAAAATTGTATGTACTTTTATACATTCACACAAATGTGTACATCAGAATTTCTGAAATGAGAAAAGCATCCGTTATACCTCAAAACCTATTAAATCAAAACAACACACAAAAGTAACTGTCTTTCATACAGGATGCATGAGTAGCATGATGTCATTCAGTAAGGTAGACTAAACAATCTGTCTTTTTTAGATAAAAACTATAAAATCTTTAGAAACATTGACTGTATCAGGTATCTGATGAAAATAAATCTGAGATGTTTTAGAAACCATTTTCCCAGGACAATTAGAGAATGCCCTAGGCATCTGCTGTCTGCCTGCTGTTAGGCAGAACATGTTTGCATTCTGTTTCGTAAGTCCAACTTTTGCAGCATGGAGCGTTTTCTTCTTAAGAGCACAGCAATGAATTGTCTAAAGCAAATGAACGGCATAAAATCTAAAATGTAGAGTTCAGTATTTCGGTGACAAAACTATAATACAGAAGATCTCTGCATTTATGTTTTTTCTTGGTTTAGCAAACTAGATTCCACGTTGATGTTTAACAAATAACCAGTGCTGTAAATGCTTTTTAACAATCCAGTAAGAAACAAATGTAAAGGCACGTCTCAGGACATCAATTGTAGGTTGTTAGAGCAGTGCCTGTAACGTCTGTTTGCTACCACACGCACCACAGGGCTCCAGCACTGCGAATGGTACTTGGCAGATTAATGGGATTTGCTGTGTTTTGTGAGTGGGCTGAGTCTTTCAAAGTAACCTCTTCACCGTCTCCCGCACATTCTCCTAATAAAATAGCCAAACTCAGGATGTCACATTCGGCGTGAACAGTCCAAACCATAACTCTGTTGTAACCACATTTGGAACTTTAAAAATATAGAATTGCTGCTTTGCCAGTTAGAATTTTGGGATGATAGCCAAGGTACTGCAAGGAGGGTTTTATGGAGTTACAGCTATTAATTTAGATTCCAGACTGAAATGAATGCTCCTTAATTTGAGGAAAAAGTGATTACCAGGAAAATAGGTGAGATTTTCACAAGTCTCAGTTCAGAGCATTAAGTCTTTTTATATCTGGGTGGAAACAGGAAACCTTACCATCTAATAAAAACCCTGACTTTTTTTTTGTTTAGTAGATGTCCTAAAAACTAGATTCGTTTTTTTACTTAGTAACATAAGGGACTCCCAGGTCCTACCACATTAATTATCTGCTCAAACAATGTTTTTCAAGTCACACTTTTCCTTCACACTTCTATGGTTTTTTGTTCCTTCAGATGAAAATTATAACACTGCTCTTTATTTTCTGATTCTTTATCTACCTGTTGAATTACTGGGAAAAAAGAAGACATTGATTCCAGAACCCAGCGTAATTCTTGGGAATATTGGCTCAGGAAGTTCATGTTTTTGACAATTGATAATAAGCAAGCTGTCTTCTCCCCAAGTTACAAAATTCTCCAAAGTAACTGAAACTACAATGCATTTTAATTCATGTTGCAGCTGTAATTTCCTAATCTCACTTCACATTTCTACACAAATACTTGTATTATCTAGACATAAACCGACTTTATTGAATTAAATAAAAAAACTCCATATTCCATCTTACAAATATTTTTCCATAAATTAAGTCATATCGGTAACAGATTTAGAGCCTGAATAAGTCCTGAAGCTGATGAAATTGTAAGAGAAATTATTTCAAGGGTCATTTTTCTCATTTTAAATAGGTAAGAGAGATTTCCAACCTTTTATTTAACAAAAAAAAAAAAAAGGCAAGAGTTCTTAGTTGTGCCAGTGGCCACAGTACTTCACATCAGATCATGAATGTTTTTGCTGTCCTTTTTGGATATCAATCACAGGACCCAAAAGCAGAGTGTCAGTGAAGGAAAGAGTCTTCCAGGCATGAGACATCTGGTTCTTTGGCAGCCTGCACAGACTTTATATTGCCAGCTTTAAATTGGGCCTTTGAATTTGCCACATGCTTTAACTGATGATGAGCTGTCTGGACTGCCATGTGTTCCTGGTTGCAGCAGCTTTAACATTTAATGTTTAGGCTTATTCCCCCCTCTCCTCTCTCTCTCAGATCTCCATGTAGGTTAAACTTCACACTCAGCCCTAGTATTTGTGGCTTACACTATTTATCCTCTAAATATGCATTTCTAATTGGTTTTCCATGGGCTGGAACAAATTAACAGTATTATAAGAGTTACAATCATGAATATTCCTGTGCATCACCTGAAATTCTATGCCTACTGACATTCAAAAGAAACAATTAAAAGATTTTCCAACCGCATTAATACATCCACTGACTGCTCAGAACAGATTGTAAATAGTCCCATTTCTGTATGTCGTGATACATGATATTCTGCAAAGAAGCAAGCCCTTTACTGATTTTAGAAGTAGATGGAAGCTGCTGTTAGGAAGAAAAAGAATTCTGATAATAGCTCTTGGATATTAAACCCTAAGGGAAACAAAATTGCTTCATAGGAGCATTGGTAGTTTCCGCATGAAGTGATCTAGGAAACAGAGGAATCAAGATAGTTCATCCTTGTTCTATTCCATTCGTGTATTGATTGCAGCATCCTAGTACTCTTGCTCCTACGTCTGGCACTCCTGTCTGTATACTAGACATACCTACTCTACTGCATGGTCTAGGGCCTTCATTATCATCACGCTTTCTGGAGCCATGGATCCAGTTATATTTGTACTGATCTTAAGAATTACTTCTCTTGGTTTTCTTTTCTGCTCAGATAGTGCAATCAAAAATGCCCAGTAATCTGAAATGTCATGGAAAATTAGTCTCCACTGTGACCCTGTATACTCAAACCCAGCAGATAAATAGCCTAATGCTTTTCTTTCCCTGTACTCTTAATTTTTTAAACTACTCTTAGAGTCTACATACTGTTAGAATACTCAAAGTCAGCACTGACGGGAGAAGTAGAGAAGCATGAGGCCAGAACACTGCAGTTTGGACTCTTCTCTGGCTCTACGTGCTATTTATCACAGGCATCTCTGACTTCTTTTACTCCCTAGAAATTTATTAAATGACGGTATGTTATGCTGAGTGACAGTCAAGTGTTTTCATAGATGCCTTCTAACCTCTATAGATAGACCGTCTCCAATTACATTTGTTGTAAGGATGCAAAACCTTCTGTCTTTATACTAGTCCTTCTGACTGCCCACCTCTTCGTATTCAGATTCCCATTTTCTACTTCTTGATGTCTCTTTCTTCTGAGCCCTGCCCCAGACCTTTCCCCTCACTGCCTCCATCTTCAATGCCCTCTATGCTCTTGTTGTAAAGATGCTCCCATTTCTCTTCCAATTTGGTGCTCATTTTAGAATCACTACTGCCCTTAAACCTTGAACTAGTGATGGGCCACAACAATGGATTATGAACCTCTATTGATAAGCTGATATAGGAACCATTGTAGTGTGATGTTACTAAGCATGCTATTAAAATCATAGTTTCACTTGTAATATTGGTATCAAAGGAGTGTAAATAAAAGAACTACTGCTTCTTCCCCTGTTTTCATTGTGCACAACAGTGGGACAAAGGAAGGCAGCTACTCTGCACTTTGGTGGATGCCCACAGGCAAGTTTTAAGTAAGTGTTGCTCATTAAGTGTGAGCATTAGGGAGAGTTACAGCATCAGAGATCTCTTCACTTCCACATTCAAAGTGACAGCAAATGGCAAGCTAGCAGTCATTCTGCTTTACTCCCTAAAGCAGGCGTGGGTCTGGTGCATTTCCGTATTGTACTGTATTTGCCTGGTCATGTGTGATAGCACCATCATTTACAACAGTAATGACACTGCACTAGGATGCCACTTAATGCTGTGGCAGACTGTCTCAAGCTCTAGCAGATTATCAGGCTTCCTGTGGACAAATAGCACCCAAATACTCATTTACCTTGGGAATTAGGCATCTGTTAGCTTTATCTACCGAACTGGTAGCCTCTTTGTTACACAGTTCATTCTCTTGGCTATTGACCTTCAGAATAAATGTGAAGCACGAACTTTGTAGCATATAAAGAGCCTTTAAAATCTACCAAATCGCTCTGTAAAATCCTTGGCTCAGACAAAATACTTCTGAATTTAAGGCTGACATTTGTATGTTACTCGGAAATAGCTAAAAATGAAAACTGAAAAGAGGAAGGAATCTAGAAGCATCAGAATTAGCAGTTAAACTTTTACAGCACTTAATTTTTTAAAAGTTAGCCGAATGACTCGAAATTCTAAAATACTCTGTACAGAACAGAGAATTTATGGTTTTGCAAAAGACTTTTAGAAAGCTATATTCATGTGTAGCTGGATCACTAACATATTTAACAGAGAGGTTTTGAAGAAGAGTGCTTTGGTTTCATTGGCACTTGCTTAAAACTGTAATATTTAATGCAAGAGTCTAATGTGGAATTGAGAAAGCTTATTTTACACATTTAAGTGTGTACTGACTTTGATAACACTCAGATCTCAACACTTGTGTAATGTAGTGCCCCTGTAGGCAGAAAACATCTGTCAAGTAAAACTGATAAAAACAAAAGTTACTCTGGGTGTTTTTTGATGAAATTGGCTTTTAACACCATAGAAATTTCTGTGAGAGTATTTCCATGCATTCACTGTCACCAAAGAAGAGGCAGTTGAGGTATTTAAAATATGTTTTAATAAAAATCTTCTGGATGATAAATAGATCAACTTCTTTATTATTTCTTTAGAAAGAAATCAATTTCCTGAGTATTATTGGCAAATCCGGATTTATCTCAATTATGACAAAATTTTGAGGGTGAAAATTCCCTCATCAGAAGGCAGGATGACTTGTAGCTCATGTATTAATGACAAGGATTTAAGTGGGGGAAAAACGCTTTCTGCAAGCAGTAGTGTAAGTAAGATATGCATCCATCCTCTCAAGAGTGGTTTTCTGTAGGAAAAAAATGCCCTCCAGTACTTATCCTACCTTTGGTAAATTTAAAGTGTGACTTATGGTTAAGTTTAAACCTAAGCAAAGATCTGCTTATAAGTCTTGGCACATTGGGTTAATACAACGATCCTATCAGGTTATGTCTAAGTTGTCAAGTAGTGCTGTGTAGACATGCTGATGGGAGTAAATCTGCAGTTGCTAAGGACCCGACTTTCTCCCCACTGTATGAATCTGGTTGGGTTTTGCATTGGACTGGCTGACCTGATCCTGTGGGCAGAAAGCCCATTTATGCTTGGGTCACATTACATACATCCCAAGTGCATCTCTCAGCTCGTGTTAAATTGAGTTCATTCACCCTGTGCATGGTCCACTATATGACGTGTGCCCTGTGGGTTTTTTGTAGTGTGAACCACATGTTGGTAAGAAGGGATGCTCACTTTCACTTCGGATTGCGCCTCTGATTTGAATTAAAATGCTTGTGTAGCTTCTGTCCTCTCAACACTAAGCCCTGAAGAGTAAGGTGTCTAAAACACTGCAGCTATTAAATAGCAAGCCTGTAGCAAAGGTATCTTCCTAGTCTCAAATGTTTGTCATTGATAGGGAGTGTGAAGTCTCTTAGAGAAGAGTACAAAATTGCTGTATTTGTGGTTAATTGTTTTTGTAATTGGTGGGTGTAATAGGGACTAGCTTCTGTCCAGAGCAATCCACCTTTCTTTTTTCTAAAAGAGTCATTGGCTCTTTTCCCAGAAGATCACTTTCCCATTATCGTAAGATTTGTGTTGCATAAGAATTAAGTCATAACTGCCCTGTACCAGGAAAGTATTCACACTGGCAAAATTTTTCCTCTCCATTGCCTTGTGGCTTGGGAATCTACTACTATAAAAGTATTTCTAAAATATATTTCTACTTTAATATTTATTAATGTTAATACTTGTATTGTTGCTTTTTACACTGTTAATAAGATTCAATAACACCGTCTTTATTGCTCCTATTCAAAGAAAATAAAAATCGGATTGTCTGGGATTCATTTTTCTGAAACAGTTTGCAAAGGTTTGTCCTCAGCAGAAAAGGTTTGAAAAAAAGTCAGTCTGGACTTTTCACCATTTGCACAAAATCAGAATGTTAAGTGTGCTAAATAAGCTAAACGTGAACAAAGATGTCTAAAAGTAGACTTTTTTTATTTTTTTCCTCTGGCAAATGGGCAGATCTGCACAGCTTTATTGTAGTTCTTGCTACAAACAGTTTATGCCTTATTAACAGATGCTATAAAATACGTGATTGCCCTATTAAGCACAGCTATATGGATCTGTTAGGAGCAGGCTACAAAGTGACTTGTATTAGTCCAACATTCATAGTAGATCCTAATCTATTTAGCAAGTTTGCAGACAACATTAAGCTGTGTGGAAGTGTCAATCTGCTGGAGGGTAGGGAGGCTCTGCAAAGGGATCTAAACAGGCTGGACTGCTGGGCAAAGACCAATGGCATGAGTTTTAACATGGCCAAGTGCCGGGTCCTGCACTTGGGGCAAAACAACCCTATGCAGAGCTACAGACTAGGAGAAGCCTGGTTGGAAAGCTGCCTGGAGGAGAAGGACCTGGGTGCGTCAGTTGACAGTGACTGAACATGAGCCAGCAGTGTGCCCAAGTGGCCAAGAAGGCCAATGGTATCTCGGCCTGTACCAGAAACGGTGTGACCAGCAGGTTGAGGGAGGTTATTCTCCCTCTGTACTTGGCACTGGTGAGACTGCGCCTCGAATACTGTGTTCAGTTCTGGGCCCCTCACCACAAGAAGGATGTTGAGGCTCTGGAGCAACCTTAGAGAAAAGCAACGAAGCTGTTGAAGGGGCTGGAGAACAGGCCTTATGAGAAATGGCTGAGAGAGCTGGGGTTGTTTAGCCCAGAGAAGAGGAGGCTGAAAGGAGACCTTATTGCTCTCTACAACTACCAGAAGGGAGGTTGTAGAGAGGAGGGAGCTGGCCTCTTCTCCCTAGTGACAGGGGCAGGACAAGAGGGAATGGCCTCAAGTTCTACCAGCAGAGGTTCAGGCTTGACATAAGGAAAAAATTCTTCACTGAAAGGGTCATTAGGCACTGGAACAGTCTACCCGGGAGATGGTTGACTTGCCTTCCCTCAAGGTGTTTAAGGTGCAGGTGGATGAGGTGCTGAGGGGCATTGGTAGGAATGGTTGGACTCGTTGATCCTGTGGGTCTCTTCCAACCTGGTGATTCTATGATTCTAATTGTCATTAGTCATCATTAATGTTGCTACTCCCTCTTTTATGAGGTCAGAATTCTGTTAATACTTATTTGATGCAGACTGCATTATAACGGCTGATTCCCAATCCTAGACACTCTTCCTGCCACAGAGGAAGGCAGCAGCTTGTGAGAAGTTTCAAACTACGACTGAACAGTAAAAACAAGCAAAAAGAATCCTTAAAATACACCTTATTCCTATAATTCCTTTCACTATGTCACTAAGACCAAGCACCTGAACAGTTTTTGCATGCTGTTGTATTTATACCCGTGGTGTTCTGGGCTACCAAGCCTTTCTATTGATTTAAAATAGAAAAGTTTTAATTTTCTTTCCATGCAGAATGGGGAAGTTTCTGGGATTTCTCATTTCCTGTTCACCTGAAATTCTCATCACTGTCAAATGATGTTTCAGGTGTAAACTATTACTTCAATGTGCATCAGCTCAGTGAACCTTCTGGTATCATGGGGAGAACCTCAGTGTTAGCAGCTTTGTTGGGTATTACTTACAACTCGCAGTATGATCAGGATATTTTTAATCGGGGAAAAAAAAGAAGTAAAGTCATCAGGATGGAAAATGTTGCTATGAAAGCTGTATGGCAGAAAGACTTATTTGCCCATATAAGGTAGGTATCTTTTAAAAGAGTACCAATAATGGTTTTAGGAATTGCAGGGAAATAAACATCCTGCAATAAACATTTTGCCCTAACACCTGCACATCACAAGTATCAGCAGATACAAAAATCCAGGACCAGATTCTCAGTTTATGCAAATAAGTTTAACTCCACTGACTTGAATAAAACCATGTATAACAACACCAACAAAAAAAAAGATAAAAACACCAAGTTCTTTTGGAAAACCTTTTAAGAAACAGTTCATTATTTATGTATGCAATATCAGTCTTGCTTCTTACAGTCATAAACATAGACTGCCAAGAAGTTAAATATCAGTCTGACAACACAGCAATAATATATGGTCTGCTTTTATTTCTCAGTAAAGTATTTTACCTGACTTTGGTTAGGTAAATAGCCTCACCAAGACCTGTTAATTGATTAATTGCCTGTAATCCTTATTTGTCACACTTGTTTTAAAAATATACTTTTATCTTGTGCTAATGAGAAACAGGAATGTAAGCTGTTGTCAGCTGGTTCAAAGAAGCATGTCAGAATGTGCAGAGTGCTTAGGATAGTGTGTAAAGCCCAAAAGAAAATGCTCAAAGCAATAATAACTCTTGTGTCAGAGAAGAGCAAGTTTGGGTTCCCTAAAGGGAGGAAAAAGGCAATAAAACCAATGGCCCTAAAGTAAGCTATCAGAGGAGGAGAATATAAAATAGCTTTGATATATTGTGTTCTATACTGTATTGGTTCTTCTACATATATGTCACTATGTAGATGATGAAGAGAGGACTTCCAGAGGGTGATTCATATCTTCAGCAATCTGAATAGTCTTTGAGAAGCCCATCTCCCATTATGGCCTATAAAGGGTTGGGTGATCCACCATGATGTGGAATGGACCTGGGTCTATAAGACAGTTCTTCAAGAGGTACTTTGCTAAGACACCTGCCTAAGGTCATTCTTGAAGTCCTTCCTACCAGCAACTCAGAATTTGTTTCTGCATCTGGTCTGTCTATGAACACATCTTGGAAGATAGGGACATTTTATTCGATATCTAGAAACATCATGACCCATTTATCTTCAGACTATCATGATATAACAAAATTATCCTGTCTACTCGCAGCACTGTGCTAGCAGTCACCGGGGTGTTACAGTACTGCTCCGGGAAGACCTGCAGAGTTGGCCTCATTTTCAATTGTGTTGACATTTCCACAAGCTAGCGAGGTGCAGTTAATCTGAACATTATTATCTTAACTACAGCCATACTTAACACTTTTTTGCTCAGTGTAATTTTACTATGGCATCCTCTAAGGTCAGGTTATTAGCAAAATAAGAAGCACATAAGTTTCTTTAGGATTCCAAGTCATGCCCAAAAAATTACTAATGCAATAAAGAATTAAATTCTGAGATTTTTCTTCCATAATTATGCAACATGTATCTCCAATATTCCCTTTAGTCAGAAGTGATTTTGTAGAGAACTGACACAACAGTAATCTAATGGAGAAAAATTACTTCTTAAGCAGCTTATGAAAATGGCAAAATATAATTGCCTTAATGGCCGGTGCAGCTGCCTTACAGGAACTGTCTTCAGAGAATAAATAATTTCATTGCCACTGAAATATTTAATACCCTCCCCAAGCCTTCAGTTTGATTTTAGATTTTTAAGTAGTAGTCTGCATTTGATGTGCTTTGGTTTTCTTCAGTGCTCTATTTTCAGTGGTGGATTTTTTGATCATAGGATAGCAGGTCAGTTTTGTGTAAGGTACTCAAGACTGTCTTGTGCCATGAGGACAAAGAAGAAAAGAATTAGTTTTAGATAATCAGGGTCAAAGGAGAGTGAGATTGTGTATTGGCATATCAAGACTAAGTTCAGAGATTTAGACATATCAAATTATGCATAGCTCTTGTGTTTATATGTGTCACTTATCAGGTTCGGTGGGGTGTTAAGCTTTTACTTATGATGCTGAAAACCAAAACCTTTAGGATCCAGCTGAATGAACAACAAAAGATACAGCAGCCCATCTTAACAGGTAACTGGTCAGCACAAGCGTCAGTGCTACTCATCACAATGTCGTATGAGTAGTCTGCCCATTGTGCCAAGTTGGAACCTAAATTTATGTCTATAAAAGTGCATGGGAAGGATAAAATGTGGCATCCCAATGGGCTAGACAAATGCAAAGGTATTGGGAGTCTTGCACAATCTTCATGAAGGGAGCTCCATATCATGCAAAGCAAGGCTGGGTGGCTTCCACAGCACAGCTTCTAAATACAGCTGACCTCAGGCTTTCCATGGATGCATCAGAATTGCCTTTACTGATATGTAAAATTGCTTTACCAATATGTAAAATTGCTTTACCTTATAAACAGACACCCTACTCTCCCCCTCCTCTAAAAAATAGCATCCAATCAAAATCCAGTGTGTTTAAAAGCTGATGTTATCAAACCAAAGGTGCTTTTTCTACGTGGCTATTGTGCTGATTTTCACAGCCTATGAAAGGAATAATGAAGAAAATATTTATGATAATCGCATTTCTTGGTTGTTGGGTTTTACAACTGATATATACAAATAGCTTCTAATGTTCAGATCCTGCAAGCAATTAGGTGTACTATTAATTTTTATGAAGTATAAGGTGACATGTATACTCACATGCACGTCCTAGATTTGGTTCCACTGAAATAGCAGCATATATTTTCTAGCTTTATTCTTCTCTCTCTTATTTATGCTTCTGGCAAAATCTTGGTAGAAGTGCTGAAAGCAGTAAACTTTATAGCTGCTGGCCTGTGAGCAGTGAGTGTGATGGGGAGGACTGCCTGCACACAGCCGGACTCACAGCACCAACTCTCCATGGGAGCCAGTTCCTTCCTTGGGCAGACTACCACATAACTCCTATGGTATGAGAAGCAAACGGGATAAGGTATAAAAGGATGTAAAACATGTATTTCCAAACAAAAAGACTAATGCAATAAGTTAGTGAGCTCGAGACTAGTTTAAATGGATGCATAAACAAAAAGACTATATGCATCAATAAAGCTGTGTGAAGCAGCTGGTTTGGTGTTTTCTTGTTTGTGTGCTAAAAATATCTCACCATGGAAGGTTTCTAAACCTCATCTATAAATTCATCACCATGGATAAGTGGTTCTCAAGAGATGACATGCTGTGAGTGATAAGGTTTCTCTTGGTAATACTACATCTAGCTCCAAAATGTTGTTTTGAACTTTCACATTAACAAAATCCATAATCTTCAGTTGAAAAATATAAAAAATATAAAAATATGGCATTAAAAATCTATTATAGTTAGTAAAATAACATGTCATAGTGAAGGCACATGCACCCTTAATTTTCCATTGCAGGTAATTGCATTGATTTCAGTAAGGAAAAATGACTCCGTAAATGTACTGCTATTTGATGTAAGTATGGTGCAGAATTGGAGCTCCATTTTTCAATGTGTAATTCTTTAAAGCTCTAGATTTTTGCAACATGACTGATTAGAAGGCAATATTTTTTCATTAAAATTATTCCTCTCTCCTCCTGCCTGATGCTTGATTTCCATGTTCATGAAAAATGTAATTAAGCAGTTTTATTTTCATATTTATTTCAAAAAAATATTTTTGAACATTGGCTTAAAGGAACCATTGCATAACTCAACATGCAAAAACATTTCCAAGTTTTTCAAAACACTTTATTGCACAAAACCTGACAATGCTAAATGAAAAGTGCATATGGTGGGATTTATACGTATTGTTTCCACATTGGGGACATCCACCTTGCATCTCTTCAGAGGGAAACAATAGTTGAACGCAGTGCAGTGTGGTCTCTTGGGACTAAACCTGAAGCTGAAATACACCCAGGTTGTGTGTTAAACAGAGAAATACTCCCATGTATAGCTGTAGCTTTTGTGGACAGTTTGACTTGTTGCCCAGTCTCACTGGTCTCTTCATTCAAGGCATCTGGTAGAGAGCAAAAATGACATTGTACCGAGAATCATGGAGACCAACAGTCTGGCATTTCTAGTTCAAAGAATGTATCTTACATTTTTGCTATATATACATACTTAATCCACTCCTTTCCTGCAGTGTGATTTTCAGCTGATGGGAAGATATTCTGCCATACAGATTGTTTGGAGACAAATTTTTAAATACAGTTTCACCTTGACCAAGTTTCCACCTTGCAGATATCCTTTGCTGAAGGACTCTCCTGTCTGCAGTGTCAGGGACATCAGCCTGGGCACAAAGTTTTGCTACCTCACATCAGCACTGTCACCTTGTTCATTTCCCTGTGGGGTAAATAAGAGGGGACCCTTTGAGAATCTCTGTCATCTGTTGTACAGTTTAGCAGTTCATATAATGTATAGTTAGTTGTTCCTGGGTTTAATGTGTGCAGATTGACAATTGCTTCTTTGAAATAACATAGTGAGTTAATGAACAGTTCAGTGCCCAAGTCTCTGTTATCCTTATCTGAAATACAGGAATAACTGATTGTATTGTCATGTCAAAAAAAGCCTGCTGCTTTTTTCTTGCCTATTGTAGCAAGAATGAAGAGGTAACTCCATTGAAATCCATGGAAGCACAGCAGCCTACTGCAGTAACACTGACAAAGGAGAAGTAGACCCAGTGTTTTCCTTACTACACTCTGTAAATTTGATGTATTTCCCAGCTTTGAAATCTATAGATCCTGTCGTCCTGGAAGACCATGGAGAGGCATGTCCTACTTGTCGTTTATTTGTACGGTGACACTAAAGGTGTTTTCCATGACTTAAAATACAAAATCACTCTATGGCAGCAAACTAGATAACAAGGCATGGCAGAATAGTTTGGGGAAACTTAACATGCTGCAGACATTTCAATGCAACAGTGTTTCATGCCATAACATTTTTTTTTTTATGCCATAAATATTTTCATCCTTCTTGCTGTAACTTGCATAAATGAATAAATACATAGAAAACATTAATGGTAAGTCCTAAATTAGAATTAAGCTCAACATCTTGACATTTACTTTATAAAATATGTATGAGGCAATTCCTCTGATCTCTGTTTTATACACTTACAAACTCACACACTTATCAGTTATTTGTGTTTCTGTGCCAAGTACAGCAACGAATACAGACTTCCTCTTGCTAATGCTGAAAGCCTTTATACATTCATGAGAGCTTGAGAATCTAGGTCTTGGGCAATCTCTTGAGCTCAATCTATCAGGAATAGCCAAATACTTACAGACTTTGTCCCATTCAGCAACAGGAATTGCTTCATGCTCTTATCCTTCATATTCTATGCCTTGAGTTATCATTACCCACAAAAGTACAAAAAGTTTTTCTTTATCCCTGAATTATTGTAGTAAGCTATTTAATCAAGGAAGTGGATGAAATTTAGTAGTTGAAATGGAAATATCATACATATAGGAATTTCTCTTGAGTTGAATTAAGGGCAAGAAAAAACAGCAATGCAGTGTTAAGCTATAGGATGGCTGTGAGCTCTGGTTTATTGAACCATAAGGTTGAGGGTGTAGGAGTGGAGATTTTTGAAAGGAATAGCACAGTTTACAAAGTGCTTTTGGTCCATATTCACAAGCAGGGCAGCCAGGAACAGCTACAGAGAAGAGTTACAAGGGTATCTGATGACATCATCTGCAGATATCCCATCAACCAAGACTATTCACCATCCCTGGAGGTATTTAAATGACACGTAGACAAGGTGCTAAGGGCCATGGTTTAGTGGCAGGTAGGAGTGGTTGGACTTGATGATCCAAGAGGTCTTTTCATACCTAGTGATTCTATGATTCTATGAAATTACTTCTCCAAAGATGGGAATTATCTTGGATTGAATTACAAAAAATGAGAGGAACAGAGTACTAGAGAAGACCTGCTGGTCATAAGGTCTTCCTCTTTACTGTTAAAGGAAACCTTGTACTAAATTTGACAAATTTGCATAGGCCTCCTATAAAGATTCTGTTTAAATTTTATATATATATAAATTAATACAAATTTAAGGGAAAAGCATGAGTCTTGAAAATAGAAGCATAAATTTCTTCCTTTCTGTTTTTCAAAGACCGAAGTATTAATTAGTCCTTGAGAAAAATTTTTTTAGGCAAATAAATTACATACCCTGTCCAGTAGTAGTGACACAGCTGAAAATGTGCAGGTATTTGAATGAAAGATCAAGTAAAACATAGCTCATAAAAAGTAAAAAAAAAAAATTTAAAAATTGAGTTTTTCTTAAAATTTGACTAGTAGAAGAATTTAACAGAGAAAAGAGAATGAAGCAATCAATCTTTCATCACAAATGATACCTCATGGCATATTGGGAGTTGATGAGAGACTTCCATGCTGTAGCTTTTCTCAGATGTGTCTTTCAGTGTGTAAATAGTTCCCAAACATTAATGAACATCTTAAATGCAGCAGCTATGGCAACTTGTTCTCAAGACCTATAATCTCTTCTTCTGCCATTAGGAGTGGATGCTTCTAAGTGGGGATTTATTTTCTTTCAGATTTTTTTCTGTAGGTACTTGATTTATAACATATCATTCCTCAAACTGTGTTTAAAATACTCATAACGTCTTTGTAAACATACTTGTGCTGAACTGCATGGGAGAGGAGAAAGGTGATTAAGGTTCACATTAATCAGGAAAATAAGGCATTAAGATGGATTTTCCTCAAGGAAATGAGGAATTTCCATAAATGTAGTTTGTGCCACGTGACTTCAGTGGCAAAGTTTCATGAGAGAGAATGGCTAATTCCATAGGTAAGGAAGTCATATGTGTGCTAAAGAATAGTTTCATTGAATCCATCTGGTCTGTTCATAGACAAGTAAAACTATAAAGTAAATGGAAAAAGGTAAATTAAAAGAAATAAACTAATAGATTTGAGTTCCCATTGGCGGCAGGGAATATCACCCTTCCCAGGCCCATGTAGCATATTCTGTGTTTCAAAGGCAGCTGTGTAATCTTTTATACTGTTCTTGAAAATATAAGAGGATAATGAAGGGAAAAAAAAAGTATTGCATGTCAGTACTAGTCAACAGCTGGTCATTCATTTTGCTCAGACACAAAGCTGTCCCTGGGGATGTTGGTACTCTGGCTTCTACTGTTTGCTCACCAGTCTTATCTGGTCAGTTCATTTCATGAAGCTGGTGTATTGCTCTTTGCAAAAGCTTTCAATTGTATATACAGAAAATTCAAATTATCTTACTAAGTCCTCGCTTTAAATTCCATTAGCTTAGTGGCTATCCTAATTGAAATTTAGTCCTGGTTGATGTAAAGTTCTGTATTAATTTCTACAAAATAAATCACATCTTGCTGCTTGTTTAGAAATTTTTAAAAATAGACTTTAAAGAAGAAAGGGGTTTAGAAGCATTATGACTAGAAAAATAACTTTGCCTCATAAATCAGCCAAGTGCTGACAGGTGTCTGCAGGTAAGACAGCAAGAATTAATTTTCCCTAGGTGTATAATCATTGACTTCTTTCTCCTCAACAATTAGACATGAGGAAGGGCAGGGGACCTCACCAGGGGGTGGTTCTGAGTGTTTGGCATACAGCTACCATTTGTCAGCCACATTAGTCTGTGACCTTTGTTGCTGCCTTTTAAATACTGGGTACGCTGTTGGATCTCTTCCTTAGATTCATTAGGTATTGCATAGTATTTAAGGTAATAATTCCTTTTTTTTTAGTGTCAAATGTAATTAGAAAAGCTGTAAAGCTAAAGAATAACTTTAGGACTATGGGTTTTGTCTGGTAGATATCAGGAGTAAAGCTGGATTTCATACCTGTGCTTTCTTGAAGAACATAGAATGATTATCCACTGTCTGGCTAGCCTACAGAAGTGAACGTTAGCAGACAGGTCTCAGGAATTCAGTGTGTTCCTGCCTCCTGCATGCAGAAAAAATGAAACTTCCTTGTCATAATGGCTTAACCGTCTTCTCATAAAATAGTAGTGTTACCAGATATGCTGAACTGCTTGCTTTGTGCTGCCTAGCATCAGACCCAGCCACAGCTTGAGGCATTTCCCAACTATGTGTCAAGTGATCAATCTGTCACAGCACCAATATTTTCCTCTTTAAGGCAGGTCTTTCATCACATTGGAAATGACAGAGTTCCTGAGCTAATCCAAGACAGTTTAGACTGTACCTAAGTGATATCCATTCCTTTGAAATTCCATTACAGCTGCATAGCACATGCTTAGCTACTTATTTCATTACAGTCTGGTTTTCCCAATCCTTCCAGGAATATCCAATGAATGTTAATTAGTTACTGCAACTTCACATGGCCTGGGAAATCATTACTTCTTTTTACCCATTTCCTTCTTAACAGCAATTTAATACTTTGAAAGAAATGAGTAACAGGAAAGAATATTACTGTCCTATGTGAGATGAATTAAAAGCATCTGTTTTCCTTGAAAAGATGCAGTAGGTGTAGTACTCCAAGAGGCTTGTTCCTTTCTGTGTAAATTCCTATATAGGAGGTTAAACTTTGCTCAAAAGTATAGTCATTTCCTCTAAAATTTTAGATCTGCCAAAGTATAACAAAGGTTCTTCAGAAATCTTCCTCCTTAGGTACAGAGCATTTTTCAGGTAAGGTGGTAGATGAGCAGAGCAGACTGAGGTCCACTTGTCTGGGTACATCAGTGTTATTGCAGTCATAACCTGGAGTCTCACTGGACCAAAATCTTTAAGGCTGGGACTAGTCTACAGGGAAAGCTCAGCAGGGGTGAGAACCAAAACTGGGGAGCTCAGACAGAAAGAAGGATCAAAGGCTAACAGAGGGGAGCAGATGTTGACTGGAAAGAAAGGACTAAAGAAGAATGGGGGAAGGGAAAAGGACTGGCAGAAAGAGGTGGAATGAAACATTTCAGAATTCAATATTTATTAGTAGTACAGAATCAAACAACTAGTGTATTCTTCTCAATGCAATAGTGATGATATGAAAAGGTCATTGGGTGCTGGAACAGGCTGCATTGGGAGGTGGTTGAGTCACCTTCCCTGGAGGTGTTTATAAGCCAGGTGGATGAGGTGCTGAGGGGCATAGCTTAGTGATTGATGGGAATGGTTTGACTCAATGATCCTGTGGGTCTTTTCCAACCTGGTGATTATGTGATTCTGTGATATTTGGTGCTTACCATTAAGGATTCTTGCAAAAAAGATAAGTCCTACCAGAGCTGCAGCTGCAGTACACCAAAGGCAAGACCCGCTGCCTGCTTGCTGAGAACAGAAGCTTGGGAGCTTTCCTAAAACAGTGAGCCCAGTGAAGGCATGCTCATCAGGATTGCTTCTAGTTAATCACATGTCTTCTGAGCACACTCAGAAGCTTCAGAAAGGTTAGAGAGTTCACAATATATTGAAGTAACAAACTTCCTCTCAATGTGAAGGGAAATTCTACTGCATAATATTCCCAGATAATGAGGAGGTATCGAAGTTTTTTTTTAAAGGAGGTTCTGGCTAGTGGACAGAGCTGTAGAAATTAAGATATGCATATGAGCCAATGATATGCTCCAAGGGCTCTTGGAAGAGAAGTACTGGTTATCAAAAGTACAAAATAAAAAATGCAAAATGCAGGAAAATTACAGAATTAGCACTGACCATGTAAATTCTATCAGCTGTCTTGGATGATGATGATGATGATGATGATGATGATGATGATGATGATTTAGTTGCATGATAACCCCTTGTATTTTCTGTGGTCTCCAGTTTCTTGTAGTTCATGACACAGATGATGGTCATTGAATGGACAGCTATTCAGTGTCTTGTTTCCTGCTTGCAAAGTTATGCTCATTGAGATCTGCTAAAGAAAGTACATAAAATGAACTGCTGTTATTTTGAACTTTCTGAGCCTATATTGGTGTTTGCTTCAGAAAAAATCTGCAAGCTTTATTGGATAAAGAAAAAGATATGGCCCTGATATGAAGGCAGCCTCTCTTCTAAAGTCAAATCAACTCTTTAATGCATGAGAACACTGCACTCTTCAAAGCCCGTTGAATGTTTAAACATATAAAAGTAATGTACCTTACCTAGTCTTGTCTTCAGAAACATATTATCTGTTTTGGAAAAATGTTGTTTTGATCTAAGGCATATATTTGGTTTGGAAGATGTTAGCCTGAATCGTTTATATTAGAAGTAATGAACAAAAGCATATGCATAGAAATGAAGGGTCAAGCTGACACCCTGATCTGTAAAAAGCAGATAACTTCTATGGAAACGTATAATCCAGAGAGCAAGTTCAGAAGCAGACCTCCAGTTCACCTGACATTTTGCAGATGCTGAAAAAGAGTACAAAGTACAGTAGCTGTCTGAACCTCTTTACTGTTGCATTGTGCCCATGCAAAAAGCCTTAAATGGTCAATTCGATGTTCTGCTGTTGGCAGGGATAAAGTCATACGAGTTGTTCCTGAGAGTGAGAGGGAAACACAGATCCTGAAGGCCGCATTTAATAGGCTCCAGGTGAGTTTAATTATTTTCATCTTCTTTTTCTGATCTTTTTTGGAGACTGGTGAGTTAATTGACATGCGTTTGCTTCAAGTTCTTTTATAACCTAACAAGCAACCTTTGTCATTAAATTTCTTATTTCCCAATAAAATAATGTAGGAATTAGATTCATCGTGCCTGAAATTTTTTAACAAGAAACACTTACTGCCTTATAATAAGTGCCAGACTTGCTAATTCACTTTATTTGCTCTTCCAGTTCTTGCTAGCATACGTAGTTGCATGCTTCATTATCTAGCTGATGGTTTTATTCAAAACACGGAGTTAATTCAAGCTGTGAACACACAGATGAAAAAGAAAAAGGAACTGCTTCAGTCTGAGAATCTCTCTCTGGCAGAATAGTTTTCTAGAGTCAGCTGAGAGAGTGTCTTTGAGACTCAACAGCAAGCCAGATAGCCTTTTCCTGCAGATATAATTGAAGAGCAGAGTGCTCTGCAGCATGCTACTTTGTTAGCATGGATAATGAAGGCACAGCAAATCTTTCCACAACAGTGTGGCCATAATCTCAGAGGATAAGGGAGAATACCCATAAACCAGGCCTTTGGCACAGAAAGGACTGCACCACACACATGCACTGCTCTCAGGCACTGGGGTAGGGACTGACAACATCTGACATTAATACTCTCAAAAACACAGCCTAAACAAAGAACCAATGAGGTAAGAACTTGATTGCTATATTGAGTTTGCTCCAGGAGCTGAACACAAGTCCCAGGTTCTGCTTCTTCACCTGTGTTAGCTCATTCTCTGCTTGAGCCCCTGTACCTATAAGGAGTTTAATGGACAGCCTTACAGGCAGCACAAACACAACCTAAAGTCTTTTGGCTTCATGAACTCAAGCCTCCGTTTGTCTCTGGCTGATAAGAGCGATATGGGTATATACAAAAGGGCGTGCTGGTAACTTTGACGGTCCTGTGACATAAAGTTTTGGGTCACAGCAGAACGTCAGTGGTACCAAAGCATTGGGAGCATGTGCAAAACCTCTGGCTGCTCACCAGCAAGCTATTAGGCAGTCTGCAATGTACCTCTGTCTCCTTTGTTGAAACCTTATGTAAATGATTGTGTTATCACTGAGGCAAAAAAATGAAGGTCCATATAATTTTCTAGTCCAGTAGTTAACATCTGGGATACATATAAATAAAATCTCAGTCAGCATACCAAATCAAACAAATTTAAAATCTTAGAAGAGCTCTTACACCCTCCTGAAAGCATTGAGTATTTCAGTTATGACAAAGCTTTCTTGCTACCATTTTTAAGAAAGTTCACAGAGTTACCTTAGGCACTTCAGCCCAGGAGGTTTACTGCTGTGAATACTCCAGTAGTCAAGACTTTGATGCCTTCCTGTCTTAAGTAGGAAGGATGAGGCACCCTTCATCACCTCTGTGTTTCTTAATTGTATGATCCTTTAGTTCTCAAGACACTATCTTCTGTAAATCCCACTCTCAAGATATCCAACTTGTGTGCATGTTTCATGAAGAATTTCATTGTTCAACAGAGGCTGTATCTCAATGCTGTGTATTATAGCACCTTGTAATGCCCAGCTCTCATAAAGTATACTGTCTTGTGTTTCTTTCTGTAGTTCTTACTAAAGACCTGACCTTCAGCTGTGAATATTACTGTAATACTCCCAAAAGTATAATTGTTTAACCCCAAACTAGGAAAAAAAATCTAACCATAAACCTGAGAAATACATGTGGAAGCTGGTTTTTGCATTAATTTCTTCCCCCTGGATGTTGGAACATAAAAAGGGAGCACATGTGGTTTTTTCCTTTCTCCTCATATTGCAAACCTTGAGAAGCAAAAGGGTTACTCACCTTCCAGCAACTGTTTCTCATTACAGAGCTCCCTTAGGCTCCCAGAGATTCCTTCACCCAGTTCCATCAATGTGGGAGCAGCAGAAATTTAAATAATTGCATGCTGTAACTCTGAGACCAGTATCATAAAATTTTGGCAAACTGCATTGGCATCTGACTAGTTAATTAGAAAGTGATTGATTTTGATGAGGTAGTAAGCAGAGGAGTTTGAAGGGAAGATTCAAAAAAAAAAAGGTATTGACACCCAGTTTCATGAAAACAGGCTGGGTTTGGCTGGTTTTCAGGTCTTGGGGCTCTCCTATCTGCAACTGCTTCACTGCCCATCTACATGGGGTCAGACAGAAAGAGACACCTGGGAGGCTAACAAGTAATGGATGTGTTTAACATTAACTTATCATTATATCCCCCATTCCATGCGCAAAATAAAATAAAAAAAAATCTTAACTTATTCAGTCATGGTGAAGTGGATCGACAACGGCATTTCTCAGAAGTGCCAAATACTCACAGTACCAGCCAAAGTCGGTAGCAGCTGCAAGTCATCAGCCCCTCTGAAGGACTATGTGTTTAAAATTGTGCAAGCTTTAAGTCTCAATGCCAGTCTTTCCTATCCTTCCCCTCTCCCCAAGCTTCCAGAGTTGGAAACTCAACCAACAGTGGACTTAATATTCCGATTTTCAAAAATGATTCTTCCGGCACAATGCTGATGATGTGCTGAGAAGAAAATAGAACATGGCACCCCCCAAATAAACCCAATAGTGCAAAACAGAAGCTACAAACAAAGCCCAGATATAGTCCTGTCTTGACACAGTATACCTGACAAGCAATAGAGATGTGAACAGAGGGATCAAAAGGGATGCAAATATTGCTATAATTACAAGTAGTGGGCTTTGGATTTTAATATTTTAGAATCAGAAAACCAGCAAGGTTGAAGTCGCATCTCCTTTGAACGCATTTTAGTTTGAGCAGTAAATTAATACCAGCCTGTTATATTACTCACATGTTCTGTTCCTCAAGGGAAAAAATAAAAATGGGACCAGGATCCTTTCAAGACACAACAGTTTTGTACCTAAATAACCACCAAATAGCACCAATTTCACTATTTTTTTCCAGATAAAATATTCTGGGTTTAACTGCAAGTAGTTGCCTGTTGAAGAATGTTAATGTTCTATCTAAAGCTATTCTAAGACTTCAAATGAACCTGAGTTCAGGTGGTCTGACAGTATTCTCCACCACTGCCAAGATTAGAAGAACAAGAAAAGCCTGAGCAAATAAAAGTTCTGTCGCTTACCAGAGTGAGAAGGATGTGTGCTTAGGTTTAAATTCAGATGTATGTTTCTCTACTTTGTCAAGCTGTCTATTAGAGATGAGGTATGTTTCAAAGGTACCAAAAGTTATACTGTCTAGTGATGTCAGGATTAGTCCCCATTAGTCAATCCAAAGAAACACAGACATTATAGTGCAAAAATCAAATTTGAGGACTACAGTCTGCCCCTGGCATAATCCATGCACAACTTAAATATTTGGTTTGAATAAATTCCTAGGACCGTGCAAACACAGAGTAGATTCTGCACAAATGGATTATATTCTCACTGCAGAATTTCCTTGCATATGACAGATCACCTCTGCTGGCAAGGGAAAGAGGAGATAATCCCTACCATCTCGGGCTCCCTCCTCACTGTGACTGGTGCAGGGAGCTTCACTGTAAACTCGTGACATCCTGTGTTTATTCCAGCCATTTACTTCTGCCTTTAAAACCTACACTTGTAAGACATAGACAATTAGCCTTTGCCTCCAGTCTATCTTTCATTATCCAAAGAATTAAAAGGAAAACTCATCTCTGACAGTTCAAATGATCATATCCATCAGAGGCCTTTATGATGAGAAAGTCTGAGAAAATTATCCTAGTGGTCTAATCATAAAACAAAGTATTTCAATGTCAGGCAGAGAAGAAAGCAAATGCAAAGATACCCCTTCTTATTACCCACTGATTTGGACAAAGAGAAAACAATCAGAAGAAAATAAACAGGCACTGAAAATTTTGGCAATGTGTCTTTTCACTCTTTTTTTTTATATTCCTGTTTCTTAATGACTGCCGTTATCACTGATGTTTCCTGAGTAGATTTTGACATTTACAGTCTTATTCTGCCTGCTGTCTTTCCATGGCTTAGTAACCTACACATACCTGCTCAACATCCAGGGACACCTTATTTCTTGGTAATAATGTAAAACAAGTCTGCTACTGACAGATCTGCTTAAAGAAAAACCTATGGCAAGTTACATTTTTTAAAAGTCCTATGTGGAAAGTGGTGGGAGGGTAGCTATCTGCTACATCCTTCTAGAATTAAACACTTTTGTTTGGCTCACCTGATTTGGGGAAAAAAGAAACAGCAAGGCAATAGGGAAAGAAGTGGGGAGAGCTTTGCCTTCTGCCATGCTGAAGCCAGTGCCATAGAAATTAGTAGGCTGCCAGGTCACAGTATGATAGAATAAGGTAGGAAAAAAACTCTGAGATCACAAAGCCCAACCCTTAACCTAACGCTACCAAGTCCACCACTAAACTGCATCCCTTTGCACCACACCCATGTGTCTTTTAAATACCTCTAGGGATGGTGACTCCACTACTTGCCTGGACAACCTGTTCCAATGCTTCACCACTCTTTCCGTAAAGAAATTTTTCTTAATATCCAACCTAAAAGTCCCTTGATGCAAGTTGAGGCAATTTCTTCTCATCATATCACTAGACACTTGAGAGAAGAGATCAACATCCACCTCACCACAATCTCCTTTCAGGTAGTTGTAGAGAGCAATAATGTCTCTGTTTAGCCTCCTCCAGACTAAACAACCTCAGTTCCCTCAGCCACTCCTCGTAAGACTTGTGCTCTTGACCCTTCACCAGCTTTGTTGCCCTTCTCTGGGCACACTCCAGCACCTCAATGTCTTTCTTGTAGTGAGCGGCCCAAAACTGAACACAATATTCAAGGTGCGGCCTCATCGTTGCTGAGTACAGGGGGTCAATCTCTTCCCTACTCCTGCTGGTCACACCTTTTCTGAACCAAGCCAGGATTTTGTTGACCTTCATGGCCACCTGGACACACTGCTTGCTCATATTCCACTAGCTGTCAACTAGCACCCCCAGGTGCTTTTCCATCAAGCAGCTTTCCAGCACCTCTTCCCAAAACCTGTAACATTGCATGGGGTTGTTGTGACAGAAGTGCAGGTCCTGGCAGCTGGCCTAGTTAAATCTCTTACAATTGACATCAGCTCATCAATCCAGCCTGTTCAGATTGCTCTGCAGATCCTTTCTGCCCTCGAGCAGATAAACACTCCAGCCCGATTTGGTGTCATCTGCAGACTTACTGAGGGAGCATTCAGTCCCCTTATCCAGATCATTGATAAAAATATTTAACAAGACTGGCCCCAAAACTGAGCCCTGGGGGACACTGCTTGTGACCAATCACTAACTGGATTTAGCTGCATTCACTACAATTCTCTGGGGTTGGCCTTACAGCCAGTTTTTTACGTAGCAAAGAATATACCTGGCCAAGCCTACTTCTTCAGGAGGATGCTGTGGGAGGCAGTATGAAAGGCTTTACTGAAGTCAGGTAGATAGCTTCCACAGCCTTTCCCTCATCCATTAGACAGGTCACCTGGTCATAGAAGGAGATCAGGTTGGTCAAGCAGTACCTGCCTTTCATGAACTCATGCTGTCTGGGCCTGATCCCCTGGTTGTCCTGTATATACCTGGTGAGGCGTCAAGATGAACCTCTCCGTAGTCTTCCCCCATACCAAGGTCAGGCTGACAGGCCTGTAGTTCCCTAGATCCTCCTCATTTTAGATGGACATCATGTTGGCAAGCCTCCAGTCATCTGGGCCCTCCCTCTTAGGTAGGACAGCTGATAAATGATGGAGAGTCACTTGGCAAGCTTCTCCACCAGCTCCCTCAGTACCGTGGGGTGGATCCCATCTGGCCCTGTAGAGTGTCCAGATGGCATAACAGGTTTATTCTACTCTCCAGCTCTGTCTTCCAGCTCAAGGGTTCACCCCTTTTAGGAAGAAGATCAGACACAAAAGGAGTTCTTTCTTAGATGTGTGTTTACAGAAACCTACACTTAGAGATCCTTCAAGGCTCATCTGGGAATTGTCTATCTCTCTTACTGTATTGGAAGTAGCTTAGAATATGCACTCAGTAATTAACTTGGGCAGCAATAGCAGCCTAGCCACAGTCACAGTGTAAGTGGCAAAACTCACAGAAGTTGGAGGAATACTCAGGGGCTTTAGTCCACGTGGAAACCTTTTGATCTCAAACAGGACTGCTCTGCTACCAATATCTGAGCTGTAAGGCTAACTCATACAAGTTTACAGAAGATGTAGTCCCATCAGACTTTTTAAAGTTAGCATTTGGAACTCCTTAGGAGGGGTAATTGTCTTTTTTTTTTTTAAGAAAAAAGATCTATATAATGCTTAGCGTAATAAACCTCTGAAGAAACCTGCCTGAAGTGTATAGGTTCTGCTACAAAACAAATGCCACTGCCTATACTGAGTGAATGAAAGATAACGAATGTTTCATTCCACACATTTAACTTTTAGTTCATGAATGGCCCAAAGGCAAATCACATTAGTCATAATCACTTGCTGAGTAATTTCCACAAATTAGTTTCAGTGTGTAGCTCCATTGCCCACAGGTCTTTGTTATTAATCATTATTATAAATTGATTCCTTCATTGGCTGGTTCATTTAACTTGTAGGTGAAAAAATATTGCTTTTTCCCTTGATGGGATGAACCATGTAGACCTGCACTGCCAGTAAAAATAGCCAGCCTTAGAGGTAAAAATTTGTCTGCTACGAGTTCTATAAAGTTGCTTAAACTTACAGATATGCAGCCAACAAACTCATCCACAGTAACCAAGAAAAAAGGAAACCGATCAGCTACTACCCCAGGCTGCAAAGCATCTGCCTCTGACTGCTCTTGTCTCAGTCTGGCAGAGCAGGGTCCACTGAGCTCCTTCTGCCAGCTCTCCCTAGACCACAGTGCCACCATCCCTCCAGAGGAGGTTCTCAGAAAGCTCTTAGGCATTCTGTACTGCCATGTCTGCAAATATATCTTAGGGCATAAGAGATGAGGCAGGTGTAGAACAGAGTATTGTGCTCTCTTTCATGGCAGGGGATGCCAGTTTCTGGTTTTCACTAAATGACAAAGGCAGTGGCAGGTCGGCGATACCCTCAGTGCGTATACAGCAGTATGTAACTCTTGTCTCCTGTATGCTCCTACTTCAAGTTTCTTTCAATTTCTCTGGGGAATAAAAATAAGAGCCTGGTAACTTCTTCCCACCAGCAGCATTAGCCCACACCCTTGAACATCTTTTTCACAGTCCCTGTGCCACAGACCACTGGAGCAGTTATGATGGTGAGTATGACAGGAGTAAATGATAATGGATCTTCTCCTCAAATTGCCACGTAAGATGACAAATATGTTGCATAGCAGCATTAAGAAATTTTTCATTTTATTGTGACAGACTAAAATGCAGCAAATTGTATAGCAAATCAAGTACAAACTCATGGCGTTCTTTATTTTTCTAGCTGTAGATCACTGTCACAGTTTCTGGATTGGCTGCTGCCTTAACGCAATCACAGGTGCTGATCTTAGATGTTCGGCTGCAGTCGTTTGCTCTTATAAATACTATCTCTGTTTATAGATATAGTACAAATGTTTATTCCTAGGCCAATGTTTAGGACTAGAATACCTTTTTTGCAGGCTCACTGTTTTCCCACTAATCATTAGCAAATTGTTACAGTAATTACTAATTGAAAGATAATTATTCAGGATGGTAGTACCACAGTGACCTGAGAATTGCAAAGCTGCTACTCGCTGTCCTCCAAGGTTCCTCTTGTCTATCTGTTTCCTCTCTGCCTCATACACCTCTCCAATGCTTGACTATTGTCAAGGAGATTTGAGGAGCCTGTTGCTGATTTATGAGCCTTTTCATGTTTTTAATTCTGTTGGACTTGACTGACAGAAGCAAATGTCGCATGGTTAAGTGCTTTGCAAAGAAATTAAGATTTGCTTGGGTCCTCACACCCAGCAGATCCTATTTTTCTGCTGTGGAATTTTCCTTTTTAAGTGTTATTCTTGAAGCACTGCTTCATTTGAGCCTTTACTGGTAAGTTCTACTCAATCGGCATTCTATAAGCCCTGACTATTTGTATAGGTAGCAAAGAAGCTACCGCTCTGTGAACATTCCTGGCATAATAAAGTTAGACTGCTCATTCTTCGATAGCTTTTTACAAAAGAAATTCCTGTGCACAGCCAGGCAGTTCTTTAACTTTGAGAGGAGCCAGCCTAGCAGGCCTTGAAGACACAACTCCATTCCCTTTTGTTTGTTTTCTAGCCCCAAAGAGCAGCTGCTTATTCATTGTAATCCCTGAATTGATCCTGTCATTGCAGTTCAGGGAATCAGAAAAATATCTCATAGGGGAAAAGGATCACTTGGCTATAAATCTGATGGTTTACAGCTCCATAGGCAAATGGTGAAAAAGGCTTCTGAGAACAAAAGCCCATCAGAAAATGCAGTAAGAAAGCCTGTCAGCCCAAATGGAGTTATTGCTACTTTGCAGAAGGAAAGAATTAGCTCAGTAGCCCTGGCTGTGCATTTTACTTTGCACATACAGCAAATATATCTATATAGTCAGGTGCTTTAGTCATCAATCTGGATTTTACCCTAATTCATAATTAGGGTTTCAGTCAGATATGCACAGAATATTTCAGATACACAGAGAACAAGCATCAAGTGACAACAGAGGTTATTCATCAATGTATCAGAATACGTGTCTGTAAACCACTTGCCAGGCTCAAAAGATAGTGTTGTTCCAGGAAAGCTTGAACAGGAAGATGCAAAATAGAACAGGAGAGCCCAGGTAATGAGTGTATTGTTCTCATAAAATGCAGAAAAGCCTGGTCTTTCTGAGATGGGAGGAATCTGCTTCCTTTTTCACTGGTAAGGAAGCCAAACTTCAAGCTCAGCATAGTCATCAGCTTAGCAACATTGCTTCAATGAGAGGAGGCTCAGACCCAGGGCTTTCTATTCCATTTCTCATGCAGCACAGCAACAACTACAAAATGAACCAGGCCAGAAATAGTTTAAGAAGAAACAAAATAGGGGTTTGGTTGGGATTTTTCAATGAGTCTGTTATAGACTCTTTCACATCTTTCGAATATACTTAGCCCAATGGCATCTGTATTTAGAATCATAGAATCACCAGGTTGGAAGAGACTCATCGGATTATCAAGTCCAACCTTTTCCTACTTGCAAGAACAGGTATTCAATTACCATGTAATTGTGTATGAGTTTTTCCTCAGTGACTCTCTGGAGGAATAGCATACAAGTTCTTTTCTACAGTGTAAAATTCTATCAGTGTAAGTGGAGTTGCAAGACCATTACTGTGTTATAATTCCACAATGATCTGCAAAACTCAAAACTTCAAGCTGTGCATTGTTCGCATTCTGTTCCTGCCAGTGTTATGGCTGCTGTAATCCTGTGAATAAATCCTGATTTATTGGCATAATTATTCTTACCAACTAAAAGCAAATAGTACTGAAAAGTTAGAGACAGATAAATGGCTAGGGTGCTTGATTAGAAACTAAAATAAATTTTCACCAGCAACTCAAACCATCTTGTAAGTCTAGAAAGCATAGGGAATCCCATGTTTAATTGCCACTGGACCATTTTGCTCCATGTAAAGGGCAGCTGAAGGAGATTTGCAATCAGGACTGTCAATTAATTGGCAGGAGCAAGTGAGGACGATACCAGTCCTGATCCTGAAAATATTTGCAAGAGTGAAGACATTGGGCAGAGGCAGTTTCCCTCTTTCCAGGTGAACTACAGGACAGCTATAATTATCCACCAGTGTCAGCATTGAACAGGAGTCTTTATTCATTTTTTGTACAAAAAGAAGCCTGAAAATGTTATTTGGATGCACACTATATATGTATAAATTATATTATATTATTATTGTGTGTATACATGTATGTAACTCTTCCTCATCTGTTATGTGACGAACCAGACTTATTACAACGTTAGTGAGACCAGAGCAGTGTCTATTTATGTACTTTGTTTTTTCCTATCAGACTTCTAATGGAAAACATATCTAATGAGTTTCAGCACTGTTCAGTGTGTTTATGTGTCTATACACAGGCATATGGATGTAAATGGAAAGTGCATATATCCTGAGAGAGCTCATGAGCATGGAGCATCACTTTCGGCATTACTGACTGCACATTCCCTTTTACTAAGAGGCTCAGAAATACCAAACCATTTCAACTGATGGCATCATAACAATAATTGTATTCTGAACTTAACAGTTGATGACACTTTTCAAAGAAATCTGTTCGTGGTGATGTTAATGATAAGACCAGTTTTGGCACATGTATTGCTGTATACAATTCAATAAGTATAAAAATTGGAGTTGCTAGGTACTTAAGCATAACAAAATTACTGTCTTCATGGGGCATAACTCAGATAAATCATATAAATGGTTTTTCCCAGATACTAAATGTAAGTTATGGCAGAGTTATTCTAGTTATTTTCAATGACATAGACATATGATTGCAGACCTGATGAGAGTGCTAAGTATCTTCCTTTCCAGCTAAATAGAAGAAGAAATTACATACCTGTTTATGAAAAGACAGTGAGGAACAATTGGAGGCTAGTGCCTGAGATAATGGCTTTAATTACAAAGCATGAGTGGGCTAAGCCCTCTGGTCTAAAGAAGCTGAGAATTTCTTTTAATGACTTAAAGAAAAGAAAGAAATGTGGGATTTGTGCAGCCGGGAGTGTATGTCTGGAGAAAAGTAAGGAGACCCCTTTTCTCTCAGACTCCTTGCCGCAGGCACAGAACGAGCTAGAGGAAAGCCTGCAACTAGTGAAGAAATAACTCCCTGCTCTCCTTTCTTTCTTGGCATCGCAACAGAGCTTTGCATACACCATTTGTGATATGTAGCATTATACCAAGGAAATGTTTGTCTTCTTGGAAAATTATTTGCATCATTTTTAATTTTGGAAGAAATCCTGAATTCTTTTAGCACAGAATTCCATATATTTTAAAAACATTTTTCCCTTTACTTTTGCTGACTTTTCATCACCATCCCACCAAAACCTAGAAAGATGACTAATGACTTCAGAGTTGCTATAGCTTGGAAGATATCCAGTCAAGAGCTGATACCTTTAGATTCTTCAGCTGACTTGAATACATCCATTTAAAGAGTAACCACCTACAAGGAAATCCAAAGAGTGTTGGTTTTCTTAAGCACATATTGTGTCCCAGCAACTTTGATGGGACAAGAGAAGTTGAAACAAGAATGTGAAGTTAAAAAGGAGTATTTACTGTGGAGTCATAATTAATAATCTCTTATACTCTTCTTGTTAAATAAAGCAATAATGTGTTTAAATCCTGTGGGAAAAGGGAGCTGTCTGTATGCTTTTACATGCTATTTCTTCTCATAGAAAGCAAGTCTGGATGCTTGTATTTCCAGGGAGATTCTGGGAAAGACCATTGCTGTGCGTCAGCAGAGCCACTGCTGTCCCCAAGAACAGGTACCCAGAATCACACCTTAATGCAGCAGCAGGTGCCAAATAATTGGTCTCCAGGTCCCAAGTCTGAGCCTACAGAAGAATCCTGCCTGGGATCTGCTTATTGTCCAGAGGCTTAAAACACTCCATGAAGTGAAGCTTAAAACACTCTAAAGGCAACCTGCTGCGTGACAGATAGAAGAGGACTGTTCTGAGAGATCCAGTCAAAGGAGATAAGAATATTTAGGTTTCCAGACATCCCTAGCACACATCTCCTTCCCTCTAGCCTCAAGATTCCAGGTGAATTTTGAGGTTCAAATATTTGGCAGTGTATTCAGGGTGTTCTGTAGGATTTCCCCATCTGCTCTTTATGGTAGCTGGAGAATCCTCCTCCTCAACCTAGAAAATCCCACCATCCACACAGCACCACCATCCGTCCTGTAAATAAATGTCTTTTAACACTGACTGTTAAACGGTCCACAAAACTATATAATAGCTAATGTGTAATGTGCAGCGATAACAACGTCCCATCACAGACAGTAAAGAGAATCGGAAAGCAATTAATACCACTACCACTTGCTAGCCAGCAGAGCCCAATGTGGAAATCCTTGGCATGGTTGCCAGAGGAATGATGCTGAAAGAAGAGTGATGACTGATGAAGCCCTCGGTATCCATGGGAGATGTGGAGATGAAGTCCTTTAAAGCTGACAGTGAGTAAAGAATGACTGGGCTTGCTCAGTGCAAACATGCCTGCTCTGAAATCCATCTTCTGTTTCTCAGTTTTCATGTGCTGTCTTTGTGTCATGCCAAGGACAAGCTGAAAGCTGCAATATAAATAAGTTGTCTATTAGAGAAATGTGTTTCTTGTTATATGCTTTATAAAGCAAAATCAAGTCTAGCAGCTGAAGTGGTGCTCTGGACAGCACAGGTAACATCTCCCAGATGAGCACTGAATGCTTTGTTTACATTGGAAAGGAGCAGAAATGGCAGTCAAATGAAACCAAACCACCTAAATAAGGAACTGAGTTGTAGAGGATTGATTTGCATTCTAAAAATGGGATTTTTCTGTCTCACTTCCAGGGCAGTGCCAGGGGTAAAATCTTGCATTTTCACCAGGAGAGTGTAGTGGTGTGCAATATGCCACTGAATTCATTAGCTAAAGGAAGATTGTTTCTGCTTTTAATATTTCTTTGCAGCCAGTAATGTGAAGAACAATTAGAATACCTCAGAGCTTGCTGATGTAACCAATAGCATGATTATTGTTTGGTTTATGCCCTCCACAATGATGCAGAAATTCCCCACAATTAATCATGTGTAACTGTCAACAACAAAGACAAGTTTCAGGTGTATCCTAAATGTGATTTTTTTATTTCATTTTTGTAACTTCTATTTTTGGTTTTGTGTGCTTAGATATTGCAGTTGGATAGGAGACATCTCATCTTGTGTGTGGCATTTTGTGATTTTCATAAAGATGGCTCAAGCTGAACTGATTGATGAGCTGTTTCTCCAAGAGCCATAAATTTACCTTCTGTGATGTGTATTTTTAGGGATAAATTTTAAAAGTCAAATACACATTTCTAAATAACCCTATGTGGAGTCAGACATGTTTACTTACAGGGAAATTTCATTGGATGCCTATAATTAAAAAAAATACAAAGGATAGATAAACTAACAAACATAAGGTGTTAGCATAGTGATAGGATCTTTATTTATAAGCAGCATTTAGCACCATTTAATTCATGAGTTTGGTTTCTACTGGCCATCTGTCATAGCTGCTGTCAGCTTCACAAACGTCATGAACTTTGCCAGTCCTGGTGTTAGACTTCAAAAGATGCTGTGCCTACCCAGCACTATCACACAGATCCATAGACCATATTGTGGCAGCATGAAACAAAGAGTGGATTTGGCAAGAATAGAAGAGGCTGCCCCTGTGTTTTAGTTTTTCTCCTTCCAGAGTAGCAGGCATTTAATTGGATTAGCTGAACTGAAGTCACTGCTGCTTGAAGAAGTAGCATCAGGTTCAGCCTCCGATGATTTCTTGGTAATCAGAATATTCTTACAGAGGGCCATTTGAGAAACGGTGGAAACTAAACCCCTGTTGCCAGATCATACTCTTTTCTCAAATGAGGTTCACAGCAAGACCAGGTGAAATATATTAGATATTTCCAAAACAGCTTGTATGGCATAGAAGTCAGGAGCTTTTAAAATCTCGGTTATAAAAGCTTTCTTAGAAACCTGGAAAGCAAGTAAGGCAAGTTGTTTATGAGCTGTATCCATGCCTTTCATTGATGCTGCCTAGCGCACCTGATAGCAATAAACTTCAAAAGATACTTATCAAGTATTGATTCCTTTGAAATTCTCTTTAAGAAATGTGGGGGCATGGTAGTCCTTATCAATTTCCTTCTTTGTATTCACCTCAGAAACTAAGATATTTTTAAGACTTCTGTATCTTGACATGTGACAATATGACATATTTGTCACATTGACACAGCAGCTGTTGCCAGCACTCTTCTGTAGTCTCCTGTGACTACTTAGCATCTCTGGGAAGAAGTTTGTAACTTGTGTTCCAGCCACTGGTCTACACTGGCTGAGGAGGAACTGGTCTCACCTCTGTTAAGGAATCTGTACATCCAGTACTTCTGAGTGGTATGACACCATTTTGCTATTGGGTGCAGAACACTGAGTTTCAAATCCCCTTCTTGCAAACTTTCTTGATTTCTTGAAAATTCATGTTCTGGGCTAAAATTTAGGACTATATTTCAGATTTGGCAACAAAAGAAAGTAAAAAATGGCCAAGAATCTTCCCTTAGGTATGCTCAGGTGTAGATAGCATATTAATAATTACGGTATCATTTGTAGCTACCAATTTTTACAAGATTGTAATAATTTGATTATCTTAATCCTGTAACTTTGGTATTTTATATAAAATTATTGGGTAGATCTCAAATTCCTTGGCAGTATTGGAAGCCTTCTGTTACTAACCTCTGATCTGCTTATTATGAAGAATGAAAGTTGGGTACACTTTGCAAACAATCTTAGTATATGCTATGCTTTCCTACCTCTCTTTAGCATTCATTTGATTTACTCGTTTGGGGAATACAGAAAATACCTTGTAAAATAAAAGACTCATGAACTCCATAGGAGCTAGTATGTAGGAGATGCATAGTAGTCTGAGAAGGCACATGAAGTTGGAGGTGGCTTTTCTTTTGAGCCATTTGAAGAGGCACATTACTGAAATTGTTCTCTCCTGTTGGCAAATCTCCCACAAGAGTTGTGGTAAGCTGGATGCAATCATTCCTCAAAATACACTCTGTAACACATGTGTTTAGCTGGACCAGCCAGTAGACTTTTTATTGTCTATACTGTGCCTAGAGTGTTTGCCTATGTAGCTTCAAGCATGCTATCTCCTGGATTTCCCCACCTACACTGAATGCATATGAATTACAGGTTGGTTCCTGCACTACAGGTGGACCTGTGGCAGCCCAGCAGCACCTTCCACATCATCAAAGGTACAGTCATTGACGTGCGAGTACCACAGAACACATCCCGAAGTCTGCTGCCCTATCTCCAGCAAGCAAACATCCAGTACACGTAAGCCTGCACTTTGTGTTTTATGACTTGTTCCAGAGATCTAATCTCCAAGCCAGGGCTGTACCTACCTGGCCAAGTGTGTCTGAAAATACGTTCCACATTGTAGGAATTATACTGGCAGACAGCTAGACATTGCCAGGAAAGCAACCACTTTACTGGGAGAACAGAGAATCTCCAACAGGCAGACAGTTTTAATTAAATGTCCTCCTTTGGACTCAAGCTGATTTGCTTGCAATGTATATGAAATCACATCTGTTAAGAGAGGGATGGTAATTACTAATTCTACAGCCTGCTTTTCCTCTCTTGGTATTTAGCAGGAGTAAGGTTTGTTTACAAGCTCAAACATGGAGGCAAGCCTTCTTCATCAATTACAAAAGACTGTACTGGTTCTGGTTTATAACTTTCCATTCCTCCTGACCCAGTACAAGTCATACAGAACAAATACACACTGGGGATCACATAATCTTTATAGCATTTCTTAAAAGCAATCAAGACAGTTTTGGAGTATACTTATCATTTCCTATTTATCAATATGATATACTAAACAAGAGTCATGATCTCATCATTAAAGCCTTTTCAATGAGATGCCTAAGCATCTGAATAATCAGCTGATGAGTTATTTGAAACATTTGCTGAATAAAACCCTACATGAGGCTATTTATACTTGTTTCTCAGTGAGAAAAAGATGGCACAAATCATTATATAGTATATATACTCATAGCAGAATTCCATTCTTATTATAAGAATGGTTTCTTATTAATGTGTTGCTCTAAAAATACAAAAACAGGAGGAAATTAATTTCACAGGCCCAGTAGTTGAAATGTGGGATGACTTTCATGTGGATTCAACATTACTTTAGTTTTGTTTGTGTTTAAAAATGAAATCAGGATGTCTGCAAATTGTTTTCCAGTCTTATACAAAAAAGTGCCCCCTAGTTACTGTGCCCTGGCAGTTGTGTTCATGTCTGCTGCTTTTATTGCCCACAGTAATCACCTTTAATGAAATGACAGAAGGCCATTTTGTATGTGTTATAAACACGCCCTGTCCTTGAGGACCTTTACTTAGGCTGCAGAGCAGAGCATGTGAGGGCAAGAACTGCTAGAGCAAATAGCCTTTTCAGTTTACCTGAAAACAATGTACTACAAATACTAGGACAACATTACAGTCATTTTCCACAGGAAAATTTCCTCTGACATTTGGTGCACAAGATGTGTGCACTTAGAAGAAAGCCAGGCAACATTTTGCCAGGTCCAGACTGTTTTCTTTTGCTCTCCTTTTCATCTCCAGGCTTCTTGTTTCAGACTCCTTTCCCGCTGGGTCCCAGCCATCAGAAGCAAAAACCTACAAAGCCCCAGACAAGCATGTGCTTGTCCTGACAAGCCTCATGAGATCTGTAACTCCCTGAGAGCCATCAGGATGGGAGCAGGGACAGATAATAGTCAGGGAGTGACAGGAGTGGGGCTGCCAGGGTAGCAGACACAGCCCTGCCCATTTCACAGCTCTGTTGAGAATCAAAGCCCTGAGCCGAAGTGCAGCTCCACAGCCAAAGGGCTGAGGGTGCCGGGACAGGGTTTCATACAGCTCCTCTTGTCATGGCTGTTTTTCACAATATTTTGTTCTACTTTATTTTTGACACACTGTTTGCAAAAGAGCCCAATTGCCACATCCCTTTTGGAACTGGAAAATCTGAGGCAAACACCATGTAAAACTTGGTCCTGAAGTGATGCTTGCCTGAATTATGACAAATTTCTAAAGGCAGGAAGCATTAAGCAACTTCAGTAATGGACAAGGTGATCGGCCTTTGCCTGTAAGACAGATCTAGCTGTCACAGTGTTTGACTTTCTGACAAGAAAACAGTCATGAAAACCAGCCAGACATCAGATAAGCTGTTACTGCCCCAAGCTGCCTCAGTTCTAAGTTCTCTGACAACAAAGCCACTTAGATTATTTTCAAACCTGAGGGCCTTGAGAGCCTCTGTGTTACAAGAACACCGTGTCCAGTCATTTGTAAGGACAGAAAGATTATCAAATCTCATTTGGGATATGGAGACACAAACAATCGGGGGTTGTGAAATTAAATCTGTTATTGTAAAAGCTAACAAACAGAGCATGATCCCAGGGAGGTGGTTGATTCACCTTCCCTGGAGGTTTTTAAGGCATGGGTGGATGAGGTCCTGAGGGACTTGGTTTAGTGTTTGATAGGAATGGTGGGACTTGATGATCCGATGGGTCTCTTCCAACCTGGTTGTTCTATGATTCTATGATTCTATGATCCTGGTAGGCACTTACATGAATTCAGCAGAGCAAGCAAGTATAATATTTTTTTAATGTATTAGATGTCTTAATGATGAATAAAATCACTGTTTTAGTCTAACTGTGAGCTAAATAATTTACAGTACTCGCCATAGAACGTATAGCACTTTGCAAGACTATAAGCAATTAGTTTGCTTAGTAAAAATTCATAGAATCTTAGAATCATTAAAGATGGGAAAAGCCTCTTAAGGCCTTTAAGTCCAACCATGAGCCCAACACCACTATGCCTACTAAACTATGTCCCAAAGGCCACATCTACATACTTTTTTAACACCTCCAGGGGTAGGGACACCACCACTTCTCTAGGCAATCTGTTTCAATGCTTAACCTCTCAACGAGTACAGAAATTTTTCCTGATATCCAGTCTAAACCTACCTTGATGTAAACTGAGGCCATTTCACTTGTTCCTTGGGAGATTAACACCCACCTCTTTACAACCTCCTTTCAGGTAATTGTAGAAAGCTATACAGTCTCCCTTCAGCCTTCTCTACTCCAGACTAAAAAAACCCAGTTCTCTCAGTCACTCTCCTTAAGACTTGTTCTCCAGACCTTCACCAGTTTTGTTGGTTTTCTTTGCACACACACTCCAGTACCTCAGTGTTTGCCTTGTAGTGAGGGGCCCAAAACTGAACACAGTATTCAAGGTGTGGCCTCACTGATGCCAAGTAGAGTGGTGATCACTTCCCTGGTCCTGCTGGCCACGCTGTTCCTGATATGAGCCAGGGTGCTTTTGACCTTCTTGGCCACCTGGACACTGCTGGCTCACATTCAGCCAGTTATCTTAGAATCATAATACCATAGAATCATAGAACAACCAGGTTGGAAGAGACCCACTGGATCATCGAGTCCAAACATTCCTATCAAACACTAAACCATGCCCCTCAGCACCTTGTCCACCCATGCCTTAAACACCTCCAGGGAAGGTGAGTCAACCACCTCCCTGGGCAGCCTGTTCCAATGCCCAATGACCCTTTCTGTGAATTTTTTTTTTCCTAATGTCTAGCCTAAATCTCCCCTGGCAGAGCTTGAGGCCATTCCCTCTTGTCCTGTCCCCTGTCACTTGGGAGAAGAGGCCAGCACCCTCCTCCCCACAACCTCCTTTCAGGTAGCTGTAGAGAGCAATGAGGTCTCCTCTCAGCTTCCTCTTCTCAAGGCTAAACAACCCCAGCTCTCTCAGCCACTCCTCATAAGGCCCTGTTCTGTCAACCACTACTGCCAAGTGCTTTTCCATCAGGCATCTTTCCAGTTGCTGATATAGAGCAATGTAATTCCTGTATGCAGGTATTTTCCTAATACATTTGAAGAATGTATCATTTGTTCTGATACATATATGTGCATAGAGCATATATGTGCATATGTGTCTGTGAGGTATCTGCTACACAATTGAGTTAGGATGGGACGGAATGCAGTTTATTTCCATCTCTTTCCAGTCATTGCAGCTAATGCTTTTAAGACTTCAAAAGGTTGAATGTGACCATCATTTCAGAGGTCATGAGTGGTATAGTGATTACCCATTGCCATGCTTCAGAAAGAAGGCGGTGTACTCTGTAGTGACATTGTTACTGACATCAGTGACACTATTCCTGGCTCCTACCACTGTGTGATGAAAGGGATAGACGCTCCAACCCCTTAGATGTTTTCTTTACTATCTTTTTATATTTGCACCATTATTTGTATTTGCCATAAACCAGGAAATTTTTCAGCTGGAACCATTAATCTTGTGTTTTGCTCTTAATGTAAAAAACATCTCACTTTTTATGCAAGCATGTATCAGTTATACTTGGTGTTGTTTCTTATGTTGCCCGCGTCAAACTGGCAACCACTACTGCAAAGTAGGTAATTGTGAACAACAAACCACACTCAAAATTTTTTCTTTGTTGTTTGTTGTGTTTCAGACAGAATGGTAATGCCACCAAGTTCTTAACTTTTTTGTTTTACCCCTACAACTTGTAGGTACATATAATGTTCTCTGCCAGTACAGTACTCCTAAGACAAAATAGGTGCCTGTTTTTCTAAACCTAAAGATATTTTTAAGGTTTTGAAATCAATATTTGAAGTTCCATGATCTTACAGTATTGCATAAGAAAACAAATGCTCCACCATAAACAAATAAAGGTGGCTTGTTCTTCGCATTTGCTACATTATTTATACTATTCCATTTTATTTGCTTACAAGCTCATTGTAGTTTTTGAAGGCACTGTTACATTTCAAAGCAGCTAGGTTATTTATTTGGAAGCATACATTCAAATAAGCTTGAAGCACTCTTTTCAAAATGTAACAGCTCAAGTAACATCAGGATGGTTTAACTATATTTCTTCAAAATGTGATTGTTGTTCTGCTTTAGCCTGTGTGTTCTACTAGTTTTTCAGTAATACTGCTGTCTTTTTTACTTAGGATTCTCATATCAGACTTACAGAAAATAGTAGAAAACCAAACTGGATTGAGGTCACACAGGAATCGACGGTACATCTCCGAGTATAACTATGAAGTCTATCACTCCCTGGAAGAAGTATGTAGGAATTCGTATTCTTTCTCTAATCTGCTACACCAATGTCTTTAATGAGGCAAAGATCTCACTCTCTCTAAGTTATGGTTGTCTGTTCATCTTGAGAAGTATTAAAAATGTTACTTCTTCAGAAATGGACACCTTAAAAATACTTAAATTTTTCATTTTTGTATTTAAGGCTTATCTTTACATCTAACAGTCTGTAATGGTTTCTGAGTTTTGTTTTTAAAGTAGGTCTTTGATGGAATAAGTTATTTCAATCAATAGTGTCAATAAGTCATTTAAGTAAGCAATATGAGCATATGTTTTAACTAGTTGAAGGGATAATAGTTTTAAACTGAAGAGGGGAAATCTAGATTAGATATAAGGAAGATATTTTTCGGTATGAGGGTGGTGAGGCACTGGAGCAGGTTGCCCAGAGAAGTTGTGTGTGCCCCATCTCTGGAAGTGTTGAAGGTCAGGCTGGGTGAGGCTTTAAGCATCATTGTCTAGTGGGAGGTGTCCCTGCCCGTGGCAGAGGGGTTGGAACTGGATGATCTTTAAGGTCCATTCCATGCCATTTGAATACTGTGTTCAGTTTTGGGTGCCGCATTACAAGAAAGACATTGAGGTCCTGAAGTGTGTCCAGAGAAGAACAATGAAGCTGGTGAAGGGGTTGGAGAACAAGTCTTACAAGGAGTGACTGAGGGAACTGGGGTTGTTTAGCCTGGAGAAGAGGAGGCAGAAGAGGCTGAGGGGAGACTTCATTGCTCTCTACAACTATCTGTAAGGAGACTGTAGCAAGGTGGGTGTTGGTCACTTCTCCCAAGTGACAGGTGATAGGACAAGAGTAAATGGCCTCAAGCTGTGCCAGGGGAGGTTCAGATTGGGCATTAGGAAAAATTTCTTCACCAGAGAGGTTATCAGCCACTGGAAAAGGCTGCCCAGGGAGGTGGTCACTGTCCCTGGAGATATTTAAAGGATAGGTAGATGAAGTGCTTAGGGGTATGATTTAGTAGTGGACAGGTACAGTTGAACTTGATCTCAAGTGTCTTTTTCAACCTGGAAATTCTATGATTCTACTCTGCTCTACGCTACTGTGTTCTATTTAACTCTGTTCGGTTCCATTATATTCTGTTTGCACAAGAGGCCAAATTACTTAAAAACACTTAGATACAGATTCACGTATGAAGGATACTATCCTGGAAGACAACTGGGTAAATGATTTCTCTTGATTTCAGTGTGCTTACGTACACAGTTTGCACCTGAACAAAGTCTCTAGGCTGAGCTTGGAGGGTGCTATATCTCAACAAGATCCGGTCCATCTATTTTACCATTCTGTGTCTTGTCAGGCAGAGTCATAGAATCATTAGTGTAGTTGGAAGGGACCTCAAAGATGACCTAGTTCCAACCTCCCTGCTACAAACCACCTTTCTTTATTCCAATAATATCTAGTGGGAGTGGTGGATTAGCCTCATTCCCAGATTTTTGGTGAACAGCTAATGCATTCCATTACTAAAATGGAAAAAAAAAATCCCATGTAACTGAATTTTGCATTCAACCTCTAGCAAAAAACTACAGGAAAATCCAAAAAATACAGAGGACAGGGAACTGAGATTAATAAATATGCTACAGTTGCTTGCTATGAAATGCAAAGATTGAAGCAAATGTTTTATTTCTGTATTTGCAGATCCAGGATTGGATGCATCACCTGAATAAAACTCATTCAGATCTTGTTCACATGTTCTCTGTTGGAAAGTCCTATGAAGGTAGACCACTGTTTGTACTCAAGGTAAGGATTAAGTAGTCATTAATCAAACTAAAGTCTAGAATCAGTGACAGACACTATTACTCATGTGATAACTTGTACAGTGGAGACGCAGGTTATCAGTGTTTCCTAAGGATACATTGCTAAGATCTTAATACCTCTCTGAATGTCATTTTTAATTAATAAAACAATAAAATCTGGGAAATTAAGCCAAATCCTATTTGCTTGGATTGGATATGGATGGAGATAGATTGCAGGACAATTTGGATTTAAGGGAAATCAAAAGTTTTGGTTTTATAGACAACTTGGAAAGCAGTAATGCTGGAGCAGGACCCCAAAAGACTCTGGAGCCCAGCTCAGCAGATGCCACATATGCTTTCTCCTAGGTACTGACAAAATTTCAGGGCTGTATGCTCTCAACTCACATTATTAGGACAAGAAATTAAGAGGATGCCAGCAGATAAAAAAAAAAAAAAATTGCATGTCATCTGCTGCTGCAGAGTTCTGAAAATTTGCTTTTGCATTAGTCTGTTCCTGTGGTGTTCTTTTTCCTCACCCTACTCCATGTGATATTTCAGATTTTCATTCTTCATAAAAGTGTTGACATATATCACTTTTACTGTAATTTCTTTTTCCATAGATTGTCCTCATTATCTTGACCATACATTTGAAAACAATACATTTGTGCTCTTTTATATGAGGAATTTTAAAAGGCTTTACTGCTTCTAATATTCTGTTATTTTCTCATTATTGTGTCACACTAATGTCATGAGACCTATTGATATTTCTATGAATAATCACACTTCAAGTTAGGTAAAAGATCACGGCCTTACAAGAAAGCTGTCTGGATAGACTGTGGAATTCATGCAAGAGAGTGGATTGGCCCTGCCTTTTGCCAGTGGTTCGTGAAAGAGGTAAGTGTTTAAGAATTTAGAGCTGTGCAGCTCCTTCAGTTCAATAAACATTGTATATTTTCTGTTTACAAATCTAGTGTATTATTAATAAGAACAGCAACTAGCTATCATACCAGGTTTTTTTTTATTTACTTGCTGAACACTTAAACACTTGATAAACAAAACTGATGGTGACAGCCAGACACAGCTAGGCCCAGGGCAAAAAATATGCCAGACACATATTGGCAGAGATATGAGGTAGGAATTTATTCCAAGACCTAAAAATGTGAAGATTATAATTCTGGTAATGATCCAGGTAAATCAGTGCCAGTGTGTACTGCTTCAAATCAGTTCAGCAATATCTTTGCTTTAAGGATTAAGAAAACCATTTCTTTTGTGCATAATTCCATAGGAATAGGAAACCAAAATCCTATACAGACTTCACCCAAATTATAGATTTCATATTTTCTGAATATCAAGTAGTTCCTCCAATGTTTCTTTGATCCTGTCCTATTAGATTCATGCTTCCTTTATCTTTGATAACTGGGGTCAAGCTTTCGTATTTATCCTTCTGCCATTTTTCAAATGATCAGTGAATCAAATGGAATTGGAATTTTGCTTTCCAATTTCCAGTACATCTGGTTTAGGATTTTTTAAAATATGTATCAGCACTTAATCTCTTCTACTTTAGAGTATACTTCACATTCTTGATATGTTTGCAGGATTTTCACATTTCCCCTTTACCAAGAAACTTTTGTTCAAGACAGGATATTAGCTGCACAGTAGAGACTGTTTTGCAGTGCAATTTACAGAAGTCAAAGAAGGCTTCAGAAAAACCAACAGATGTGTTTTGAGTATTTTGCATACCTTTTTTTTCTGCTTAAAATAAGTGATGCAAAACCTTTGTTTGCAAGATCTTACAAATACAGTTCTCTCCTACTCTATCACTGTGGAAATCTACAATGTATTAATACCTTTTCTGATTTAAAGGTTCTGCTGTTGGTTTTCTGGAGTCTCTCTGCTCAGCAGAAAGATCATGACCCTTTAGGTCACTTCATGACAGTAAAGCTCTACATCATCAGCACTCTAATGTGTTAGCTGAGAAGATCATATAACCATGTGTGAACTTTTCTCTGAAGTCCCAGCAGCATATATATGCAAGTACAGAAGTAACGAGCCCACTACAATTTGAGTGAGCATGTGGGCATGGCTGTTGATAGATGGATAGGCTAAACAGATCAAGGAGCTGATCACTAAAGTTCACTGTGATAAGATGGTATGTGTTCTTATTAAAACTTCTGTCAGTGTAAAGATGAACGTACTTGCAGCTAGTTCTGAATAGCTTTCCTACCCGAGAGAACAGGAAGGGAGATATTTGGGAGAGACGGGCACTCCTGGGAAAGCTAATTGTTCAAGCACATCTTCCTTACCAAGGCTTTACCATAAAGCACTACAATGTGGCAGTAAGGTAGAAATCACTAGGTTTCTCTGTAGAGCCCAAGACAGGTTATAGGCTGTACATGTGCATGTAAAAGCCTTCTGGCTGTTATTTGAAAACCTTGGAGAGTACCTTGCTAGCAAGATTGTTTCACAGTAAATGTAAAAGCATTTTCCTAGATTAAAGAAAGTTTCTGGAGCATTCCTTGAGACTAAGAATGTACCACCTTTGTCTGCCAATCTTGTTTGTGTGTTGCCTTTTTTCACAGATGCCATAGATTTTCTTCTTTCCTTAGAGGAATATTTCAATCTAGCCTTAAAGCAAAAAGCATCAGGATAAGAATTCATTATTCTCACAGTCTCCATCACTATATTAAAAATGGCTGGTAGGCCAGGAGAGACAAGATGATTAGATCATATGGTTTAGGATATTGCTTTTCTCACTAAATGAATTAGACATTTTTGGTAATAACTCTGGGAAAACTGAAGGTCTCTCTGTGCTTCAAACTCAAAAATTCTCTTTTGCTGGCAAGTTCCTCACTTAAGCACCTCTGCAGCTTGGCAGCCCACTTTCCATCCTCTCTGGTGCTTATGGGCAGTTCTCAGACAGGGCAGTCAGCTTGGAAACAGGTTTTTCCTGGCATGTTTGTTGACTCTAAGGAATAGCACCACAAGCCCACTGATTTAAGGCAAGCAAAAGGAAACGTTGGATTTATGTGATGTTGGCTTCTTTTTTAGCAGGAACAGCATATGTGCTTTCTTTTACTGCGCAGGCATTCTGAAATGTTTATTGAACTTCCACTTTACCCTGTGGTCTCTATCACCTGTTTTTATTGAAGTATCAGTACCATGTACAGCTAGGCTTTTCAAGAGATTTAGCTTAAAAAGTAGCTGTATGTATTAATTTCACTTTACACTCAAGCTCAAAGCTGAGTGCTGCAAACTGGACTAGATATTCCCCATCTATTTTAGGTTCCCTCAGTATCTTACTTGCACCTGTGGAAGCTGCAGCTTCTGGGTGCCAGTAAATTTTTTGCAAGGGTGGAACACACTGCCTCCTGAAGGGTGGAGGTGCCGCAAAGCAGCTGACTGCTACTGTGATGTGCCAGGGAATGGGCAGCAGCTATACACTTTCTACAAAGCATCTGCAGTTGTTCAGCCAGGTAGGATCCACCTCCCATCTATCTGGAAATGCAAAGCAGACAAAGATAAATCTGTCTTGGGAAGTGAGGATGCGATGGTTAAAGCGTGTTAAGTGAAGAGACTGCCTGCTATGCAGGCTAGTTCTGTATTTGGGCAAATACGATAGATTAAAAAAAAAACAGATGAACTAGGGGAAAATGGAGAAATATATAGAAGTAGAGGTTAAAGATCAAAAAGAGAAAGAGAATACACAGGAAAGAGTTTTGCATTTTGTGATAATGTAATTGAAAGTACAAAACCAGCCTACTCAAAATTTGAAACAAACAAAAAGAGAGCAAAAGCTATTTGGTTTTGAGAGTTGGTTTCTGGTACAGGGGCCTTTTTTGTGTTGTTTAGTTATAATCTGCTCCAGCATGAGCTCTATCCTTAGCTCTGTATTCCATAGGCCTGGTATTAATAACAGCATCACTGTTTGTTACTATAGAAGGCATTCTTGAATGCCTGTAGTCTCTCAGCTAAAGATAATCAGATGTTCTGCAGGGTTTCGCAATATTGCTCACCTCCTGACAAACCCTACCTTGTAGTCATTGAATTTAATGTCAAGAAAGCGATACCTCATGTACACAGGATCTGAGATTTTGATACCATCTAGAATAGAGAAGCGCCTGTGCCTAATTTATAGTGGAATACCAGTTAGGTTACAGTGGAGTCCCACCACCTTCAAGCTGGAAAAGGGCAGAAAAAAGACCCTGACAGTGGAAATATTATGAGACCTGTGGTGGAGCAGGGAAGCAAGAGGAACTGACAAAGGAAATTGAACTGATTACAGGTGGACTGCTTTGAAGGCAACCCACAAAAATGAGTGAATCTAATGCAACCCAGAATTTGTTTCCACGGCAAAATCTTTAGGGAGAGAAACAGAAAGGGTTTTTTAGCCTAAATTTTTAAAAAGACTGCATAGGATCTAATCATGTATTAAAATGGGTTAGATAATATTACAGGGTGGAAAGAAGTGGACTCTATTTTGTGCAACTACTTTGTAGGAGGCAATAAATTTTAGATAAAAATTTGTTTGTCTGACATAACAAATATTTATCCTGAATTAAATAGCACTCATAGAAACAAAGCAGCAAAACCTATAGACTTTCTGCAAAGTACAATTATATATATACATTAACTAAGAACACTTAACTCCTCTTCACTGGAGGTGCAATTGTGAGAAGAGAAGCAGAATTCAAATATCAAATTATCCAGACCAGTGGATTTTACTATTGTTTTAAAAACCTGAAATATGATTCACAGGCTGGCATTCAAATTAACATCAAAACTAGATTCTGTTTCCGTTTTAGTGAAAGCAGATGAGGATTCCCATTACATCTGCTTTGACTTTCTTTCTTTTAATAAATGCTGCCATTTGATCCATGTCAATGATGTATAACTGAAATGTCATTCATTCAACATTTTCAGAAAAGAGTGCACAAAAGGTGTGACTTTATGATGCACTGTTCTTTGTTGTTGATGAAGGAAATTGTTTTTTTAAAACCTCAAGATTAGAAAATTCAGGAAATGTAATTGAAAACTTTAAAAAAGCAAGCACTGACTGTACTCCTTCTGAGGAAATATTTTAAGTATCCAATGGCAACTCTAAGGGAAACACCCAACACTCATTGAGATCAAGTGGATCCCACTAAGAGAGTGGCTTCATTGGGGTCTCAAATGGAGGTGCAAAGAGCTCCACACTTTGGAAGTGCTGTAACCTCCAACATCTTCCATCCTCAAAAGCAGGCATTTTTAATCTCAAATGTGAACTGTAGCATGCCTTTCTATAGACTCCGTAGGCTCTTCTATTTTTCAAATGTTTAATTTTGCAGACTTTCCTCAAAATAATGTTATTAGTCTTCAAAATAATATTATTAGTCTTCAAATGTGAATCAGTTTGCACTGCACTGCACACAGCCACTTTTCTTTAATGCAAGACTGTTGTGGGTTTTTTATCTGCATGAGCAGTGCTACCATCTGCCTCTTGTGGGACAGAATCTAGCCAGTATCAGGTATTTCCTGAAAAAATGTTCAGAACCGCTTCTGAGCTGTCTGGATTTGATGAAGGTGACTTGCTAAGTTCCAATTAATGCTCTCTCACCCCTAACCATAGGCTGACTGGAAGAAGGAGATTTATAGTAGAGGCATCCAAATCCTCACCTTTGAAGCCTTGCTCATCCTGCAGCACTGCAGTCATACCTTAAAGATGAACCACAAAAGCTGTCACATCTCAGAAGAATCCCAAAACTGAAAAGAGTATCAATATGCTCTGTATACTTTCATTTGTGAGATGCATGGCTTAAAGTTCAAATTCTGAAGTGTATGTCCTATGATCTCAATAATATGAGTTTCAAGACTACCCAAGATGATGGATTTGTGCTTCATCATGCACCCAGGGAGCAGACAGGCAACCTCAGAAAAAGAAGTAAAAGTCGGGGGGCAGGGTTTTATTAGTTTGGTTTGTGTTTTTTAGTATTGACATTGGTATTGATTGCTGCCAAGCCTAGGCTTGAATCCCATCTTTTCAGTCCATAATAATGAGCTAAGAGAGACTCACAGATGTCCAGGTTGCAAAATGGCAACATCTGCCTCCCTCATTCTAAGTCTGAGACTGATTTATGAGTCACCTTTTGGGATGCATATGGGACAAATGCAGCCAATTGGCTGATCTTTGGGCTTGTGGACCAGGCCCTAGAGATCACTCTTTACCAAGAATTTTACAGGGTTCAAGACCTCAGAGTCTTCCTCAGGAATTTTTATGAAGTGCTTGACTGTAAAGACAGGATTCTTATTATAACAGCACATAAACGTATACAGAACTGTATAAGGACAACTGTGCAATCAAATGCAGGTCCAAGGAGGCAACCTAGACAGTGTCAGTGTTAAGAAGGGTTGGCTCTTCTGTGCTGTGCAGTCCATGTGCTCAGGCCATAAACCTGTAAGTATTCCTACTTTAAGATCTTTTGAAAGCTCATATACGGCTTATATTCATTCTGCAAAATTCCATACTCCATATTCCAATGGACAAAACATCTGCAATATACTGCATCAGCAGTCAGAGCAGCACTCAATCATTCATTTCAGTGCTGAAGTCCACACTGTCAGGAAAACATCTTAACATGCTGGATCATTTCTGGGTTTTGCTGAGCTCTGTCAAAACTGGTAGTCCTTTGGGAGTCAAGAAATGTGTTTACCCTTGCTTTCTGTAGGAACTAAAGTCTCGAATACTGTCTGATTACGAATTCAGATACCATTTTTTCACCTATTTCAGAAATAGTCTGATCTTGGAAGTGTATAAGATAGTTATGTTAAGCAACATACTAATATTCCTTAAAAATTATACACTTGACCTATCACTTGTCAGCAGTTTTAAGTCTTCTGAACAGGTAGGGCTGAAATGCCAGGTTCCCATAATCCAGGGTTTGAGACTAATGTTAATTCAGAGGATGCTCATTACACTTGTATTTAGTTATACTTTGAGACAATGTAGTTAGCTCACTCCCATGATGAAAATCCTCAAAATTTAAACATTTGAAAAGTATGAGACATACCGGATCAATGGGTTGAGGCCAACTGTGTGACATTCAACAAGGCTCAATGTCAGGTCCTGTAGTTGAGTCACAATAACCCCATGCAACACAACAGGCTTGAGGAAGAAAGGCTGGAAAGCTGCCTAGTGGAAAAGGACCTAGGCATGCCGATTAACAGCCAGCTGAATATAAGCCAACAGTGTACCCAGGTGGCCAAGAAGGCCAAGATCATCCTGGCTTGGTTTGGAAACAGTGTGGCGAGCAGGAGTAGGGAAGTGATAGTGGCCCTGTACTTGGTGCTAAGGAGGCTGCTTCTTGAATACTGTGTTCAGTTCTGGGCCCTTCACTGCAAGACGGATGTTGAGGCTCTGCAGTGTGTCCAGAGAAGGGCAACGAAGCTGGTGAAGGGTCTAGAGCACAAGTCTTATGAGGAGTGGCTGAAAGAACTGGAGTTGTTTAGCCTGGAGAAGAGAAGACTGAAGGGAGAAGTTATTGCTCTTTACCACTACCTGAAAGGAGATTGTGGTGAGATGGGTGCTGGTTTCTTTTTCCAAGTAGCAAGTGATAGGATGAAAGGATGAGAGGGAATTGCCTCAAGTTGCATTAGGGGACGTTAAGATTGGTTTTTACTGCAAGAATGCTGAAGCATTTGAATAGACTGTCCAGGGAAGTGGTGGAGTCATCATCCCTGGAGGTATTTAAAAACGTGTGGATGTGTGAAATAGGGACACGGTAGTGGTGTACTTCGCAGTGTTAGGTTAAGGATTGGGCTTGATTATCTTAAAAGACTTTTCTAACAAAAATGATTCTATGATTATATGATATGTTTTCCGTCTCCTTTTTCTGGAGTTCTCCAGGCAGAAGCTTTGAGCCATACAGGAAATAAAGCAAGTACCTGACTGCTTCTCCCAGTAAGTCATACATTTATGCCACTCCTCTTCTCAGGGACTGATATGCCACTGCTCTTAACATATTTTTGAGTGCTGGCTCTCAGAAACCTGAAGAGCTTTTGAAATAATTTGAAATATTCTGAAGTGAATCAGAAGAATGCAAGGCCAAAACACATACGGTACTTGTATTTTTTTTTCTTTTCACCTTTTAGCTGGATACGTTCCTTCTTTCCAAGGTTCGTTCCCTTCAGCTAAAGGTATTTATCTGATGGTGGTTTGACTTGAATTTATTTTTACCCTTAAAACCATTGTATCTTCTTGCTCTGTGAAATCTTTCTATCCGCATTTTCCTCCTGTACATCAGCCTTTAATTCACCCTTTCTTTAGGAAGACCAGAAGCTTCTCAGGGCTGCATCTTGGCCCCCTGCACTCTCCTTCACAGCTGCCAGGGACTATAGCACAATGAGGACTGGGCTTTTTTCACCTTGGAGGACTAGTCACCTGGTGACCGATCTCTCCACAGACTCTGCAGTTCTTTCAGTAGATGGTATACAATCATTGAAACTTTATTTTTATTGTTTGCCAGACTCTAGTCTCCTCAACTGTCTTTTTAGCTGCCTAGCCTCAGAAAAGAATTGACTTCTCTGAGTGCTCCCTATATATCCATTATCAGGAGGAAAAATCCATCTGTTCATCCTGCAGCATCTATATTTGAAACACTCAGCCTTACTTATCTTTAGCTAGCTCATTCTTCTCTGCCAGGAGCCTCTGCCTGAAACACTATTTGTTTTTTCTCCATCAGAGAAATCACCTCTTCACTTAGCACTTCATTCATCAGCCTTTCAACAGTAAGAAGCACTGGCACAAATGCAGAATCTGTTTTTATCCTCATAAATTTTTTTGTCCTCCAAATGGTCTTCCTGCCATTTGAAGTTTCTGTGTGGTAATCACACGTAACTGTATGTGGTTGCTGCTTCTACTTGACATCCACCCTCTGATCCACAGCTGGTTCTGTTCCAAATAAGTTCAGTTTCTTTGGCAGCCACTTCACTCCAAGTGTCTGCATCTCTCCAGAACAATCTTGCTACTGAAAACAGAGGTTACTAATATACATAATTTCTGAGGGGAAGGAAAATAAAGTAGCAGTGAACACTACCAATAAAATTGTTCTAAGATGGGCCCTCTCTTGTGATGATATTTTTTTTTTAATAAATAAAATCTAAGCCACTGACAAAAAAATACTGGAGTGCAGTACCATGGTATCACCACGACGAGGCATGTGATGCATTGTTTTAAAAGCAGCTGTGGGAAACCATTTTTATACTGTGCAGCATTTCTTTCTCTTTTGGTTCTTGGTGGATTTTCACAGGTTCTCTTCAATAGTAAGACAGTTTAGAGACCATGCTTTCCTTTGCTGTAATATTTTCAACATGAGAAAAAACAGTTTAAATGGTTTCCAGTTTTTCTCTTCCAAAACGAGTACTTTCTTGTGCACTTTCAACTATTCAGCTGCATCCTCCTGCCAACGTATGACCTTTAAGAAGGTAAAAATTACTTCCATTTTGCATGCAGCTATTCGTTTTTCACAATGTGAATACATCTTGAGAAAACAAAGGTAACCCTGCAGCTGTGTTGTGCCTGTAGTAGGAATTCTTCAATGACACTTGCTATGCAAACTCCTATATAAGTATTAATCACCATGACATTCAAATTCCACCCTGTGAAGGCTTTTAACCTGTTGAGTATGTTCTTCTTCAAGTCACGAAGAGAATTCACGTTGTTGCTCCAATGTATTACTTGCCATAGGGAAGACATTCTGGTTTATATTGCAGTGGTTCACTCCTGATGATGATGCTGAGTAATTACGGCCTCAGTAAAAATACTGATATGCAGAAGAATCATTGAGCATGAGAAAGGACTGTGAAAGTAAATTCTGTGCAGACAATTTAGTCATCCTAGAAATGGAATTACTAGCAATAATTTGTATCTTAATTATTTAACTGTGTCCCAAAAAATTTAATTAAATGGGGTATTCAAACAAATTCTGTTGTATTGCTCTCAATAGGTAATACCCTGGACCAACATAACTAGGACCTAAAATTAAAGAATTATATTTTTCTGTGGTAGACATCTCAGGGAGTCTCCATCAGTTTGGTGGGCTTCAGTTTCACACAATTACTAGTAGAGAAATTCATGTTGCGTCTTTCAGGGTATTCACAGTGTTTCAGAATAACTCAGGCCTTTCTTTTTCCTTTTAGGCAGCCTTGGCTTATTTGGGACTTATGGGGTGTTTTTATGTACTACCTTACAGTGGAACCATGAAATTGTGTTTCTTTGTTTCCACTTGGATCTGTGTAACTCTATCCAACTTCTTCCCCATCAGATTCTGCATTTGCTTGAGGAGGCCCAGCCTTCCACAAGCTTCTTGGAACCGCTGTTTGCGTCTCTAACATGTCAGTCATGCCATCATCCCTCTGCATCTTCTCTGCTTCAGCGTCTTCTCCATTTGCATCCTTACGTACCAGCTTAAGCAAGCCTTTGGGATTCTGCAGGTCCTTCTTTTCAGGCTCTTTCTATGGGGTCTCTGAGTGTTGCAGAGTAGTTGCAGCACACTGTCATCTTTCTCAACTGTTGTTTCTGGCTTCCTTTTGTGGGAAATGATCCTAAAGAGGAAGGAAAATTTTGCTTCGCCTTGAAAATTTGACGCTTTGTCTTAAGCCATGTGTTTCTAGATACTCAGTTGTATCTTAGCTTTAAGAATGGGTTTACCACTCTGCTTGTGATTTTAGTTTCAAAGGACACTAGCAGTAAAAGGGAAAATGGAGATAAAAATATGTATTGCTTCCAAGTACAGAGGCACAGCTAACTACTAGCTTGCCAACTGTTTCAGTAGCAATGAAGGCCTGCATGGCAGATCATAGTGTCATCCAGCTGAAGTGTAGTTATACATATCCTGTCACCATCAGAAAAGGTGCTTTAACTGATATCTTAATAATTACATGGAAGAGTTAGTCCTGTTTTGTTGGAAGCAGTTTTATGTGATTTCTGTAAGAACAGCAGTAGAGTTCATTCCCTGCTAAAATAGTAACTATTTAATTCAGTGTGATCATTTAATTCAAAAACAGAAGCAACAAAAGCTGATTGTTACCTTAAATTTGATAATAATTAATTGCGGAACAGTAAATCATTATTAAACTCAACTACAATGTAAGAGTTTCTGTCAATCCTGTCTACTCTGTCTTTCTCAGCCAATCCCTTTATTTTGTAAAAAGCCGCACTGCATCCTAAATCCATTTTAAACTTCTGCCTTTTATTGCCTTGGCAGTTTCCAATACAGCTCTTTTGTTCACTTCATTCTCCAAATTAAATTTCCTGTGGACCAGATCCTCAGCCAGCTTAATCTGGCGAAGCTCTATCAACCACCACCACTCTGGTGATCCAGATGATCAAAATGCCTCCTATTAATCATTGGTCCTATTCCCCATCCTCCAGGCAGATTGCTTACACGGTGTTGACAGGGTTCCTGTATCATCTGTTCATTCACTAATAACACTATTCAGCATTTATTGGGCCAGTCTGGCTCTCTGCACATTCAGCAGCAAAGCTGCAATTGATTACATGATGAGGAAGCATAATCAAGCCATATAATGTCACATCGCTTTGTAATCTGCAAGCTCTGTGCAAACTACAATGCAGTTAATTCACTAATGATTTCTATTTGTCTTGCTTGTGTCATAGTGAAGAGAAAATATTTCAACACTGCCATGTGGAGGGGAGGGTTTTTCATGATTGTTATTCAGAGGATACGAGTCACGTCACAACAGGCAAGTTGTGGGCTATGCTCTAGTAATAACACACTTTAGGTGAGGCATGTGCCAAAGACCTCCCTGTTAAGGGAGGTGAGATTATACAGTCGGTATAATATGCCTGATTACGTACTACACGTGCCAAAGACCTCCCTGTTAAGGGAGGTGAGATTATACAGTCTATATAATATGCCTGATTACGTACTATCAAATAAAGTGACCAGATAAAAATGGTATGAAGGACAAAATACTTTCAGCAGAAAGAATGAGTATGATCTCACTTGTGCTGCTTTGGATCCACAAGTGAGGCCAAAGGACCTGCAAGTGCAGGGCACTGCTGGGAGGAAAGCTGGGGGTGAGGAGAAAGCACTGCATGGCAGAACGATGGTAAATGAACAGCTTAGAAAAAGCACTTAGAAATTTCACTAAGTCCTCAATAAAGAAAAAAACAATGTTCAGACTCCTACATGAGTAAATTTCAGCCCCCAACATGTCCAGTCATATGAGTATTTCTTACAGGTATTCCACAGAAAGTATCCATCAGTTCTTCTGGTAGCTTCAATAATGCAAACAACTACATGGTTAGGAGCCCAGAAGAATCGGGTTACATCTTGCTATTTCCAGTCATTTGTGGATTGCAAAGTCTTTTAGCTTAGAGGCTTGCTTTCAGAGGCAATGTTTCCCTTTGTCCCCTCCCAACATGCTACCTCCTGAATCTGGAGGGCAGGAATACTGCAGAGTAGAAGGCTGTAATCACAGCACCAGAGGGAGAGGAACCTGCCTCAGGCATCTCTCCGAACCCAGCATCAGTGTGACATGCTTTCTACCTGCCAGGTGAAGCACTTGATTCTTTGCCTTACAGCATTAGGACTTAAACTTTGAAGGATGAAAGTTTGATGCCCAGCTATGACAAGGGGCAATTTATGCTACAGTACTTGGAGTCCAAGCTTCCTGAAACTGGTAAAGGAGCATGTCTGATACTGGCAGATTGATCTACTGAGGACCCTCTGGCTTTCTGCATTTTTCTAAGATGCAGAATGGAAAATAAATACTTTCCCTTCCTAGATTTCCTCTACTAACCTTTATACTTGAGCTTCTCAAATAGCAGAGGGCTTTCTAAATCATAAAGGAATAAGCTGTCTGTATTGATGATTGTGCATATAGTGTTTTACCACAAAAGCTTTAAGACATGCTCTGACTTCACCAAATCATCACCTGGTGGAAGAAAACAGCACTCCATTGTCTCACAGAAGCTAATTTTTTTCTTCAAATAAGAATATATTCCGCTGTCTCTCAGGTCCTTCATCGAAAAACTTTTTGTATGCATTTGCTTCCCTATAATGCGAGTTGAATTTTCTTGCCTATCAAAACTCACTGAGAAGCAGAGGGAACAGAAAATAGGGTCTTCTGAACAACTTTGTCACATGTTCAGATGATGTCCTTAATCAGATTTACAGAAGGACATCAACCTTTCAAGTACAAGTATCAGTGGTTTCGAAGGCCACGTGACTGTCTTATCTTTTCACAATACTTAATGAGAAATTTATTTTTATTATGGAAACTACTTTCTCTGGCTTTTCTGGTTTAGGCTCTTCAGACACACCAAACCGACCCTGCCATGAGGAAGATGCTAACTCAGCTGTATTTCTATATCATGCCTGTATTTAATGTGGATGGATATCATTTTAGCTGGACAAATGTAAGTATCAGCAGTATTACTCAAAAAATTGCTCAGACGGGAAAGACTGAATGATTGTTACATCATTCAAAGGCAACTTTCTGTATAATGTGGTCCATCACTTCATAGCATGCAAAATGGAAAGAAACAACTCAGGTTAGAATATAATACTGAGGTTGTTTTGTTGTGTGTACAAAGAGATTTTTGCCGAATTTAGTGATATTGACATTTAACTATTTTATAACTTATGCTAGGATCGATTTTGGAGAAAAACAAGATCAAAGAATACAAGGTTCCGGTGTCATGGTGTTGATGCTAATCGCAACTGGAAAGTGAAATGGTGTGGTAAGTCTGGAGATAGTTTGGTCCACTAGTTCAGATTACTCTGTATTTAATTATCCAAGAGAGTAAGTAGGTTAGGTCACATCCATTCTGAAGTGTTCTTGTTTCCGTAGTTAAAGTTGAAGCTACTTTCCCATAAAGCCACAAGCCAGGGTTCAAATCTTCCTTCTAGCTTATAAAAAAATAAAAGTCCTGAACTTTGGAAAGACATATCCTAAGTAAAAAAAAAAAAAAAAAGTTTCCATGACAAGTGTGGCAAAGGTGGAAAAAAGGGCACATCCAGCTATTCTGTGTTTCTGCAATTGTGTTAATAATTTGAAGCACGGCATTGAGCCTGGCCCACCAGATTTCAGAATTTACCTTCTTAGAGCTCTAGGAAACATTTCAAACTTCATTTTATTTAATTCATCATTTCTATGAAATGGCTTTAACTTTGGAAATGCTGAACTTGCTTTGTCTGCCTCACAGCGAAATGTCTGAGAATATTTTAAGCCCATTATTATTAGTGATTTAATAAAGAAAGAGGATGCTTCTAAATGCATGGAGATCCAATTTTAAACTCCCAGCACTTCTGTAAATACTTTCATAAAAATTGACCCAAATTTTGTATAGAGAGTGCAGCAGTAATGAAATACTAGCTGAAGATTTGGAATGGGTCCACTGAAGAAAAAATGGTATTTTATTACATCTTAGAGGAAGACAGTGCAGCTCACACAGGAGTAAGCAGTACTGGTGCAGCAGAAAGTAATAGCACTTTGTTGTGAAAATACCTTCTGCTGAACTGCTCTGCCATCTTGAGCAACTTCCTTCATCTCTCTGTGCAGCTATTTTCTCTTCCAGTATTTGTCCACCTTCCTTATTTACATTATAAACTTGTACAGACAGAAATCGTGTTTGCATAGCGCTAATGCAACAGCCCACCCTTCGGCCCATCCCTCTTCCACTGGAAGTCTGTATGTTTCCACAGTACTCCAATTGCTTGCCAAAGGAGTAAGCACTGTACAGTCTGGCTTGTAGCAACTGGAATCTTTAAGTACATTTTTGAGAACTGTACAGATAAAACTGAGTGTAAGTAATCTGACTAAAGTGATTACAAATGAGTTGAGAGTGAACAGCAGCATGCATTCAATACAGTGTGGATTTTCAGAGTATGCTTCCTATTTTTTTCATCTCTGCTCGCAATAAGGAGAGAACTGACACAAAAGCAGTTACAGAGAGCCTGTGTTAGCTGAGAATCCCTTCACTGCAGAACATAGTCCCAGGGCTACTGTCATGACCTTTAAGGCAATTTTATACTGCAAAAGTAATGCAAGAATGAACTAAAGCTCACCACTGCTACCATCTATTCTTCAAGTGTTTCAGTCACAAATGCAGATATTGTGGGGACAGGAATTTACTGTTCAGAAGATAGCCACCAACACAGTTGGAATGAACAGTTCTCTTACAAAGTATTCAGAGCCACATTAAAGTTACCCATGAGTGCAATATTAATTCTCATACAGTGCATTTTCTTTCTAGTCCTAATTATTCTTTCTTGGGTTCAAATTGCTCTGCTCCTCCCTCTTCTTACTCCCCAGCCACTGTATTAAAGGGCACTTATTTTACCAAGTCCTGAAAATGTTTCCTTAGTTTACAGTAAAACAACCTTTTTACTAGAATGATTGAAATGATAGCAATACACACACAGCATTGTGTGTTGTAATCCATTACTCATGGCATTTCTCCCCTGCCCTGAACATTAAAGGCAGGTCCCCACCTCGAGTTCAGAAACTAAAAATGAATTGAAGGTTAACTCGTCATCCCACCAAGCACATGTTGTGCTTCTCACACCAGACCCCAAACTCCATCTGATTCTCTATTTTGCCAGAGAATAAAGAGCTCTTTCATTAATTGGGCTGACTGGTGCTCAGAAGATCCTCACCCAGCTCCACATGTTCTCATTAATCTGACACTAAATGAGGCAAAGAAGGATCTGGACCATATCACACTTTTAGGCTTGTATAATCATGGTGTGTTTAACATTTAATACTACATATGATTGTGAAAACATTTTCATTCAGGTCAGCCACACTTACACTTTGTAGACAAGGCTTGAACTTGACTGCGGGGCTTCCAGGCAGGTGTGTTGTGGCAGAATCGAGCCTCAGCAAAGCCACTGCAGTGAGATAGTTGGTAAAGATAACACCACATCCCTCCTGCTTTCCTCTTTGCTCTCAATGTAGAACTTTGAAGTAGCTTTATGATGTTGCATCTGTATTATCTAGAGACAGAGAAAAGGGCTGTATCACCAATTGTGGAAGATTTCACTTTGCAGCACCCTGTTTCTAAAACAGCACTCAGAAATTGCACATGGATCCAGGTGAATGCTGACTGCAAGATCTCTGAGTAGAAATGCTCCTTGCAATATATATTTCTGTGCTCCTTGAAATATATATTTCTGTGCAATGACTAGCATAATGGTTTAATGTTCACAAAATAAATAACAATGTTAAAGCCAATAATGAGGTACTTCCTTATAACTAAGTCATGTCATAGGACAAAAGCAGTTAAAGGGGTTGGATTTGAAGCCCACAAGACGGCAGCAATGAATGTTGAAATTTCCAATGCATTCCAATTTCCTATTGCTTACTGACAACAGTATCCCATACTGGCAGAAGTAGTGGCTGCAAGGAACTTTGAGAATTGTGCTCCAGTTCATCCATTCTCCGTATCTTCCTTCTATACCAAAGCAATAGTTTTATCAGTTTCTTCACACATTTCCTTTATGCATTTGGTTTTGTGATGGATATTGGAGGATGCTTTTCCTTCCCTGCTATGCTACCAGGTACATAAATAGGGCAGCGTGGTAACATTTTATTCAATTCCGTTTTCTTCTCACGACTGTAACTTAGAAATTCCACTGGAGTGTATACTTCCTCTACCATTTTTTTTCCTTCCTGTGTTACTTTAAAAGAACTTCTAGTATCAAAATTGAGGATACCTTTACATTATCCAAGGCCACTGTGGAAACTCTCTTTTTACTACCAACCAACTTCAGTTAAGGAAAAGCTTTAACTACAGCAAGTGGCTCATGACAGTAGGTTGGACAGTTTAGAGAGTCTTCACTAAAAGTCACTAAACTGAGTCTTGCTTTACTATTGGGTCATTTTACTGTTAGCTTGTAGGAGTCTGATGTTTATTAACAGTGATGTCTATTTTCATGATTCACTGTACAACACTGTTACAGGAGATGAAGTATACATAAAAAAAAAAAAGCACAGGCTCCAGAGGCTCTGTTAAATAGCTGTCCTTTAGCTATATTATCTGACAAGACATCAAGGCAGAGTGCTCTTGGGATCTGGATGACTTGGTAGCCATCTGTTCTGCAGGGAGGAGACCATCTGCCCTCCTTATAGCTCTTCCATATCCACTGCAATCTAAGCACTAATACTTTTTGAAATCCCCACCTGTGGTCATTGCATGGTAGCTTCAGTTTTCATGTTACAATTGAAGCTGCAGCATGAAATCTTGGCATTAGATTGATTGCATAACCTTGTTTTAGGTTGTATTATTATGCCTTCTCACACACTGCTCTTATCATTTGAATGTAGCAGTACCTACTATACAAAGGAAAGCTAATAAAACACTGCTTTTCTAGGTCCCTGATGACGCCATGGAATGTGGCAAACTATTTTATTCTCCGGGTCATTGTAAAACATATGGCATTTTAAAATCACGGTGGATAAAAGAGCAGCGTAAATTTTGTTCTTTTAGTCCCAGGCCCTAAACTGTAAATGAGACCATGGCTTAGATCCAGAATTGCTGAATGATAAAGGAGCCACTGCCACATCTCCTTTTCTGAGTTTCATCTTTCAGTACCTCACGGGATATTGCATGCAGCCTATACTTCTGTAGTCTACTGCCACCTAAGCAGGTTGACATGGTGAAAGGTATCCTCACAGCTGAACCTGTGCCCCAAACTTGAGGTTAAAATAAGCCACGTGCAAAGAGAGATGATTTCTATTCTAGCTAACTGAGCAACTGTCCAATGCAGCTGTCATTTTTTTTCGTGTAAGGTTTGCAAGAGTAAAAATAGGCAGTAGTCATGGACAGTTCTCATGTTTTAAACTAGTTTCTAAGATAATGCCTGTTGAGGTTAACTACTTACCACTATAACCATCACTGTAGTAGCTAATAGGTTAAAATGCTCTTAAAGGCTATATTTGTCTAGGTAGTGACTAGTGACAAGTTATGCGCTTATTTCAAGTAGACCAACTGAAACCTTTCAATAGCTTTAATACTGGAATGCTATCATGAAACATGCCACTTACATGGAAGCCAGGAAAGGACATACAATGAATTCAGGCTCTTCTTTTTCTGTTGGGTTAAAAATATGTCCTCTGGGAAGAACCGCATGTAACTGACCAATTGGCAACTCAGTGTGTCTCCTACATGATCTAGCAGATTGCTGTACTGAGGTCCCACTGGCTCTTGCCTATCAGTCACAAGAAAGCAATTTTTTTTTATTGCTTTTCAAACTTTTGCACACAGGCCCACACAGACCAAGCCAGAAATTGATTATTAGAAATTCTCCATGATCACTAACCATCAACTTTCTCTTTCAATTTCTAGATGAAGGTGCTTCATTTCACCCATGTGATGACACATACTGTGGTCCTTTTCCAGAATCTGAGCCTGAAGTAAAGGCTGTTGCTCATTTTCTCCGAAAACATCGGAAGCAAATCAAAGCTTATTTGTCCTTCCATGCATATGCACAGATGCTGCTGTACCCTTACTCTTACAAATATGCAACTATTCCAAACTTCAGCTGTGTGGTAAGTACATTAAAACTTGGGAGAGTATGCCTCTCTATATAATATTTTTTTGGTAGATATTGTTTTGAGAGGAGACTTGTTTCTTCGGTACTTTGCACATATTTAATATTGAGCAGTATTTATTCTGGATCTGCTTGCAGTCTCATTTCTGGTTATATAACCTTCACTCAAAGTGAGTCAGCAGTAATTTGATTAAAATGGTATAGTGCCTTCCATCCGTCAGTCCCTTTAAATTACTTTATAGGATAAATCCTTGGGTTTTAATTAAAGTTGTTATAATTCTATTTAATTAACTCTAATGGGAATTATGTAGTTAAGTCCTTGGGCATCTAGCTGAAATGATGTTGTTTCATGCTTAGAACTTTAACACTAGAAGTACCGAGAAGATCATCTTCCATTTTATGTACAAAGTGAAGTTGAAGTGGTTTATATTTATCAGTTTGAGGAGAAATCTCGTAGAATTCACCAAAAGTAAAGCTTCTATTACTTTATGTATCATTCTGTTCATAGGCAGTGGTTTCATCTCTTTAAGACAAGCAGTTAAGTAACATCAGGTGTTTTGGAGTATTTGTCTATTTGAAGAATGAATTAATAAGTATAAAGTTTTTGATGCAAGTCTATTGATTTACAAATATGTGCATTTCGTGTATTCCATGCTCATTCAAATGTAGAACTGTTTCCTCTGCTCACAGTCTGAGGTCTGTTTTTACCCAGCCTTCTGTACATAAAAGCCTCCCTATGGCTTAACTGTGGCTTAACTTCCTCTATTACTTTCGTCTCATTTTTCCTCTGTTTGTTGGGCTTTGCCTCTCAGATGGCAAAACATTTTTGTCAAAAATTACTGATACAGTTTTATTCTGGCTGATCTGTCAGACATTTCCTTCACTGGGAGCACGGTACTGTTGTCAATAATTGCCCAGAAAAGTGTTTTAATTTAGTTTCCTCAAAATACAGTTCATTCCATTGCATCCATTGCACCAGGGAGGTGGTTGACTTGCCTTCCCTGGACGTGTTTAAGGTGCAGGTGGACAAGGTGCTGAGGGACATGGTTTAGAGTTTGGTGGGAATGGTTGGACTCGATGATCCCGTGGATCTCTTCCAACCTGGCGATTCTGTGATTCTGCGATTCTGTGATCTTCAGTCCCCTGTAAAATTACGTTGTCTATGTGTCTACCATTTTGGCCTTGAAGGTTGCAGTGACATTTAACTTACTAGTGGTTTATGCTAGTTTACTCCAAAAGGAGCTTTACTGCACCTAAGATTTATACTGTGCAGAATAAATCATGTTATTAGTCCCTGGAGCTTCACTGAAGTTTGACTCAACTCCCCTTTCAGGAGGCAGAGCAGCCAGCACTCCACAAACTGAACACTCTTTGTGGGTTTATTTCTGTTAAAGCACTTAATTTCAGAGCAAATGAGACATCAACTAAGCAGGCAGAGGAACTAAAAATATGAGACTTATGGGGACTGGTCACTCAACCTTGCATTTAATGTGAACAAATCTATTGGGCTTTTTTTTTATTTTATCTTCACCACTCTCTTTCGGGTCATGGGAAAGAGAAAGAAGAGCTCTCAGAGTGAATTGGTGGCTGTAACCTACCAAAAAGCATAGACTGGGAATTTAAAACCACAGGATCTCATTCCTTTGAAGACCAGCAAGTGCAAGCACAGGTTTTTTTAAGAACAGACAAGACAGCAAAAGTTAAAGATATGGTGTTAGGAAGAATGAGAATCAGCTCTGCAAGAAGATGAATGTTGGTTATCTTGATGAAAATACCCAGAGTAACCTAAGGCAATAGCAGGAAATTAATTGTAAGGAAAAGGAGCCTCCAAGAGTTCTCATACGTACCAGTTATTTTTTTAGTATATGTTGTTCTTGTTGCTCAAGGGCTATTTCTGTTCTGAGATGGGGAGTAACTTCCCCTCAGCAGACACACTCTACCTTCGCATTCACAGCTTTTGGACCAAATGAACCCAGGTTTTGATGAGCAGTAGGTGTTCCCCAGGCCTATGAGATCTTGGATCAGACTTCTCATCAGAGGGAGTGGAGCACAGACATAAACAGACGGACACTGTTGTAGACAACAGTCCAAATATTTTGCCAATATTTGGACTTTGTACATCTTTCTGTTGCAGTGGTTCAAAAAGAACAGGCAGGTTGGAATAAGAAACTGAAGTAATTTCCTGTTATTTATAAAGCTCATAATGGGAATCATAGTAAAAATGATCAGAATATTGTTGCTTATTTATTTGTGTTTTTTAATATTTGCCTACAGCCATGGACTCCATTAGCTGGTGACTCCGAAATGAATAGTCTTTAATATTTGAGGTGTCTAAAATGGTGACATAGACTGAGGTTTCAGATTCTCCAGTTCTCTTGGAGAATTACAGTGAGCTACAAAGCATCAGATCTCTATTTCCTGCTGCATATGGAATGAGCTTTGTTGATCTACACATTGAACAACTTTAAGACCCCATGTGCATAGCAGATAAATAAAAATTAGTGCTAACAGGGGGCCACAATTAATCCTGGGCAGAAGAAAGGATGTTTCTTCCTGGGTCATATCATTCTAGTGAGCTGTCAGTTACCATTTTGATTAAAGTGTTCAATTATTCAGAGTTGCTTTGAAACTGGAGAGCTGTGTACGGGTCACAATATGCATATTCCATTCTAATTTAGGCACAGCTCTGTTATTAACCATCTCCAGAAATCTGTTCTTTTAAGCTATTTAAAATGAAAGTGCCCCTTTAGATTGAAAAAAACCAGAAGAAACACACATCCACCTTAATAGTTTCAAATTTCACGGGCTTTTTATCCCTTTTCTTCCTGTACTGTCTTTTACTTTAGTGTTTGCAGTGGACTTACAAGGCATGACTGAGTTTGTGTATGTCTTTGTAAAAATCTAGTAATTTCTTGTGAAGCTTTCTCCTTGAGGATGTTCAAAGACAGCTTGCCTGGATATAATCAGGATCCAGCTTGCAGGGTATGATGTAGTTGAAAACTGTCTCCTTCTTTGGGCGCATAACTCCCAACAGTGGAGGCAAGCATCACCCCTCAAGACTGAGAGCATTAAGCATTGGGTCACTCCCAGCCTGGCCTTCAGACAGCTGCTGACTCTGCATAGAAGCCAGTGGTGTTGCGCTGTTGTTAAACAAGCATTGCCAAACTATTTCTTCAGGAATATTTCAACAGGGCTTGCTTCTGCTGTCGTATTGCAGTACAAGGAGTAACTCATGCACGGGGAGTCTTCTCCTTTGTGGCTGTGTTCTCCTTTCCATGGCACATTTACCCAAACATTGCTCTCCACCTATCTCATCTCATCTCACTCAGCTGAGCCCTGACTCCCGCTTCCTTGATGTCAGACCTGTTGCCAAGCTATCTCAGATCCACACCGCAGCCCTGAGATGGTAATTGCTGGGCATAGCTGCTTGCCAGATTTCTGTTGAACAACTGGCCCTGGTGCTTGGGGCTGCAGTGTTGTCTGGTGCCAGGTTGTCTTGCCCCAGGCTGCAGTTGGAGCACCCCCACCCCCAGAGCCCTGCAAGGCTCCACTGCCACCTCGCCACCCTCGTGGGTCCAACACCTCCAACCCTGTCATGGGTCTTGTGCTTCATGACTCACAGAAGTTGAGGCATTTGTGAGAGGAGGAAGAGTCCCAAGTGACCAAGCTTCCCTCTCCCTCAGGCATCCCTCCACCTCCTCATCTTTGGTGCTGTAGTAAGTCACATGCTACCCCTCAGACAAACTGGTGGCCACATCCCAGCCCAGCAGCATTGACTTCAGTGGAGTCTCCACACATGCTTTTGTGGAGGTGGCAAGAGGAAGAGAAGGGGCAAGCTGAAAATCAGACTCAGTGGCACTGTCATGCCTGTGCTGAGAAACAAACAAAAAATCTAGTTGTGCCTTATGGATTTTTATAATGGAGTAAAAAAGTGCTCTTCCATTTGTTAAGAGCAGTACTCAGTGTAACATAAAGTCTCCAAGGTCCTACTTACTGGGATGGGGATTTTTTTTTTCTGGAATGATGTTTTAAAGCAGTTTTCTCTGGATTCTCTGCTTGGGCAGGTAAAGACCCACAGCCGGAATGCCTGCACAGGCATTAGTCCAAGGACTAAGCCAGAATCCTGATTCCTGACAATGGCAAATAGAGATATTCTTCCCCAGTGCATTCATCTAGTGCCTGATGAGTAACAATCTAATGAACAAGTTCATGAGGACTTGAATACTTTATAACCTACAGCTCTTAGGTTCAGGGAAATAAAACAACTAAAACAAAAATTTCAGCTTTACACAGTGGTTCAAAGTCCAGGAGGTTCTAGCTCCAAAGATGTTCATTTCCTGCTCTCTATAGTGAGGTGTCTCTGTGCTTTCGAAGATATTCCAGCCTTTACTGTACATTCTCCAGGATCCTTTTATTTGGGATCATAATATTTCTTTTACTTTTGAATACATGCATCCTTTCCTTGTGTTTGGATGTTCTATCGATGTGTGACCCTCTCAATTTGATATGGGACAGGACTTCTGCACCCAGTTTCACAGGATGCCGTGAATCTCCTTAAAAGACTGCATCCATACGGATGACGAAATGTAGGTGCTAATTTTCCCCATACAGTATTGAAATCACATTTCTACCATAGTGGAAGCTCTCCAAGCCAGCATCATCTGGCCCCAGAGAAAGTTAGACCAGCAGGGAACATTCACCTGTCCATCAGTGATGCAGGAGTGAAATTTGCCTCCTTCATTCCTCCCACTCTACTCACTGAACCACTGTATAGTGTCACCATGAGATCAATTCTCCTTCACAAACTCTGCAAAGATGAGGTTTAGTGGACCGAGAAGTGGGTCCACAGGTACTGGCAGAAAATGCATGCATGGCTTTTAAACTGCATTAAAAAAGAGATTATTTCATCTCATGGTCTCACATGTTGCCTAAATTTGTTGTTTCACTAAATTGATATATATACCTATAATGACAAATATTAATGGCTGATCATTCACTGTGCAGTGAGGTTTTTTTATGCTGTGAAAATTAAGGTTTTCAGGGAATTAGAGAACTGCTCTCAGTAAAAATAAATAATGAATTTATCCTTTAAAATAATTTTAGATTAGCTGCCATGGACTCACAGAACACAGCATTTTGCCGGAAGACAATGATCCATAGCTCAGGTTCCAATCTTATTACAGGATTTAATTCAAAGTCTAATTTATGCATTTGTTTTTCTCCCCCTCACAGGAATCAGCAGCCTATAATGCTGTTAATGCCCTTGAGTCAGCCTATGGTATAAGATACAGATACGGTCCTGCATCTAGCACTTTGTGTAAGTTTTCCTCTGGCACAGGTTTGTGACTTTGACCTACCTATAATAAGGAGGAGATTACCTTTATTACAACAAAGAAAGCAAACAGTGTTTGAAATGCACTTTGTTCTAGTTGTGGATGGTGTGGAAAGCAGAAAATTATGTTTTGTAAGAGATTCAGTCAGTTGATGGCTGTAAGATTAACTCAATTGATGCAATAAAAGAGATTAAAATGCAATGCATTTAAGATGTGAAAACCAGGAAATATCAGGTTCAGAAGATATTAAAAAAAAAAGATAAAACAAAATCTTAAAAAGCATATCTTTATCATAGAGCCTAAATGCACCACTAAGTTATAAAATATTTGGATGGAAATAATTCAAAGTAGGTTTCATTTTTCACCATCCTTTTGTCTCTCCTTCTGTGCAATTGTGATAAATTCAGCTATTCAGAGGTCATTCTGAAATTTAGGATGATGTCTGTAAATGTTAGGTTTCAAATGTCTTTGTGTCTAAATGTTAATAAATTAATACGTTCTTTAGACATCTTCCCTGTTTCAGAGAGTGATTTCAAATTTTTCCCTATAACAAAATATCTTTTAATGTATGCCTTTTAAATATGTAACAACATTTGTCGGGCAAGCTCTCCATGTAGAGAAGTAAGAGAAATTCAATAGGTTCCGACAAGACACTGTTTTTTCAACTGAGACTATGAAGACTGAGTGCTCTCAGTAATGGTAACAGACATTGAAAAAGTGAGAAGCTTAATTAATTGCAATATTTTTCACAAGTAACCTTCTGCCTCCCTTCTACTGTGTTGCTGTGGTTTGGCTAGAGCTTCACTTTATTGTGGATCTCCACCTCACAGCATGGTCATCAACTTGTTCTCATTACAGTGCAGTCAGTCACTATGTCAAAGGAAAAATAGTATAAATTAATGCCAGAATTGCACAGAAGACAGCAGGGCACATAAGAAATGGGTCTTTATATAATTATAAGTGTTTTGGGTAATCAGCATATGGAGATAATGAAAGCAGAAGCAGCGCACTTCCTTGGGAAGGTTTGTTAATATTAGACACCACCTATGCAAACACTCTCATGCTGCAAGGAAATAGTGAGAAAACAAGACAGAAATAAAGATAAAAAAAAATTTAAAAGCAGTTTGAAAAGAAATTTGTAGATTACTTTATCAGCTTTCTCCCTTTTCCTTGCAAAAGAATTGCCTAGAAACCCTAAGTTAAACCCAGGAGCTTGCAGAGCTTCCATCCATCTGGGAGAGCTTTGTGGAAGCAAAGCTTTAGACTGCACTTGCCTGCAGACAAGAACAGCTGAAGCTTTATTCTGAATGTAATCTTTTATTAAAGTTTTGATTTACACAAAAAAGTCAGTTATTATTTTTTCTTGTGAAAATCAAGAGTCTAATCCTGTATTATGCTGAGTGGTCATGGCCTTCTCTGAAGGTTGTTCAGGCTCAAGGCAAGTAACAGCTGGAGATGCAAGTATATTCACTGAGCCCTGAAGACAAAATGCCACAAGAACCCTCTGGTGTTTTCAGCATGACCTGTTCTAAAATTTTCTCTGGATTCCCTCTTTCAGACGTGAGTTCTGGTAGCTCTATGGACTGGGCCTATAAAAACGGCATCCCCTACGCATTTGCATTTGAGCTGCGGGACACTGGCCATTTTGGATTTTTACTTCCTGAGACGCTGATCAAACCAACCTGCACAGAGACCATGCTTGCAGTTAAAAATATTACTCTTCATCTGCTGAAGAAATGTCATTGAGATCTATTTCTAGGAGCTAGGAGTGAGCATTTTACTCCCAGTGCTGATGCCTTTCAGTGTGTTCAGTTGCCATTTTAAGCTTGGCCACTTCAAAATTATAGAAGCTAATGGGAAATATGGTACTGTTTCTACCAGATTTACTGGGTAGGAAATTGAAAAAATCATTTTATATCTGCTCTACGAAAGTCCATAAAGTTGATGTACTATCTTAGTTACAGGTTTGGTGTAAAATAGCCTGTTCTTTTTGCAATAAAGCTTTGATTCTGGAGCTTTGGTGGGGCAGGTCCAGGTCCACATATAGGTGCCTGAAATAAAACTCCACTTCTGCACAATCTGTGGCCTTACTCCTTCCTCTAACAGGAAGACCTGCCTTAATGAGTCTCTCAAGCCAAGGGATAAAGTTTACATTCATGCATATGTACTCTCTGACTCAACACAGACCTGTGTCTGTAACAGTAAATGGCATAAAGCTGCAGCTGGCGGTGCTGCAAACTGCAATGTGGCTTCCCTCTGCATGTATACATACCTTTGTATATGCACTTTTGTGATTTTTCTGTCATGTAATGCAAGAATTTGACTCAAGGTTTCCTCTAACTGTTCAGAGAAACCTATTTTCAAATGTATGTATTGGGGTAGACTCAAAATCAACATACTGCCTTTGAAAATGTGACTTTCCTAGAGGTGTGTAAAAGTTATAATGAAATATAATTGAGATATAAAATACTCTGCTTTACGGAGAGACAAAGCAGCTTGCCAGGACTTGGAACTTGAAAGCTGGCAGCCAACTGATGCATCTGGGTTCTGCTGTAGTCAGTGTCTGTCCATTCCCACCAGCCAAGGATCGCGCCTTAAACTGTAATTAGCTGATGTTTTATTTATTGGTATTCTTGCAGTGAGCTCTGTAGCTCTATGGCTATGTTCTTGCAAGTCATATTTTTGCATGTTTTAAAGAAATTAATAATAGACTCTTAAGTGAGCTGGAGGTGAAAAGCAGCAGCTTTACAGCTGAAATGCAGTGAGTAAGTACCATGTTTGAAAGAATAATGATGAAAGCACAGAGAATACAACAACTTGTTGAGGGGGTTTGGGTACTTCTAAAATAGTATTTTTTTATCATATTATATCTGCAAAAGCATATATTTTACTTTATTAATTTTGAGTTTAATCTTATTCCATAACATGTTAAATAAAACATATTTGTTAATAAAATAATAAAAGGCTTTTGAAGTATTCTTCCTATTTCATTTATTTGTTAAGCTTCTGTTCAAGGATGTGACACTTTTACCTATCTGTGGGAACATTCTACAGAGAACAAGGCCTGGATGCTATGAGATTGTTTGATACTGAACAACTTTAACAAGGCCTTGAAGCAGAGAGCCGAAGGATAAACAGGGCCCAGCTGGGAGGAATGCAGCAGCTAGTTCAGTGGGAATGAGTACCAGCTGAAAGAAAAACAATTAAAGAGAACTATCAACATAGTTAATTTTAGTATAACTTGGTTTCTTAGCATGTGCAGTAGTTTAGCCAATAATATGTTAGTAATAGCTTTATGGACAGCTACCTTTAACCAATAACACACTGTAGATACCCTCATGGGCACCCAGTTATGTAACCAAAAAGGGTTTATAAAGAAACAGCTAAGCTCAATAAATTGAACACTCGCTGATCATATTGATCTCTGCGTTTGTTTCCTGATCTCCCATCAACACCTATCTGTAAAACACTACTGACATCAAAGTGGCAATATTTAAAAAAAAAACTACATCTTTTCTAAATGTATTTGAATTTAGCAAATAGGCAAACTTTATGAGACTAGGGAGCACTGTATTTAATTAAGCATATTGTTTTCAGGACTGCAAAAGGCAGTCAGTGAGCAAAGGTGACAGAATTGCATTCCATTTGTTTGGCATTTCATTCATTAAAAGTATTTATTTTAAACAAACTTTCTGAAAGCTTGTTCAGATTTGATTAGTTCAGACTTGTTCAAGTAATATAAGTTTCTGTTCTGGTTTAATAAAATTCTAGGGGAGAGAAGCTCTCAAAATAGCTGTCCATTAGTCATTTAAAATTGCTTATGACCATAATCACTTAAGGTTTTGAAGGTAGCAATAACATCGTTTGCTATGCATATATTCTTGACAAACTGTCTTGATAGTGGTGTAAATTAAATATTATCACTGGTTGTTGTGCTTTATTCTGGATTTAGGTGACAAGATTGAACCTACTACAAGGACAAAGGAGGCTGAAGAGAAGGACAGGAGGCATGAGAGGTGCCTAATCAGCATAAGGCAAATTTACGTCTGGATTGCTACAGTGCAAATCTTTCCAAGTATGGGCCAGGAGAAACCAGATTCAGATGTGATGGTTTGATTCCTGCTCATAGTCCAACAGTTGTCATGTGAAACATTTGAGCTTTATCTTCATACCATCACATCTCCCCTAGGACTGAAAAGTAACTGAACTGGTGGAGCAAGAAAGAAAAAAATAAACACCACTAAACCCCCTCTTTTAGTTACCAAAAGTACCTAACATTGTAGATCTAGTTGACCTTGGATGTGAGTAATTGCAAGTATTCTTATCTGAGCAGCTTTGACAGTTAGAAGTATTTGATATTAAAAACAATACATGAATAAAGCTACATCCTGGCACCTGGATGGGCATGGCCTGGATACTGTGTTTTATGAGTGACTGAAAACTGAGCTGAATTTTGAAGAATTGTGCAGGGTAATACAGTGCCCTGTAGCTGAATACAAGTGTAAATAGCCTCTGAGCCCTTTAATTTCAGGGTCAATAAGCTGATCAAAAAGACAGTCACTAGGAAACAGCAAAACCTATTTCTTGAATTAAGAATCTGTAAGATGATTTATCAGCAAGAGTGGATCTAAATAGAGGAGTTGACCCTAAAGAAAGAACTACTGGAAATCAGCTATTTGGATATGGAATGACAACCTTTGTGACTTACAAATGTTGCCTCTCTGAACAGCTCTTTTTTTATCTCCATAACCGCTCACTTCTCTTCCCTTTTTACTTCTCTTCGTCAGCCTTGATAGCCTACAGGATAACAGAAGCAATAATTGCTTTTGAGAAAAGTGAATTTATTTTATGATCTTAGGTGTATTTTACCACACAATGCAATAAAAAACACATGGAGACCAAAACACTGGTTATTAACCTAGTAGTCTAAATCACATATGTAATGATTATGTGAAATCAACTTCCCTCAATTACAGATGGAATAATTATAACCACATCTGTAACTTGGAAAAGAGTGCTCAGACAAGCTTTTGTGAGCATCAGATTTTTTTCTTATAGTTTTTATTTTTTATGTTAAAAAAACCCCAAAGCTGAGTTTACTTAATGTGAAGGAAGCAGGCTTATTCCTCTTCAACTCATCTTGCATACCAACAAAACAATTATTCCAAATTACCTTGGATCAGCATTCATAAACTGATAAAAATAGGCTTTTAGATGTCCAAAAATATATCAAGATTGCTTGCAAACCATGAAGAAAGAGCACAGTTGATGGGTGAAGAGTCTTTTTCAGAAGTTGCTTCAAGAATGCCAATATATTTGCTCACTCATGTAACATGGAAAACCCATGGAAAACTGCAGTTCTTTTTTTAAAATTTCTAAAATTTGAATAGAAAAAGTCCAAATGACCTTGAATGCCAACATGCATTTACTTCAGAACATCCTGCTTTGTCTATAACAAACTGCAGTGTGCAGATTATGCTGCCTACTGTGCAAAGTAACTGTTTATTGAAAATTCTGCATCTAATTCTTAAGGTTGGGAAGAAAGCATTGTATTTCCTACCAAAGAAAGGTTACTACTTAACTATTCAGGTTTATTCATGTTAAACAATCCTTTCCCTTTTTATGTTTACATTCAATTTAACGGAACCACTCAAAGAATAAGGTATTTGGTACCATGGTAGAGTAATAGGTATTGTTGCAAGCACTTGGACCTTTCCATTGGCTCTGCAAAACTACTACATCATTTCCGTAGTTCACTGTTACATATTAGTCACATTTGTTGTTAAAAAATTTTAGTCTCCCACATAGTGATTTCAAGTTTTTTTTACTTCTGTGCCTACAAGCCAGATTCATGCAGTGATGGTAAAACACGGGAGTATCTCAGATGTGTAGAGACACAACTACCCCCTGCTGTAGTAAACAAGACAAGGGAACAAAAATCAAAATACATCAGAGGGAGTGTTTTTTAAATATAAGCACAGTGACATTTGCTATACTTCTTTAAAAAACCATTTTTAAATGTTCAGCACACAGAATACTTTTTCTGAGTTGTAAATTTTTAAATGTGGACCATTTGACATGTTTCATGTATGCCTGATTCTCATTCAGGATAAAAAAATAGGGTCCAGAGAGCAGTGATTTCTTCCTTCTTCAGCTGTGTAGGAGGAAATCTGGGTGCAGCGAGAGCTGTCTCGTGGCTGGTTGCAGTGAAAGGCTTTCAAGCTGTATCAGCAGCATGAAGTCAGGAGTACTGCTGCTGGTGGGTCTGTTAGATGAAGGCAAAATACTCCAGAGTGGTTTTCACAGTCCTCAGCTGAACGTGCTTTGTCACCCTAAGCACAATGCGCTGGCTGAGCAGCCTGTTGGAAATTCACAGCCTTAAGCTGCATGTGGTATCAAAAGGGTCTGCCTTAACAACAAGGTCTTGTGTTAATAATATCTGCAAATTTGGGATAAGGACGGTCACTCCAGAGCACTGAGCTAGCACATGGAGCTCCTTAGCAAATGATATCTGAGGTGAGAACATTGAGAATAGACAAACCTTCAGCCCCTGAATAGTCGTCCTTGCCTGAAAGGCAGGAGCAGCCAAGCAGAAAGTCTCGTCTCTCTTCACTTGCAGATCTTGTCAAGCCTTCTCCTGAGAGACCTAGTCAAGCACGGCAGGGCTTGCCCTTGGATTTAGACATCAGGGAATGCATTCATAAATAATAGATTTGAATGTTAATTAAAAAAAAACTGCCACAGTCCCCAGCCATGTAGAAACTGCACTTTGCCTGCAACAAAGAAAATCCATCCATTGCCATAAAGGCATGGGGTAACATATTTCATCCATCCTGCCTGCTCTGGGAGTCCAGCCACCTTAGCACTGCTCGGCATTATTAAAAGAGACATGCAGCAGGCTAGCCATAACAATGAAATATTTTAATCTACCCCCAGCATGTAGGAGCATGTACTTTATCTCAAATAATAGATAACTGCTCCTGAAATAAATATCATGGTATGACTGCAAGCAGGTGTTTTAGTCATCTGTGCTGCCTACTATGTGCCAGGCTATTTCTCTGCATACCAGGATGGCTTGATGCTGGCGGAGCTTTCCTTTTCTTTTAACCAAATAATGAACCCCTTTTTTTTTAACTAACAAATTTTGAACAGAATGTCAAGTTAGGTCTGAGTATATAGAGAGAGATACATATGAAAGAGTCTGAGAAAGTTTCGTTTTATTACAGAATATTCCATTATGCTGAAAATAAGGCATCTGTTAAAATCAGATCCAGAGTTTTCAGGTGGCTTATTGTTTTCAGCATGTCATAACAGAAAAAAACCAGCACAGCAGTGTGAAAAGCTGAGCAGAGATGACCAATCTACTTACTGTTTCATTTCTCTCTGTTTCTAGATTGAGAAAATCTGAGTTGATTGGGCTGAATGGAAGGAGTGCAGTCAAGTGTTCTTCTTGCTTAATGAGCTAGAAATAGACCCCTTTTTTCAACAAACACAACTTGTTCTATTTTAAGTTCTTTATACTAATTGTTTTACTTTTAATTAAATAATCTCATCCACAGAACTTAGTACAGTTTAGAATAATGTATTGTTATTTTCCTGGGAGACAGTCAGTTTTCTAAGCGTTAAATGAGTGAAATGCCTGCTACTGTGGCTGGAGAAGCAGAGGTACTCTTCAACTTTGTTAAGACAGAACCTGTCAAAAAGGCAAAATGTGCTTGCGCCTTCTCTAACTGGATAAACTTGCTGTATCATGCTGCATGCGTCTCCATTTCTCTTCCACCATTCTCTTCCAGAATACTGTCTGTCAGTGATGACTCCAGGCTATAAAAGAGCCTAACTTTTGATACTAAATTTAAATCCTGAACCTGTTAAAATGTGTGAACTTCCCCACATACCTACGCAGATCCATTCACACACAAACAAGATGTCTGTCTGTACAATGTGTACTGTGTGACGGTTCACGTTATGGCGTAGCTGCAATTCTTGGCAACCACAGGGCTGCTGATAGCAGGCAGCATGTGTTCGGCATCTCTCCTCTGCCTCCTGTAATGACAAGCAAGTTCAGCTCATTTGGCCGGTTCCCTAAAAGCCCTCAACACTACATCACTGGTGCAACACAGGAAGCTCTCCTCCTGGTGCTGCTGCAAACTGTTTCCATGGGTTATCTATCCACTGCTACCATTAACACAGCACCTACAAGCTCAGGTCATAAGGCCTTGGGTTGCACCAAACAGAGCTAAGAGGTTGAGTTTGCCACTGTGAGCACTTGAGGCAGAAGGTGTTACTCCTTCAACTCCCAATACCAACCGCATCCCAGAAAGCCTTTGTAACCTCATGGGTTATGAAGAAAGTTGCATACCACTGCCCAAAGCACTCTGCGGTGTTTCTCAGCCTGTTCCTGTGAAGACTGGTAGCACTAAGGAGGGCACTGGAGAGCCTACAGGGCCGCATCAGCTGTCACCATGATTTTTTAACTGCTTCAGCCCATGGAAAATTCCTCTATGTATGAGACATTTGTAGGAATACATTTATAAAATCATGATTTTAGACAAGAAACCTCCCCAACCTTTTCTTATACATTTTAAAGACTTTCTGTGAAAGCTATTAGGACTATTTTAAGGAGATTTCTTTGCTGAGATATTAGGTCTTTTCTGAGAAGCTGAGGTAGAAATAACCTGAAGTTGCTGTCATGCTGAAGGCCAAAGGAACACTAAAATCAGGAAAATCAACTCTCATTTCATTCATGGTGTCAGAGGCTACAGTCAAACTTCTTACCCATAAAATTATCTCCCATAGGGATATTGTTCATTTCTATTCAGAAACCCGTCAACAAAATTAATTTTTAGTGTATGTGGATATTAGCAAAAGGTATCTCGCAATGCTCACTACCTTTCCTGGCAATTAGTGCTTCCCACTCCATGCAAGTTGGCGCCTCATCTCCATGTATATGTGCTGTACTTGTACATGCGGATAAAGCCTAGCATAGCAAAACTGGTTACATATCTGCTGTGCAAAGCAGCAGAGCAGCTGATTCCATTCAGAGGTAGCAGAAGCTACATCTGCATTATATTTGGGCTGTATTTCCACAAGGGAATGTGCAGAAGTGTAAAAAGCATCCTGTGTTTGCTGCAAGATCCTGCAGACCAAAAGGTAAAGAGGGTTAAGGCCAGCCTTCTTTATGGAAGCCCCCATTTGTCATAAAATTCATCAAAATATTGATCCCAATCATGATGGAAGTGCATTTCTTCTCCCACTTTTCATTAGATACACATAATGCCATGCAATGATGATTTTTCTCTACTCATCCACATTGCAATGCATTTCCTAAGTAAACAGCTTTTCAAGAATAGATTGATAGCACAACTAAAAATGATGAAGCTGCTGTACCAACAATATACAGTATGACATGCCATAAATTCCCAGCAAAAAGCAGTACTGGAACCCAGGAGATGAGACATATATGGGAATGTTTGCAGGGAAGGCTATCCTAGGCTTCACTAAGTCTTGGCAACCTGTGTCTATTTAAACCATACTTTATGCTCAGATTAACTGGAGTACATAAGTCAAGACTGCAATGAAAGGGAAAACTATCAGATATGTATCATTTTACACTTTAAGTGTGGGAAATTATTTGAACACTGACGGAGTCAGCCTATTTGCCTAGTATAGATCTATCTTTTTAAAAAAAAGCAACAATAAATAAATAACAATCTTTAAACTCTGCTGGGTTTTTTTATTACACAAAAGAGTATTACTTATAAAAGCTCACATACATCTGTTACAAACCAATCCATGCTTCACCTTAGGTGTTCTGTTACAGTAACATACACCACTATGAAGAAGATCCAAATCCTTAACATATTTACAACAACTGGCAATAATCCTACAGTCAAAAGCGTTACCTGAGATTTCTGAGATATCCCAGTAAATTGTCCCGTTCTTTCATGTCTGGGAAAAAAGACAGACAGCCCCTGTACCTTCTCCTATGGGACAGCAGTGCAGGGTACTAATGAGGAGGTGTTAGAGTTACAGGCTTACTGATTCCACTGTTCACCTTCCAATTTTTTCTGTATTCATCTCCTGGGGTGACAGGCCTCAACTTCCACCTGTATGGGAGGAGAATTACACAGTTGTTCTGCTCTGAAGGTGGGATTTAACTGATTCGACTTCAGCTATATGAAAGCTATTCATTTAAACTAAATTGACTTGGTTCCCTCCATAGTCAGTAGAAATAAATAGAGAATGTAGAGGATGACAGGTCACATCTATCTTGGACTTGGTACAATCAGGACTGCATGAGTTATTCATTACATGTTATTCCTTTTTATAGCTAGAGTCCAGATGACAGTTTAGACTAGCTGCCTAATTTTTATAACTGTTAAAATTAATTAAGACAAATTGAGACATAACCTTTAACTTCCAGTACATCAACTATTCTTACATACCAGTTTTGGCTGAATTCAGATGCCTAAAGTTCTTTCCTTCAGGATTGCCCGTGGCATGTGAGACATTCAGGGAACAGCCTTCTAAAAAATAAATGTCATTTATTTTAGCTGTAAATATTTGTCTCATATAAGACAAGCTGGAACAAGTTGTTCACTGGAATAACCGCCTCCCTGGAGGTGTTCAAGGACAGGTTTTACTGGGTCTTGAGCAGCCTGATCTAGCGGGAGATGTCCCTGCTCATGTCAGGAGGGTTGGAACTGTATGATCTTTAAGGTCCCTTCCAACTCAAACTGTTCTATGATTCTGTAAAATAATGTACATGTAATCAGCAAAATATCTGCATATATTTCTGTCATATAATTTCAACTATAATTCACCATCAGTGAAGCCAGGCATCTTTCCCGTGCTGTGGACCATGAATGTTTCTCTTTTTTGGTCCCTCTCTTTCATTTCTCTTTCAATCCCAGTAGTTATTTTTGTTACTCTACATTCACATTTCAGTTCTTGTTCTTGTACTTGTTGGATAGGCAGCCAAAAATGTAAGAGCCACCATTAATAACAATTAGCTGTCTAACTTTGACTTAGCTGCTTGATGCATTCTTTTTCTTCTTTTTTCCTGCAGAGATTCTCAACAAGTTAAACAAATGCTACTCTACAGCATACAGAAAATACCAAAGACACACAACATACCAGTACATGAATAATCAAGCAATGTAGAGTATCCAAAATCTATCATAGGGCAGTTTCAAATCTGTCACCAAAAATATCTAATTCCAGGGTTGGTGAGACCCTGTGAATTTTATCTCAGCAGCTGACTGACTGCCAGCTGCCTGCTGAATCCATAGGAAATCCCTTTAAGCAGCCAGGCTCTTCTGTTAAATATCTTTTTCTGCTTCCAGCAGGTATTGCATTATATCTAAAGGCTACTGAATTTAAAGTGCTTCTTGAATTTGAAGTTAAAATATTATCTTATTTTTATAAGAATGTATAAAAACTTCACGTTTGTTCCAAATGATCAGTGACTGAAACTTTAAACAAATATTCAAAGTAAGTCAAAGCCTCTTCAGCCTCCCACTGCAGAAATCAATCTTGTTCTTGTAAAATCCAATAGCTTGATTAGAAAGAAAATCAGCTTTGAGCTTTGTATGAATGAGGAAAACAAAATTCAGCCATAGTTTCATGGTAAAACATTTATTAGAATTGTATGAGTGAACTGCTTTCTAGTAAATGACATATTAAAAATAACCTTGGCATTTATGCATAGGAATAGTGACTGCAAATTTCTGTGTTCTGTAATTTTTTTTAATGAATCAATGTTTGCAATGATTGCAACAACATTAGGTTTGCAAATAGACCGGAATGTTTTAATGTTATATTTCACATGGTGATCACAATTACCAAATGTGCACAAATACACAAAGCTTGCTTAGAAGTCATTGCTGGACTTTTAAAACAGAGCAGTCAGCTTCCATAGAGGGCTGACACCTATTCTGAAGGACACAATTTCATTCTTATATGGTACACTGTAAATATAAAGTCAATTTGGATTTTAATCTTCTACCTTTGATCTAGCCGTCCAATGAAAAGAAGTGAAACCGTGAATTTAAGCCTTCACAGACTTGGGAGAATGGGAGAATTCTGGTGAAGGCTCACATTTTGTGACATGAACACCTTAAACGAATATTTTAAAATGATGCACAACTGTCTGTCCTCCTTTACATATTCCTCCATGAACTATTATGACTTAAGGTTAAGGAAGTTATCTTGCAGGTGCCAAACATATGGCTGCACCAAAAAAGGCAAAAATTCCAGTGGTCTATGCTCAGTGTTCTGGCTTCTAAGTATCCAGATTTAGGCTGACCTCATCCCTGCAAGACAGCTTACTGCCAGCATACTTCCTACCATCCCCTACCATATAGTTTCCTTCTTACATCTGTGTTCATGCCATTTGCTTACAATAATATCCCAAGTATTATTTCCTTTCAAAATATGCTGATGACAGTTTAATCCAGGAAAAGTTAAGGAACAAAATAATGAATATAAGTGGCTTCTCAAGCAAGCATTTTAAGGATGACATCTGCAGCTATCCAAAGGTGTGATCCCCATTCCATGCCTACACAAACAGATCAGTTCAAGCTACACTGTCATAACCTGCTATTAAATTCATGTTAGCAAGCTTTTATTGCAAAATGTATGTGCAGTCCCAGTGTGAGGCAAAGGAGTAAGTTTGGTCTAAGCAGGCAGAAAACACCAAAAAAATTATCACTAGCGTTGATTTGTATGGTTATGTATTTCCTATAGGGGCCCTGCACAAAGCCTCCTCTTTTACAAACCCCATGTTTAAGCAACAGCTGCAGTACCACTAAGCACAACTTACCTCAAATCACATTCCTCAGGAACTGAGAAGAGAAGCACTCACAAAAAGCAGCAATGACTCTACAGATTCAGAGGAACTTCGCCCTGTGGAATTATCTGCTGCATGTCTCACAAACTATGATGAATGAGATTTTTACCAGCACAACAATGTATGTTTGACCTTCTCAGCTACAAACAATTACAAATTGCACCTCAACAGTTCCACCAGTGGCACAGCAACATTTTCTGGTAGCTACTGTGTCTGCTCATACATAAAGAGATCTAAAATTATTTAGCAAGATACAGCACACAATACAGCCTTCCAGATATCAAAACTAAACACTCCATCTCTGCCTGGATCTGAACCCAGAGAGCAGCAAGTTTCAATGTCATGAGAAACCATCCGTCATACACGCTCTAAACCAGTTAGTCCAGTTTTTAATGATCCAGATTGCACATCAGCTCTGACATTTGACTTGAAACTCAAAACATCGTGGAAGTCTAATCAGAACTGTCGTAAGTATTTCAAAACGTTTTGTAAAGATATTTGAGCAAATACACATCTAGTAAATACTTAGTGAGTTAAATGGGATACTAAAATGAATCACTACAGTGCTTCTTTAATGTCTTTCTTCTAGGCAAGAATATCCATAACTCCCATTCAATTTTATCTTTCTGGTTATTCATACACAAAATTTCTCATTCCTGCCACGAAGCACGCAGTTTATAACGTAAATGCTGAAATATCTGAATATTACTGCACTTTTGACAGGAAATAACCCAGTGCAGTTGCTGGAGGAAACAATCAGGCAGATTCAAAGATCAATTTACGGCAGTTAAAAGCAGTTATCACTCTAGTCTCATTGCTTCTCACCTTAATTCACATGACTTTTATGACCTCTCTGTCTAAGCTTTTCAACACAGATATTAAAATACTTGGAAATCATCCTTGTTATTCATTTGACTTGCCCTACCCACAGATTAAAGGGATTTTTTTTCCAGCTGAATTCCATTCAACTCTTCTCAGTTCCTTTTCATTTTCAATCCTCCTTTCACTATTATTAGCTTATTGAAAGAGATCTGCATAAACCTTTGAAAATGCACAAATTCTAAAGCAATGCACTGAATTCAGCTCAGATCAAGGGCAAGAGAGTCATTCAGCATGTAAAAATTAGGTTAAAACTAATGCTTCAAGCTCCCAATATCTATGCTATTTAATGCCTAATCTGTAAGACATGCATGCATTAGGCTGGTCATGCCACATCAGTTATAAAAGACCCACAGGAGTCTAAAGCTAGGATTTAAAGGCAGAAGAGTCATCATTTTCAGTAAATTTATTACTTCTCTGATTTTTTTTTTTTTTTTTTTACAAATCAGGATATTCCCGTTCCCTAAACTAAAACTGAAGATTAAGAATTCAGGATAACCATACACTATGCTAGTCCTTCCTATTACACATGTTTAGGGAGATAACTAATTAATCAGGCTCACACCCACAGAATAATCTCAGAAAACTGTAATGGTAAGGACAGCACCTGCCAAGAAAGAGGGCAATCACATTTTGGTTCCCTCCAGGGCTCTCAGGAAATTGTTAGAACATTGTATTCTGGGTATTCAGAGAGAGAAATACTTGCCATTATGAAGATGTCACCATAATGGCTTGGATTTACCTCTAAATTTGCATAGCCTCACATATTACAATAACTGTACAGTAGGTTCCTGTGTCAGAGTGGAAAGATGCTATGCATTTTTATGTTCCGCAAAAGGAACGCCCTACCTTTACGGGAAGAGGAGAGCTCAGAAAATCACCTACCTAGGTGATACAGCCATAATCAGGTCCTCAAGCTTGAAAAACTACTGAAGAAATTTTGTAAAAAAAACAATTTTAAAAATATGTATTTCCTTCAGTCTTTAAGATGGATGTTTGTATTCCTTCTTCATTCAAAATATTAGGCAATGGTATGCTGAGGTGCCATGGAACTTGGGAACAGAATTATTCATCTATTAGCAGGAGCAAAGTGCTGAAGAAAGAACTCGCAAAATCCTATAGGTAGACCAGAAGAAAATGTATTCTCACAGAAAAAATCCTAGCAAAAAGGGGTGATATTCCAGCACCTGCAGCAGTATAAGCACATAAATACAAGCTATAGCTGGGAACATTTGGTATGCTCTGTAGTTCCCAGCCACAAATCAAAACTTAATTCCATCAACCACAAGAGATTTGTTTTCTTTTTTTTCTTCACTGCTATCTGACATTTTTCAAACTGTCACAAACTGACAAATATCATGCTTTACCAGGAGTATGTATCCCCACTTAACTGTAGTATTGACTGTATTTCAATGTAGCAAGAGCCTGTACTTTTTAGTTTCCAGGAATAAATTTGTCACCTTGCAAGAGCCTCCTCACAGTGATAGATGTGTATTTCATTGCTGGTCACTCCAGGGCATCATAGCTTTTGTACAAATGCTTGGAAGCAACCTAGGAATTACCTATTAATAATATTCCCTGTGCTAATAAACAATTGCTTTTTGTTCTTTCAGTGCCACCGTGGATACACTGCAGCCTATTCTAACCTCTTAGAATACTCACTCTAAAAACAAACAACGAACTCTTACTTTCAGCTCCTGAATTTATCTTCAAAAAACAACTCTTAAAAATATTAAAGTACACTTATAGTGAGTGCATCTCTTTAAGTTTCAGTGACAGATTGTGATCCTTTGCATAATGGATACAGTGAATATTTTTGAATTATGCTTCACTTATTTTTACAAAAGTGGCAGGCCTAGGACCCCACAAAGTGACAGACAGAAATGCCTCTATACCTCAGTATTACATGATGAAGCACCACCAGCAGACTTGCTAAATCTTAATGCATTCAGTAGGAAACTTGGAAACTTCTCCACCAAGGTGCCTGCAGCCTGATCTAGCGGGAGGTGTCCCTGCACATGGAAGGGGATTTGGAACCAGATGGTCTTAACAGTCCCTTCCAACCCAAACTATTCTATGATTCTATGACCCTATGATTTTATGATTCTCTTCCATTCCAGGTTCCCATCTGCAGGATCCACCTGGACCCTGATCCATCACGCACTGATCATCTGCATCTGGTACATGAAAACAGAATGGGGGCAAATGCAAAGTATTACACTGTAGATAAAGAAGGTACCAACAAGTGAGCCACAACAATTAAAGGATCATCTACACTGGCACTAATACCCTGACCCTATCTGTTGTCCCCATCAGTCCTGTATACTGGGTCACATACAAAGACAGGGCTGAGTGGTCTCTTGCACAATGTAAATATTGCATTAAATTTGTATTGAAAACAATGGTTTAAACAATACTTCTAAGTTATCATAAGCTGGTAGTGTTGCCAAGAAATGCATGCCTGCCCTCTTCTTGCCTACTTTCTTGTTCCTGTCCTTGTGTTATCCCCACCCTTGAGCTAACACAAACATTTGTGAGGTTGCCCAATGAATCAGGATATGGAGTATATCTGGATTAAAAATCCTCTACTTCCTTTCAGGTTAATTTCAACCTAATTAAATTCTGAATGTGGTTCAGTGCATAATTCACAACATGACAATGCAAATGTTGACCAGGGAAGCAAGAAATTTACAGGTAGGTGCAGGAAGAAGGATAGCTTCCTTTAGTGGCAGTTCTGTCTTATTCTAGCTGAAAGTGATCACAATCTTACTGTTACTGTGCTATTTTAAAGGTCATCAAGATGATTTATGACAGCGCCACCACGAGCAGCCAAGTGGTCCTCCTTAACACCCTGATTACATTTCCCCGCTCCCTTTCTTGTGTAAGAATTAGCAAATGTGTACGTAAGTCTGACTGATTCACTGATCCCATTGAAAACTAACTTGCTGTAAGGCTATGTTTGGCTGGACCACTGAGATGATCTGATTCACTGCATAGCTGCACAACTGCACCAACACAGGAAAGTGGGTGAGAGCTCGTATACGTGAAAGAAATCCCTTTGGGAGGCAACACAGTGACAGATCATCAGCTTGTTCAAGCATGAAACTGCATTCTTACTATCACCTTTTACTGTCTCTTGGAAGCAAAGGCTCAAAAGTCCTAACTTTTCAGCATTTTCAGAAAAGAAGTACATACAATTGTTGCACATAAACGCCATCAGAAGCAGGTGCTAATTATTCTTTCTTACACAGAAAGTTCTTTATATTTTTTTCACTAAACAAGTATTTAACACTCACTGGAAACATTTTAAATATATGAGACAAAATAAATGGTTTTTAGAATATTCCAACAAGCATTTAAAAAGTACTAGACAGTACTTTGGTGGCTGTTTCTCAAATACATTTTTTCTCTTGTGCTGTTTTATGCATAAACATAAACACTCCAACAAATCAGTGGTGCTTTTGTGCTTTAGCACATACATATCATATTTAAGTTTCTCAGAAACCATTTCTCAGGTCTGATAGCACAACTACAATATTTCATACATGTTGCATGCAGAGTTAGTGGTTTGAGCAGAGAAAAACAATTATCAGTCCTTTTTCACATCTTCAGAACTTCACCAGCAACCAAATAGTGATCTCTGCAGCTATGAGGATTACAGTCCTTGGTTCAGCCACTGACTGATGCCAGCAAAACCAAAACAATATAGACATTAGAGTCATTGTATCTGAAAAGTATTTCGGAATTCTTTATAAGGCATTGGCACAATCTGTTTCCCAGGGCTCATTAGTGGGGCTGATTCTATTTAATACCAATGACCTGGAAGCAGGGGATGGAGAGCACCCTCAGTAAGTCTGCAGATGGAACCAAGGTGTATGGGAGTGTTGATCTGCTTGAGGGCATAAAGGGTCTATGGAGAGATCTGGACAGGCTGGATTGATGGGCTGAGAGCAACTGTGTGTGGGTTCAACAAAACTAAGTGTCAGGTCCTGCACTTGAGTCACAACTCCATGGCACAGCACAGGCCTGGGGAAGAGTGGCTGGAAAGCTGTCGAACAGAAAGAGACCTGGTCAACAGCAAGCTGAATGATGAGCCAGCTGTGTTCCACCGACCAAGGCAGGAACAAGGTGGCCAAGAAGGCCAACAGCATCCTGGCTTGTATCAGAAACAGCGTGGCCAGCAGGACTAGGGAATTGGTCACCCCCCTCTATGCCTCCTATATTGTGTTCAGTTTGGGGTCCCTCGCTACAAGAAAGACAGTGAGCTGCTGGAGAGTGTGCAACGAAAGGCCACAGAGATGGTGAAGAGTCTGGAGAACAAGTCTTATGAGAAGCGGCTGAGGAAACTGGGATTGTTTAATCTGGAGAAGAGCGGGCTGAGGGGAGACCTTATAATTCTCTACAACTGCCTGAAAGGAGGTTGAAGTTAGGTGGGTGCTGATCTCTTCTCCCAAGTAACAAGTGATAGGATGAGAGGAAATGGCACCAAGTTGCTCCAGGGGACGTTCAGATCAGATATCAGGAAAAAAATCTTCACTGAAAGGATTGGCAAGCGCTGGGAGAAGCTGCCCAGAAAAGCGGTTGAGCCCCTGCTCCTGGAGGTATTTAAAAGATGTGTAATGTGGGACACGGTTTAGCAATGGCTTGGCAGTGTTAGGCTAAGGGTTGGACTTGACAATCTTAAGGATCTTTTCCAATCTAAATGATTCTATGATTCTATCTTTAGTTAGGAACTCATGAGAGACAAATATTTTACATCTTTGCCCTTTCTTTCTTGTGATTTTTTTTAATTCTCCCTTCAATAGAGACAACACCCTAACTTTTAAGTAATTGGTAAAGAGGTAAGAATATTTCTTATGGTCTGTAGTTTCTATAGCAAAATCTGCCCTCAAAATCCCTAAAGTTCTTTATAATTGACCAAACATTATTTTAATACATGGCTTTCCTAGTGAACAAAGCTGATAGAATCATAGAACAACCAGGTTGGAAGGGACCCATCAGATCATCCAGTCCAACCATTCCTATCAAACACTAAACCAAGTCCCTCAAGACCTCATCCACCTGTGCCTTAAACACCTCCAGGGAAGGGGAATCAACCACCTCCCTGGGCAGCCTGTTCCAATGCCCAATGACCCTCTGTGTGAAAAACTTCCTCCTAATCTCCAGCCTAAATCTCCCCTGGCAGAGCTTGAGGCTGATATAACAACTGGCTCAGTTCAAAGCACTGAAACCCATCCCACAAGCTGACAACCCGTCATATCTTGGCCCTAAAGCAGGGCACTGGATTGTCTTTTCATCTCTGGTGCTTGTATCACTGTTCCCCTGTGATTTCTGTAGTTACTGTCTCAGCTTTTAGAAGGAAACTGGATGACAACCTGCTGTACAGATGATTTACAATAAGATCTTCCTGTGTAATTTCAGAAGCAGTCTTTTGACAATACAGAGGTTTTACAGTGTTGTGGGATTTTGCCAGGGGTTGCCTTAGGACTTGCTTGTTAAGTACCAGCTGCACCAAGATATAAACTTGATGAGCACCAGTAGTATGAACCTGAGAACAGAAATTGAAGATTCAAATCACATTAAAAAAAATAAAAACCAAACCCAAAGGAAATCCAAACCAAAACAAAACCCAAGCAAGACAATACAAGAAGTTTAATTCATTCATATTAGAGTAGGAATAAAGGACAGGGAACTGGCTGTCTTTATGAGAGATATTTTCCTTCAGTAGCCTGATATTTCAGCAGCAGTTCTATATGCTCAACTAAAACATAATCATCTTGTGTACACCATATGAAAATATAATTAATATGAACAAAAGACATACCTAACTGCAGTCCTCAGTGTGCTTTACATACAGATATTCATTGTCTTCCTTGCAAGTTTATTCCTGTCAAACAGACTCTGAAAATCAATAGCAAACTCCATTTGCTAAATAACACTTGCAAGCTCTAACTTGGCTAAGAAAATCTGGACTCAAGTTGTCTATGCAAAACTACCAGCAAGAATTCGATGGCAATTCTTACTCTTGCCATGTGGTCACTATTGGGTAGCTTTGAAAGACCAAAGTAATTTTGGCATCATTCAATTTCTGAACTTGTGCATAATAAAAATTGTGATTATTCCTGAAACAAATTATAAGAAATAATTCAATTATGCTTAGCGGATGTGCTGCTGAAGATCTAGTCTTTCGAATAAACCAACCCATAATGAACATGGTCATTCAGAAAAACCTTCTATATTTTTTTTCAAGAATCAATGTACTTGGTGATGTGACTTCTAACTCGCTCACAAAGCTGCTATAAGGCTAAAATCGGGTATATCCTCTTAATATTTTCAGTAGTTTTTCTTATTTGGTTAATAAAATAGCCTGTAGGTTCTAGTCATGACAAGAATGAGCCCCTGGTACAGATTAAGTAATTTCATTAAAATATGTGTTTTAGGTCTGGTGTTCACTTACAGCTTTAGCAGAATACCCTATGCCATGCTATTCCTTATGATATCCAAATATAGACACCTACAAGGCAACAAGTGATTTCGGCACAGATCATTTTTTATCTGGGAAACTGGTTAAAGCAATACTGGCCAGCATTAGCTGCCTCTTCATTAAGTGGCAAGGGTCACTGCACCTTCACTAATGCAGCTACAACAACCCTGCTGTAGACAAAGAAACAGCTGCTCAAATAAAGTATTCGGTCAAGAACACAAGGTGGTTGCTTGCAAAGCCTTAGCGTGGTGGTACGATAGCGTGCACAGGCTCTCTCTAGTTCTTCATGACGAAGGGATCAGGATTAACTTTGGAAGGCTGTTGTCCCAACAGACACAGTAAGACGAGAGGGAAAAGAGAACAGAGGAAAAGTTAGCTGGGGATAACAGCTCTCTGCTCTCTGAGGTCAGAAATAGCTCCTGGTTCCCACAACTGCCTCTATTTTTGGCACACTGATGCTATAAGCCTGTCCCACTCTGTCCTAAAGGTACATCTAGAAACCCAGTCCTTACATTTCCGGAGTAATTTTTAATTAATATTTTTTGTATCAGGCTATATTTTTCTAAACCAAATCTGGCTTCAGTTAGTGCCACATTCTGCTTTCTGCTGCACTACCTCTGTATGCAAAAACTGTGATGCTTTTGCTGCCTATCAGTCAGTCAGAGTCCACCAAAGCCTTTCCTGGCACTGAAACCAGCATGAGGAAATGACCCCTTGGCACTCTGGGAGGGGAAAAGTCCAAAGAACGCAGGCAAAAAAAAAAAAACACCTATCAATTTAAGGAAATAACAAAATGCAAAAGTCACTGCTTAGTTGTATGGTTCAATATTTTGTTAATGCTTTGTACTCCTAGTGCACGTACAGGAGTGAAGAAGTGCTAGATGACTGTGTTTTAAAGGCAGAGGATGAAAGTGATAGGGAAGGGGACTATGAACACACAGGTGAAGTGCCAATCCAAGCCTGAGTGCTGTGGGCAGCAGGGATGCGGGAGCGCAGCAGGGATGCAGGTGGGCTAGCAGGGATGCGGGAGAGCTAGCAGGGATGCGGGAGGGCTAGCAGGGATGCAGGCAGGCAGCAGGGATGCAGGCAGGCAGCAGGGATGCGGGAGGGCAGCAGGGATGCAGGTGGGCTAGCAGGGATGCAGGCAGGTAGCAGGGATGCAGGCAGGCAGCAGGGATGCGGGAGGGCAGCAGGGATGCAGGTGGGCTAGCAGGGATGCGGGAGGGCAGCAGGGATGCGGGAGGGCAGCAGGGATGCGGGAGGGCTAGCAGGGATGCAGGCAGGCAGCAGGGATGCGGGTGGGCTAGCAGGGATGCAGGCGGCTAGCAGGGATGCGGGAGGGTAGCAGGGATGCGGGCAGCTGGGATGCGGGCGAGCAGCCGGTATGCGGGCAGGCAGCAGGAGGGCAGCAGGGATGCGGGGGGGGGTGGGCGGCAGGGATGCGGGGGGTGGGCAGCAGGGATGCGGGCGGGCGATCGGGATGCAGGCGGGCGGGTAGCAGGGATGCAGGTAGCAGGGATGCAGGTAGCAGGAATGCAGGCAGCCGGGATGTGGAGGGTGGGCAGCAGGGATGCGGAGGGGCAGCAGGGCTGCGGCGCGGGGCGGGGCAGAGCGGGCTCCGCATTCCCTGTCCCCGGCGCGGGCGGCGCAGTGGCTTTTCCGCGCATCCCGACGCGCACCCTCCTCGGCGGCCGCCGGCGCCGCTCCCCGCACGGGAAGAGGCGGCCGCTCCCGCGGGAGCCTCTCTCGCCTCCGCCTGGGGGCGGGCGGCGCCGCCCGGGGCAGCCTTCCTCCGCCTCCTCCTCCTCCTCCCCCGAGCGCCGGTGGCCCGGAAGGGAAGCCCTGCCCCACCTCCTCCTCCTCCTCCTGCTGGGTGGCAGCGGCCATCTCCGCGCCGCCCTGCGCGCTGCCTCCCGCAGGCTTCGCCCCACCTGTAGCAGCGGGCGAGCCCCGCGCCCCCCGCCCCGCCCGGGCTCGGCCGCCGCCCCCTCCCGGGCCGCCGCCGCCGCGCCTGCCGCCGCCCTGACGTCGCTTCCTTCCAACATGGCGCGGGAGGGCAGCTGCCGCCGCCGCCGCCGCCGCTGCTGCTGCTGCTGCTGATGGAGGCGGGAGCGGGACGGGGGCGGTGCGGGGACTGAGCGCGTCGCGGGCGCCGGCGGCGGTGGGAGGGGAGGGACGAGAAGGAAGGAAGGAGAAAGCTCCGTCCTCCTTGCAGCCGCGAGGGCTCCCTGGGCGAGAGAGAAGCCTCCGCGCATCCCCCCGCAGCGGGGGCGGCCGGCGCTGCCTGCCCTGCCCGCCCCATTTCCCGGCTGGATCGCGCCCCATGCATGAAGGAAAGAAGACGAAAAACATGTTCCTGACGCGGGCCCTGGAGAAGATCCTGGCCGACAAGGAGGTGAAGAAGGCGCATCACTCCCAGCTGCGCAAAGCCTGCGAGGTGGCCCTGGGTGAGGAAGGGGCGACGGGGGCGCGTCCGGCAGCGCCGCAGGGAGAGAGGGGCTCGAGGGGCGCGGGGGGATCCGATGAGCTGTGGGTGCGCAGAGCCGGCGGCGCCTTTAACTGGGAATCCCTATGGATCCCGGACGGAGGGGAGCGCCTGGCATGAATAGGCAGGGAGAAGGAGGCGTATGACCTGGAAGCAGACGGGGAGGGAGCAGGTGACAGCCAGACCCGAGCGGGGGGGGGGCGGACAGCGAGAGACAATGACACCAGGCCACGTCGGGTGGCCCTTTGGAGTTGGGATGCAGGGCTGGAGGAGGAGGAGGGGATGCTCCGGGAAATGTGCCAGGGAGAGCCTTGGCCGGGTCTTTGCTGGTGGAGAAAGATCTGGTGGGGAAGGGGGCTTCCTTCTTGGGTGGCAGAGGGAGAGAGAATCATAGAATCTTAGAATGGTTTGGGTTGGAAGGGACCTTAAAGGTCGGCCCATTTGAAAGGGACCTTAAAGGTCGGCCCATATGGAAGGGACCTTAAAGGTCGGCCCATTTGGAAGGGACCTTAAAGATCCACCCATTTCAAAGGGACCTAAAGATCCACCTGTTTGGCAGGGACCTAAAAGATCCAGACCTTTGGGAGGGAGCTAAAAGGTCAATCCCTTTGGAAGGGACCTTAAAGATCCTCCAGTTCCAACCCCCCCTTGCCATGAGCAGATGCGGGAATGTTTGCTTGCTTCGGGGTGGAGATGGGTTTGTAGGGCAGCTGTGTCAACACCACCTCCTCGTCCAGAAGCGTGAGGGAAGTATCAGGGCTGGGTAGTACAAAGCATACATACACACGCAGTAACAGGCAGCATAAAAGGAGAACTTGAGCTTTAAAATTCTGGCGTGTTGGGCGCAAGAAGGGTTACATCCTATGTGGCACAATATCGATGTACTTACTGTAAGACTTGTGGAGAAGGGTCTGGTTTTTTTAAATAATACATAAATGGATTATGGCCCTCCCTCTCTTGTGTTATTGTTTCTGGTTTTGGTGATAATTATCTTGATTTTGTACAGTAATGCTTCTTTAAAGGGATTTGTCTGAAGAGCTAGTATTAAATCGAAACTTGCTTGTTTTAAAAATGAGTATAAGTAATTTCAAGCTGTTCATTTTGTCATTGTGTTCATTGGTCTTTTATAATACTTCTGTTTTTTAAGAAAATGAACAATCCTGGTCTTGTTTTCCTTGTCTTGTTTTCTTTGTGAAAGACCCTGACACACAGAGGGGGAGAAATGGCAGTAGTTCAGCTATTTGCTTCTAAATAATTCAAATAGATTGGAAAGAGTTTTTCTTACATTTTTCATTTATCATTAGAATGATTAATAATAATCTTACAACGTAGACAGATGGAATTAACCTTTGGCCCCTCTGTTCACTTTATGCTGCGTATTCAAGTTAGAAATAAAACAAAAGATGATTTATTATTAGTAAATTGAGTTTATATCCAGCTTGTATGTCATCCATAGAATTAGATGCTGGTATTAGTTTTGCGTTTCTGTTGTACTTTATTTCAGTAGCTTTATCGGTTTTACGTATCATCCATATCCCTCCAAGCAAGGTTCAGTTGTGTTACACAGATTATAAAGCAAGCCCTATAGACTATATGATCTGTATCTTTTATCTTGTAAACTGATTTCTGCAAGGAGACACCCCCCCAAGCATACATCCGAGTGATTTCTTATGTCAGAACCTCACTGAAGCCTTTCTGGAAGATCCAATTGTGTGATTGGGTCTTAAATAGGAAAATGATATAAAAGCCAGGGAAGCAGGGGAAAAAGTGATACAGGATTGTGTGTACTAGCTAATGTATATGGAAGGGATGCATGAACTTGAAAAATACAAGACATAGAGTTAATCGTAAAAGACTCTTACTTAGGTTGTGGTACAATTAAATACAGTTGGTGATTGTAAATGTAGCGAGGTCCATTGTCTGGTTTAGTCTGTGGTAGACTCAGTTCAAAGTGGCAATAGATAGCTCTTCAACAGAGTAGGACTCACGCCTAACTATGAAAAGCTTTTCAGAGAAAAGTAAATATCCTCCTTATTTCACATGTGGGGCAACTAGATGTTAAAGCTGAGCTGTGGTTTTCACAGCTAAACTGGAAATGGGATGCATGCTTTGTGGTCTCTTCATCTGGCTTGTCATCTGTTGGAGAGTACTCTTCAGCTGGGCAGTTCTTTGCCACCTCAAGCCAGGAGAACAGACTTCTTATTGCTGATAAATTGTTTTATTTTAGAAAACAATGACATTAATGGTAAACTAATAGTAAAATAGAAAGTTAAGTTCAATTTGGAATTAACTCTGGCAAAGTCTAACTTTAAAGTTTTATTGCATTTTTTTAAAAGGTTGTTAAATGAAAGGTAGCTTTTAAAAATCATGGCAGTAATTACATGTCTTCAAATCAACATCATGGGTTTTTTCAATGTGAATATTTAATTGATTCATCTTCACTGTAATTAGCTGATCTAATACAAAGCTCTGCCATTAAGATCTCTTTTTCCCCAGCTGCCTGACTGCAGTAAAATGTTACTTAGTATTAGTGTATCAAATATTCTAACTAGTAGTTGTTACTAATCCAGACTATTTTGCTGTCATTTTTTGAAATGTTTTCAACTTTTTTTTTCTAAATCCACTATTTTATTGGTTTGCATAAGATGAGCATCTATCAAAGTATTTCAGAAACAAGAAAGCAGCAGAAATGTGGTATTCTTGTACAACAGGCAAGCAAATTAAAAACCTACTCTTTAGATTGAGGTTGACAAGCAGTATTTCAAAATTTCTTAAGAATATCCCTTTGTAATTTTTAGTCCCTGTATACTTTCTTATAAACTTGAGCTGTTGCATTCCATTAAGATTATACATAATCTATTTTTGTTTTGTGAATTCTGAGGGAGAAAAACCCCATAACATTCCTGATACGTTACTGTGGTGATCTGACCTCTGAACAGGTATTAGGATGAGGTTCTTATAGTATGACCATTTTTCTGCGCTACTAGAAGATAAGAAAGCAAAGTATGAATTAAACATTGCAACTTGAACTGTAGATGTTCTTTTTTTTTTTTTTTTTTTTTTAACAGGGACAGTATTAAACCTGATATTCACATTCTAGGCCTACTGAATCACCAGGTTGTGTTTGGATTAATACATTAGGCTTGCAGTCAGCAATTCTGTATTGTTTTCATGTAACACTGTCCTTTCTGTATGTGAAAAATACAACATTTATTTTAATAAAGTACAGCTAATTTAGAATTTCATATTGTTTACTTGCATAGCAGCCACTCTTCCTCCATGTAAGAAATGAGTTTGTCTTGAAAATTGCCCATTTGCAGAGAGCATGAGGCCGCAACCTGACAGCAGGATTAGATTTAGAGCTGCCTTTTCTATTGAGATCTCTGCACTGCTGTTTCTGTATTGGTTCTGAGCCATATTACACTGTAGGAAACTTTACGGTAAACACATTGCATTATGCATAGTCCATAAAAGGTGTTGGGGGTGGGGGAAATCCTCAGCTGAATGTGAAGTTCTTAATAGACTGAAAAAAAAAAACTGTTAGTGCTTTGGGTCAGAATCTGGGGTGTGGATTTGTCTACCGGGAAAGGTGGTTTATAGAAGGACCAAGATGAGCAAACCAGAGTTTCCCACTTGTTCAACTGTAAACCAGAAGTCAGCAACTCTTCTGTAAAATTCCATACCGCAAATGATTGAAAATAATATGTATGTGTAACTTGTATGTAGTTTAAAAAAAAGGCGTGCATGTGCTGCTTGGAATTCTGGAAGTACCAACTGAAGAGGCCTGAAACTGAGTTTTAAATGGTCTTCAGTGCTCCTTGGAGAGTTCAGTCTGTTATGCAAAGGTCCTGCTGGGTTATATAGGTCTCATGCAATGTGAAAGTATCAGCTCCATTCAGTTTGTATTGCCATTACATGCACGTGTAGGATGATGAAAGAGCAGGATAAAATTAAGCAGTGAATCTTATTTTTTGTGAAAATGGGTAATGTTTGGAGTAGAACTCACCACAGAGGTGGGAAGATTCATCTATATCTTTACCTACATGGATTTGTAAATGGACAGGGAAAGTCTCACCTGCATAATTTTTTCTATCTTGCTTTTTATCCTTCCTAGTTATCTTTTCTCATGTCCTTTGCTTATGTGGATAGTCATGTTCAATTACCAGAGTAAGCTAGGTTAACAGTCAATACAGAAATGCATTTACGCATCGAAAAAAATACTTCCTAAACTTGCACAAACAGTTGAAAATGCGCTTTGAAGACCATTATTGTGTTACTCCTCTGTAATTAATTTTAGTGCACGAGTTAAATTTCTGTTTGTTTTTTGAATAATGCTGTCTTTGCAGACTACCTTCCATCTATCATCAAAATTAGTTGTCCATGGAAGCCAAAGCCCTGAATTTTGTTGAGTCCTTTCTTTGCGGAATACAAAGAGATTGGTATTGTACCATTGTCTGTTGTCTGCATGTGCTATAGGCATTTATTTTCACAGTTATACAAGTCACCATTGTCTATACAAAATTTATTTCCTAGTTGTAATTGTTCTTCTTAAACACTTTTAAGTAGGCAAGCAGGATAAGTAGAGATTTTTTGCTAGTAAAAACCAAGATGTGTATTAAAAAAACTCTCAAACTATCACTAAAACTTGCAGCTACCCTTCTCTCCTTTCGTTTGCTGTGCTAAGCTTAGGCTTTAACCAGCAGGGTTTCAGTGTGGTTAAGATCTCATCTACTTTTGCAATTTAAAACTTACTTTGATAACTGTAAGGTTTGGTTGGTCTTGTGAACTGTTTTCCAGTTTCCCGTATGCATTTGAGGTGTGAAGTGCCATTTATGTCAAATTACTGTGGCTAATTTAAGAGAAGTTGTGTGTAGTGGGAATTTTTATTGTTTAAAATACAATCTACTCTTGACCGTGTAGAAAGGCAGTGCTGATGAGCTTTAATCTTCCTTGAGAAAGGGGATGGTTGGCAGGGTGCACATAAAAACACTTTCAGAGAAAACAAGGAGAATCGTATTTGAGTTGGAAAAATGTGAATGAAGAGTGAGTATCAAGTATTTGCTTTTTGTCTTGGAAGGAAAAAAAAAATCGTATTTTATTTTAGGTGGAACTCTGACTATCCTGAGATATGTCCTCGGCCTTTGATATTTTTAAAATTTCAACACTGATTTTCAGTAGCTCTTAAAATCTAGAAATACTTTGAGAAATCTTTGTGACACAGGATAGCTTTTAAATATTTCTCTTCTGCTGTGTGTTTTAGAATGTTTGTCAAATGTTGAAGCTTAAAATGAAAAGTTGTTGCCTTGTGACCAGAGTGCATCTCCCTTTTGCAATGAAATATCTTCAGTGTTTTGTGGTATTTTGTTCTTGTCGATCTTTTTCTGTACCCTCTTCTACTATGTTACACCTGTAATTGTCATCTTTTCCCCTCTTTTGGTTCTCATCTCCAGTTAACCATGGTTTCTTTTTTTCAGGATTACATTAGTATCCAGTTTTGTATGTGTCTTTATATACAATGTAAAAAAAAAAAAAAAATAGCTTGGCCATTTACATCAAATGTACATTCCAGACCTCTTCTAGAGTTCTTCAGAAAATAAGGGGTATTGAGGTGCTACTCTGCTGATACAGTGTTAAATATGCTAACTTGTTTAGTTGTCAGGGGCGCTTGTTCACATGGGAGTGAGAGGCAAGCCTTGGCCACTGGTGTTCTAGTCAGTATCTCTTCCCCAGCAAACTTGTCCATGACTCATTTGTTTCTGCAACAGCCAGTGGTAGATGGGTGACTTGAATAGGCAGGAGGAAGAGGCGTTTGTGTAAATAAATCGGTGGTTTGACAGGAGAAAATATTTTTGTTTGGGAAAGGCATAGGTACTGTCAGTGGAGCTGAAGTGACTTGGGAAACACTGCAGGTATTGGGGAAAGAGGGAGGTATCAAGGAGATAAGAGAGAATTGAACTCTAGTGTGTTTGTCTGAAAGCCTAAAGTGTGTGATCTAGCTGTGCTAGTCAGATGGATACAGACCAAGAAGTGTTCTGTGTGTAGCAGGCAGTCATTACTGTGTCCTTCCCATGAGTAAATAAACTACAGATTAAGGTTATGAAAACCAAACCTTTTAAAAAAAATAGTGTATATACAAAAAGTCTCAAAAAAAACCCCAGGGAAAACATAAAATACTCCTGTGGGATTTTATAGAAAGAGAATATTGTACAAGGACAATGGAACAAATAGTATCTGGTGTGTTTCGTTTCTATGAAAAAAAACCCTAGTGTCAGAACTGAAAATGAGAAAAATACCAAACCTCAAAAAAAACCTAGCATATGTATTTTATAGTTATCTTAATGGAATGGAAGAGAGCGTTAAATAAAAATATCAGTTTTGAGGGATACGAAAGATGGCACTTGTTATATGATACTTCCCATTTTGAGTATAAATGTAAAAGAGATGCTAAAAATAGGCCTTTGAAGTCCCAGGAGTTTTAAATACTTGGCAGGACTCCTTTATTGATTTCTAATCAATCTTAGGACACTGAGAAAATTCTAAAGGACTGGAAGACATCTGCTACTGTGTCAGTGTTGTTACAAGGATGAATAGGATGACCTAAGTAATTACTGCTGTGTTGGCCTGATGTTGATGCCAGGTAAGGTAGTGAAGTAGCCGATACATAATGTGAGTGAGAACAAAATTGCCAGTCATAAAGATTGGAGAAAGCAAGCCTTCTACCCATTTAAGTGGGGTTTTTTTTAATAGATCTTAAGCTATTTTTCCCACATCTTAATCTTCTGTGTTCTTCACTTCTTAATTTTACATAATTAGAAATAAAACCTGTCAAACTGGTAGGGAAGGAGTGATAAAAATTAATTTGAATTGATTAATACTGACAAATTTGGTGCGTTTTTTCCCCCTCATTTTTCATGTTGCTTCTTTCCACTGCATCCATAGCTTTAGTGTTTAGGTATTCTTCTTGATGTTGGGCATTTTGCTTGGGTTTCTTTGGGGGTTTCTGATTGTGATTTTATTTGCTGTTTCTCTTTAATTTGAAGTTGTACATATTAGTTTTCAGCATGGGCATATTAGTAAATGATGAGGTTTTAGTTGGGAAGCAGGAGCTTTTTAAAGGCCTTGAAGGATCTGTGCTCCCTTAGTATGATGCTGTAGTCACGAGCGGCTTTGAAGCTTGGGTAGAGAATGGGAGGTTATACTAACTCTGTACCTGATGCAGCTTTTAGAGTAGTATTACACCTGGTTTCAGCAGTATTTGGGATTTATTATCAGTGAGACAAGCTTGAAAAACCTTACAAGTTAGAGAATGACAAAACCAGTACAAGAAAGATTAAGTCAGTTGCTTCTGTTTAGACACAGGGAGGAAAATAGTAGCTGGTTTTATGTTGCATAACTTTGTGTCACTCCTATTCCAAAAATGCACTTTAATTCAAGCTAGGGAAAAAAAAGAAGAAGAAGAGAGATCCACTTAAACTATTTTGGAAATTCCATTCTCTTTAATAAAAAAGTCACACTTGATTTTATGGGAATTGTAAGTGAAAGTATGTTTGTATTATACTGTAACATACTATTATATGATAGTATGTTTAAGCATTATATCAAGGAGCTTGTGTACTCTGTGTGTGGTAAAAGTGCTCTCTGTGCGTGTGTGTGTGTGTGAAACACAATAATGGCAAATAGAGCTTTCATTTCAACAGGGAATTTAACTTCCTGTACCTTGGTCACATGCCTACTGATCTTTTTGCTTCTTCAGGAAGGACATCGCCAAAACTTCCTGAATTGAGGCATCAGTGCCACTTTCTGATGGTGTTTATTCTCTGAAGTGGCTCCTTTTAGCTTTTCTCTAAGCTGTTTTGAATGTACTCTTGCATAGTAAAGGATCTCAAAGCAGTCATGTGTTTGTTTACATTTGATTAGATGCCAAAAATATATCTTTCTGCTGGGTTGTTTTAGTCTTTATTTTTCTCTTGTGATTTCTTTTCTTTTTTGAGCTTGAAAAACCAATAAAATTTCAGATAGATTTTAAAATACAGAAAACCCCAGCCCTAAAAAGCAGATTTACACTTGGCGAAAGCAGTGGGCATGTCAAATTTGATAAAACCCTATGGCTGCCTTGTTCACTGGCTCAGATTGTTTTTGCAGGTATGCTGTTCTTGTTCTGTTCTAGTATTATTTAATTTTTCTGGTAAACAGTTTTCATTCTAATTGTATTATCTAACTAGCTGTTTCGTCATGGATGAGTGTTTTTTGTCTTCTGTGCCAGCTTTTTATTTTATAATAGAATTGTGTCCGCATACTCTTTAACAGCTTAACTAAATTTTACCAATACCAAGAGTCTTATTTGGACATCTAGGGCATGATTGCTGTGGGCTTCCTTTTTTAGTTGTTGATTTCTGTTCAGAATGTTTTACTTCTGTTCCATTTCCTTTCCCTCCCCCATTTTTTTGTACTCTGTCTGTCATGTATGCTGATGTGGTACGAGATTACATGGTTATTGATGTTACGCTGTTTAATAGTTGGTTTTGTTCGAATGGGTCGTGTCTGCTGTCCAGTGCTCTTTGATCTTTTTTCATATCATGTAAATTAAGATCATTTTAAGATAATTTAAAATACCCACCCTTGACATAAATGGGTTTATTCAAGCTCTCTTTTGGTCTGTTCTTAAAGACAGAGGGAGATAGGTTTGAAAAAGGTTATCCATTAATAATACCAATCACACTCTCATTGTCTTTAGCACTTGCTATTCTAATAATCTTAACAGGTTTCATAATGTTATTCCTCCTTTTCATTTAGAAATAAAATCATAATTAAGTTTGTAAATATTTCATGTCAAGAGATTTTAGTCAATGCTGGATAGGGGTATTTTACTGGATGTAATTGTGGGACTAGTGAGAGTCAGTTTGCATTGCAGTCACTTGTCAGAAATGTTTGAATGAACAACATGCTTCAGCATTGCCATGTGCAGCATTGCAGTTTAAGAGAAACTGGGGATAGATAGTATTAGGCTTACAAATAGAGATTAAAATGTTGGGGTATACTAAAATTGTTAAATAATATTTTATACTGTGGGACTCAGATTTCCAGTTGAGTAGTAGAGGGTATGCTTACAAAGTTTCCAATCTGCGAATTAAATATAATGGTTTGATTTATTTCGTAGCTCCCTGTCATATTTTAGTTCTAAAGCTGTGTTACAAACTAACACAGCTACATTTGCGCAAGTCAGTGTACTTGTAGTGCAGGTAATAAGCTTAAACTGATGGGAATGCCCTTTCAAATGAAGCTGCTTTTGTAAATCTGTGGTTCTATAGTGAGTAAAACAAACCCACCTGTGCCTGCCTGGCAAGCAGCCTTGCAGGTTACAGCAGTGTGTATAAAGGTCTGGGGGTTACCATTGCATGGACTGAGAGTGCAGCAGCTGGCAAAGAATCACAATTATTTTCTGCAATTCGGGAAAGCTGGAAAATGCAATCTTAACACGGCTTGCTTCATTTGGACTAATGGACTGTGACGTCTGCAAGAATAGTGGATCTTGTGCAGTGTATGTGAAAGTGGATAGGAATAAATTAACCTCTGTTTTCATTATCCTGAAATGGAAACAGAGCTTTGTAACTGCTGTAAGTAAAATTGCTGGAATAGGACAGTTGCATTTGCGCAAAGTTTGAAATCAGAATAAAGACTGCCTAAGTGCCTAAGAGCTGTGATTAAAATTTTCTTCACCTGCAGCGAAATGAGACACTTAGATGTTTTCCACTTGTGATTTAAGACATGGCACTTTATTTTGTTTGATTATGTGTGCATAATTATGCATATAAATAAATCTTGAATGTTTAGAAATTTTGCTGTAAAGATAAACAATTTTCTTCTATGAAACTGTCTCTGACAGTAGGGACATGGGGGAAGACTATGATGGTTAGTGGTGTTTGGAGGAGCCTTAGGTTTGTGTCTTAGAAGCAGAAAGAGAGAGAAGAAGGGATAAATTTGACCTCCACCCTGGAGTCTTATGTTGTCAAAGCAAAATTCTGCATTTGAATTGCTAACACTGTCTTTTACATTGAAAGTAAAACAGCACTTGGTCACCTACCTTTGTCATGAAAGCAGAAGCTTCTTCAGAAGGTCTGTCTGCTTGGTTGCCTTCTGAGGATTTACACTCAAGACAGGTGGCATGGCACTAAAAGGTTTCTTACCTCTACCCTTTGGGTGATTGTTTCTTTTATGCTTTTGTGTAGGCAATCACTTTAATAACATCCCTCACCTCCCCCTCCAAACCAAAAAAATCCCACTTCCCCCTGCCCAAAGTTGCTCTCTGAAACTGGACCAGAGGGTGGACTGGCTCAGGATGAAATACTCTCACAGGGAAATTCCTTATTTAAAGAATGATAAAGTGTAATTTTGAGTATCTTCTAAAACAATATTGGAGACTCTTTTATTATTTATTGACACTATCTATAAAACTTTAAGGATATGTGTAACTTGTGAGAGTTATTTTTGTATACAACTTGTGCCTGTGGCAGTATATGTGCTACCGATGCATTGCACTAACGCTTACAGAATGTTAGAATTGCGTGATTGTTTAGAGATAGGTTAAATTTAGAATCAAGAGTGTGTTTGCTTGAAGCCTAGCATGAGCAGTGCTTGTTTAAAGTTTAGTGTAATTGAACTTTAAATTAACTCTGTTGGTTAGCATGGGGTAGCTAAGCAGAGGAAGAGGTATAGGGCTTACTTGAGAGGATGGACTTGAGTTTAATTTTTGCTGAGTTGCAGAAGGGGTCCCCATGGACCAGTTCAACTAGAAGATAAGGCATTGTGGGCAGCTGCAGACCTTGAAGAAAGGAAGAGGAGTGGCTTGCTTAGAAACAGGAAGGAAATAAAATAGGGAATAGAAGACTCCAGTCTTGAAATGCCATTGGATCAACTTCTGTGCAGACAGCAAGTGAAGAATGCACGAGGGTAGGAGCTTAAATTGTAAAAGGCATAATTGTCCAGGAATGTGTTTGTTCTGGGTCTCTCTTCAAGGAGACATTCAGCCTGAACTGTAATAAATGAAGTCTATCAGAACCTGGGTTTTGAACTTTTAACACTAACGTATGTAAAATATTTCTGATTCTGACCTCCGTAGAGGTAGATATGGCCAAAATAGGTTTATATACCGATTACTCAAATATATAATAATATAAAACCTTCCTTGAACAGCACAGATGAGGTGTATTAAATGTAATCAACCAGATGCCTGATGAGCACTAGGTGGTAGTGGAAGATGTTTGCATTTGATCAAAAGTAGATTCTTTAGAAATGGCCGTTTAGTTATGCACTAACTTCTGACATATAAAGAAACTTCCATTATTTTGAAATCAATAAATAGTTAGAAAAGCCAAGTATACTTTTGAATAGAGCAGATAATTTTGAAAATTCTTTACTGTAGTTTATAACAGCACTTGTTTAATCATATGTCCTAAAATGCTCTTAAAGAACAAGTAGGAGGGGCACATACTCAGAGCAGTAGGAAGTATAATTACTGTTAGATAAAAATTGTGTGTATAAATAACCAGTTTGTGTAGTCAACATGAGTACACTTTTCCATAATAGTTCATTATGAACTTGTGGATTCAGTAAATATTGAACTGAATACCATAATTACCTTGGTTTTCACAGCTTTGGTAGGTAATGGTAGAAGGCACTGTAATGCCATGTGCAACATGGATGGGGTTAACAAAACTGTGTAGTGGTGACTTTTTTTAAGTAGCCTTCCAGTTGTCTGCTGATCAGCATCTGAGAAAAGAAGGAGTAGTTGTCATATGAGTAGTTGTTGTAATTTAAGCAGTCTGATCTTTAAGAAATATTTCTTTTGAATGTAAATAAAAGTTAGGAGGTAGAAGATAAAGACTTCATTATATTAATACTTGAATGCATATGTGCTATACAGAAGTCAGGTGCACTGGAGCTTTCAGAGTATTTTAATACTCATTCATCCTTATGTTCAAACATCTTGGGCTGAGCTGCTTCCTGTATCAAAGTGCAATAAAGCAATCAAGACTTCAGTAACAGTGTGATCACTTTGAAAGCTTCATTTGAAAGATCTTGCATCAGAACTTCTGATTTTATATTTGTAATAGAAAATTACAAATTCGATATGGTTGTAACATTTTTGAGGGGCATACCATAGACTTAAAAATAAACCTAAGTCCATACTTTCTTGTTATCTGGGATTTTTTTTTACCTCTGTCAAATGTAGCTCAATTAATTTTCTAGACAGATGTTCAGTTGTAGTCTCTTGCCTATCTTGTATCTGGAAAAGACATGGATTTTCTTATGATCCAGAGCTATGGTAAGAAGAAAGTGGCACAATGAATTTTTAATTAGAAGGATACCAGTAGTATGATTCTTCTATAGACTTGCATGTGACCTTTAAAGTTTTAGTGCTTGAAATGGGTAACAGTCTTGCAGTGTCATGTGAGATTGCTGCTTGTTTTTTCATCCCTACTTGGCAGATTTCTTTTGAAGTTAGTGAGACCGGGCTGCTTAATGGAAATAGGGGGGCGAGGCATTTCACAAGATATGAAATTATAAGGATGTTGTATTTAAGTCTGAAGTAAAGCTTAGTAATTTCCAAGTTCTAAATTACCTTTCAAACCACCAGTTTCCAGAAGGACAGAAAATAATTGGAGCCAGATAGCTACAGCAGGAATGGAGGTTAGATTTTCCCATATTATGAAGGGATCTTTTAATTTGATTTTAGCTGTTCTTGGAACTGCATAGGGCACAAAAGCTTACAATACTCAGTTGTATTCAGTCCCTGACAGTTCACAGCACTGATTGTTTGACAGAAAGGTGTATGAAACCATCTCATAGACACTGAAAATTTTATAGTGAGTGATTACCCCTGTTGGCAGGAGGATAATTCCCTTTTTCCAGGATATGAGAAGGGTTATTACGTATATACATAGTTCAATCAGTTTTAACTTTGGATTTTATTTTAACATATTATAGCAGTCAAAATAAATACCTGCTTTGAGGTAAATATGCTCAGAATAAATCATTATTATATGCCAGGATTTATTTTATTCCATGACTGTGTTCTGTGTGACACCTATTTAATTTCTTGCATGCTTGTGTTCATGGAGGGAACAGTAGAGGTGTGTTCCCTTTTCTTACCTTGAGTAAGCTGTGAAACTTGAGTTATTTCAATGTATGTAATATTAGTTTGTAGCAGCTGGTTGTGCTTTTAAAAGTATGGAATAAGGATGTATGATTATTGCTATGCATGTGTGCTTGCTCTTGAAAAAAACTTTTAAGGAAAAATGTGAATGCTTAAAGGATCACTTTACATGAAAAATTGTTAGCAAAGTGGTGGGCGGTGTGAAAAGTGGACGTGTAGCTTTTGTTCATGCTGCCAAATGATCCAGAAACAAGACAAAGAAACTTAATGACAGTCTTGTTCTGCAACACCAGCCTGTCCTGGCCGGAATAAATACTCTGCGTTAGTAAAACCTCTATTTCAGTCTTTAGTTGTCGTCAACCAAGCAAATGAGCAAGTAGAAAATAATAGTGAAGTCTCAAGGAATAGTCTCATGAATAGGTAACTGTGTCAAAAACAGCTGCATGTTTGTTTACATATGAATACCAGAAGTCTTTAAAAATGGTCTGCTGAAATATCATTGGTTTTAAAAACTGGCCATCAATTAACAGGCCAGGAATGAGGAAGAATAATGTGTGGGAAAGTTAATTCCATAGCATTAATTACGTAGGTATGAATGTTTAATTTGCTGTGCTTTTACAGAAAGCTTAGTCATGTTACATAAATAAATCAACTGTGTTGACAGGTAACATTCAATTAAGATGTATTGAGCGGCTCTCGAGTCCTTCTAGAGCACTACCCTGGAATTGGTTTAAGATGTATCAGCTGAAGTGCTGGTCTATAATAGTAAGCGTTCTCATCATTAAATGCTCAAACGTGCACTAAAATATGCTTGAATTCAGCTTCATAGCAGTCATGAAAAAGACTCATTAAAGCACTTTTGTTTGTTTGTTTGTTTCAAATGGAGTAATACAGAGAATGCTTCAAAGAGAGCAAAATGCTTATAGCTAACCTAGTGACTCTTTGTCATGTGTTTTATTAATATGTAGAAGTATGCACCAGCTATCAATAAAAGCTTATGAAAAGACTGTGCTGAAGTGGGTATGAACGAATGGCAAACAAGAAAACACACCCATGCGCTGGCTTTTAGATGATGGAAGATTTGGATAGGCAGGAAGGGATTCAGAGAAAGGACCACAAAGATGATCAAAGGAAGCTTGACATATGAGGAGAGGCTCAGAGAACTGGATTTGTTCAGCCTTGAGAGAAGGCTTAGAGGAGACCCTGTCACCATGTTCCGGCATTAGGAGGGTGGCTAAAAAGAAGATGGAGACTCCCTTTTTACAGGGAGTCACATGGAAAAGACTAAGAGTAACGAGTACAAGTTATTCCTGGGAGATTCTGAATGGAGATAAGAGGAAACTTTTTCACAGTGAGAGCAATCAGCCATAGGAATAATTTCCCCAAGGAAGTGGTGAATTCCCCAACACTGGACACCTTTCAGATTCAGATGGACAAGAGTGCTGGGCCATCTTGTCTAGACTGTGCTTTTGTCAAGAAAGGTTGGACCAGATGGTCCTTGAGGTCCCTTCCAACCTCATATTCTGTGCTTCTCTGGTATCACGGAAATATTTAAGGAATATAAAGATCTGGAAGGAGACCAAAATATGTTATTTTCCTTGTTGTATATGGAAATTGAGGGAGCTTTCTATAGTGGAATTACAAGGAATGAGTCAGAAAAAACCTCTCAATTTGAAGTTCAAATCAAAGTTTTTATTAGCTCATTAGGATTAGGATTTTCAAAGGGTCTCTAATCTGCAATTGATGAACTGTTTAATAAAGTATGTACTACTAAACTCTCATTGATTACTAAAGGAATGAGAGATACTAAATGCAAGTAGCGTCAGTGATTTTCTTTGGTCTTTTTTGGGGGGTGGTTTTTTTTTGGTTTTTTTTTTTTTGGTTTTTTGGTTTTTTTTTTAAAATAGCTGTTGGACATATAAAGGATGGAGAAATCCTGAGTGCTTCAGACTGGCAAATCTGAACTCTAGCAAAAAATGAAGCTGGAAGAGAACAACACGGACATGAGTGCCATAGTGAGGAACAATCGGTGCAGGCTTTGCAGAAGGGAAATTTAGAATCACAAATCTGTAAGGCAGAGTTGTTGAGTGTGCAGATAAGCAGGTGATAATCCAATTTTGCAGTAAACCTCAGCAAGGTTGCTTGCCTAAGGTTCCCGCATTCTGTATTCACAACCCAATGATATTACAGTTCTGTAGAGGTCCACACTGTTTGGAGGTGAACAGTGAGGTGGCAAAGGTTGACAAAATTAAGTATTTAAAAGAGTGAAAACAATCTGTTAAGAAGCCCGCAGTTGTGCTACACTGACCAACTTGTTGATAAAGTGGCAGTAGTTGAATGTTCATAAATGCAAACTAATCCATGTGGGTGAAAAGGAGGAAGTGGAGGGTGAAACTGGTCTAAATTGTGCAGGCACACACATAGGCTCTTAAGTTTTATCCATCAAGATGGGGGGAGGGGGAGAAACTGGAGTTGCTGCGAATTTGTGACAATACAGATTCCTTTGTCAAACAGACAAATAAAAAAGTGATGGGGGGAGGGGGGAGGGGAGGGAACCTTTACAGCAGTTCATAAAGATTTCACGTGTAATTCTGCTTCCTACTGCCTCCCAAAGTGACAGTGAACTTGAAAATGATGCCTTGGAAGTTAAAAATGATAATTATTCTGGAATATCTTTCAGAAGAGATCAAGCAGGCTATGCCACTTGTTCCTTGGATGGGGGAGGAAGTAGGAAGATGAGTGATTAAGGAAGTTTGTGAGATTGCAAGTGTCATGGACATGAAGAGAGAATAACTGATTGTAATTGCTTGTAATGCGGATCCGGAGATCCTGTAAGGATCTCAGCTTATTTAAAGCAAAGCAAAAAAAAATATTCTGTTTTGCAGCTTGTAATTGCATTGATCCTGAAAGCTGAAATGGTTTAAAAAGTGATTAAATGAAAGTTTAGCAAGAGTTGTCAAACCTGCAAGAACAGTCTTTGTGCAGGAAGAGTATAAGCTACAGATGGCTGCATGCTGGTAGGAGGGTACTATTGCAGCATTCTCGTCCTGCTTGTATAATAAGCATTTATTTAGGCATATGCTGTTGGCCACTCGCAGAAGCAAAATACAGGTTGGATATCAAGAGTTTAAGAAAAAAGTGTCATTCTTTCTGTCCAATCCAATCTGGTGTTTAGACTTGATTTCTGGGTTTGTTTGCTAGTTCTCAAAGTTTACATGAATTTTATTTAAAAATCTGGGATAGGGACACACATCATTTTTGTTCATGTCTTTGGACACTGATCTGCATTTGTATTTCATGAGACGTTCATTGTCTGCCAAGCGTGATTAGTTACCTTTCTGCCTCCTCTTTGAAATTTGTTTTCATTTAGCTCCATTATGTCTGCAGTCCATGGAGAAACAGCTTTGAGCCAGTTAGTGCAAAAGTCCAAACAGGTTTCTGCTAAATTATCTTGCTTTTCTGTTTTGTTTTCTATTTTTCATATATTTATTAAAATACTTGTTTAACCTCAAAGGGAAAAGAAATTTGTTTTCTTAACTAAATGGACTGGAGCTGCTGAATGCAAATCCCTGTCTTATGACATAAAATGATAAAAATACTGGTTTTCTGGGAATGGCATAGTGAACTGAAGATACACTAATTCTGGAGTTCAACTTCGCATGTAGGTATAAAAAACTGTGTTGTATCTGAAGCAGGAAGAACAGAATGCTTGTATAACATAAGGAGAGATGAATTGCTGCAAAATCTGCTCCATCTTGATTTTTCCAGTTTATGTTTGGTTAGGCCTTAAAAATTGGATTCTTAAATACGCCAAGTGTGTAAGTGAAAATATAGTAGTAACGTTTTCTTTGAGTTTTTGTCATAATTCATATAAATGTAGTACTTTATTACAGCTGTAATACAGTTGTTAAAATATGAGAGCGTTGGTCCTGGGGAAAAATTGAGGAACCAGCTTTGTGACTTAAATTTATGTTACATGTCCCCTGTTCTTCTGTTACTAGGTTGTTGCTTCTGTACTGGAAGCATAAACTCTTGAAACAGGATTCAGCTAAAGAGTAAGTTACCTCAGGTTACGGGTTTCATATGCATCAGATCTCCCATATTCTGCTGATTATATTGATCAGCTCTCTACTGGCTTTGGAGAATGCTCGGACAAGTCCTGAAGTACAGCTCCTGGCTAGTACAGCTTCCTCAGCCATTGACCACTCACACTTAGAAGTTAGGCAGGTAGCATGCATGAAAACATATATGTTGAAACATGTTAATATCAAACCAAATCCTATCTTCAGTGCAGCACTTCATGTTTCTAGATGCAGGTTTTGTTGAGTGTTTGGGCTCCTTTTGCAGTTGTCAATGCAAACAGTTAAAAATGTTAATTAAATTTCAAGAGTTACTCAGCTACTTAAGAGACTTGTGTCCATTAAGCCATTTAGTTATTACATTGTTCAACTAGAAGTGAATGCTGAAGTAATGTTCTTGTGTAAGAGAAGTCTTTTGGAAATATATAGAATCAACTCACAGAGAAGTCTGGATTGAAGGGGACCTATGGAGATCGCATGTTGAAAGCAGGGCTGTAGTTTAGGTTGATAGCCCTGTCTGCGATATGAGTAATTCCAGTAGAGCAGACTCTACCACTTCTCTGGACAGCCTGTTTACTGTTTAGATATTACCCAAGTTAATAAGTAGGCAGTGGCACAACAGGTTGTGCAGAAATTTCTCTCTTACTGGGATGGATGTGGTGAAAGAATTTAGCAGTTGTAATTGCAGAGGTGTGAGGTAATTTCTTACTGTTGGTTTTTTGGTTTTTTGAGTTGGGCTGCTCTTATTTGCCTTCATTGAACTTAAAGGTCAGACTTCGGGTTGATCTTCAGACAGAAGCTCATTGTGTCCTTTCTGATGACTTAAAAATTGCAGGATTCTGTTCTGGATATATTAAATTTCAGATATGCTTTTTCAGGCAGATGGAAATGATTTGATTGAAAATGCTTTCCCTCTTACAAATGTAATGTTGGGTCTGCAAATTTTTTTTCTGTCATCTTTGCATTTTATCAGAAACACACACTTTTCTAAGCAGAATATAAGGGATATGTTTGTGTTTCTGCTCTTAAAAATGAGGGTAGCTGACCTACTCTGTCAGGGGAGTGGGAGGACAGCCCAGCTTGGCATGAAGAGATGCAATGTGTATTACCTCAAGCTTCCTTTCTTTGTAAGAAATTATGCTGCATTTCCTTGATATCTGACACTTTTCACCAGAAATATTGTACATAATCAATTTGCCAGTATTCATTAGTTTCACTTTGAACTTTAAAAAGAAGAATCTGTGTTGTATTTGAGTAGCTAAGAGTACTTTTTATGAAAAAGTTTATCAGGTTGTCTGAACAGTGATGGAGGCTGGAAATGTATTGGTATGCTCATTGCAGTTTTAGTTAACACTTATCTCGTGAGTCAAACTAATAGTTAAATTCTTGTGGTCCTTATTATAATCTGCTCTATTAAAACTTATAGATAATGACTTATAATAACTTATTAAAACTTCAAGTTATAGATTAGATCTAGGGAGTAAAAATTGTATTATATATGGAGATGGGATGTGTGTACCTATACTTATATAAATTTTTTTTGAGAGGTAGATAGTCTTAAATTCCTACTTACTACTGTGATTCTGAAATAACTACATTATATTCAGTGCTTAAATGGAAAAATATAAAGACGTAGATCCAAGTTAATTTCTTAAAGGTTGCGGCTGAAAGAAGTGAAGCTGCTTTTGACTTCTTTAAGTTTCAGATGGCAACATATCAAGCTGCTGTGGCAGATTACGAGTTATTGATGATTCATCATCTCTGGAACTAGGCGAACATGTTTCACAATCTTAAGCCACAGAGCTACTGGTCTCTTTGTGGTTTTGAGGAAGCATAAACCCACCATACTCGAAGAGTTTCTGCCATCCTGCTCTTACATGCAGTACAAGCTACAATTTTTCTGACTGAAACAGGTGTTCATTCACAGGAACTAGTGAATGTTTGTGAAAGTTGATAGAGGGAATGGATTTATTGAATCTCTCTTCAGTATGTCCTATTGATGTTTTTTCCACTGTGTTTGCTTTTTGATGAGTGTGCTGAGAAATGAAAGTGTCCCACCATTTTAATCAGGTCAACAGTGAGAGGGGGCTAAGTCCAGTTAATTTGTGTGAAATATTCTAGAGAAACCAAAGGAGTTACATACTATTTCAGACCATGACATTGTTTTATTCCTGAAGGCTTCCCTTCCTCCCCTCACTTAAATTTGAAAGCTAATTCAATGAGTAGATCCCTTACTCTTCCTAGTGGTGTTACAGGTACTTGCAGGAGTTTCAGACACATAGAGCACGTTTTAATGTTGGGTTGCAGTGACAGAGGGGATGCAAATATAGAGTGATGCCGGTTACAATGCCTATTTTATGGATTTTGTTATTGGTAATTAGTTTCTTTTACCTTGTTATGGGTTACTGAGATGACGGGAGAATTTGAAAAATCAATCATTGAGGCAGAAAAGCTGGGAGTATTTTATCTCCAAAGACTTGTGATGCTTTTCTGAGTCCAGCCTATTGATATTTTCATGAAAGACAGTTGATAACAAACTGTTTTTTTATGTTTGTCTGTATACTATTGCATTCAGTTGATAAAACTGCTTTCTCTGTAAATTACAGCTATTCGGATCTGAATAATTGTAGTATATCCTTTCATCAGGCTTCTAGGGGGTCTATCTTAATTTGGTTATTTCTCTGCAGTGTTTTGTCTTTGTATATTCTTTACTAAAGAAATAAATTACCTTCCTAGACATATGTTTTCATGTTTACATGTTGAGTTTCATCTTCTGTACTTTCTGTGCTTCCAATCTGTTACAATGAACACTTCACATTTCCCCAGTAGTAGCATTTTCTTCGCCATCCTACTGTTATCACATGGTAAAACCAGATAAAGAAACTGACCCATATTTAAAAAAGAAAGTTTTAAACTTGAAGTTAAAAACTTTGACTTTTAATTTCTTAATCCAGTGTTACTTCTCAACTGGTAAGATTCCTCTTCAATGTTTTAGCAGGCAGGTGCAAACAGTTGTACTGGAATAATGTAGGTGATGCATACAGGGAGAAAGGGATGTTAAATATCAACAAGATTTGTGCCATTTAACACATTTAGTACTTCTTGCTGTGTAGTCCCTGTTTTGAGTAGTAGTTGACTCATCTGTCTGCGTAGGGATATAAATTCTGCTTACTTTTTTTAAGCAACAAAAACTAGAGAAGAGCAATAAAAACACCTGAGTAAAGTTAGCCTGTGCTGTTTTCAAAATATTGTGCTACCTGCCTCTTTATTTGGATAGCCCTTGTTGTGTTATGTGATGGGGTTGAGGCCTCTAGACTCAGGATTTATACAACTCACAATTATGTTAATGAAGGCAAGAAAGAAGGGTCAGAAAACACAATACACATTCTGAATATAAAGAGGAATAATCAACTGCAGACTTCCCCTCCCTTATCTGAGAAAGAAATGTTATTGTTCTTATAAAGCTCATTGTATTAGAAAAAATCTTAATGCTGATGTAATACAGTGGGTGTAAACTTCATGTAGTTTTGCAGTGTATTTATCCCAGTGCAGCTGTGGGTATCCACTGCAATCGGTGATTCTGTTCCAGCTCTTCCTTCCTGAAATGTGATACACGTGAGGTGTGGCAGCTCGTGATCATGCAGCCCTACAGTGAGTTGGAATAGCTCACTGACCCAAGGAAGACTAAAATTATCAGTCTATTTAAACTGCATAATCTTTGCAATGATTGTGCAAATAAGCATCATGTGACACATGGAATAGGGGGAATCACTGTTTTCAGTGATCACCCTAAGTCACACTAAAGCATATTGGAAAACTGTGCCTCCAGGCAAGATCCTTTCTATAATCTGGTTAGATAGCTGTGTATTTAGTAAGCAACCAAATTACCTGTATATTAATGCATCTCTTCAGCTGCTTCTGCCATGAGTTCCGAGTGTAAAACCAATAGATGGGGGTAGTGAGAGGAGACAGCAAAAAAGTCTGGAGTAGAGCATTTGAAAGGTGTGCCCTGCTTGATTAAAGTAAATGTACATGGCTATCTCTTCTTGTAACTGTGTTTAAAGATGTAAGTAAAAAGTCTATTTCCATTCTTTGATTTTGATCTAAGTATAAGAGATTTCTCTGAGGAGTGAAGACACAAGTTTGGATACTGCTGGGAGTTTGCTGTAGATTTAATAAAGGATGGAGATCCATATAATATTGAAGGAAAGGAGAGGGATTTCTTGCTGCAGAAGATGAGCTTTTCACCCACGTTAGAATACAAATGCTACTAATAAAACTGCAATTCAGTTATTGGCAATGTGTGGCCTATGTGTGTCATGCCTCCTTCCCAAGTAGTCAGTAAAGCAAACTTGACAGTTGTCTCGACTTGATTTAGCAAGTAGAAAGATTATTACAGAAACTCTAGTCATAAAATCTCACTGGACTAAATGATTTTGAATTAATTTTAAGCATAAGGAAGCCACTAGAGTATAACAGTTTCTTCCTCTGAGTCAATTTACCAGTGATTCTCTGTTGAAAAATGTCATAGCTAATGAGCTGAAGGAGCAGGTAGTAAGGTTAGTTCAGTGGAGACAGATTGTGCGTTCAAGCTTCTGAATTCACCTGAGTTGAATATTCCCAAATGATACCATATTGTGAGCAGGGGTGGGGAGAAGCTATAGTTCTGTATGAATGAATGACTGAAAAAGAAAATTTAAGAGTGAGTGAGAAGATTGTTTCACAGTTAAAAAGCCCTATAAAGACCATCAGATATACAGTTAGTGTCTTTTGAATTGCTGATATAAAAGTGGAGAAATACTTAATGGGATTTGCTGTAAAACTGTAATGTATGAGAAAATATGGCATGGGAAGTAACAACGTGTAATGTTCCTCTTTTACATTAGCACTCTTTTCAGAGGATTAATGTCATCTGAAGTTGAAGCAACTCACCTGTACAAAGTTCATATTTATGGCTTTTGTTTTCTTTTTACTTCATGTGTATGTACACCTGAATACTCTTCTACATACTTTGAAGATTACTACTTCGTGTCTTTCTAAGCTAATGTGGGCTTCAGGATTTTGTAGATCACAATAAGGAAGATCTGCACAGAATTTTATCAAGAGTTGTGAGACTCAAAACATAACTGCTGTTTGTTTGGAACACTGCTTGAATGTGATTAATCTGTGTTTCCTTAGTTACTCCTTCAATACCTGTAAACATGAAGTTGTAGCAGCATAATACATTTGAACAGAAGGCAAGTGGAAGTGTTCATATATACTTTTAAGGTTGTTTTGTTTACCTGTGCAAGTATTACTTGCTGTTTCATAATTTGTGTTTGAAGGCCACAGTGGTGACTTTCTTAAATCTGCACAGAGCTTTGCTTCATTCCAAGACATAAGAACAGATGTGTAAATAAACTGTAACTGAAGGTCTATGCTCAGGAATTTTGAGGGGAAGGAAATGTTCATAGTATTCTGCAATGGGGAGGATGAACACAGGTGAAATTGACACTTTAAAGTTTTACGTCCTTGCACTTGCATCTATATTTCTTCCAATCTTGTTTCTCCTTAGTTTAGCTTCCTGGATTAAATCAAAGAACACTGCCCTAGAGGCCAAGTGCTGCTATCAGCCTCTTCTTTGACTTCCACAAATAGGATTTTTTTTGTCCATCTTACTGTCACTGTTTTCACGAGGATCTGAGGGAAGGGAGGAGGCACCTCTGTGCATCCTACAAGGTATGATGGAGAAAGCTGTGTATAGGATTTATAGGAAGACACAATTATGTGATACTCATCCTGGGAATTCCATTTAAGGAATAATTTCCAGCTTTCATAGTGAGTGTTTTCTTCTTCAGGTTGCCTGAAATTATTATTTCAGTACCATCTCCCGATAATGAATTTGCATAAACTGTTACTAGTTTTAGGCAAGTCAACCTGATTTCATAATCCAGGGGAATAACAGTATTAGACTGAAGTGTTTAATTATTCTGTGGTAATTTGATATCCCAGTGAGGCTTCTTGTAAAGCTTTCATATTTTGTCGATTGACCTACACTGATACTGTAAGTTAATTCCACTGCTACAGTTGAAAGTATTGGGAGAGGAAAATACCATAATCTAAGTTTTCCAGTTACTCTTCTCCACAAGAAAACATATTGAAACTGGAGTAGTTCAGAGTTTAGAACTAGTGGGTCAGAGGTTCTATAAGAGCAAGAGGGGAGTGGTCAACTGGAAGCCTGGAGAAAAGTCCTGTGCAATGTATGTGCTTGACAGGATTTGTCTCCTAGCAAATCCTCAGCTTTGTGGAAGACCAATGACAGGTTTAGATGTTAGAAACAAGGTGCCAAGAGCAGGTGCCTAATTTGCAGAATGTGTTTTTACATAAACTTGCTGATTTTTCTTAGACTGAACAACTTGGCAGAAGTTGCTCACAGATATCATCTCTGATCATCATTGAATACAGTGGACCTTGAGTTAAAAATAGCTGTGTGTTTCTCCAGTTCTATTGTTTGGACTCCATAAACCTTATTGTTTTGGGTTTTTTCTGAAGGTAGTTACTGACTTTGGGTAATACTTCCTTTAGCTGAATAGGCAAGAGACTTTTTTTTTTTTTTGGCGCTGCTTGAAGCCAACAAACAGCAGATACCAAGCAAGTCAAGAAGTTTTGGATATTTATTTAGAAATATATTCCAGTAACCCCCTTTGGGGAAAAACTTACTCAGTACGATCTACTTGGAATTTTATCTCTTTGGGAGAGAGAGGTTGATTTGGGAACAGTTTTGGTTCCTATCACTTATATGGCTTTAGTACTGTCAGTTCAAACTTCGTAATTTTTAAAAAATTAAACTATCACTATATCTTATCACAGAGCTGGAAATATCATTAATCAAAGTTATCTATGAATAAATATTGAATTTCTAGTTTTATATTACTTACAGTCCAGCTAACATCATCTTACAGTTTTAAATTGACAGGTACGTTTAGACTGCTAGGTCTTTGAGGTTTTCCATATATACTGACATGGAGAAGGACAGTTTCAGTATTGTTAATGATGAAAATTTGGTTTTTTAAATTGCCTTGGCTGCTGCAGTATTTTATATGATATTGGAGACAGTCACTAGAGTATTTAAATAGAAGGAAGCAAGCTAAATCAATTCTTGCAACATCTTTAATGTTTTAATAGGATTTCATTTTAAAAAATGTATATATGGATATAATTTAAATTCCTCTTCACTGCATGTTCCTTGGATCTCATCCACCTGGTTTGATTTGAAGGAACTGAATTCCAGTTGCTTCCTTCTCACAGCAGTCTTTCATGGTATAAGTAATTGTAGAATGGTTTGGGCTGGAAGCAACCTTAAAGGTCATCTAGTTCCAACTGCTCTACCATGGGCAGGGACACCTTCCATAGGATCAGGTTGCTCAAAGCCTTGTCTAACCCGATCTTGGACACCTCCAGGAATGGGCACATTCACAGCTTCTCTGGGCAACTTGTTCTAGTGCCTTATTGCTCTCACTGTAACAGATTTATTCCTAATATATAATTAAAATCTCCTCTCTTTGAGGTTAAAACTGTTACTCCTCATCCTGTCACTACAGTTGCCTGATAAAGAGACCTCCCAATCGTTCCTGAGCCTGCCCTCCCCCCCCCCCCCCCCTTAAAGTATTGGAAGGCTGCTATAAGGTCTTCCTGGAGCTTTCTCTTCTCTAGGCTGAACAACCCCAACTCTCTCAGCCTGTCCTCATAGGCGAGGTGCTGCAGCCCTCTGATCATCTTTGTGGCCCTCCTTTGAGCCTTTTCCAAGAGATCCATACCCTTCCTGTGCTGAGCATTCCAGAACTGAATGCAGGTGAGGTCTCACGAGAGCAGAGAGGGAGAATCACCTCCCTCATCCTGCTGGTCACACTACTTTGGATGCAGCCCAGGGTATGGATGGCTTTCTAGGCTCCAAGTGCACTTTGCCTGCTCATCTTGAGCTTCTCATTCACCAGCACCCCCAAGTCCTTCTCTTCATGGCTGCTCTCAATCTGTAATGTGAGCTCCAAACATTGACTTGTTTCCTTGGAGTCTGCAGCCTCTGCTGCTTTGGCTGTTTCTACCTTCTGATTACTCTGGATGGTTACAATTCTCTGAAAAGAGTAGCCTTGTTTACTCTCCTCATGTGTGTGATACCCCTATCTTTTTAGTTGTAATATTGTTATGACTTTTTCTCATTTGCATATGTTTTTGTCATGAAGAAGAGTTGAAGTATCTAAGGGTTTTTTCAATATTAAGTTGAAGATTAGCTTCCTGTTCTTTTCCACCAGTGAGCAGAGGACCAAGTATGTATATATTTTCGATGTAATTTTTATGAGGTAGTCCCCCCCGCCATGCCTCCCAGACCTGTGAAAATGGGGAATGTTTTCTGTTCCAATAGATGTACTTTCAGTAAGGTAAATAAACTTTAATTATGAGTTTAATGCTGAATATTAGTTGTCTTTAGATATGGAGATCCTTGTAGTGTTGAGACTTGTCCATGTGCTTCTTTGGCAGGCAGTGTCAGTTGTTTGGAATACAGTATGGTGGGAATGTAATGTGCTCTTATTTTTAAAGAAATTTTAGTGCAGCAATGGAGAAATAGTATGTCAGGTGTATTCAAATGCTCTTAAGCATGTGGGTTTTTCATAGCATCATGCTTTGTAATATAATTATAAAGTGGTTTCCCATTTTATAGTAAATAGTTCCCCTTTTCCAATGGTAAGTTCCATAAGAATTCTCTTCCCTGTAATCTATTGCACAGCTTAATGTTGAGCTGACACTGTAGAACTTAGCTTTATGTACTGTTCCTGAAGGTAACCCATTTAGTTATCCCTTACTTGAGGAGAATGTTATCCTTGACTTCTGCAGAGTATAACAATAGAGTGTTTGTTTTACATGATATTACAGCATATTTAGGTAAGCAGAAAAAAACGTTACCTGAAGATAAGCTAGAGGAGAGGGTCTGTTTCATATGTAGTGGGATGCTAGCATAGGAACCAAGGGAATAATCCAGTCATAAACAAATGTCAGGTTGGAGTTAGAGACACCCTTCAGTGTAATTAAGGTTTAAATCATCCTTTGAATCGGATTAACAGGGCAAACAGTGAATTAGTTCTGAGTTGGAGTTTGATCAGCATTACAGACCCGTTAAGACAATATTGCCCACAGCACCTGCTTGAACCATGTGGCCTGTTCTGATCTTTCTGATTAGATGTTACCCACTGTCATTACAGAGAGATGTTGATTTTATAGTTGCAAATGAGTTTAGCTGGTTAGATGGTGTTAAAGGGAGAAAAATAAACTAGAAACTAGGGGTTTTTGTTTGGTTTTTTTTTTGTTATAGAAACTATGAACAGTCTGAAGAGGGTAAGGAAGAGTGTTCACATGATGTTGTGAAATAATAAATAAAAGTTGGAGAGGTAAGAATGGAATCACAGATACTTGTTGTGGTGGTTTACCTCTGTCCAGCAGCCCCCCTCAGTAGCTGGTATCAGGTAGAGAGTGCGAGGTGTAAAAGTAAAAGAAGTATGGATCGGATTAAAGGCAGTTGTATGAAGAAAAAAAATGGAGAGGGGCAAGAACAAAGGAAAACCACCAGGTGACTGTTGCCCAGTAGCTCACCACCAGGTGACCATAGCTCACCACCAGGTGACTGTTGCCCAGCCAGGTCCCAGTCAGTGGCAGGTAAACTACTGTTTCCTCCTCCAGATTTTTATTGTTCAACATGCTGCCATATGGCATAGGATATCCCTTCAGTCATTTGGGGTCAGCTATCCCAGCTGTGTCCCCTCCACTCTTGTGCATCCCCAGCCAACTTGCTGGTGGCATGGTACAAGAAGCAGAAAAGCCCTTGACTGTGTGTGAATGCTGTTCAGCTGTATCTAAAACATCCTTGTCTTATCAACGCTGTTTCCAGCACAAATGTAGAACATAACCCCATACAAGCTGCCATGAAGAAAATTAACTCTGTCCCAGCCCAAACCAGTATACCTGTATAAAAAAGGTCTTAGACTTTTTTTTGAAATCATGATGGTCTATAGAAGTGTAGGTGAATGGAAACTAATGTATGTGACTCATTGTACCTGCCAGGCAAAACAGTTGATGCATACCACTGTAAAATTGCAAAATAATGCATCTTGTTGATCAACTCTGTTTTTTCTGTGCCAAAGTCACGTATATTTCCATTAGTTCTGTGATAGAGCTCTCTAAAGAGCTGGTCTTATGGAACGGCATGAAAGTGAGAGTTTGGGAGGGATTTTTTTTTTTTCTGATGCACTTTATTTAAGAGTACTAAATTTACCCTGATTATTAATAGCTCTAGTTTAGGACACATCATCCTTGCAGTGCCATAGAATTATCTGACCTATTTCCTACATAATTTTGTGTTTGTCTCACAGATAATGCAGAGAAAAACTCGGGAAGCTGTAGTCCTTTTCTCTTGCCCTATTAGAGCACCTGGCATCCTTTCTTACTCTTACTTTCCAAAATTAATTGTGATGCTGAGATAACAAACTTTTCCAGCTCTTGAATCTTCTCCTTTGTGGTTTTGGGTGTATGTTTTGGAGAGCAATACAGCAAAAAAAAGGAAAAAGCGATGTGTTGAAGCCTGGCTTCATCTCCCTTTTCTAGCTAATCTTTAGTTTTGCTGGGATTACTTTTTCCTATTTAGAAGAATGTATCAGTCAGTGTTTTGGTTTATCTGTCTATTACTGATAATAAAAAAAGAGAATTTTTAGTTACTTTTATTATAATCTGTTGTTCTGATGATGATGTGTCTTGAATTTTATTATGCTCCCTTTTGGATTTGGTTAATGATGATGAAATTGTACTGTGATTAACTTGTGCTTTGGCATGGAGAGCAGAGGGAGTAATAGGATAGTAAGGAGAATAGGTTTTCTCTGTTCTCGAGGGTAAAAGTAAAGTTTGCTTTTACAGTATTTTGCTGTTCACCTTGTTCATAGTAACGGTGTCGTACTATGTGCTTAGCTGCCAATATTTTAGTCTCCTGAAATATTGATGTCAGTTACTATAAGGCACTTTCTTTTTATTTTACAAAGGTTATGAAATCTGTATTTTCGCATTAATAGACTGATGCAATGCTGCTCAAAACAGTAGTAAGGTTTAATTAGATTGACGCTTGTAGAAGCTTTTTTCCTTGTAGTGTGCTTCCTTCAGTTAACAAAAGTTTCCATTTTTTGATATGAACTGCTGTGACCTATTGTGAATATTCTTTTGTGTAGTATTTTAAGAAAGAATAGTGAAAATTTGTTAGGGTATCTGCATTGTGATGAGGGTTCTAAGCAGCTCTGATTGGATTTTTTTTTTTTTTTTTTTTTTGCAAGTACTGTTACAGTTTACAAAGCAGAGAATAAATTCAGAGATGATCTGATGCAGCAACAAGATGACAGTGAGGTGGGTTTGATAGATCCTTCTAGTTAGGAATTAAACGAGATACTGCAAAGTGCAGCCACTGTTTCTGATCTTTCTTTTCCTGAATGTTGTTTTACTGTTGCCTGATTGCCAGGGACTGCCTTTGTTCATGCAGTGCTTTCAGCTCAAGGAATTTGCTTAAACACACAGTTTAACCACTGTTTTGAAATTTGTAAAACTAAGTAGGGTGCCTGAACACTCACTTGCTGTCATGTCTGCTTTAAATAGTACTGGAAGAGAGGCAGAGCTTAGACCATATGCTGTCTTTTAATGGCAAAATATATTGTGTTAAGGGAGAGGGTGGAGAGCTGAAGAACTGGCTTACTTGTACTTCCTTATGCCATTTTCACAGTAATTTAATTATTTATCCTTTTAAATGACTTGGCTTTTCTGATTTTATTTTTCCTGGTGGCTTTTTTTTTTTGTTCCGAGAGGAGAGAAGGTTTCTCAAGATTTTGCTTTTGGAAGAAGATCATAAAAGGTGTTTAGCCCATCTTAAGAAAGGCTTTAGCACTTGATAGGTGGAGGAGGTCCAGAGACAAATTCTGATAGTGGTCATTCTCCAACATCAGTATTCTGGGGGGAGATTGTCCATGTGTTGGGCGTTATTCATGGCAGTAGTCTGAATTAATTCTTATTCTAGATTTGTTACTTTTTTTTTCACTCTAGCCAAAGTATGAAATAACTTGTAAATGGACAAATCTTTGTGTTGTCAATAGAATAATAGATTCCTGTACCTAAGTGATCCTAAGTAAAGCTGTTAAATAAACTATTGTATCTGTTTCAGGTTATCAAAATCTGATAAAATTGTAACATGAAATTTGTGTTGTAATGACTTGACTATGATTGGTTTATCTTCAATTGAAATATCATCTTTCTTTATATTAAACACCATAAGATGGGTTATAATCTTGGGTTGTAACTTGAACTTAAAATGACAGAAATGTGTGTTAGCATGGCTTAAGTTCAAAGTATGTAAATAAGTGATTTCTGAATTTGTGTTAATTGTTTTGAACAAGAACTTAGTATAAAACAGGAGGACTTAAATAAGTCAAGTTCCATAAGACGTGATTTCTACTTCTGTGTTGTCTGCCCCCTCATAAGACGTGATTTCTACTTCTGTGTTGATTGTCTGCCCTCCTATCTTTTCCATAGCACTATTTTCACACCTTGTGTCATTTAACAGGAAAAAAATCGTTAATCCATTTATAGGGTTGCTATCCAAGCAAAGAATTAGAGATCCCTTAGTTTCTGTAGTCTACTGTGTTTCATTCTGTGTTCAAAACAGCTGTGTATTGGGCAAGAATCTGCTTAATTTTGCCACTTCATTTGGAAGCTTTGACCTCAGAAACCATTCTAGACTTGCATCTGTCAGCTGTTTGTTGAACAGATTTCAGAACATCTCAGGGAGTTGAGTACCTTGAGGGTGAATGCTAAGGTTGAAGGTGAAATAATGGAAGGTATGAAGATGCTGCAAGGGAGGAAGATAGTTTCTTCTTCCCCATTAGTCGGGAATTTGTCTTCAAGTGGGTGCATGGATCAAGCATTGTAAGGCATGTTTTGCTGAAACATTACTGACTATAAGACTTGTTATTATTGTCACCTGCTGAGGAATATTTAATAGCTGGAATATAGAGCTGATTTTGTGTTTTGTCTAATAATGGATAACACAGACGTGAACTGCCTCTTGACTGGCTCTTCCTCAGATGAACCACTTACTTGCTAACACCAGGGTCTTGCTGGGGGTGAACTGAAAAATGACATAGATTTTGAGTTGATGGGTGTTACTTATGTTCACTTTTCTTTATATTGAGCAAGTCTATTAGTGAATGTATTTGATAGTAGTGATCTGTGACTGAATACCAAACTTAGGAACCTGTTTTAAAATAAGCGCATCTGTATGCCTGTAAGTGAGGGCTGGGACCCAGACCAAGTATGCTTTTGCTGCATGGGAGCTTGGTTAGAAATATTCGGTTGTTTTTTTTTCTCAGAATTGATTCATGTCACTTGTTTAAAGCTTATAGAAAATAATCTTAAAATGTTTAGTTTAGTTAGTCATGGCTTTTCATGTTTGAACAGGACTTAACACTAGAATGGATTTCCTGAGATGATTTCTTCAAACATACATATATATATATATATATATATATGTATTTCCATTCTTGATCCTGTACCTTTTTATTTAAAGAACATGTTCTGACAACTTTGGAAACACTAGTCTTTATGGAGTTATTTCCTGTGATTTAAGTGTGCTAAATAACTAGAGAGTATAAACAAAAATACTCTTCAAACTGAAGGTACATAATAAAATGAATTTCAGTAATTTAAAATTACTTATAAAATATATTGTAAAAAGTTACTTAGAATGTCTTGTCAACAGCATTAAACTGTGAGTCTTTCTCAGTTTCTTTTAAAAGCATGTGAAAGCAGAGGAACTGCAGGTTTTTTTCCTAGCCTCTGGCTGTTACTGTGATGTCTAATGGTATTTAAAACCATGGATAATTATTAGTCATCAAGGTGTCATGTAAGAATTGGTAATAGTGATTTATTGTTTTTCTGTATAATACACGTTTAGCAAGCAGTATATCCTTTATGGGTAGATAAATAGTTTTAATAACATTTGCCTCTTCCTCATTATTTCTGTATACGTGAGCTGTGAAAAGAGCTTGCCAGTGTCCTTGCAGAAATGTTCTAGGGATGTGGTGTTTACTTAGCATGACTGGATGCAAATTTATGTATTAAGTATTGAATATATATTTGTAAAGCAATTTTGATTCAGTTTGCAAGAAATGCAGGTGAAGAGTAGATGCTGTTACAAAACTGCTTATAAACATGTATTTTCTGTTTTGAACTAATCCTGGTTTCAAATAGTTTTGGTTTTCAGTAATTTTCAGTTATTGAATTTTATATTAGCAGTTTTGATACCATTTCCGTAACTGTGCCTTTGTTTCATTTTACAGATGAAATAAAGGCTGAAACAGAAAAGCAAAGGTATGTGATAGTTCATCATATTAAACAATAGTGCTTTACCATCCTAAGGCATGTGTCATCCTTACTTTGCACAGGGAGTACGATCTCTCTCTGAAAAGCACTTTCAATGTATTTTGTAAGGTTGGTGGTATCTGAAAACATACTACAGGTGCTTCTGTGACTGACTATGACAGTGCAAGGCACGGGATTTGGGAGCAGAAGCAAAAGGCAGCTGACAGGGAGCAGGCTGACGCTTTCTGCCTAGGGAGGTTAGGAACAGACTTCAGGATTAGAAGAGGACTTTGTGAATGGTGTTGAAGTTATTGGTGGAGGGACCTGAGCTTAAAAGTATCCTGAAATGGGTTCAGAGGAGGGAGAAGTGCCTGAAATGCAAATCATAGGATCAGTAAAGTTAGAAGAGACCTCTTAAGATCATCAAGTCCATAGTCAGCCCAACTCCACCATACCTTACTAAACTATGTCCTGAAGTGCCACATCTACATGCTTTTTGAACACCTCTAGGGATAAAACAACTTGAACCGAGTTAGCAAAGGGAAGAGGCTGGGGTGAGGAAGTGGAAACAAGTGGGAAAGACTAGTAGGACTAGCTGTAGATAACTGGAGGCAGCTTCTCTGTAAGTGAAGGTGGAGGCAAAAAATTGGCATTCAGCACTGTGCCCCTATCAACAAGTGAAATTTTAAGTATTGGCAAATTGTAGAGTCCATTATTCGTATTTAATTATGTTCTGCAGGATTTCGTTCCTCATTCAATGTATGGATGAGTCAGGTCTGTGTGGTGGCCTATTTACAGCACCTGTTGCAGGAATTGGATCAGTGGGTGAACTGATGATGCAAGTGTTCTTACGGCTTAAGCAGATGAGTGCTGCTTGGAGACCTGCTTCTGCTCTGTAACCAAATGTATGGTTTATGCAAATCATTTAAACCACAGCTGTCAAAATTGGCTGCTAATGATTCCTGTCCTGGATACTTCAGCTAAAATCTACAAGTTCTGTTTTGGAAAATGTAAGCACTTTTATGTTTCAGGAGTTGTAAAGGGCAATCAAATATGCTGAACAACTTAATTTTGCAGTTTATCAAGCTGCAGAGGTAAAAATTAGTGGGTGCGTCTGGCTGAGTCACTGTACTTCAGTTGGCACCAGCAAAATAAAGTCGGTACCGCCAGCTTATAGTAAGATTGTAAAAATAAAGTTAGTATTTGTGTAGTGTTCAGAAAATATTGCACCAAGCACCACAAAATAGTAGTAAGTGGTTTTATACTTAGGATAGTATAAAGCAGAAGTCCACGTTGTGAAGCATTGTAAGAAAAAAGTTCTTAATATTAAATTCGGTGAGAGATATTGGTTCTGGGCACCAAGTACTGAAAAGTAATGCTTGATCCTGCAGTTAAATACCATGCTAAAACTAATGAGAGGACAGAATTATAGTGATTTACATGAGGATGGTTCAGCCATTTCTGATTTTGGGTGCTTAAATGCTGTCCTGTTAATATCTAAAGTTGTAATATTTTTTAGGGTATAATGTGTCTGTCCAATCTGCCTCTGTACATTAGCTAAATAGATTTTGGGTTTTCTTCAGTGCTGTCTTTATTTCAGCCATAGCCTTTTCCTGCTATGACAACATTGCTGGGCTTGGAAACTGTGAATGGATTTGCCCTGTTCTTATGTAGAGTCAAATTTTTTAGATGCAGTAGGAAATACTGTGTTTCTAAGCCTTAGAATAGGGAAACTTCTTAGTTTATAATTTTTTTTTAGCTTCTTATTTCTGTAATCGAGATTTGAATATTATAACAAGGGACTTGTAGTGGTAATGGCTTAATTGTTTTATGGTACCCATTCAAGGAAACTGCTCTTCCAGTTACTTGAAATGCATTGAAAACAAGAAATCATTCCCACCTCCTAGAAATTTTGCACAAAAACCTGCTTATTTTGTTTTATTGTTTGATTGGTTTTAAACAGAACTGATGTTTGGTAGTGAGGTGAAGGGGAATGGAATAGAAAAGGACAAGCTGATTTGTATAACCTTACACAGAAAATGCCAAAATAATTCTAAAAATTCATTATTTGAGACACAGACTGTTTCTGTGGCTGATACATAAATATCAGTATATTTCTTAATTTTCGAGGTTGGTAGATCCTGTGGTGGAAGAAATTTAGGGGCGGTTTCTGTTTTCAGTGTCCTGGAGAATAAACAACAAACCCAACTGAACTAATTTTCTCACTGACATTAAGAATGAAAGACCCTTTGGATTTTTCTTATCCTCCCTCCTGCTATCCCCACCCCTTCCATCATCAGCAAGGTGAAGAGCTTATTAAGTTATCTTCTAGAGGCAAATGAAGCATCATCTTCTGTATTTATTATTCTGGACATTTTTTAATCGCTTTCTAATTAAGAGAAGTGTCAGGCTTCTGCAGTTGCTTGCAGTGGCACAGGTTCTTCATTATGGAATAAATTCATGGGCTGCACCTGTTTTTATGTCGGGAATTTTTTTTTAACTGAATATTAATGGTTTCAGTAGACGTAATCACTAGATGAAGAACAGTCTTGTCATAAAACATGAGCAAAAGATACCACCCTTCTATTCCTCAGAGAAAATCTTTCATAGGAATTTAGGAAATATTTGAAAATGTAGAAGAATCATGTACCTTCTCTGCAACTTATCTGATTTGGGGTTTGTCCAAATGAGCTCTGTTTCCAGCAGAGCAATATTGGGCAATAAAGTTATGCAGCCAACAGAAAACCAAATCTCAGCTCTTCTTCACGAAAAGAATATGTAGAGATAAATCCTTAAACCTTCAAAAGAGAAGTTACTTCATAGAAAGCAGAATCTTAACACCAGTTCTTCACTATTGGGACTTGGAATTTAAGTGCCCTTCTAAAGCAGCCTGAACAAGAAGGGCTGTTTGAATGTGAAGCCAAACATCATTTTAAGGACAATCCAACTTCCTCTTTGGAAAGCTGAAATTGATAAGTCAAATTCATCCATTTGGATAGTTTAAGGTTCTCTCCATGATGCATGGAACTATATTCTTTGGATTTGTAATAAACTTCTAGCGGTTTATTGTTCTACTTCAGCAACATGAAAAATCTATTTTCCACCATCTACATTCCTTGTAACATCTGAATTACTTTGCAACAAATGCACAGGGCCTGGATTTGAAAGTATTTGTTTTGTAAAGACCTATTTGAATTATTGCAAGAATTTTGTGATACTTCACCGCAGAATGCAAAGTTATGCTCTGTTTTTATCAAGTTTATGTAAGACAGTGTAGTTTACCCTTTATCTAAAGATGTGTGTGAGTGCACAGAAAAAAAGGCAAGGGATGCTTTATATAGAGGTGATGAACTGTTCTGTTAAATGAAAACTCCAAACATCCCGCTTTGAATCAAAGGCAAACTGCATTGATGTGCACAAATAGTGAATAATGACCCATTCTTAATTACCCTTTTTAGTTATGTATTAAAGAGCAAGCCCTTTCTAAAGGTGCTGTAGAAATAAGACTTTAACAGCTTATAATTTCCTCCATTTTTATACAGTTAGCCATTTCAGATATGTTGTCCATTTAACTCTTAAATTCTGTGGTATTATTTGAAGCATGGATGGGGCAAAGTTTTGCATGTTTTTTTGTATGTGTTTGGTTTTCCCTTAATTATGTTCAGGATTGGAGTTGAGATATTATTTTATCTTCAAAATACATGTACTTTCTCTGAAGTACTGAACCAAACTCATATCATAATACAGTACTTGAGTAGTTCTCAACTTTAAGGGTCATTAAAATTTTTGGCAAGTTGAATTTTTATCTGTTCACTACTGAATAAGAAGCTAGACTTCTCTTTAGTTATCATTTTGTGTGGAAATGATACTGAATAGATTTTCCTTCTCCTCTGCCTTTACCAACCAAATAAGTGGAGTCTTCCTTGGTTTCAGAGGAAACAATTCCTATTCCTTTAAATCATCAAGGACCACTGAATATCTACTCAGTATGCAAGTGGGTTGATTTGTATAAAAGCTGTTAAAAATATTTATCCAATACTTATTACTGTTAAATGAACTTCATAGATGTCAGTCGTTCCTAATGTTAATTTTTCTGTTATTTCATTCATAAACATTGTGCTGATGAGAACTGTATGTGTGATCACTTACAGCATTCTAATACAGTTATTCTCTTTAGTCCCCCGCATGGAGAAGCAAAGCCTGGTTCAAGCACTCTTCCACCTGTAAAATCAAAGACAAGCTTCATTGAGGCAGACAAATACTTTCTCCCATTTGAATTGGCATGCCAGTCGAAGTGCCCCAGGATTGTCAGCACATCTCTAGATTGTTTACAGGTCTGTATGAAGCTGAGCTTTAACTGTCAACTATGAAATTGTGTTGTTTTGGAGGGGAACTACAGTTGTAGGTAACAAATAATGTCATTGTTTTTCTATTATTTTACTTCATTGCACACACATCCAAATTGAAAATCTTTCTCACAGAAGGTGAATTTATATTTATGTAGTGTGTGCATGTGTTTATTTGTGTATAACTATTACTGCAGGTACATGTTTAGATCAATTTTATTATGTTAATGTGCAGCTACCTATTTTCATGTGTATATCTTTATGTTGAACTAACACAGCAGGTATCGCGTTATCAAATTGATTTTATGCTATTTACAACTGCAGTGGAGTATCTTCAATCTGAGATGCCTCTTAAAAGTCAAGAGGCTCTTTTAATATTTTCAAAACAAATTTTACGGCATGGAATTTAGCCATTTGCTACTTCTGAGTAGCCCAACAGTGCACTCAATTAATATTTTTACAGTCACAGGTACATGCATGCACAGCATGGTGTAGCACTATGATACCATGTTACTCTGTATTTTTAAGTTAATAACCAATGGAGATTTACAAATAGTCTTGTGCCTAAAATGTTCAAAAGAGGGTTTTGTTAATTTTGTGCTAAATGCATTTTCAAAGTATTAAAGACCTAGAGAGATAAAGGAGTTATAGTGCACAAAAAGAGAAGACTAGGTAGTAGCTTAAGTAGAAAGCATTTGTAGTTGGTCTGTCTGGTAGTAAACACATTTGTGTGCTGACTACGCATGAAGACTTGTGTGATGTGGGTTACTTTCTAAAATCTTGTTTGTTTTAAAACGTTGTTAACTGATGAACAAAAGCTTTAATGTTAAGCTTGCTGGCAAACTTTGTATTGCAGTTGCAGAGTGAAAATTGAATAAATCTGGAGGACATTGTAAAAAAAAATCTTTGATATTCTATGAAACTTGGGGTAAAATGTACTGTTTTAATTACTCTGTACAAGTTAGAGCTATCAAGTGAAATTATTTATTTTAATGAAAAAGCCAACTTATTTTTAAGCTTTTATTTATGAGGATTTTTTTCTTTTCTCCAGAAACTTATAGCATATGGCCACTTGACCGGGAATGCTCCAGACAGTACAGCTCCAGGCAAAAAATTAATTGATAGAATTATTGAGACAATATGTGGCTGTTTTCAAGGTCCTCAAACAGACGAAGGGGTTCAACTACAAATAATAAAGGTAAAACATTTAAAACTGACAGTATTTATAGTAGTGGCAGCCAGAAGACATTTATGGCCTCAGAGTTGACAACTGAAGTGATTAATTTGTAAGTGTAATGGTAACATTACAATGTTTTCTTGATCTTATTTGAGATTGGAACTGCCTGTCTGATGCTCCTTTACTAGCTCTCTCCTACTGCCTTTTGGGTGAACTCATGGTTGTGACCTGAAATCTTGTGCACAGGCCACTGGGTGAAATTTCATTCACAGCAGAACTGTGGAGCTCTCTAATTGCGAGGAATTACTGTCAAGTAATCCTGCACTCCCAGTGGGGAAGACGGTAATTAAGCAGCAGATTTTGAAATCCCATTTTGGAATTATTTTATGAAATGCAATTAGACCTGGCAGTCAGTAGTTACCATGGCAGCTTTGTGCTGCTCTGTCATAGACATCTCCTCAAAGGAGATCTAAGGTTTCTTTCCATAACTTACATAAAGAGCACACGTGGAGTTTGTACAAGTGTTGTACACTGGGAAACCTTAGCAGTTTTCTGATTGCACTCATTAATTATGCCTATTTATAATGGGAAATTAATGTGCCAAGTAACAGAAGTTAACCACCTAGTGGAACTGCCATACAGTACTCCTGTAACAGTAGTTTTTGAATGTTTGTGATGATGAGCAGTAGTGAAGAATACAGTTCAAGTTAGTTATGTGTTTGTTACCTTGTATTCTTGTGTATGTGTGTCCTGAGGTGTTACTGTTTCTTGCAGATTGTATTCACTTGTTCTACTTCAAAGAATGTAGTTTGTTTTTCTACTCCTTTTCATAGCTCAAATATTCATTTTTCTTGACACTCCACTTCTGCAGCAGGTAGTTGTTATAAATTTTTATGATGCTGTTGTCTAGATTTGTTATGTTGTTTTTAACCAAGCATTTGAGACATTTTTCAGCTTGCAAAGGGTAGGTTTTGTTGCTTTAAACTTTCAGTGGCTTAAACTGTTATATCTCCCTCTCAGAGTATTACCTCCTCTCTGAATGCATTCTTATTTTGGCCCTCCCTGCCTCAAGGGTGTTGTCTATGACCTGATATTCCTTCTGTCTGAGAAAAATAGTCAAGAAAGTAAATTCTTCAACAACTGTAAATGCTTTAAGTGTGTCATTTCATTTAGTGCCTTATTTATTTTTACTATTTAGACTTAGCAAATTACTGTTTTAGAATGCCTGTCTGGTTTTGCTGGGCTCATGTTTGCACACTACAGCATGCACTGGAGGAAACATCAAAATTGGAAATAACCATAACAAAGAATGGAACTTTAGTCTTCCTTTGGGGGAATAATTAAAGTGCTAGGTCAGTTGTATTCTCTTAGGCTTCATAACTCTTCTGTTCTGGGCGGAGTGTGGAGTCCACTTCTCCAGTATGATTTGAGGAATGGATCATGTGTATTTTCAGACTGTTCTGTGATCCTGGTAATTAGTATGCTCTCTTAGGAATTCTAATTCCATCAAGGAGGCTGAAGGCAGAGGATGTGGGTCTCTCACTTTCTGTGCTGATGCTCCCAGGCTGTTATTCACAACACGATCAGTGCTCCTGCAGGACAGCTACATCACCAACACCATGGTGAAATCTGAAAACCCTGATCTTTTGGGTATTTTCCTCCCTAGAGGCTTATCTTGCTTCTGCACACTGAGTGAACAGTCCTTATACAGTGTTCTGTGCTCAGTCTTAGATCTGGGACATGCTGTTGGGTAGGAATTTGCATGCGGTGCTGTTTGATAGTTACTAGATCACTTTCCAGTGGTGGAATCATCTTAAGACAGTTCCCAACAACCAGAGCCGCCTAGATATTCTGAAAATACCTTTCTGCTGCTTACCATGGAAATAGGCTTGCTGACACTGGGGAGTGTAGATTGTCTCTTCTTAGGTATCTAAGCTTAGAGATACGTCTGGCAGTAGTTCTGACAGTAGATAGCCAGTTTACCCTGTCTGCCTCTGTTTCTGCTTGCATATTTTAATCTCTCTAATCCCCTCGTTCTTCATCTGCAGACCCCATGATGAACCAGACTGGAAAATTGGCCTTTTCCTTCCTTCCTCTTTAGTTTAGTTTAATTTGGTGTAATTTTGATGGGAAGCCATGCAAATTCTTGTTCAGTTGATATGGTGCAATTGCTGGGGCAGAAGGAAAGCCAGTAATTAGGCCAGTACTCCCACTGAAAATTGTTTCTTCAAATTATGTTTGAAACAGACTCCCTCGATTGCACTTTTTTTGCCTTTATGCTTGCTCAACTAGGGCTAGTATAACAACTGAGAGGCAGAAATATGTGTGTGCAAACTTGCTGTTGACATCTTTCGAGGTTTTAGCCGAAGTTCTATTTACATTTCTCTCTGGCCTTTTCATTCCTGACAAACTACAATGTATGACAGAAAATACATAACATTTTTTAAAACATGTATAAGGATGAGGAAGAAGGACATGAGATCAACTGTTTATCCTTATCTGTATTTTCTTTCTATGGCCTGCTGTGTAGTATTTGTTATTATCCAGGTACTTCTACAGCTTAACTTCATCATGTTTGGCCAAGGAAAAATTTTGTGTGTGCTCGATAGCTGTAGTTTGCAAAGTTGAATGTTACGTGAGTGACGGCTTTTTGAATCTAACATGTGCAATGGAGTGTTCATAAGGTCATCTTCATGTGCCCTTTTACAGCTCATCACATTGGCAGTATGATCAGCATCCGTGGAGGAAGGAAAGTTGAATCAAACATTGCTTGCACAAGTTGCCTTTTGAAACTAACTAAAAATAAAGGACAACTCACATTTAGCTTGCAGAATGGGAAAACTGTAAACTCTGACTAATTCTGAGGAATAAGGAAAATGATGACAGGTTTGAAAGAATTTTAACAGAAGTTGTTTGAAACCAGATTCCAAATTGAGAAGACTCTTAGAAGAAACTTTGTTAATTCCATATCTTGTTGTGTTTCAGTGTTGTGTAATGTTGCCTAAGTAACTTCATTGTCTACAATATCACATAGTAGTGTGGTTATTTTTTCCTGTTAAAAAGCTCATGGAAAGCTTAATTTATTCTAAGATTAAAAGGAGCTGTGAGTTATGGAATGATTTGAGAATCAAAATAATGATGCAGGAGGGGTTTTTTTCTGAGTCTTTGTATTTTGAGGCTTTTGTCTAAGTTAATGGCTGGTACTGGTTAATGACTGTCCTGTCAGTTTGCAATTCTATTTTTTAGAGAAGGATTATATTTGTTGGACAAAGTTTATTATTATTAGAGTTGGACATGTAATACCTCAATTTTGCAAAATATGTATCCACTTAATTCCATATTAGATTCTAGTTAATTTTGAACACCTAGCTTTCCAATAATCACAGAATCACTAGATTGGAAAAGACCTCCAGGATCATTGAGTTCAACAAAATAAAACTACATAATAAAACTATATACAACTTTTTATCATTATATAACGTATATTCATCATATTCTCTTCCATAGGAGAAACTGGAACATAGTTCTGTTCTTTCAGCAATCTCCACGGCCATAATCCTTCAGTGTGTTGTCCTTCAGGCTTGGTAACTCAATATAGATAACTTTTTCTTAAAATTGATTTTAAGTTTTAAAAAAACACTGATTTTAAATAGTAAGGGTGAGTTAATGATCTATTATTACTGAATCTGGTGTAGAATACACTGGAGAGAGGGGTTAAGGCCACTGTCTCAAGTGCTCAGGAATTCCCAGGCAGTTGAGTCAGGTGTATTTTACCCAAACTAAGCCTGTGCCGATCAGATGTTGGCTGTACGGTGCCATAAATCTTCCAAAGATTGGATAATCTGAGTTGTCTGAGAGGAAGAATGACCCTGAGCCGAAAGCTGGATGTCCCAGCAGTGTATGTAGGTGCATCTACCTCTTGTGTATTCTTAAATTACTTCTCCTGGTTTTATTTACCTTATTGTACCATAAGCATTCTGTTCTCGCAAAATATTCATTGTGAGAGGAATGAAAAGTTTACAGGTACAGATAAATGCTGGGTGTTTTTAGTAAAGAATTGATGTTAGTTTACACTACATTAATTTTGCATCACAAATCACAATCCTTCCTGTGCTGTTCCAATACACTCATTTTGCATAATAGGGAAGTCACTAAATATGCAAACATACTTCAGGCTAAAGGAAAAAAAAAGGCGTCATACAAAAGCATGATGATGTTTAACTCAAGAAAAGATTTTGAGGATTATTCTTCTTTCCCAAACCCATCTGGAGATTGTTTATGAAAATTAACAAGCTTTATTTATAGTAACTAGATAGAGGCAGGAACAGTATTCTTGAATACAGAACAACAGGTGTGAACAGTTGGAAGGAAAGCCTAAGAAAACAAGTTCTTCAGTCAGGATCAGAGCTGGCAGTCTCAGGACAACCAGAGCTTTGGGGCTGCTAGTGTTTTTGCAGATTTTGTGACAAAGAGAGCTTTTGTGCAAGGACCTGGAGTGTAATGAGGTAGTGCTAACAATGCTTTTACAAAGGATTTTCTTCCATACCTAAAGAACAGCAAAGGGGAGGAGTACAGTAAAGTAAGCATTTTTTTTTCCCCTTTAAATCATCTCTTCTAAGCTCATACTGAAGATATTTGGTTGGAAACAGATGAGCTAAGTGTGACCAGAAGGAGTGGGAACTCAGCTACAAAAAGCCTTGAGTAGAAAATCTTTACCATGATACAAAAGAGCAACCTAATGCTGCAGCTCCATTGTCAGCAGAGCCACTGCAGGAGCTCTGCTGTTTTGATCTCTGCAGAGGGGTGTTTTTCTGTACAAGCATTGCTCCCAGATGTTGTCCTACCTCATCCCTTTTCCTGGCATGCATTTAATATTCTGAATCAACTAAAATAACTTTTCAAACAAACAGAAAACCAAAACCAAACACTGGAAAAACAGCTGTGGGTTTGGGTTTTTTTGCTCTGCTTTGGTTTAAACTGTATTAATGTATTGTCATTAAAATAACACAGGTGACTTTGTGGCCTAGACCTGTTGCAAAGTAAGCAGTAAGTGTTTATTTGCTGGGAGGAAGGCAGAGCTGTTTTTGTTCTGCCTCTCAAGGACATATGTTGCTGTGTGGCAGTCTGAGATTTTGTGTAATCCTGATTAACCGGGGACTGTTGCTGAGGCAGTTGTCTCCTACTCATCTGTCTCTCCTCTTTTACTCCCTGCATTGGACCTAGTAGCTGTTTGACCACAGAGTGCAACTGGGGAGTAATCTGACAAAAACTGATAAAATGAGAAAGGGAAGGATTAGTTTTCTAAAATCAGAGTTGGCAATGCTTTCTGAGGAGCAGGACTGCTGCTGCTGATGGTAACCTGTGGTTTCTTAGGGTTAATTATCATGCCAGTCACAGTAATGATGTACTCTTTTATGATACAGAATGAGGTGACTTGATTTAGAGTGTGCAGTCAAACTGAGCCCTAAATGAAAGGTACCGAGAGGGAAGGATGTTGTCAGAAAGCAATTGTACAATACTTCCTGTCTCATGTTTCTTCTCATATTCTTGCTAGATTGTGATAATAAAGGAAGAGAAGTATCATTGAGACATGAAGTAAGCACGACTAATAGCCTTATGATGGAATGAAATTGGAAGGACTATGAAAGATATTAGCAAAAGATTCAAGTTAAAAATACTTACCAATTTACAGATGTGTAGTAGTCATTAGGGTTCATTGTAGTGTCTGAGAAAGAAACCCAAAGAAGCAGCTTCTGTAGCCAAATTGAACTCTTTAGTAGTTAAATATCTGCAAGGAGAGAGCCTGCTGAAAAGATCGATTTTTTCAGTCTGCATAGAAGATTTAGTTATTCAGTGAATTTGCTTTAATATCTTAAGGGGTTATGTTTCTGGGTGTGTAAATGTTTCATTGCTTCCACACCCCCTTACCCAGCATTGTGAAAAGAACTAAGCTCTAGCAGTCATTACAGGGGTATGAAGAAACTCATGAAATTCAGGCTGTAAAGCCAATTAAAACAAAAGAGTGCGTAATCCATCTGTAGCCTTGCTGCCTTTTTCTGCTAGGAGATATTGTCTTCTGTTATTAAAAGTTGGGAAGAAAACTGATGAGACTTTACTGAACTGAGATGGGAGATGTTCTGGTTTGAGCTAAAGTTTTCTGACTTTTCAGCTACACCTCATTTAAGTAACTTCATTTTTGTGAAAGTTAACTGCATATTTTTCAGAACTGTTTCTCCAGAAGTGGTAACATGCAGAAAGGCGGTAACTTACACTCACTCCTATAGAAGCCAAGGCCATCCACAGGTTGGCAGAATACTGTAAGTGAAAGGGTCACACATGCAAGAAGGAGCAGACAGGACAGATGATCCAAAACTGACCAACAGAGTGTGCCATTCCATATATAAATATATATATCATGAGAGTCAAGCTCTCTTCTTTGACAACCAGCATCCAGTACAGACCCTGTCTGTCTTTTTGCCCTTGATTCCAGATCTGTGTGTTCCTGAATCCCATTCTTCTCTTTAGGAGCCTCCTGCCTCAAGTCCAGTCCGAGATCTCTCCCTGTGCCTTCTCTGGAGCATCAGTGGTGATGAAATCATTTGAGGGGGGCACAACAATTTTCTATATTATTATTATAATTATTTCATTAAAGCTCTTTTGGTTCCCAGCCACAAGTCTCTTTCTCTCATTTCCCTTACCCCTTTCCCTGGATGGTGTGGGATTAGGATCACAACTGCTTGCATTTAGCTGCCAGTCAAGTTGTACCAGGGTTAAACCATGACAGAAATAAAATTGGACTTTCAGGTATCAAATTCTTAATCACCCAGATTTAACAAGGGGATGAAAAGTGACACAAAGGAGTAAGTTTTATGAATTATCTAGCCAGAACAAAAGAAATGGAGGCTTAATTGCACTGCCTCCCTGCATCTTTTCATTAGTGTCTTGAATGCTGGGCAGCAAGAGACCTTATCTTCCAAATGAGAAATGATATGTGGTTCTTAGACTTCGAATACAACAATTTATCGCAGTGTTTGAAATTGGGTGAAAGAAATCTTTACTAAATCTACATACTTAACTGTATTGGACTCAAACAGCAGTACTTTGGAAAAAATAGTTGTCTGTTTATGCCTGGGCTATGCTTGTTTGTCTTGTTCCCAAGAGTTACTGATTTTCTTTTTAAAAAACTAGCACAAGCTTAATTCTGTTACGGAATTGTTAGTGAAGGATTAAGAGAGCTTTCTGTTTTGGCATTTTAGGACTTTAAGACACACAGAACTCAAATAAGTAGAATAAAATACGTACATGTGTGCAGCCTTTCCAGCCAGATTAAAGAGGGCAGAATCTAATTCCTGGAAGTTACCAGCCTTCAGGGAGATCATGTTTGCTCCTGAAATGTGTCAGGAGGAGCTGGAGAAATCCACAAAGCCATGATTGAAATGAGTAGCTTTGAGGATAAATTTTGGAGTGTGAGTGTATCGTGTTATAGGGGAAGTTGTTACCTGATGAGCAGCTCTAATTAAAAGGGTTTGGTGTGTTTTAACTCAGTACCTGCAAGTCTCATAAACTCTCAGGAAGTCCTGGCAGTAAGATGGAGGTGGAACACTACAATACTCACTGAAAGATAAGTGCAAATACAACATGCAGAATTATGTGCACGGTCTAGTGTAGAGGGTGTTTGTATGAGGAGATAGGAGAAGGACAGGGGGTGAATAGTTTAAAAGTCTAAACAGGTTTTGGTAGCAAACCCATTGATACAGAGAGCACAGATTAGAACCATAGAATGGTTTGGATTGGAAAGGACCTCTAAAGGTCATGTAATCCAATCCCCCTGCAGTAAGCAAGGACGTCATCAACTAGATTGGGTTGTTTACAGCCCTGTCCAACCTGACCTTGAATGTTTCCAGGGATGGGGCATCTACCCCACCTCTCTGGGTAACCTGTTCCAGTACCTCACTACCCTTGTCATAAAAAATTTCTTCCTTGTATCTACTCTGAATCTTCTCTCTCTCTTGGTTTAAAACTATTGCCTTTTATCATATCGCAAAAGGTCCTGCAAAAAGTTTGGCCTCATCATTTTTTAGGCCCCCCGTGTAGTACCCCAGGTGTGGTCTCACCAGAATGGAGTACAGGGGTCAGAATCATCTCCATAGACCTGCAGGCTGTGCTGCTTCTGGTGCAGCCCAGGATATGGCTGGGCTGCAAGTACACCATGACGGCTGCACGTCTGCCAGCACCCCCAAGTCCTTTTCAGCAGGGCTGCTCTCAGTCCCTTCATCCCCTAGTATATATAGAAACTGAGTGTTGCTGTGGCTCAGGTGCAGGACCTTGCGCTTGGCCTTGTTGAACCTCATAAGGTTCATTTTCAAGCTTCTTGAGCTTGTAAAGGTCCCTCTGGATGACATCCTGTCCTTCCAGTGCAACAGCTGCACCACTCTCCTTAGTTCCATCTGCAAACTTGCTGAGGGCACACTCAATCTTGTAGTCTTGTATCATTGCTGAAGATATTAAACAGCACTGGTCCCAGTACAGACCCCTGAGGGGCACCACTTGTCACAGATCTCCATCTGGATATTGACCTGTTGACCACTACTCTGAATACAACCATCCAACCAACGGGTATTGAATCGTTGCACTTCAACTCTGCACTTAGTATTTATAAGCCAAATGATGTGTAAACTGATTTTTTTGGGAAAAAAAGAGCAGGGATAGTACTTCGAGTCTCTAAGTTATTTTAACAAAGCCGTTGTCTCCAGTTTGCCTACCGCCTGTGATTTCTTCTCTTCAGTTGGAGGGAGGAGGGGTTGAATTTTTTTTTTTCCTTTGATTTTTGATGAAAAAGACTTGTAGTGGGCATTTAGGCAGTAGTACTTTGTAGACTATAGTTTGGATACTGTTCAGTGGTCACACAGGTGATAATGTAAACTCTCCAGTAAGAAGTTTAAGTACAGTCATCCATATATGTACCTTCCTGTGTTCCGCTGATGAGAGAACTGGGGCACCATGGCTAGGATAAGAAGAGACATTGATCTGATTGCTTATCTAGGAGTAGAATTCAAATCTCTTCAGCAGCAGATCAGTAAGGTAGGTCTTTGATTTTTGTTTTCCTGTCAAGCTGTAGAGTGATTTTTAAAATTCTCAAGTAAGCAATGGATATTGTTTGTCCACTTGTCGTGTGTGGACAGAGGTGCTGACAATGTCACTAAGAGAAATGAGGCATGATTACACAACGCTTACTTTATAACTTTTGTTGTAACTGTGATAAGCTTACAAAAGTATGAGCTTTCAGTGCTTCCAATTCTTTTTTGTTTTCCCTAAATATCCCATTAAATCATTAACTCTAAGTCTTTAATGTATAAAATTCACTTTATTTTTTTAATACTGGAGTACTATGATCAGTATAAACAGTTTGTTGTGTTGTGGACCGAGCTCTTCCCCTTTTCTTCCACTCTCATCACAGACCTCCAACAGTGTCTTTGCACCCTGTCCTCAGGTTTCATCTGCCTCTGTTTCTGCTTTCAAGTCCAGCCTGCCTCTGACTCCCATAGAAGTGATGTGCTCCTTACCTTCTGTGTTACCTGATCTTTTATAGGCTTATTTGCATAATTATTGTAAAAAAGAGAAGCAAGTACCAGCTCAAATGGAAAAGGAGGAGTGAATTTTTACAGAGAGCGCCACACAATATTCTAGCATTTGCCCAAGAAAAGTGTTTAGAAAGGATAGTTCTCCCACTTTAACTGTCTAATCTCATACTCCATCTTTGATCTTCACATTTGCATTTATTTGTAAACAACTTTTGGACTATTTGAATTTTTTCCTATATTTTAGCAGGTATTCTGTCCATATTTTGTGTCTAGAAAATTTGGCGATGCTTTTATTAACTACCTGTTTAAAAACACCATTGGTTACCACTTGCTGTTCTATCCTGTTAAATGTGTATTTCCTAGATACGTTAATTAAAAGCATTCTTAATTTAATATAAATGGTTCATATGATATTCTAATACGGCTACAAGAGTATATGCCCAAACTTAGTTATTAACTGCAGCTTTATGTATGTATGCACGTAGTTATATTTTAAAAGTAATCCAAATTTGATATTTATTCATTGCAAACTCTCTAAGCAACAAAAACAGTTTTGACTGGTGTGTGTTTGTTTATTTAGGCTTTACTCACAGCAGTAACATCTCAGCACATAGAAATCCACGAAGGAACAGTGCTACAGGCTGTAAGAACATGTTACAATATCTATCTAGCAAGCAAAAATCTCATAAATCAAACCACAGCCAAGGCCACTCTAACACAAATGCTGAACGTCATTTTTGCACGGATGGAAAATCAAGCAGTGAGTATCTTGTTATCTTTATGTAAGAACTAGCTCTTAAAGGTAACCAGCTTGAGAGGTTTGTTTTGTCATTATTACTACAGCTTTTTTGCTTTTATAACTTAGCTACTTTTGAAAAAAAAAAATAAATCTGATGTTTTACATTGTTCTGTTTGTGGTTTGCCCTCTGAAATAGGTGTGAAATGTGTTTTGGGGCATGGGAGTGGTGTGTGGGATTTAAACTTCTTGTACCAAACCTCTGTGTTGAATGGGTGTATTCAAATTCTATTTCTATTGTTGGGCTGCCAAGATGTGCCACGCTACCTGTGTAACAGTGCGCGTATGAAGCACAATAGTGTTACTGAAACCCTCCAGTGTTGTTGTGATGATGATTAACACGAAAGTAATCTGTGATTGAAATCAAACAAACAAAATACCCTCCCCCAAAACCAAACCAAAAACCTTCTCAGTGATGTAATTATTTTCAATTTTTAACATTTTAATGTGTAGTAGTCACCAACAGATGCTTATAACTGCTATTATAAGTTGTCAGCAGGGACTCCAGCAAATGCCGTGTGTCTTCTACCACTGATAAGATCAGGAAGTCAAAGTAATTGTCCTAATTCCTATGAAGAAAGAAAACCCGAACACCTAACCCCCCCCAAAAAAAGCAGATGCCCAGATTTGAGAAACTGTTGAATTTCTGGCTACTTCTAAAAGTAATTCTGCTTTGTTATTACAAACTCTTGAGTTTCCTATAAGACTATGTAGTACTTCCTTACTTTTCTTTCAGAAGCAACTGCATAGTTGTACATGGTACCATCACAGTCAAAGATTTGTAAGACAATATATTTATGGTGGCAAACACAAGCCATGCAGTACCAGAGTGTTGTGATAAATCTGTACAGTTACTGTCCCTCTAAGCAACGTAATATGGAAGAAGATGAGGAGAAGTAGGATGATTATTATTATGATACAACAGAAGTCTTAATTTTTGCCAGACCATAAGTCCAGTGTTTGTGCAAGTTGATAAGCAATTCTGCTTGTTTTGCACACTCAGGGCAGTTATTTTAATGTGATAGTCAACAAACGATAGAAGGAATTATTTGAGTCATGATTCAAAGAGAGTATGTACTCAGATATCTGTAGCACCCCAAAAGATGCAGCATAGAAAGTTTTAAGTGGAAAAGTAAAGGGCTGATATCATAGTAGCCAAAATAATGGTATAAAAAGCTACAAAAGTTTTGGTTTACACTAGGCTCTTCAGGGATAGAAAGGCAGTCCTTAGAACATCGCTTCAAATGGCGCTGTGCTTTGATTTGACTTTAATCTTTGGTTTAACTTTAATGACTGTTGTTTTTATCTGATAGACAAGGTACAGAAATTCTTCTCTTTGTGCGAATTCCAGATCAAGGACCTATGAAACTAAAGTAGCTTTTGACTTATAGTTTTAAGTATGATGATTTCTGTCATCATAGAATCATAGAATCACCAGGTTGGAAAATACCTCCAGGATCATTTAGTCCAACCATTCCTATCTGCCACTAAACCGTGTCCCTGCGCACCTCATTCAACAGTATTTTAAATACCTCCAGGGATAGTGACTCAACCACCTCCTCAGCCAGCTTGTTCCAGTGCCCAATGACCCTTTCTGTGAAAAATTTCTTTCTGATATCTAGTCTGAACCTCCCCTGGTGCAGCTTGAGCCCATTCCCTCTTGTCCTGTCCCCTGTCACCTGGGAGAAGAGGCCAGCTCCCTCCCCTCTACAACCTCCTTTCAGGTAGTTATAGAGAACAATAAGGTCTCCCCTCAGCCTCCCTGTCTCAAGGCTAAACAAGCCCAGCTCCCTCAGCTGTTCCTCGTAAGACTTGTTCTCCAGCCCCTTCACCAGCTTTGTTGCTCTTCTCTGGACTCGCTCCAGAGCTTCAACGTCCTTCTTGTGCTGAGGGGCCCAGAACTGAACACAGGATTCAAGGAGCAGTCTCACCGTTGCCAAGTACAGAGGGAGAATAACCTCCCTGAAACTGCTGATCATGGTGTTTCTGATTCAAGCCAGGATGCCATTGGCCTTCTTGGCCACCTGGGCACACTACTGGCCCATGTTCTGTCAGCTGTCAACCAACACTCCCAGGTCCTTCTCCTCCAGGCAGCTTTCTAGACAGACTTGCCCCATTTTGTAGCTCTGCATAGGGTTGTTGTGCCCCAAGTGCAGGACCCGGCATTTGGCCATGTTAAACCTCATCCCATTGGACTTTACCCAGCCGTCCAACCTGTTCAGATCCCTTTGCAGAACCTCCCTACCCTCTAGCAGATCAATACTTCCACCCAGCTTAGTGTCATCTTCAAACTTGCTAAGGGTGCACTCGATGCTTTCATCCAGGTCATTTGTAAAGATATTGAACAGGGCTGGACCCAGCACTGAGCCCTGGGGAACCCTACTTGTAACTGGCCTCCAGCTGGATTTAACACCATTTACCACCACTCTTTGGGCCCGGCCATCCAACTAGTTTTCCACCAGGAGAGCATTTGCCTGTCCAGTCCAGAGACTGACATTTTCCTAAGCAGAATACTGTGAGAACTGTGTCAAAGGCTTTACTGAAGTCCAAGAAGACTACATCTACAGCCTTTCCCTCATCCAGTAAGCAGGTCAGCCTTGTCATAGAAGGTGATCAGGTTAGTTTGGCAGAACCTGCCTTTCATGAACCCGTGTTGACTGGACCCGATCACCCAGTTCTCTTGCATAGGCTGTATGATAGCACTCAGGATTGCCTGTTCCATGACTTTCCCCAGCACTGAGGTCAGACTGACAGCTCTGTAGTTTCCTGGATCCTCCCTCCAACCCTTCGTATAAATGAATATAACATCAGCCAGCCTCCAGTCCAGTGGAACTTCCCTAGTCAGCCAGGACTGCTGGAAGATGACAGAAAGGGGTTTGGCAAACACATCCACCAGCTCCCTCAATAATCGGGTGAATCCCATCTGGCCCCATAGACTTATGAATGTCTAATTAGCCAAGCAAGTCTCTGACCCCTTCCTCTTGGGTCATAGGAGCTTTGTTCTGCTCCTCAAGCTCCTGGGGATGTACACAAAGGGAACAGCCTTCCTTACTATTAAAGACTGAGGCAAAGAAGGCATTAAGTACCTCAACCTTGTCCTCATCCTTTGTCACAGTATCTCTCTTCGCATCCAGTAAAGACTGAATATTGTTCCTGATCCTCCTTTTACTATTGATGTATTTATAAAAAGATTTTTTTTATTATCTTTCGCCAAATTGGCCGGTCTAAGGTCTAGTTGGGCTTTAGCCCTCCTTATTTTTCCTCTGCATGATCTCACTTCCTCCCTGTAGTCTACCTAAGATGCCTGTCCCTTCTTCCAAAGTTCCTAGACATTCCTCTTCATTTTGATGCCCCTCCAGATCTCCCTGCTCAACCAAGCTGGTTTTTTTTCCCCTGATGGCTGATTTCCCAGCAAATGAGGACAGTTTGCTCCTGCGCTGCCAGGATTTCTTTCTTGAAGAGCACCCAACCCTCATGGGCTCTCTTGCCTTTAAGGGCTGTCTACCTTGGGACTTTACCAACTAGCCTTCTGAACAGTCCAAAGTCGGCCCTCTGGAAGTTTAAGGTGTCCATTCTGCTAATCCCCCATTTTTGTTGGCTTTCCCCTGCCCCAGATATTTAGACAGTTCCTTTTTTTTTTTTTTTTTTTCAATCTTTCCCTTGATACCAAATGCCTTCATGTTTCTCCATCTTCTGTCTGAACTTCCTTATAGGCCAGGCAGACAACTCTTGGTTCTATAGTACGTGTAGTTTAGTCATCTCTCTTCCACAGTGAAGGTATGCTTAAGTGTAGTGTGCATTCTTGGGAAGCAGCCCTTTTGCAAAGGTTTATCCTGTAATATTAAAATAATTTGTAATAGTAGAAAGGATGTGTTTTCTTATACTGTTATAGCTCTATGAGAGTGTAAGCATGTTTATAAAATAATGTATTTACAGCTCATTGTTTTGTTTTGATAGTGAAATTCTTGTATGATTGCAATGTTTTTGTAGCTTCAGGAAGCCAAACAGATGGAAAAGGAAAGACACAGACAACAACACCATCTACAGCAGTCTCCAGTAAGCCATCATGAGCCTGAGTCACCTCAGTTGCAACATATTCCAACACAGACTGATCCGCTGTCCAAAGAACAGGACAGAGAGCTTGACCACAGCACAAATGATGTGGACAAGAACCTTCAAGAAGATATAGAGGCTGAAAATGGATCTGATATTTCTAGTGCTGAAAATGAACAGACAGAAGCCGACCAAGCCACAGCAGCAGAAAGTAATCAGTGTGTATTTCTGTTTCATGGAGGGAGGGAAAAGGTCTGTAAAAAGAAAGGCTTGAGGACTGTCTCTTTTCTCCCCCTCTCTTAAATCTGGAGTCAGGCATGTATTTTCAAAGAGCTGACGAGTGCAAAACACCTGTTGTCCTTGTTACTACTGTTAGGCTTCATCATGAGTATCGTTTAAGCCCACACTCAGTTATAGTCGCTGTAGCAAAGATTCCTTTTTGCACCTGTGTAGTATTCTGGAAGTTTTTCAGAATAACATCTCAAACCCACTAAGTTTTCAGTGTTTAATGTGCATGAAAATACAAAATTGATGTCTTTGTTAGCATAGGCCTGTGGATTAATTACCATTTACAGGTTAGACAGAGGAATGCTTATGTTCTGCAAATACTGTTTTCAAAGCATCCAAACGTGGCTTTTTTTAAGACATATATTCACCTATCAATAGATTTGTAATTGAATTTTTGAATATTAAATGCAAATGAAATGTCTCCTTACTTGCTGAATTTCTCATTAATATTTGTGTTTGTTTTTCTTTTTAAAGATCTTTCTAAAGGTGATGGAGGAACATATGATTGTGAAAGCAATGAGTGTGAAGAGAAGGCACAAGAAATTGTAGAAAGTATTGTGCAGGAAATGGTGAACATAGTAGTTGGAGGTATTATATTAATATCTGTCTAGTCAATAGCACTTTAGTCTGAATCTTGACATTAAGATTTATTTCAACATTTCTGAATATTTAAGTAAACTTAATAGCACTTATGCTGAAGAAAACATTTTCAGTTGTCTGACCTTTGCTATGCATTACTTAACAGTAAAATGGACAAGCTTTCATATATTAATTTACACTGTCAGTGTTGGAAACTAATGGTCTTCTTAAAATGTGAGATCTTATTTCTTGCTTTTTTCTGTTTCATTTCCACATAAACTCTTTATAGATGGGCCTGTCACTGTAGTAGCAGTGTAGCACTAAATTTCTCAGTTTGTTGGAAAGTTTATATCAAATCAGGGACTTTTTCTTCACCCAGTACTTCTTAGAAACTTGGTAGAATGTTGAATCTGTCAATGTAAAGTAATAAGTTATTTTTTTTAATTGTAGTTTTCATTAGTGGGAATAAAGAGTATTTGGAATTTTTTTTAGTTATGTAACGCCATATAAATTATTCCTTAAGCTCCTCCTTATGATACTTCGCTTATGATTGTTTTATATTAGATTTAAAAGTTTTGTTTAATTTGGATTCTTATGTTACATTTGTTTTTACGTCTTTACTGATAGATTTGGAAGGGACTGCTGAAAGTGCTGGTGGTGATGGCACAATTGTAACATTAGAGGATGGCAGTGACAGTGAAAACATTCAGGCAAATGGAATTCCAGGGACGCCAATTTCTGTTGCTTATACACCGTCTTTACCTGATGATAGACTATCTGTCTCTTCCAACGATACTCAGGTACAGGCAGTTACAAATTGGGAAATACTGAAAAAACTACTAAGCTTTAAGTGTTGCCTAATATTTATGCAGAGAGTGTTTAATGTAATTCCATAAAAAAAGTTACTTGAATGTCTATCACATCGTTCTCAGTGTTACTCTATTTTAATGCATTATTTAAATTATTTTCTGAGTAAATTTTGCACACAATGCCTTTTTTATCCAACATATGCTAAATACAGATGTCAGGCATATAGGGTGGCCTTGCTGCAATAATTTCAGGTAAAAAAATTCATATCTAAGAGGATTCGGTTTTCATTATCAAAAAAAGATGTGAAAATACACTTCTGTTGTATCAGATATCTGCATGTGTGTGCTATCAGCTGACAGAGGGTGTCTGCTGTCAAAGTGTACTGAGTAATTAGGGTCGAGAATAATAGATCTTAAGCTTAAAATAGATCATAAGCTTATATTAAAATATAAAGATTAAAATAGATTATATTATATATAATATAATAGCTTATATTATATATTAAAATAGATCATAAGCTTAAGCTTATGGTTGGACTTGATGATCCGATGGGTCCCTTCCAACCTGGTTGTTCTATGATTCTGTGAAAAAGCTACAGTCACGTATGCCATACAGATAGAAGAGAAACATTCAATATCTTGCTTATATAAGGAATAACAATACAGATTTGCAAGACCTTATCAGTAAGAGTGATTATTTTAGCATGAAATTTTACCAAGTGCAATTTGACACAAATATGTAACCACTGATATTTTATGAAAATGGGTTTTTTAAAAACTAGATATCTACTTAAAATGTCTGAAGGGAATTCAGTGCAAGTTACCTTACTTAAACTTGACCTACCATATTTAATGGCAGTCTTTAACTTTTTACTGAAATGGCAGTTTTTATTAATGAGTTTATTCATTTTAACTGGACTGCAGAATATTTTGTTTTAGTTTAGTGTAGTCTGTCCTAAAGCTATAGTGAATTGGTTGTATTTGTATAATATGTCAACTTCTTGTTGCTAGGAGGTGGGGATTTCCCTACACACCCTGCTAATGCAAAATGGAATACTGAAATATGTTAACTTCTTTAGGAATCTGGAAATTCTTCAGGACCTACCCCTGGTGCTAAGTTTTCGCACATTTTACAAAAGGATGCCTTCCTTGTATTCAGGTCACTGTGTAAACTGTCTATGAAGCCCTTGTCAGATGGACCACCAGATCCAAAGTAAGTAGAAGTAAGAGTTATCATAATTGATCTTTTCTATTTGAAAATTTAGGGGAAAAAAAATCAAATATTTTTGAGAGTCCTTAGTTATTGAGAAAACAATGGTATGATAAAAAAGAACCTAGGAAATTTGTAAAGGTATTTTTATGTTTTAATGCACGTTTTGTATGTTAAATGAAAACAGCTACTGCTACCTATCTGCCTATTTAGAAGTTTCTTAATAATGCCTGTGCTTTTTGTAAGTGTATCTTATTCTTCCTAGTTGCTCTTTTTAACGCTTTTTAGAAGGGTGTGTGAAGGTCTTCAGGTATTCTTCATCTTGACTAACCTTATTCTGCTTTTACATAATATCTGGGTTTGTAACTGTAGGGGTTTGTTCCCCCCAGTTTCTTTCATGTCTTGCACATTGGATATCCAGTCCACAAGCCCAGTTCTACTTCCATCATAATGTAGGCTCCTAACTTTGAACTGATACTAGTTATGATAAATTCCTGATACAGTGTTTCATTCTTTTGCTCAGGTTGGGCATTTTTCACAGCTTCCTGAATGAAAACAGAAATATTTTGAAACAAAGTCTTTATTTAGTCTTTCTTGGAAATCTTTCTCTGACTACATATATCATGTTTGCAGTTTTGCTTAGGGGATTGTTCGTTGTAAACAAAAACGTGTGCCAGTATTAGTTAGCTATTAGTGTTGTCAAAGAACTTTTCTGATCTTGGATGGAATTTATATGCATCTTTTTTGTTCTTTAAGCACAATTGGTAAAAATTTTGAAGGGAATGCTTCTTGGTTCCTAAAATACTAAAACTGTAGCGTGACTTCTGTTGACAGTCATAGGGCCAGTATTCCTCAAAATAAAGTCAGCTTTACTTTTCCAAGGCTTAACTTTTAAGGCAGGTAACCTTTAGACATTGCAATTTAATCACTGTCAGGGTTTTAAGAATCTGGAAAAAAAATTTGTAATTGAGGGGGTTTTGAAGGGTTAGCACAGAACCATTTTTATTTGTTACCTAGTGATGCAGTATGGAAAGTCAGGACATTGAAGAATGAAGACTTAAGCATAAGGTTTTTGCTCACTATTTTTGAGAATTTTTCTTCCAGGAAATGCCGCGAAAATCCTGCAGGTTTAGTCAGTTCTCTGAGACTAATACTGTGCATTTATTAAAGGCTATAATGGATTAACTTCCTCTGGAAGAGCAGCAGAGGCTGTTGAGGCACTTGGAGCATCTCAGCTGAATCCATGCAGTCTTTGATGTTTGTATTAGAACTCATTAAGCTCTTCATATATTAAAAATCAGAAGAAACAGCATTTAGACCAACAAGAATTAGCTGCAAAGGAATTTGAAGGCATCCCGTGTTTGGAGAAGTGCCTAGAATTTATTGGTAGTTCTGAGGCATTGATGACTTTTTGAACAATTACAAACATACTGTAATTGGACAATGAGGTATAGGATATCTACAGCATTTTGAAAAAAGGCTTAACCTGCCTCTTTAAAAATCGTCTTTCCTGTGAACTTAGATATTAAGTCTTTAATGAAAATATTTGAAATAACTGGACATGGAGATTTGGCTTAAAATCATAAGGGCCAGAGGTAAGATCAAGGTTGTGCTTCCTGGGAACCTGCCTAATGTCTTTACTTCCCTTTTTCCTGGAATAAAATAAGATGCGTGAGAAATACCTTGAAGGTTCACTTATTAGATTTTAATCCCGAAACTTGTTTTAAATTAAGTGGGCTTTACACATCATATAAAATCGATAAGGCCAGCAAGTGAAGATTTTATTTTAAGCTGACACTTGCTGGAAGTAGGTAGTATTTAATATTTTATAAATGATTGAAATTCTCGTAATGTTTAAATATTTGTAGTACAGTCTGGTCATGTGCTGTCTGCACACTTGATACAACGTGTTGCAAAAATTGAGCCTTTTGCATCCAAGTAGATTGTTGCATTAGGATCCCTGCAGCTGTGCAGTGTCCAGAGCTGGGCATTTTCTTGAAGAACTCCTAGTGAGAGGTGGATTAGGGCATTTACTTTGACCTGCAGCCCATTAGGAGGAATGGGAGGAACAATTCCCTCAATTCGACTGGCTGTGTTTTGCTTCTCACAAGTGTCTTCAGGCAAGAAGTCCATGTTTGCAATTATGTTCTATGAGTTGGAAATGTTTGTGGGCTGATTCCCCACCTCCCAGCCAACTTGGTTTGCCAGCATGCAGAAATCATAGCGTTCATTTGCAACATACTTGTTATTAATCTGCATTTTTGTTTTTAGCAAGACAGGAGTTACTTTTTTTCCCCCACTAAGCTTGTATTTTTGCGGTCTACAGCAAAAATTGTGTGTGTTGTGTTGACTCAAAGTGCTCCTTACCATGTCTGGGCTCTTTCTGTTTAAAAGATTTCTTGCTGTTGTTCCTTAAGTTTCGTAACTGTCCTCTCTCAGTTAGTGGTTGTTCAAAGAAAGCTGCAAACTCTCTTGTTGGGTAAGTCATTTGTGTCTATACATGCAGCCTTTTCCAAATTGATCAGAAGTGAGAAGGAGCATCAGGAATTTGAGGAGAGAATGCTTCCACCCAGAATGTTATTTAAATTGCATTTTATTTTCATAGATGCAGATTTCCTTTAGACTTTCTTGTGTGTGTTGTTTGATGGCTTTTTTTTTGTTTTGGTTTTGTGGTTTTGGGGTTTTTTTTATGGTATAAATAGTAGCGCTGCTCTGACGTGAATTCTAGCTTACTTTAGTCTGTAAGAAGCTTGATATTACTCTGGAGCACTTAATAATACCGCAGTTGCCTGACTTTGCTGTTGCCATGCTTAAAATAGGCATGTTATGTATCTTAGCTGCTTTTGGAATGGAATGGGCCCCATGGCTGATAAAAATTATAAAATATCATATATGAGAAAAAGAGCTTTCATTGTTGGGAGGAAGTACATCAGACAGCACAGCTGTTGTCTTTATGGTCCTTCAGTTCTCTTTCCATACTGGTGGAAATAGAGGAAGAGGTGAAGGGATTTCCACCTTTTGGTAGTCAGCTTTCTGTAGACTGGCTGGGTGTTTTAGATGGGATCTTCCAAAAGTCCATGAAAAGGAAAGAATGCTCCCTCCATCCCATGGCTAATATTAGGCATTGCCTGCTGTTGTTGCTCTTCTTCAGTGCTGTGATTCTGAAGAGACAGTGGCTCAATAATAATGGAGAGAAACAGTAACTGGAAAAGGTTATTCTTGCTCACCTTCTTGGCTGAAGAGTGACCACTGCAACAAAAGAAGTCAGCATCTGTTTATGGCTTTTTCTGAACTGGATGGTGTCAAATTTGAGTTTGTTTGATGAACGTTCCCTGTAAAAAATGCTGTGATGTGTATTGACTTTTCAAGAGAATGTTTTATTTTTTGATGACTTACACTGAGCTCATAACTGCATTGTTTTGTTCCAGATCCCATGAACTGCGATCAAAGATTCTTTCATTGCAGTTGCTTCTGTCCATTCTGCAAAATGCAGGACCTGTCTTCAGGACAAATGAGATGTTCATTAATGCTATTAAGCAGTACCTTTGTGTTGCACTGTCGAAAAACGGAGTCTCATCAGTTCCAGAAGTTTTTGAACTTTCACTTTCCATATTTCTTACCCTCCTCTCAAACTTTAAGACTCATCTAAAGATGCAAATTGAGGTATGTTATGTGTATTTCTAATTTATGGGGCAAAAAGTGTTAAGTGAATGTTGTTTGTATTTGTGTGTAGCTTGGTTTTGCTTAGATAAATTTGTTTTCTTTTCTGAATCTCAGCTTGTGTGTAAGACTTGCTAGATCTTCCCTTGTATAGTTTTCACCCAATGTCAACGGACTTGCTAGCAACAATCCCTTTGAAACCCCTTTTGGATAAAATAGCAGCATTTCCTTTGAAAGATTCATAGGTTAAATAAAATTTTCTCTGTAACATCAGAAGTAATATGGCACTTGTCACGTTGTTTGGTGAAGTGGAAGGTAATGGGAAAACTTGTAGGGCTGCTAAAATACGGTGGAAATATTTTCAAAGTAGAATGTGAAATGAAGTCCCTAATAAAGAAGTAGGTTATTTTGTCGCTTAATAATAAACGTTAACATAAACAATGAGATTTTTACAGTGCAGAACATCCTCTGATTTACTCTGTGTTTGAGATTAATTTTTACAGTCCTAATTTACACTTATATTTACACTTATATTATTACTAGATGAGTTTGTTTCCTCTCTTTAAAAACAGTTGTCTGATGGCTGTGGTGTGGTATTATTGCAAAGTGATACAGGGTTTTTTATCAGAAATAGCATGGCCAGCAGGACCAGGGAAGTGATTCTACCTCTGTATTTAGCACAGGTGAGGCCACACCTTGAATACTGTGTTCAGTTCTGGGCTCCTCACCACAAGAAAGACATTGAGGCTCTGGAGTGAGTCCTCAGAAGAGCAACAAAGTTGATAAGGGGCCTGGAGAACAAGTTTTACAAGCAGAAGCTGAGGGAGCTGTAGTTGTTTAGCCTCGAGAAGAGGAAGCTGAGGGAAGACCTTATTGCTCTCTACAACTACCTGAAAGGAGGTTGTAGAGAGGTGGATGTTGATCTGTTCTCTCAAGTGACAGGTGATAGGACAAGGGGGAATGGCCTCAAGCTGTGCCAGGAGAAGTTCAGATTGGACATTAGGAAAAATATCTTCACTGAAAGGATCATCAAGCTCTGGAGCAGGCTGCCCAGGGAGGTGGTAGATTCACTGTCCCTGGAGGTATTTAAAAGGCAAGTAGATAAAGTGCTTAGGGAAACAATTTAGTAGTGGACAGGTATGATTGAGCTTGATGATTTCAAATGTCTTTTCTAGCCTAGTGATTCTATAATACTAGAGTTTGTGCATAGGCTCATTATACCAGTGCTCAGTAATGCGATTAGGAAGTTTCAGTTCTGCACCACATAGTGCAAATTAAGAAAATAAGTATGCTTATGAAAAGGCTACATGGCTTTGCAAAGGACTTTTTTTCTAAAAATTAATGACTTGAAATGCATTGTGGATTCTCTCTGAGGTCACTTGAATAGATTTATTTCTCTAAGGAAATCCTAGCTATTTTATTATTGTAACCACTTCCCTTTGTACATCTTGGCCTTCATCAACGTATTCCTGCATGAGATAATCTCATTTCCTCAGGTCTCAAAAGGTGTATTCACACTTTTACTCCTTGGGCTATAAGCAGAGATAAATCCATATTCTTTGCACTAAGAGGAACAGCCTTATGAGGAACGGCTGAGAGAGCTGGGATTGTTTAGCCTGGAGAAAAGGAGGCTGAGGGGAGACCTCATTACTCTCTACAGCTACCTGAAAGGAGGTTGTAGAGAGGAGGGAGCTGGGCTCTTCTCCCACGTGACAGGGGACAGGACAAGAGGGAATGGCCTTGAGCTCTGCCAGGGGAGATTTAGGCTGGACATTAGGAAAAAAATTTTCACAGAAAGGGTCATTGGGCACTGGAACAGGCTGCCCAGGGAGGTGGTTGATTCACCTTCCCTGGAGGTGTTTAAGGCACAGATAGACGAGGTCCTGAGGGACATGGTTTAGTGTTTGATAGGAATGGTTGGACTTGATGATCCGGTGGGTGTCTTCCAACCTGATTATTCTGTGATTCTAAATGTTGTCTGAGTACTGAAAGGTGTTGCAAGGTTTCTCAACTTATGGATAACTCTAAGTCACAAGGGAAAGCAAGACGAAAGTAGAGGTCATGTTCTTGACTTGTAATCCTTGTGCCATAGAGTCCAACGAGCTTCCTGGAACTATTCTGTCCATTTGAACCACATGGATGTCCTCTTGTGTGTCTAATGTGTTAGAGATCTTAATTCCATTGTGAATAAAGCAGTAGTGTGTGCAATGTGTTCTTGAAGTTCACTTTGGGAATCATAGAATCATAGAATCACCAGGTTGGAAGAGACCCACCAGATTATCGAGTCCAACCATTCTTATCAAACTCTAAACCATGTCCCTCAGGACCTTGTCTACCTGTGCCTTAAACACCTCCAGGGAAGGTGAATCAACACATCCGCCAGCTCCTTCAATACCCTAGGGTGAATCCCATCTGGCCCCATAGACTTGTGGGCAAGCAAGGCTCTGACCGCCTCCTCTTGGACCATGGGAGCCTTGTATTGCTCCTCTAGTTCCGGGGTTTGTACACAGGGGGAACAACTTTCTTTACAATTAAAGACTGAGGCAAAGAAGGCATTGAGTACCTCAGCCTTCTCCTCATGCCCTGTCACTGTTGTTCCTTCTGTGTCGAAAAGGGACTGTATGGTCTCCCTAGTTCTCCTTTTGTTATTTATATATTTATAGAAAGATTTTTGTTGTCTTTCACGGACTTTGCCAATTCGTGTTTTGGGAGTTGATGTATATGCTGAAGCCTACAGATTGACCCATAAGTGTGGAGATGAAGTACATGAAAAGATGGCAAGAAATGTCAATAATGTTGCTGCTTTAAGGATGTTGAATCCAAGGATTTCTTCATCTATGGATGTCATTGTATAGATTGATATGCTGTGGCAACTTTTGCCAGTACCATGTCAGAAGGGTATTGTGTTCTTATCACTTACCAGGCTACTTTGATACCTTTTGGAGGAAGAAAGAGTAGTATTTCCAGTACTTCACTGAGCATAGCTTGGATAGAAATTAAGATTTGGCAATTGATTAAATATGCCTTAAAAAATGTGATGCATTTTGAAGACTTTCAGTACAAACTGTGTGTGCTCAACAAGACTGTGGTGCATGTGCAGCGTTCAGCACATGAGACACACTGGACCGAGCTGCTCTATAGTCACACAATCTGCTTCCCAGAAAGTGTTGGACTCGCTGTGTCTTCACAGAGCTTACAAGCCAGCATGTAAGTGGTAAATGCATTGCAATCCGACTTCCCTGACAGAGATTTGATGAGCTTACATCACTGCCATCCTTCCCCCAAATTCCAAACAGAAAATGAAGACATATCTGAGAAAAATTAAGTATAGGATACCCTACACTGTTGTAGTAGCTTCTAGAATATGCTAAATCAGGACCATCACCACATAGCAGGGTTGCATTTCCTCCTCACAAGTATGAACGGCAAAAACTTGATGCTGTCAAAGTATCCACTTATTACAACATATGGGGGACAACAAGTTCTAGAAACTTAATTCTTTTTCCTGGTTGTGAGCTAAGAATTCCACATCTTTGAGCTACTGATCCTAAAGGTTATTCAGAAGATGTGGGTAGACAAGTAGATAACTTCACATTCAGTTTGCCTCTTGGAGCTGTAAAGAGAGCCATATGCTCTGATTTATAATATGCATAATCTATATATTTTGGGGTTGAGACTTCATTCTTCATCTATGTAAGAAATTTTTCACGTATCTTAAAGTAATAGTTTTAGATTCTGTTGAAAGTGACCCTCCCTTGGTTCTTTGACTTAAATATTCAGCTAACACTGCCCACTGACACTTAAAAGTAGTTTGAGTTGTGCCTTAATTATATTGTAACTGTATTTCTACCTGGGTCAATGAATATATTTGCAGCAAATCAAATCCTGGCTGTCAGGGGATTTGGGGTGTCATTTAGCAACACTTGCCATTACCACCATTTTATAACTGTGAATAAGTTATCTTGGAGTTTTCACTTTCCCTTGACAAACAAAATAATTAGCTTTTTTCAGTTTTACATTTTTGATATGTGAGGAATAAAATCTTAAGCCTGTAAAATTACTTGCAATAAGTAAGGTAGCAATAGATCACATTTTTAAATATCTGAAATGTAAATAATAGGCACAGTTTTGAGAAGCTGGTGACTCCAAGCTAGGCTTATCCAAAGTTGATAGCAGAAGCAAATAGTCAGCCCTGTCTTGGAAGTGCAGAGGTGTAAAAGTGTCTTCATCGTATGCAGACCTTACAGGTAATTTCTAGCTTAGACTAGGATTTATTTTTTTATACCTGAAACTTTTTTCTCTGCTCTGTCAATGACGACTTTTGAAATTCTCTAGGACAAAAAATTTTTTTTTCCTAAATCCAGTAAATAACATTACTGTCTTTCAGTAATAAAATCAGAAAACGGCAAATATGTAGCTAATAATTGCTCCAGCATGACTTGTAATAAAATTTTATGTTTTCCTATGTTTGGAATACGTGAAGTTGTGGCTGAAATCAGTCTAGTGCTCTTGAGCATATCTAAGCACTTGAAAGTCTTTGATCGATTTTGTCTTGAACTTCTTGTATTTCATAGGGATGCTGTGGTAATGGGGATATTACTATGTGCTTTTCTCTGAATAGGCCACTAAAATGGAACTATTGTTAGCATGTTTTGCTTGAGTAGATAGCTTACCATTAAAAGTTGCTTAAAAACATTGTTTCTGCTTTTCCCCAGACATGTGACTTAAAGCAAAATTAGCCTTATGCCTTTTTTCTACCTGGCTAATAGCATAAAAGTCTCTGTAAAAATTCTGTGGTATAAGGGAATATCTAATGCTAAAAACAAGGGTGCTTACGTGTCTGTGTATTTGTGTGCTGCTATTGAAGTGGAACTTGATGGCTTGAGGCATTTGGCAGCATTGTAGAAAATACATGCTTTGGATTCAGTAGCCCCAACTGGCTGTGAAGAGAAGAGCTTTCAGGGCGGTGATGTGATTCTGTGCAGGATGGTGATGTAATGTCGTGTAGCAGTTAACATTTTGAGTTCATCCACTGTAAAAGCAGTTGCTGGTGCTTAGGGAGGAAGTAAGAAAAAAGGCTGTCCTAGTTGCTAAGTGTGCTCAGCTGCAATAGTCAGCTGGTAATACTAAGAGATCTGGTGAGGCACTAAATGAGAGCGGATAAAATAGTCTCTCTTCCAAACAGAAATAACAGTAGTAAAACAATTTCAAAGTAAGCTAATACCAGCTTTAGAGAAGAGTAACATTCCTTTTATGGACCCGCTGCATTTTTTTATGCTATGTCTGATCAGTGCACTTCTAATAATCTAATAGCATGGAGTGATTCTTTCACGTCAAGATGTTTCCCTTCTAATGAAGATCCGATACTTTAAATTGGCTTAAGTGGCTGTTTGATATGTTTGTGTGCAATATCATAATCTTGTAGGGAAGATCTTTTGTAGTGAGGTAATACCTCTCCTTTCAGAATCCCGAGTGAACTCTTAACAGCAGCTTGTACTTCTTGTCAGGCTACATTATCCTTTCAGATGTCATGTCACTTCCAGTTTTTCTGGTTTTGAGTGGTCAGATTATAAACCAAATTTTTCAGCTGGACAAAACTCCAGAATTACATAAGTAATAATTCTAATTTCTAATTTGAATGTATGAAGCATAAGTTGTATTTACTCTCTTCCTCCTTTTCTTACTTTCCTGTAAGTTTTTAATTTTCCTGTAAGTTTAAAGTGCTGCTTTCAGAATTATGTCAGAATATTGGCCATCAAAGCTAGTAATTGTGTGTGTAATAGATATTTTTTTCTTCCCTCTTCCTGGAATATTTGTTAGGTTTTCTTCAAAGAAATTTTCCTGTATATCTTGGAAACTTCTACTAGTTCATTTGATCATAAATGGATGGTGATACAAACGCTGACAAGGATATGTGCAGGTATTAAGCACCGTTTCATTCTAGTTTTTTATATTTTTATGCTAAAGAACAGAACTGTACTTGCCTTTCACTGAATGATCTGGTTTTTGTTCCAAGTTTGACTGTGTCAATTTATTTATAGATGCCCAAAGCGTAGTGGACATCTACGTGAACTATGATTGTGATTTAAATGCAGCAAATATATTTGAAAGGCTTGTTAATGACCTGTCAAAGATTGCTCAAGGAAGGGGTAGCCAAGAGCTCGGCATGTCCAATGTTCAGGTAAAAATTCCACCAAACTTTATGAAACTTTGTTTCTCAGCATGATGGGTTAAGACTGAACTCCATTCCTCTGATGTATTCTTTTGAAATCTTTCCTAGGAATTAAGTTTGAGAAAAAAAGGATTGGAATGCTTAGTATCAATCTTGAAGTGCATGGTGGAGTGGAGTAAGGATCAGTATGTAAATCCCAATTCTCAGACAACACTTGGTAAGACACAACATGGCTTTACTGGAGATGCTGCAGGAGTTTAGTGCATTTTTCCAGTATTCTGTTACTGCTGGTGTCCAGATCAGTAAAACTTCTTGAATTTAAAACAAGAGAGAGAATAATTTTTTTTCTTTGGTAATTTTAATTTGGAAATATTAGTAAGTTTCAATTAGTGCCATTTGAGCAAGCTGTCTTTTCATAATTGTATGAATCCTAGAAATATAGGATAACTAAATCCTGGAGGTTTTATATATTTCTAATTGTAAAAGGATTGCAAAACTTACTTTGAAGCTTGCCTGATTACATCTAATTGCATATTGATTAATTTTCTACTGAAGCAAGCTGGATGGACAGCATTTTTTTATTTATCAATATATAGCTATAGAGCTTTCAGTGTGGTAAGCAGTGAAGTAACTAAGTCATTACTTGTTTTAAACTTTTTTCCATCTGACCTGAAGTGAAAATTGATAAGGTTATGCCAGAATTTTCAGATTAAGTACTTCAAGTGGGTAGGTGAAGTTATAACCTGCATGTGTAGAGGTGGTTAATATGGCTGTCTCTGTGAACCAAGTGGACCAGCATCTTGGCATATCTGATCAAAAACACTTCTAAACAGTCTTCTTCAAAAGCTTAGACTAGTGTAATTTGCTTCAGGTCAAAAGTAACATTGGCCTTGAAAATAGAAGGAAAGATCTGTAACTGGGTTTCTAAGGTGTTGTATTTTTTTCCCAAGTGCCTACAAATCATAGGTGAAATTTAAAGCTTAAACTTTCAGGTGCATTGTGGACTGAAATTATCCCTCTTGATAGGTTTTAGTGACTTCCTTGTTATTTTTCCAAGAAAAACAAAGGCAGAGTATTTATATGGAAATAAATAGATCATTGACGATAACCCTAGTAACTTTTAGAAGCCATCAGAGAGTATTGGAAGAATAACCTCTGATTTTCGTTTTTTTTCATGGTGTGTATTTTGTATATATGCAACCCTTTCCAATTTATAGGCCAAGAAAAACCTGCAGAACAGGACAGCAATGAAACCAAACACCCTGAGACAATTAACAGATATGGAAGCTTAAATTCTTTGGATTCTACTGCTTCATCGGGAATTGGCAGTTACAGCACACAGATGTCTGGCACTGACAACCCAGAGCAGTTTGAGGTCCTAAAGCAACAAAAGGAAATAATAGAACAAGGAATTGACTTGTGAGTGCCCTTTTGTCACCCATGGGAGGGCGGATTCTTTCAAAGCTATGAAGATTCCTGGGTTTTTCTTCCTTCTCCTCATAGATACTCATATTAGGAAAAATACTCTGGATGTAACTGCACTTCCTCTGGTGAAAGAGTGCTGAATGGTGTCCTCTTTGGAGCCTGTCAGCAGTGTTTTGTGTTAACCTAATTTCCTCACAGCTAGAAGATGAGTACACTGAATGTTTGTTCTTTATTTCTCCAGACTTGCTTGCCTAAAAATAAGGTTTTTATGTTTGGAAAAATGAAAAGAACATTGAACTCATGATCAGTTGAATATGACCCATTTTAATGTACACATTACTGGTGAAAGTGCCTATATGCTTAAGCTGATGCTTCTTCTGATTAATTAACTTGTCATAATTAGAACTGGAAGGTAGTATAATTTCTCAGTGCAGTCTGGCATGGATCTTCTGAGTGCTTTCAGCATTGTCACGTCACCTCATCAGTGAGGTTGCTTTATGCAAAAATAGAAGTTTCCTGTGGTACAGTTCTCAGACCCCCAACAAACATGCCTTAGCCTTTTAGAGTTTCAACTTCTTTCAGTTACCTGTTTCCTTGTCTTGTACTTTTCCATTTTCACAGGCAACTCATGGATTTCTTTGTTGTTCCATATAGACTAAAACAAAAAGTAGCAGAGCATAATTGTTCCTTTCCAAGCCAAGACATTGCTGTTAACATACTTTTTACTTCGTGAGTACCAGAGTAAATGATAGTGTTCAGCTCTCTCTACTGGAAGCTGCTTGGATGCCATGCTGGGAGTTGTGTAGCAAAGAGGAAGAGGAGGCTGTTTATGGGGAGGGGAAGAACCCGTGAAATCATCCAATGACAAAGGGATTAATGATAGAAGGGAATAGCTCACTCCCATCTAATGAACAGTTTGATAAAGGAAAAGTATTTAATATGGAGATTTTTCAATACCTCATCCAAAATTATTGGAACATTATACTTAAGCTGGCAAGGCTTTGTACATGGATAAAAAGGTTAACTCTCATTCCATCCTAATCTTGATTGTACAGATTCAATAAGAAACCAAAGAGGGGGATTCAGTACCTGCAAGAGCAAGGAATGCTTGGCACTACCCCTGAAGATATCGCTCAGTTCTTGCATCAGGAGGAAAGATTAGATTCAGTAAGAAACTGTTTTCCTGATGGTTGTTTTCGCACATGCTGATATTTTTATCCTAATTGCAAATCACATAATAATGTTTTGAAGTGTGTAATGTTATTGTACAATGAAGAAATGGAAGTTTCTGTCTTAAAATTTGCAGGCTCAAGGAATTTGAATTGGAGTATGCATTAGGGCCGTACCCTGTACTATATGCATCCTACAGTTCAGCAAAGTGTGAAGGAAAAGACTGACCTACTTGAGCTGACTCAAAACTTGTACTTACTTGCTAGTATAGCTAGAAGCAATGTAGTGAACTGTATGTACTTTAGTTCAATAAGGGGCTGCCAGAAGTAACTGCCCTTCAGACATGTTTAAAAAATAAGATGGTGCCACAGCATGAAAAACATTTTCTGGTGCCTCCCAAGAGAAGGTTATTTAATCTGTATTAGTTCTTTGATTTTATTTACAGCTAACAGCTGTTGCTAATCTTGGAAGGATGCTGCAATATCTGGTTGAGGAGAGTGGATGTAACTCTTACTGGTATTGTCATGAAAAACACAGCTTTTTGGAAGACCAGTTGTGCTTAGTAGCCACCCTCATTGCATTCTAAGGAAAGGCTTGCATATGCCCATGCTTGCAGCTGTGCCTGAAGTTGCAAAGTTCAGTATTAGTACTTACAATCAACGATAAAAACAAATTTTAGCTTCGGTTTACATATGCAGGTATCTTTTTCTGGACGTACTGTATTTTTCACAGTGCTGTGTTGCATTGACAGTGATCAACATGGATGTACTTGAGTTCCAGCTATTTATATTAAAGCATCACTTGTGTCTACTTGAGATCGATACTCTAGTGGGAATAAAGCTGAATTTAGTAAGCTTTTCATTCCTGTAGTAAGTTTCGCAAGTACAAAAATCATTACAGCAGAGAACAATCAGTCGTTGGTACTACTAACTTTGTCTTGTGCACACGTGGAGTTTATCTGCTAGAAAAAATAGGTACATGAGTAGAACCAGAGAAGGAGGAAGGTAGGAAGATGTAAGCATGGAAGAGCATTATGATGGCATATATGGCCAAAATACTTTACTTTAGAGAGCAGAGGGGAAGCGGGCATATGTTGTGGTTAACTGCATACAGGCCTCTCTTTTCGCAAGACATATGAGCAGTGCGATTCTATTGTTCTTACTTCTTTTTTTTCAGTGTGAATGCACTAGTTTATCCTTTCTGTTCTTGCTTTAGACTCAGGTTGGAGAGTTCCTGGGAGACAATGATAAATTTAACAAAGAAGTCATGTATGCCTATGTGGACCAACATGACTTTTCAGGAAAGGATTTTGTTTCAGCTCTGCGCATGTTTCTAGAGGGATTTCGTCTTCCAGGAGAGGCTCAAAAAATTGATCGCCTAATGGAGAAATTTGCAGCTAGATATTTAGAATGTAACCAAGGGTAAGCCATGCTTTGTCTTCAGAATTTTGGAAAGCTGAATAAGAAGTTAAAAATACTAATATGTTAAAGTTGCTGTTCTTTTTCTCCTTTTCCCCCATCAGGCAAACTCTTTTTGCTAGTGCAGATACTGCATATGTTTTAGCTTACTCGATTATCATGTTGACAACAGATCTCCACAGTCCCCAGGTATGTAGCTAGAAAATCATGCGTAATCTGTAGACATCTAAATTTCAGACTTTGTGACAATGTAGTTATAAAACTGATGCTAAACGGAACATTAAGATATATGCATAAGAAATATGGTAGCTTAAGTTTGTGCATCTCCTAAGTAACAGTACTGTGTTTCATGGGTGTTGAGATTTTAGGTTGTTTTGGCTAGGTCTTTCAGTAAAGTATCATTTTCCTGCTCTTTATTAAAGACATTTTATGTATTTGCTTTCATATCACAGCATTCATTGTAGTGGACTAACCAAGATTCAAAGCCAGAGTTTGTGTAATTACTTACCCATTGATTTTAACACAAATCTGCTCCTGATTTCAGTCTGAAAAATACTGCAGCTTTATTTTGATAAATACAACTCACTTCTGCAGTACACGGTATTGAAAGTTGAGGTGATGAGCCACCATCATTTATACAAGCAAAATCTGGAAAGGTTATTGAACTCTTAAGAAATTTTGTTTAAAATAGATAGTTTGGTCTGTATGAGAAGATAAAACACATTTTTAATGTAGTGTATATCTAATTGATCTGTGCATCCTACTGAATGTTTGAGTGTTGTAATGCCCACACAGCTTTGAGTTATTCTTTAGATATGACAGTATAGTCTTGCATATGCTAGATACTTGAAAATGTCTTTTGAATCAGCAGGTTTGTCCTTGATGGTAACTTTTCATCTGTTTGGCTGCTTTATAGGCAGCATTGTAACTGCCATGAACTGCACTCACTTGTTGATATTAATACCTTCTTTCTGGGTTTCAGGTTAAGAATAAAATGACAAAAGAACAGTATATTAAAATGAATAGAGGCATCAATGACAGTAAAGATCTCCCTGAGGAATATTTGTCTGCTATCTATAATGAAATAGCTGGAAAGAAGATCTCAATGAAAGAAACAAAAGAGTTAACAATACCCACAAAATCTAGTAAACAAAGTAAGTAGTTGCAATGTTAGCTTTCGTCAAAGTGTTGGCTCTTCAATTTCATGAAGGTATCTCCTTCTTAAATTCAGAAGTGAATGAAGCAAGCACCACTTAAATCAAAATGAGCCCTAACTTCTAATTTTGTATCCTCTTCTTTTTAACATAAATGCATATGCCATCTGCAAATCTGTGTTAAATAGGAATGCTTATTTTCACTTCCCTTTGCGTCTGAATTCCTAGCGTTCATTGCGTTGACCATGGTTAAGACAATTTTGCTATTGAACAGCAACATGGGGAAATGCACTTGAGGGCTTTACGAAGTAACAGGCATAGTGCAGAACAAACACAGTGGTTGTGCCTTCTATTCCTAAGGTAACTATTGTATTTTCCTGCAATAATAACCAGTCTGTCATCTTCAAAAATTTTGCATTACTTGGTTTGTAGAGACACAACTTATGCACTTTTAAAATTAATTATCTTTTCTCTCTCAAATACCAGGGAAAAAAATTATATTTTGCACAATATGAAGATTCAGGTATTATTCATTCTAGCTTTTCTACAGAGACTATTAAGAGAGACTTGACTCTTTTCCAAAATAGTCAAATTTGTATACTTCTAAGTCCTAGGTTAGTCTTAAGAACAGATTGCTTACAGGAAATTCACATCTAGAAAAAAGAATCCCTCTTATTTTCAATTTGTTCAATTAACATAATGTTTTCATTGTAATTTTCAAGAAGCTGATTTTTACATTCTGCTTGAGTTTCACGTTCTTGATGAGATGGATGTTCCATTACTGAAATGAAAAGGTGATTAAGGTAGTTCTCAATCAGAAAAAGGACGTCCACTTATTTTTATTGTTATTTTCTGTGCTGATGAATTGCTATGAAACTTCTTCTCACTTTGAATCTGACTTAGTGGATTCGATATTAATGCTGTCAGGGGAGGTCATAGAGAAGAAATGTTTGTTGTGCATATCTTAAAATTCTATGAAGATTTAAAATTAGGTTATATTTAATACGTAAGTTTGACTTACGTTTTCTCTGTACCTTGCTAGTGTATTAATTTCAGAAGGTAAAGATAATGCCAAAAAATGCCTCCAAGTATGGTACTTAAAATTATTATGTTCCTGAAGACAACACTGCTAAGGATACATAGCTGAGAGGAAAACATGTCTTTTACAGGTGTTGCTAGTGAAAAGCAGAGAAGACTTCTGTATAATTTGGAAATGGAACAAATGGCTAAAACAGCTAAAGCTCTTATGGAGGCAGTGAGCCATGTTCAGGCACCTTTTACCAGTGCAACACACCTGGAGCATGTGAGACCCATGTTTAAGGTGAGATATGTGTTAAGGTATTTACCTAGGATAGCACTTAGTTTCTTAATACAAAATATTGACTGGCAGGATTTGTTGAAATTACTAAAGATCTGTTTGTGATGGTTTTTTTTTATTTTGTAAGTTATTTAACTTGCTATGGGAGAGAAGAGATTTTTGAGCCTTCCACTCCAGTTTCATTTACCCTGGGACGTAAGAACTTTCTGTGTTATTTGGAGCAGCATCTGGATATAATGGAGGAATTATGAGGAGTGTGTTGAGGGAACAAAAAAGTAAAGAGTGTTTAAAAACTTGAAATGGCAGGATTTTTCTTTCAGGTATAAAGGTGTAAAACCAGCAGATTTATAGAAGTAAGAAATGGCTAATCCCACTTCATTGTTTAATATTTCAGGCTAGGACAGTTATCTGTTTTGGGGAAGGTAACTGGGTCTGAATTAAACTATTTTTCTAAACATTTGTCTTAGCTTTGCACTTATACAATAGCAATCTGCATCCCAAATGCCTTCTCCATACCAGTGATTTGGATTCATAGATAACAGAGTACGTTCAGTAGTGTATTGTGCCTCAGTACGCAATTGGATGTGGTCTTCTGCATAACTTAACTCATTATGATTACCTGCCACTGAAATAAATTGTTGTACCCTTACCATGCATTCTAATTTACTGCCCTTGTGCAACTAATGGTCCTCAAATGACCCCTTGGTGAACTGCTGTAGGGAGGTAGAGTCTCAGACTGCTATCATTACAGTAAGGAAATGGTTCCCTGGAGTGATGGGACTGTGAGGTCAGGTTGAGCTCCAGGCCTAGGCTCAAGAGTCATAAAGTCATCACATCATTTAGTTTGGAAACAACCCTTAGAGTCATTGAGTCCAACTGTAAACCTAATGCTGCCAAATCTACCATTAAATCATATCCCTTAGCACTACATCTGCACGTTTTCTAAATATCTCCAGGGAGGGTGACACCCCTTCCCTGGGCAGCCTGTTCCAATATTTTACAATCGTTTTTGGTGAAGACATTTTTTGTACTATCCAATCTAAACGTCTCCTGGTGCAACTTGAGGCCACTTCCTCTTGTCTTGTCACTTATTAATTGGAAGAAGAGAGAAAAAGATGCCAACCCTCACCTGCAGCCTCCTTTCAGGTGCTTGTGGAGAGTAATAAGGTCTCCTTTCAGCCTCCTTTTCTCCAGACTAAACAGTTCCAATTCCCTCAGATGCTCCTTGTAAGACTCTTGCTCCAGGCCATTGATCAACCTCGTTACCCTTCTCCGGACATGCTCCAAGGCTCAATGTCCTTCTTATGGTGAGGGGCCCAAAACATAATGCAGTATCTGAGGTGTGACCTCGCCAGTGTGGGGTACAGGGGGGTGGTCACTTGCCTGATCCTGCAGGAAACACCATTGCTGATACAAGCTAGGATGCTCTTGGCCTTTTTGGCCCCCTGAGCACACTGAGTATCTAACAGCAAGATTGCTGTCCATGAGGCAAAATTCTAATTTCTGTATTGCCATATTAATACAAGTAGGATAGTATTCAGTACAGATCAGTGCTAAATTAAGCCTTTGCTTAAGACCTACTGTTAGGATGCCAGGACATCACTTAGCAGAGGTGCATAAATTTTGTGTTGACTTATTTAAGTCTGAAGTGAAATAGCTTGCATGCAGGCATCTGTAAAATTAATAGACTGTTTTTCCTTACAGTACCGACCCTATTACTCCATAACATTCCTAGCCTTTAGGATCTGAAAAGTAGATTTGCAAAATCCATTTTCAAAGGAGCAAAATATGAAGCATCAGGATAAATTAACACCCTGAAAGTCTTTTGTGAAGATGCTAAGAATTAGAAGTCTTTTTACTTGGGGGTGGTCATAAACTAATTAAAGTACCAGAGACAAAAATGAACAGGGAGCTGTCATCTCAAAAAAAGTGAGAACTTTGGAAGTTGAATATTTAATTTCAGATTTTTTTATTTAGATTTTTTTTGTTCCGGCAAAACTCTGTAAATTCCTGGGCACCTCTTTCACCCATTGATGCCAGTTTAGAATTTGTCATGGAAATTCACTTCATGCACCCACCTAAGCAGAACTGATTGTGTAGTTCAGAGGCTTGATTTTTCCTTTTAATGACAAATATTATGAATAACCATGTAAATCTAGTTATAAAGCATACTGTACAGATCTCTATAGTGTTCTTAAGGAAGTATTTCAGGTTTTCTGTTTTTACGATTAGTTTTGGTTTCAATAGGAATAATAAGCTGGGGGAGAAAAATAGGCTTCTGAAGCATAGATTCATAAAAGAGTTTAGGTTGGGAGGGACCTTTAAAGGTCATGCAAAGGGAATTAAGTTCTGGATCTAGGAATTCATCTAATTCTTTAATATTGTCCCAGAATTATGATTTGGCATGTGCAAGTGTTTTGCTGTGAGGGTAGTGCTTTTGGAATTGCTGGCTTTAATGAAACCAAAGCTCTGTGGTGCATCATTTTATTATGAGATCAAGCGTGAAATCTGTTGTTCCCTGCTGTGCCTATTAACTCTTATTTCATCTGGGGTGATTTTAGGTAAAATTGTTTCTAAAATCATTCTGGGTACCCTGAAGCTTCCTCACCATAACCATGTGTAATTACAGCAGGATCCTCTGCATCTTCCAGTTGTTTTTACTACCTGTGGGACAGGGAGCCTTGACCACAAGGGCAGGACCATGTGGGCTTTGTGGCAGTAACTTTTAATTTAGTGTATTACACACTCAGACCCCCCCCAAGGCAAAAAAATGGGGAATATCAACAGTGGTTTAGATACAAAGAGATGAAGGGCCAATGGAAACAGAATTAAAGCAGTGTGATCAAAGAAACAGTTGTGTCCTGTCTCTTATTGTTGCATTACTGTATTTTGATGGAATTAATAAAGTTTGGTGCCTGTTGTACCCTGTTTCCCCTCTCTCCTCCTGGTGTTATCAAGGCAAGCTTCTTTTATTTAAGTACATGCTTTTCATCATAATGGAACCTATTATACGCTGTGGTTCTGTCTTTATTTCTCTCTGTGCAAAGATAAAGTTATCCTGGGAATACCAAAACTATGTAATTGACAAAGCTTTGGGGTTTTTTTTTCCATCTATCCAAAGGAGATTGTGTGTGTTAGTTGCTGAGGGAGTAGGGGAGTGCTTCAATCTACAGAACTTCTCCTCTGTGTCTCATATATATTCTATTCGATTTCCTTTTGGCAAAAGACAACTTCAAGCTTAATGATGTGAATTAAGGGCAGAATTTACACTTTTGTCAGGATTTTGAAACTGTAACATTGTCTTCAAGTTCTTAGAGTTGCTAATGTAACTCTTATTTTTTCTGCCTTCCAGTTGGCATGGACACCTTTTCTAGCTGCGTTTAGTGTGGGTCTGCAGGACTGTGATGACACGGAAGTTGCCTCTCTTTGTTTGGAGGGTATACGATGTGCAATCAGGATTGCTTGCATTTTCAACATTCAGGTAAAAAAAGATACTCAAACTGAGACCATACTTTGGTTTATGTACCAGCCAAATGTTAGTGGAGCTCTAAGACTCCTTGTTGCTGATGCTGTGCTGTGTGGTACCTGGAGGCTGCCTGCTTCTGCAATTACTACTTCATCTGAAAATCACCTTTGTTTTTCCTGGTGTTTTGTGGTAACTGCTGCCACGCCTATGTACTGAATTTTTTTTTCCCCACAAGCTTACTACTTTTTTTGTCAAAGTACTTTCTTCCTACGTTTGCTACAAAGCCATTTAACTTTGTTGTGATATTCTGTAAAAAGTCCTTCTATTCTGTGTCATAAGTAAAATAGTATCTCTGTGAACCCTGTTTGAAATAGTGTTCTCAACTTTAGAGAGCTTATACTAATTTGAGACTTCTATAATTGGATAACATTTTAACAGTTGTGGCACTGGAAATGTCAATCCTGATGTAATGCCTGAATGTATCTTGCATTTAGCACAATGCCAAGAATTCCAGGCTCTCTGGCTCCGAAGGATAATTCTGATTAAACTTAGGGGCTTTTTTTAGCCACTTTTTTTTCCCTTACTATTTTAAAATCATCAGTAGTGAATGCGCTATTATGTTGTTGTAGTTAATAAATGGAGTGCTGGTCTGCTGTTAAGTCCATTGTAGTGATAGTTGAAGACAGAGGCAAAGCAAAACTCTTAGGTTCAGTGTTGCATTATTCCATGTGTACAGTGAAAACATATTTTAAAACCCACATACTCTAAAAAAACAGCAGCCTTGTAAGACTAACTTTAAGTAAAAGCTGTTAAGCTATGTTGTGATAACGCATGCTTTGCTGCCCTCTCCCCTTGCACCTGTATTTTGCAAATTGGATAACTTCTTATCGCTAGCGTAGAAAAGCACACTGGGACCTCTGATACAAATGCTTAAAAAAGCTGTTTTGAGGTCATGTAAGGTTTGCATTTTTCGTCTTTCCACTTCATTTTCCCTCCCATCTTCCCAACAGAACAGACTTAAAAATTTGATTAACGAAACCTTCCCTGGAGCCTCCAGCTGTTGAGCACAATCCACATTCCTGTTATTTTTGTTTCTATGTTACAAGAGTGGAACTGGTACTAATACCAATTTCAGCAGCTGCAGGGGTTAGCTCCCACTCCTGCGCTGGTCTGCTTTGGGTGGGGAGGGCAAGGGCTTGTTTGCTCTGAGATGTCCATGCTTCAAGGACGTACCAGAGTCAGTCATATCCTTCCACTGACTTGGAGCAAACTTGATTGAACTGGAAGTGTTTCAAAAACAATGCTTCTCATTTGCTGAAATTTAAAAGCTTGGTTTTGTATTTTCAGTGTAAGTGATATTCCTTCTTGTCTTCTTAGGGGAATTCTGTTTCATTGATATCATTAAAAGCAATACTGGTTTGTGGATTTCAGTACATTACAAGATGATTTATTGTACAAGGTCCCAATTAGATGACAGTGTTGCTTGACTTAAGGTGCTAGATAGCTCTAGTGGTTTGAAGGAGGCTGGCAAATCTGTTCCTGAGCTGATCTCAGGATCTTTTATGTTGGAATCAGGTTTTCCTTTTGTGCATAATTGGTACTGGCAGCTGTTTTATTTCATTGAGTAAAAATACCTCCTGAGAGATGCTGGAAGGAGCTGGAGGCTTTTAGTTTTAAGAAAATTCCTGAAGCATGCAATATAGTTTAAGCTATGTATGTTCACCTCTAAAACCTCAATTAAAGATTCTGGTTTTAATTATTTATACTTTTAATCTTGGACTGTCACACAGTCTGCCTTTTTTTTTTTAAGCACCTGGGAAAAGATGCGCATCAAAAGGAAGGACTTCATTTTCTTATATCATCGTTTTTTTCATTCTGGTTAATGAACAGATTGTTTAGTTGTTTGTCTTCTATATTAGCTTAGGAAAAGGGGCAAGGGGGGAATACCTCAATGGAACAAAGAGGGAAGATGGGACTGGGAAGCTTTTTCTTTTACAAAAGATACACGGTTTGTAGACTCTAAAGCTTCTTTGCCTTAGTACTCTTTCCAGGAATCTTCCATTTTTCTGTGCTTATGCATCATTTGCTGTGCTCTTGCGGTAGCGGTAGGTAGTTTTGAACATGGCAGCCATACCATGTGACTTTTGAGCAGCCGTCCCTTTTGTCATTGCTGCTGTGGTGGTGTTCATGTTTCCTCTATGAAACAGGCATCCTTCCTGGGTGTTTTACTTGAAATATTTTATATTTGGGTTTATTATATACTCAATGAATTTTTTATTTCAAAATAGTCTTAAATGTGCAAACAGTTAAGTACATATCATAGTTTTAATTTTTTCCCTGATGTACAACCCATTTCACTTGGTGGCCTTCAGATCATACACAACAAGACAGTAAAACGCACTTGTGAGCTCAGCTGTAATCCCCTTTATACCATTCTAATCATTTCATATGAGATCTGAGGAGTTTCCTTTGCCATTTGCAGATTTCCTGTACTTAAAAATCAGGTACCTACATGTGAAACATTCTTTTTTGTGATACTGATTTAATCTACCTGGATAATAAGTGACTTGCTGTTTATCCACCCATGACAGTCTCAGCCCACAAGGTTCTGAGATGCTCCAAGAGGTGTAGGTTAAATCAGATATGTTTTGAGCAGAGGAACTGGCCAAACATGCCTTCTCAGTATCTTATTTAGGTTCTTTTGCCAAAAAGAATAAAAATGCTACAACTTGACTCTCCTAAGGCAGCATTTTCATAGTACAAGAATATTAAAAGCTTAGCTAAGAAGCCACTTTTCTTCTGAAACAGCATCCAGTTTCCCCAAAAAGCTCCTCCAAAATGTAAGTCAACCAAACCTAGAAAGTGAACAACCTCCTGTGTTCTGTGCTGTCAGACTTCTCCCTTCATGTTCCTAAATAGAAGGAGACTGATTTTATCCCACAGCTTTATACAGAAGAACATGAGATATTTTCACTATTTAGAATACTTTGTAAATCCTAGGAAGAGAAGGGTAAACTATGTAGTTGTTGAAATCACACACATAGTACTAAGAACAAGAAACTGAGAAAATACTTACAAGGCAATTTTATTTGATTTTTTTTCCTCCCATTTATAGCTTGAAAGAGATGCCTATGTTCAAGCATTAGCAAGATTTACATTACTCACAGTGAGTTCTGGTATTACTGAAATGAAGCAGAAGAATATTGACACAATTAAAACTCTCATCACGGTGGCTCATACGGATGGAAACTATTTAGGAAATTCCTGGCATGAGGTACAAGAGCTATTTGTACTTAAACTGCAAGAAAGCATGTGTATGGGTTTTGAACACAGTAGAATTCTTGTTTATGCCTAAATACAGTGGGTTTTTTTTTTTAGACTAATCCAATAGTATTTAAATTAACCTTCCTTTTAGGCAGAAGAACAGAAATACTTGTCCTTGAGTGTTCAGATCTGCCCAAAGATTGATTGACTTGTTTATTTATTTATATTTCAAACTGCTTTTTGTTGATAAACAACTTCTTTATTCTCTGGAGTAGATTCTGAAATGCATCAGTCAACTTGAACTGGCACAGTTAATAGGAACTGGAGTAAAACCTCGCTACATCTCAGGGACAGTGCGTGGCAGGGAAGGTTCTTTTACTGGAACAAAAGATCAGGCCCCTGATGAATTTGTGGGGCTGGGACTGGGTAAGTAATGCAGATATGAAATATTTTGTTTAACTGGCTTCGTTCAGACTGATTTGTCCTTTGTTTTGGCAAAGTTTGTTCTTTGTTTTTTGTTATTTTTGACTGTGAGATTTGGAGACGAGACCATGTAGTAATCCTTGTAAAACTGTCTTTGTCTTTGAAAAGATCTGTTCCTACTTCTGGATGGGTTTTATTTTTTTATTTACTGGGTTGGGAGAGTGGGAAATATAAGAAAATAATACATTATTCATTTCTAATAAAATATAGCTGACAAAGTAAGACTTTATTGCTGATGGTATGATCAGATTTAATAATACTGCAGTGTTAGTGTACAAAGTATTTTACCAAACAGGCAAGTTAGCATGTGTACGTTAAGCATCCTCTTATGAAACTTTGTGAGAAATGTGCAGTATTCAGATCAAGTGGGATATGAGACTAGCTGAAATTCTGAAATTGTATTTCTCCCTCTTGTGGTTACTTTAGTACTGAATGTGCCTTATTTAGATTGGCATGAGAGCCAAAATCTACTCCTTAAATGAACTGTTGTTTCCCGTCCTCCTAGAATAGTATACCAGACTTACCTTAAATTGCCTTTATACAATTGAGTGATTTATTTAATTAAGTTGGAAAACCATTAAAGACATAGAGGTGTAGAGTATTGGGAAACTGTGGAAAGCATCAAGAAGTTAATATAGTTCCACTTGACTGTTAGAAAGTTTCAGTTTTAGAATGATGCTCAGTATCTCTTGTGTTTTGAACAACTTCCCACAACTAAGCAAAAGCTTTGTTGCGTTCCCTCAATTTTTCGTGTAACTATGTTAGAAGCAATGATTATTTTACTAATTTCCCTGACCTTAGCCCTCAATTAGTTCTAATCATCTGCCTTTGTGTTCTCCTCAGACAGTTTTTGTATTCTGCAGACAGTCCTTTTCTTTCCATTGTGCTCTCTGTTTGCTCTCCTGCCTCTGTGTACTCCCCTCACCTTGCCAAGAACTGCTGAAGGGAAACCTTATGCCTGGAAATTAATGCGTCTGCCAATATCTCATATACTGAGCTTCTTCCTGCCCTTCCAAAGTGCATCTTACAGTTTAGTGTTCCCTGATGACCTTTCCAGCTTTGCTGTTTCCAAATGCTGGCAGTTTCTCTATGCTTAAGTGACTGGTCTTTAAAAATTTTGAGTTTAATAGCTCGAGAACGTAAACTGCAGTCAGGTGTCTCTAAATCATACTTGCTAGTTGTTGGTGTAGATCCAGCTCATAAAGACTTTTTTCCCCTCTGTTTCAAAGGAAAGGAGTCTGTGCCCACATGCATAAAATGCTTCACTCTGAATTGAACTTCTGGAATGGTTTTTACAGTGCACTTATGGAAACTTAACTTTTTTTTGGTTTCCCCCCCCTCCCCTTCGTTTTTCACCCCCTCTCCCCTTCGTTTTTCCCCCTCCCCTTCATTTCCTCATTTTCCTTTTTCTTAGTGTCACTTCAATCTTACAGGAGAATGCACAAGTCAAAAGAATTCAGATTTTATATGCTATGGGGCTAGTAGAACAAAGTCATTTGCTAAACTATGTTAGTTTTTTCACTCTTCTCCACTAATCCTGTGTTGCAGATACTTAATTTTATTTTCTGTGATTCTTCTGAAGTATCTTTTGAAACTATGGCTTTCAAACAGTCTTCCTATAAACCTGAATTCTTGTGAAGACCCCATAGTGTGTATGTCCATATATAGAAACACGTTTTACAGGAAATAGGTTGTTTAATTGGACTAAGTGAAGTTGCAGGCTGGTGACACAGAAGTCTGTCAAACCTGCTTGCAAAATCAGACAAGTATGAGCAGCGACATTCTAACTTCTTTCTGAAATTAGAAGTGTGTGCTTTTTAAAGAACAAAACCAGACCAAATTCCCCCAAACCTCTTTGTTCATTTACTGCCTGAACAAAGATTCAGGTGTGCACACTTCCAGCATCTGTATTTGAATATCTTCATCAGTCTTTTTACATTATTTTCCTGCTGTCACCCTTTTTTATTTTTCTTGAAAGTTAAAAGGCATCACAAGCATGTGGATTGTAAATGTAAACAAATGGGCATCAGTTTCTTCGCTTCTTTGGCAGGGTTGGTTTCTTACTTGGATTTGTAACTGAAGTTCGGCTTTCTTCTACTCTAGTTTCTGTTCACAAAATCAGAAGACAAAGCCTGCTGCTGTGAGTGGATCGTAGCCAAAGTGTACTTCTTATGTAACCAGAAATCCTTTCTGGACAATGAGAATCTAAAGAATCAGGTTTTTGTAAAGCAGATTTTTATAGCTGACTCTGTTTCACTGTAAAAGATCTCATAACTATTGGAATATGATTCTGCTGTACATTTAAGTTTCCCACTATGGATTATAAATCCTGTGATAATAAGGAATTCTCATGTAAACTGGCAGAGTTTGTGTCATTTACCTGACTTCTTGGAAATAGCCTTTCAAATTCACTTCACGCAGCTGCTTGTCTGATGTTTCTTATCTGACATGTCACCAAGATTCAAGGTAATTGATAGTGTGTACTTACAAGAGAAGCCTTGATCAAACCCAACAGTATTATAAGTTTCTGAAATGCTGGTAGAAGGTTGTGTATGCATGCGTGTACAAAAAGATTGCTCCATAAGTGCCCTAGAAAAATACTCCATATGGCTCAGTTTATCTAGATTTGACAGCCTGTCATTTCCAGTTGCCTCCAAGAGTGGACCACAGGAAGGCTCGAAATCAATCTGAAACATGAGAACTTTTCATACCTGCAGAGCTCTGAGAACAGAACTGTTCTTCTTTCAGTCTGCTCTTCTCCTTTATTGTGCAAGTAGGGTGCCTAAGGAAAAAAAATCCCTTAAACACAGAGTAGGTGGAGTTACCCAGAATGCTGTAAAGATTCCTGGTCCTTTTTTTGATGAGGGTGGAGAGGGGCTTAGAGACTGCCAGTTTCTAGCCTCCAAAAAAAACATTGGTAGTTTTATTTACAGATTTTTCTCACTATTGTTAGGTGATAATTCTGTTGTACTTGAGATGTAGCTCTAAGATGGAGTTATGATGGGAGCTTTTCTCTGAATGATTGGAAATAAAACTTACCAGGGTGGATTTACTTGCTACTAATATTGCGTGTAAAGTTCTGTATGTGATACCCTCTATCATATGTTGTATCCTCTGCCATATTTATTTTAAGTAGCAGGATTACCAAAAATCTATTGGAGAATGAAGAGAAAAAGGTGGTTCTTGGGTTTTTTAATCTTTTTTATTCGTGCAGTTTTCTTCTAATGTGGGCAATTTTCTGGGACTAACAATTTGCACATGGATAGAGAATTTAGAGAATTAGGACTTAGACCAGCATGCAGCTTTTCACTGAGATGCCCAGCTCATGCAAGGGAAATCAATAATGTACTTCTTTTTCATTAATTAAATGTTACTTATTTGTAGTGGAATGACTTCTCTTCCTCTTTCTTTCCAGCCCTTTCTATATTGTCTCTTTACTCAGTTTTCAAATTTTGTTCTCTGTAGTTGGTGGAAACGTGGATTGGAAGCAGATAGCAAGTATTCAGGAATCCATTGGTGAAACTAGCTCCCAAAGTGTTGTGGTTGCTGTAGACAGGTATTGTACTAAGTTGTTATTGCCACCTCAGGCTTGTTAAGCAATATTTGAATACACTGTACTAATAATAGGACGCTACTAGTTCACCCCTGTTTGGGAAAAGCTACATAAATATTAAAGTGCTTTTGGTTCTGTGGGTTTTTTCATTTTTATGGAGAAGTATTTTCGCAAGAAGGACCAGAAGAAAGATTAGGCCAGAAGCCCTTGTACTGATATAAAAGTTCCAGAATGAAAACTGCTGTACCGTAGTAACGTATAGAAAATCTTATTTTGCTGGGAGTGTTATTGACATAACATTTTTCTTCTAAGTGTAATTACTGACTCTCTGCTTTCCTCTAGGTTATGTAGATGTTGCCTGAAGTTACCAAAATTATTATTCCAGTCTTCCTTTCTGTGAATCATATTTATCATAACTGAATTTGAGCAGGCATAATACATAAATATTCCCTGTTTATGTTGTAAAGTACTGATCATACTGGAATGTTAATGGATCTTGCTCTCTCAGCAAATAAGCCAAAAACCATAATTTTCTTAATGGTTGTCAAAATTGACAGTACAAAGTTATATCATTCTGAAGGCTTACAGGCATTTCTGTGATTGAGTACTGGCAGCAAGATCGATGTTGGTTCAGTGGAAGCTGCCTTGCAGTAAAATCACATAAAGCGAACTGGGGGCTTAATCTCAAACATAATAGCTCTTTAGGTTTGTGGTATTTCCCCCCACTTCAGAATGGAAAGTATTTCAAGTATCCGTTCCTCATGGCAAATAGGAATTTTGCACTCTGGTGAAGTTTGACTTCTGTATTTGGAATGGGGCTGAATAGTTTATAAACTGCCAACGTGATTCATCGGTCATTGTTGGTGAGCAGATAGCATTAGAAACAATGCTCAGCTCCCAACCTTTACACATCCTTATGGGGATTATTTTTTAAAAATTAGAAATTATTGAAATATTTATGATTTTATTGTCAAAGCTCAGTATTTTTCCATAATTACCAATTGGTTTTTAATAAATAGAAGTAGTCACTTGGTATCTATATATTTTAACTGTCATGAATATGTGTTTAATAGACAGTAACAATGCCTTAAACTGTACTTTACAGAATATTTACAGGATCTACAAGGTTGGATGGAAATGCTATTGGTAGGTATTATCTTTTCCCCACCCCGCCTGTAAATTACAAGGCAGCTTTGTCTTGAACCTTGGAAAAATACGACATTAAAATCTGTGATCATTTAACAGTGGATTTTGTTCGGTGGCTTTGTGCTGTATCTATGGATGAACTGCTGTCTGCTACCCACCCTCGAATGTTTAGTCTGCAGAAGATAGTAGAGATTTCTTACTACAACATGGGCCGCATAAGGCTACAGTGGTCTAGAATCTGGGAAGTTATTGGAGATCATTTTAATAAGGTACCCCTGTTAATGATTTTACTGCACACTCCTTGATCAATAGAAATAAATTTTACTTAGGCACTTGTTGGAAAATCATGTGCTCATGTGAATTTTACTGGATTTTCTGTAATTCTGTGCAAGTAGCTTTTAAAACACAGCAAAAAATTGTAAAACTGGAAAGACCTTTGAGAAGGCAGAGGTACACAATATAATAAATGTAAGAGCAGGAGCATACATCGAGTTATTTATTGTGACTGGGCTCTAGAACTCACTGCCTCTAGTTATGTATTTTATTTGGAGGGGTCTTTTATGCAGCTTGGGGTAAGAGGTTTTCTGTTTAAGTCTATTTTGACTGTTTAGCAGATGAATGTTTGACATGTGTTTTTAATACAACTTGTCTTTCAAGACAGCTTGCTTATTCTTATAAAGTTTTAAATGCTAGGATATAAAATTTAGAAAGTACCTGGAATTGGTTAGAGATTATTATACTGTATTACCGATGTGGTTTATGGAATTGGCTACTCTTTAATTTTGTTATATTTTCCAGTACTGCTTATTTATCCATTATCAAATGCAAAGGCAGCTTGGGCTGATACCATAAAAATCTTGATGCAAGCTTACTAAGCATTTCTGTTCTGTGTTACCAGGTTGGCTGCAATCCCAATGAAGATGTAGCTATTTTTGCAGTAGACTCATTAAGGCAATTATCAATGAAGTTCTTAGAAAAAGGAGAACTTGCTAACTTCCGATTCCAGAAAGACTTCCTAAGACCATTTGAACATATCATGAAGAGGAACAGGTAATGACATAAAATTGACTGAGTTTTCTGAGATCACGAGCACCAACTTTTGCAATCAGTGTTTCAAATTGCTTTTGTAAAATCAGTTGCTGGAGAACTGTACTATTTTAGTTGATTATGTAATTTATTTTAAACAATTGTTGCTTATTATCTTAATGTAGGTCTCCTACTATTCGAGACATGGTTGTACGGTGTATTGCACAGATGGTAAATTCCCAGGCTGCTAACATTCGCTCTGGCTGGAAAAACATTTTTTCAGTGTTTCATCTGGCAGCTTCAGATCAGGATGAAAGTATAGTGGAACTTGCGTTCCAGACTACAGGACACATTGTCAGTGAGTATTAACAATGTTCAGGCATCATGAAAGTGTATCTGACCCCAGAGAATAAACCTTTGTTTATATATTGGCCCTACAGCTGGCATAGTAAAGGTTGCTTCATGCTGTAGAACCAGTGTTTTACACTTTTCAGCCAATCCTTTGGGAAACCATGGAAGTAACTCAGTGAGATTATAGTTACCTGTCGTCTTTCATGGCTTTAAAGAAAACCCCAACTATCTCTTTTGTAGCATTCTGTAGTAAAATGAGACAAACCTGAGATAAATTTACTTTATGTGTATGTTTCATTTAAGTGAAGAATTTTATTTCCTCCTGCTCCACAAAAAAAAAAAAAAAAAAAAGTATAGTAATTTTACTGATATGTTGTTTGCCTGTCTTTTTCCTTGTTTCTGAATTGTCTCTGTCCCTGCTTAGGCGAAAGTACTGAGCTGAGCTGGATGGCCCTCTGATTTTTGGTTTTAAGGTTTTAACTTCTGATTTTAATCTAGATCCCAGGCTTTAAGTGTGATAAGGGATCTCTTTTCATTCTGTCCCATCCTCTGCAAGTTCCTAAAAGTTTTTCGGCATTGCTGAAGAATGTTATTTTCCTCAAAAGTGACGATTTACAATCAAGGCAACAGGACTGTTTTCTGAGCGAAATCCTTTTCTAGATGTAACTCTGTGCTTTACATAGCCCTCTTAAGTTCCAATCACACAGACTAGTATAAAGCAGTTAAGCTTATTGCTCTGTTCTTGCTTAACTGTAATATTTCCCTCCTTTAGAATAGGTTCTACCTTGATTTACTTTAGACACTTATTTACTGTGAGAACAGAATGCCCTCTAGGTTATTTTTTTTCAGTTAAGCATTTATTTTTTAGTTTTTATTACTATTTGAGCCTTTGACAGTACAATCAATGAACCAATCGCTCATGATTTCCGTTGCAATCAGTACCTATTAGAATTAATAGATTTTAAGGCATGACATTTTTTTTTCCTCTTCTCTTCACACTTCTCTTCCAGCAATTGTGTTTGAAAAACATTTCCCAGCAACCATAGATTCTTTCCAGGATGCAGTAAAGTGCTTGTCTGAATTTGCCTGCAATGCAGCATTTCCAGATACCAGTATGGAAGCGATCCGCCTCATTCGTCACTGTGCAAAATATGTATCTGATAGACCTCAGGTATAGTCTGTATTAACTAAATTACAAGTCCTTTAATCAACAATGCCTTTGATAAAGAAAAAATTACTCACTCTGACCTTACTGGCTCCCCTTCAGGTTTCAGACATAAATAAGAAATGCACGTTATTCAGAAGCAGTAGGGGTATAAAATGCCACAGATGTTGAAAATACCAGCATTTTTTTATTATTATTATTTCTCCCATCCACCCTCAATCTACCCAGTTCAGCTGGTGGCTGGCTTTCCTGAGAGCTCCTGTCAGTAAGAGACTCAGTCTGAACTGTGGGAAAAAAACAATGCTTGAATGTATCATCTCATTTATTTTTTGAGTTTATTTTTGATGATATACCAACCATTACTTTGAAGAGCACTTAACCTTCTCAGTGGTATTATTTTGATTGCCAGCTCACCTGAAGTGTCAGGGTATAATACTAGTACAGCAGAGATTGTTATTTTCAGTCCAAATTATATTTTATTTTGAAGAAACTTAACTATTACGTCTCTGTATAACCCTGTGTTTGCTTCCAAAGGCATTCAAGGAGTACACAAGTGATGATATGAATGTCGCTCCTGAAGACAGAGTGTGGGTGCGAGGATGGTTCCCAATTCTGTTTGAGTTGTCCTGTATCATCAATAGATGCAAATTAGATGTAAGAACCAGGTAACAGTCAGTATTTGTAATTCAAATTTTAAAAGGCTTACTTTATATGTTTAAAATACAAACAAGTCTCTTAGTAAATGTAACCAGTCTAAAATGTCTTATGCGTTTAATTTAGGTGATATCCCTGTGGGAACACCAGGCTTTTTCAAAATACCTTTTAAACAGATGTTGTGATGTAGAAATTAGGCCTGTATTCATTGCATACAAATTTTTTATTTTCCATTATAATATATAATGAAGTTACATGTTAAATAGTTAAGTATATTCCAATTGTCATGGCCCAATCTGGACAGTCCAGGGGTTGCTTGGGTAAGATTCAGTATCTCCCCGTAACATTTATGGGTTTGAGTAGCAAAAATCAGTCTCTGACAAAATGTATTTTCAGTGCCTGTTTAGGATCAGTAGCTATGAAATCACAAAGATAAAGAACTATTTAAACAGTTCATTTGAAAGTAAATTAAATCTTAAGTAAATTAAAATGTAGTGACTGTTCTCTGTTTATTATAGAACCTGTAAACTATTTAAAACAGCTCAGCTCAACTTACAGTCAAATGGAGTGGAGGCAGTTTAAGTACAGAACACATTGAAATATAGAAGTCAACTTTTGACTTCCCTAACATTAGACAAACAAGCATTATTTTAACATGGAAGATCAAATGGTCAATATGCATTAAATCCTTTTCTTTTTTAAATAAATGGACTAATGTCTTCTATATTTTTCCAGTGGCAATACTGATCCTCTGTATTCATTAGTAAATATAAATGTATGGTGTTCAATTCCATGATATGTTCCCCTGTTACTTAATTCCGTTTTAGTGGTTTATTTTAGCTGACCTGTCAAAACCTGGTATCACATTTCTGGTTTTGCTCTGTTTAAAACAAGTGTAAAATGCTCCATGGAATGTATGGGTTTAGTTTTAGTAGACACCCCCCCCAGCACAATTCTGTTGGAATCCTATTTTTTGGTTTTAATTGAACTCATGACCCCAATCCTGCCTGCCCCAATCCTGTCTTGCCAATCATACTTACCTTGAGGATTTGAGAACTGTTTTTATAGTTAGATTCATTAACTGGTTGAAGATTGCAGAGATGATTGAAAGAAGCAAAGCTTTGGTCTGACTTCCTGTAAAACCTGCCTTTTTTTTCTTGGTTATGGCTTTTTCCCTTATAAAGTGTATCCAGTTGCTGTTCTTATGCTAAATGTGAGAGATTGTGTATTGGTCGTTTGAAATTCACACATCTACATGTGAACTGCGCATCTGGACTCTATTTATAGCCAATGAAGATGAATACTCATTTGTAGACCTCTGTCTCTTGAAAATACTTGTCCCTTTATATTTGTGAACCTTTGTAAAGAAGTTATTTTCCTATTTTAATTCGAAATTACCACAGTTATCAAAATTATTTTCTGGCTATTGCCTGTAACTTTTAAGAGCTTTCCAACGAAACTGATTTTCCACTTAATTTTAGTGCAAACGCTTTCCATGTCAATAAGTAACATTCTTAACAGTATTTGAGTTTGTTGTTGCTATTGTGGTGGGACATACTTGGTCTCGTGCGTATCTTTTTTTATAACCCTTAATATATGTTGTTTGTTCTTCATTTCAGGGGCCTAACAGTAATGTTTGAAATAATGAAGACATATGGCCATACTTATGAAAAACACTGGTGGCAAGATTTGTTTCGAATTGTCTTTAGGATATTTGACAACATGAAACTACCAGAACAGCAAACTGAGGTGAAAAAAGTGGGGGAAGATAATTTACACGAGATCTGTCATAACAGTAGAATATAGGTTAACAAGTAATGCAAGACAAACCTCAGAACTTCCATGACTGACCTGTGGTTCTAGTAGCTTTGCTTAGTTTTATTAGCAATCTATTGGAGGTATTGCCACTCTTGTCATTTTTTAAGCCGTGTGTTTAAGACCACCACTCGTTTGCACTGCAACGAATAGAAGAATAGCGTAAAATACAACATATTTAGGGCTTGTAAGGAGAACCACAGCAACAAGCAACAGTGAAATTAAGATTGTTGTGAGGAGTGAAGTCACAATTAGAAGAAAATAAGCTCTCCTAGTTCAAAACTTCTTGATGGCTAGGAAAGAAATAAAGAAAGAAAAAATAATCAACAAAAAAACCCCTCAAAACAGTGCTGTGCTTTCACTACACTCTTTTGACCAGTCAAACCCAGAACAGGTACTGTCCTAACAAGGAAGTTAAAAAGAAAGAATTAAATGTAAATTAGCATGAGAAGTATAATCAAAATTGCCAACTGTTTGGAAGGCTCAGTGTGACTGGAGGACATGTCTCGCTTTCTAAATTCTTATTCTCTGGGGAGTATTTGGAAGATACGCAGCAAACATAGCCTGGTGTTAAACTACTGCGCTAGGGTAGACACTAAGCATAATCTCAAACTCAGTGTCACATCTGGTGGTCAGTACTTGTCAGTGGTATAATCTGGTCTCTGAGAATCATTGTTTCTCTAGTTTCCTAAAGCTGCCAGTTAGCAAAACAAAAGTTGTGCCTCCAGTTTTCTGGGAGTTCTGAGATATAGAAAAGAGTTCCGTATCACTATAAAGCAATTGGGATTGAGTAAATATACATATATGTACATATCCATCTGTCTTCAGAGATGTATATCCTAGAAGTTTAGCCTTGAACAAAGCTGTAACTATTCTTTTCTTCCCTCCTAGAAAGCTGAATGGATGACAACTACTTGCAACCATGCACTTTATGCAATATGCGATGTATTTACACAGTATTTAGAAGTCCTTAGTGATGTTCTTTTGGATGATATATTTGCACAGCTTTACTGGTGTGTGCAACAAGGTAGGACTTTACCAAATAATGTTAAACAATGTAAACATTTTACTACAAGTGTGAATAAACAAATGCACTGTTTGTCTTTTCCAGACAATGAACAACTGGCACGATCCGGTACAAATTGTTTGGAGAATGTCGTCATCCTAAATGGTGAAAAGTTTACCCTAGAAATCTGGGATAAAACTTGTACTTGCATGCTGGATATTTTCAAAACTACAATCCCTCATGCGTAAGATGACTGTTAATATTTATGCTTTGTAAACTAGTTTAGCTACATGACTTACTGATTTCAAAGTGTTTAATATCTAGTTAGTGGGGTGAACAGAAAGCTGTTAGGTTATGCTTTGTAAGGCTTTTTAGGTGATAAGGGAAGCAGTCTGTCTTAAAACGTAATCATAAATTAGGTGCTAGGTATACTTGTCCTGTGTTGTAGATGGTAGACTGTTAAATACTAGAAATACCCTATAGACATAAGAAAAAAAATCAACAACAAAAAGTCTGTAACTTGTTTCAATTTTAAACTGTTAAAAAGTGCTGTCTGGCTTTTTCATCATTTTCTTTTTGATGTAGAAGAATGCTATTAATAGGCAGACTTTGCAGTTTGTAGTTACATGTGAAGCTTTTGGCACAGAATATGAGCTAAAATACTGCCACAGTCTTAGAGATTTAAGTCTCCGTGGTTGATGGTTAACTTCTGTCATATTTCTATGAATCTTAATCTTTCAGTGAAAATTATCTTGTGTATTTCTGTCTCTCCTTTCACGTTTATAACTATGTGAAGTGTCTTGAAACAGGACTATACCATTCCAAGTAGTGTCTTGTACATACACATGATAGAATGGAATAACGAGAAATCACATCCAGCATTATACCAGGATTTTTTCCTCCCCTACCCTGACAATACTGGGGTGTAGCACTACTTGTTTTCAAATCTGATAGTCTTAATGTCGAACTGTTATATTAGTACTTATCCTGTGTCCCCCATCTAGTTCCTAGCCTTTGCCTCTGGGTATCACCTAGTTCAGGCCTTGAAGATACCTGAAGCAAAAGGGAACCTTCTGCATATCAGTCTTTCTTTAATTTTAGAGTTATCTATCAAATACCATTGTGAGAGAGCTTCATTCGTGCTTAAAAGATGAAGTTAATATCTAAATTAATCTGTAAGTCTTATAGATTTGTCTTTTCTCACTTACTGTTCTATGGGAGTAGGTGTGAATGAACTGCATCCAAAAAAATAATACAAAATTAAAGCTAAAACTTCTGGGAGCTAGAGGGACTTTTTTGTGTTGGTTACTGCAAAAAAAAAAAAATTTGAAACTGGATTTCTGGATGTAAAAGTCCAGTTTAATTAGCCCTAATTTATTATGTCTCATACTTCAAAAAATTTTGAAGCGAATACTTATTACCAAAACATTTGCTTTGGTTTCCACGTGTGATCAAAACTTAGATTGCTGGGTATTCTTATAGTTGAATATTAGAAACACTTCTAGAGGAGCACTTAGGATATCTTAATCTTTAGACAAATTCAAAATACTTTGTTGCCTTTAGCTAGATCTGCTTTGAAATATGTGCATTATTCCCTATGACACTGCTGCTTTTCAAATGGGTTAGTTTTTTCAGGGGTGTAGTTGATGTCTTCTTTAGCTTTTTGTTCTTTACTTCCTGTTTCCCTTTTTTCAGTCTTCCTAAGCCTTCTTTGAGAAATTCATATTATTCTTTCTTATATTTCTGGGAGGTTCCCAGCTTTTTCAGAGCAAAGTAAATCTTGCTTGGATTTAATATTTGAGTAATCCCTTGAGCATATATAATCAGTCCTGTTTCCTGTCATGAAAGTACACCTGTTCTTCTCCAAACAACTGTTGGGTGTTACAAAACTGCTTGGAACAGTCTTTTCCTTTTGACCATTTTGATTAAAGCTGAAGGTTTTTAGGTGGGTAAGAAAAAAAAATACAAATATTATACAGCTATTCTTTCATATCTTTAATGGAGACTTTGCATGCATTTTCTCCTTCTCTTTCTGAGCCCTCACAGGATACTTCTTTTTCCTTCCATAAAGCCCCTCCTTTTTTCCCCTTTCTCTTTGTGGGATCTGATTCTTTTTCTGTGACTCCTGGTATGACTGGCATTTCATATTTGTATTTCTTGGTTGAAAACATTGAAATTAATACAGAGACAAATCGCACAGTGGTATATATGAAAGTTTAATGGGCAAGTGCTTTATTGCTAATTGTCTTGAAATAGTCAGATGCTATGAATCTCTGGAGTGTAAAAGGTATCTTGTGGCAGAGGTTTTTATTAGTCTGATCAGGTAGGATTGCATCTGTTCTTTTTTAGCATTCTTACAGAACGCCTTTCAGATATTGTGTAACTTCTTCAATTTAAGGGTTGTAGTTTTGTCTGCAGGAGTTCTTAGTTGCAGTACTAGCTGCTGCTGCTTCTTGGCAAGTTATCTTTTGGCAAAGAGAGGTGATCGTATTATTTCCTTGTTTGGTAAACTTAGTACTGGAATATTTACTCAGCTAACGATTTCAGCAAGGATCACTTACCAGAAAAACCCAAACTATACTGCTAAGCTTCCATAAAATCATTCAGGTGTTGATAGCTGAAGATAGTAGCACAGAATCGCACAGAATGGCTGAGGTTGGAAGGGGCTCTGGAGGTTGTCTGGTCCAACATCAGTGCTCAAGCACAACAGTCTAGCAGGACTGTATCCTGCCTTCTGAATGTCTCCAAGGAAGCAAGCTCTGCCCTGTCCCTGACCAACCTGTGCCTGTGCTCAGTCACCTTCACAGCAAAGAAATCTCCTGATGTTCAGAGAGAAACTCTTGTATTTCAGCTTGTGCCCATTGCCTCTGGTCCTGGCATTGGGCACCAGTGAAAAGAGCCTGGTTCTGTCGTCTTTTCACCCTCCCTTCAGGTATTTATAGACATTGATGAGACCACCTTGAACCTTCTTTTCTCTAGACTGAACAGTCCCAGATCTCTCAGCCTTTCCTTATAGCAGATACTCCAGTCTCTCAATCGTCTTTGCAGCCTTTTGCTGGGCTCTGTCCAGTACCTCCATGTATCTCACGCTGCCAAGCCCAGGGCTGGACACAGTGCTGAGTAGAGGGAACGGGATCAGCTCCCTCATTAATGAAGGTGTTGAAAAGAACTGGATCCAATTTGGACCACTGGGGTTGCACCCCTCGTTACTGGCCTCCAGCTAGACTTTACACCCCTCATCACCACTCTCTTGGCTTGGCCGTTCAGCCAGTTTTCAGTCCACTTCATGGTTGCTTATCCAACCGAGACTTTGTTAGTTCATTTTAATTGTTTCCTTGATTCTTCTTTTTAATTAACTTCTATTCTGTTTATGACTTTTTAATTGAAATTTTCTGATGCTTCATGAGAGGAAGTATTGTCTTGCTGGTGCTGAAAAAGCCAGGGTGAATGCCCTCTTGTCCTTAGGAAATTCAAGAGTTAAACTTGGTTACTTACAGAATTTATGGTGATGTGGCCTCTGCTGGCTTATAATGGCTTGTTATTCCGATACCTCCTTTGACACATGGAAGTTTAAGAGTTCATAGCCTGAGAAAATATTACACCACGTTTAACAATCTGTAATTCAGAATAGTCTTTAATTTGTGTCCTGGTAGCTTTCAAGAATCAATTCAGTTCTCTGCTGTCCTTCATTTGTTGTCTCATGACATGCCTCCAGATTTTCTGTTTTCCTACATCCCATTTATCTTTCTAGTCATATGGTCTTTAGTTGCATGGACATCAGTGATTTGTTAATTTAGTTTCCTTAACACAATGAGGAGAAAAATCTCACTTCGGATATGCAGGCACAAAAGTCCATCAAGCATTGCCTCACACAGATTGAGGCTAAATAGTTTGAGATCTTAACAGTGACAAATAACTTTAATCTTACTTTGTAGCAATAGATTTGATAGAACAAGAGGTGATGGGACCACTTAGGTTATTTCATTCAATTTCCCTCAATCCTTGGCAGGCACAGGCAGCCTCAATAGATGACAATTAATGTAGAAATTTCTTAGTGCTTAACTTAAGGCAAAGATCGTAATGAAAACAGCGTGCTATCGGAAAACAGCAGGGAATCACAGAACAACCAGGTTGGAAGGGACCCATCGGATCTTCTAGTCCAACCATTCCTATCTAACACTAAACCAAGTCCCTCAAGACCTCATCCACCCGTGTCTTAAACACCTCCAGGGAAGGTGACTCAACCACCTCCCTGGGCAGCCTATTCCAATGCCCAATGACCCTTTCTGTGAAAAACCTCCTCCTAATCTCCAGCCTAAATCTCCCCTGGCGGAGCTTGAGGCCATTCCCTCTCGTCCTGTCCCCTGTCACTTGGGAGAAGAGGCCAGCTCCCTCCTCTCCACAACCACCTTTCGGGTACTTATAGAGAGTAATGAGGTCTCCTCTCAGCCTCCTCTTCTCCAGGCTAAACAACCCCAGCTCTCTCAGCCGCTCCTCATAGGGTCTGTTCTCCAGCCCCTTCACCAGCCTCGTTGCTCTTCTCTGGACTTGCTCCAGAGCCTCAACATCCTTCTTGTGCTGAGGGGCCCAGAACTGGACACAATATTCAAGGAGCGGCCTCACCAGTGCTGAATACAGAGGGAGAATCACCTCCCTGGACCTGCTGGTCACACCGTTTCTGATACAAGCCAGGATGCCATTGGCCTTCTTGGCCACCTGGGCACACTGCTGGCTCATGTTCAGTCGGCTGTCGACCAACACCCCCAGGTGCCTCTCCTCCCGGCAGTTTTCCAGCCAGGCTTCTCCCAGTCTGTAGCTCTGCATAGGGTTGTTGTGCCCCAAGTGCAGGACCTGGCATTTGGCCGTGTTAAACCTCATGCCGTTGGACGTTGCCCAGCGGTCCAGCCTGTCCAGGTCCCGCCTGCAAAGCCTCCCTACCCTCCAGCAGATCGACACTTGCACACAGCTTTGTGTCATCTGCAAACTTGCTAAGGGTACCCTCAATGCCCTCATCCAGGTCATTGATGAAGACATTGAACAGGACTGGACCTAGCACTGAGCCCTGGGGGACACCACTTGTCACTGGCCTCCAGCTGGACTTAACACCATTTCCCACCACTCTCTGGGCCCGGCCATCCAGCCAGTTTTCTACCCAGGAGAGTGTGTGTCGGAAGAGATCAGAAGTGTGGTCAGTGACTTGGTACCTCACAACAGCAATGAATCCTAAGTGAAAATGTTGAATCCTAAGGAGAAATAGAACCCCAATACCAGAACATATCCCAGACAGAATGCAGAACACCCAGAAACTCATGCTGATTTGTCCTAGGGTAGCTTCACTCCTTATACCAGGTAAAGCTTGAGGCAGTGTGAGAGAACAAGACCCACTAATGGCACTACAGCACTACCTAAAGCCAGATCCAATATTTCTGAGAAAAAGTAATCTACCTGCATGCAGTCCAGTTGCCTGTCCAAAGCAATTGGCGAGAGTATTGAGGTTCATAAGACACATTACTTACATTTATTCAGTATGCGTGAAAAAATAAAATATATATTTAAAGCTGAGATCCAACTCTTTTTGTGCTTGGCTTCCATTAATTTAAACTAAAAGAAACAACCACCCCCACCCCCTCATATTGAAGTGGACTTTTTTAGAATATTGGTTATGGTTTGTATTTCAAACTTACTAAGTTTGGCACTTGTTTTGTGTTTGCAAGGCTGCTGACTTGGCGACCAGTCAGTGGAGAGTTTGGCTCTCGATCTCCCTCTGATGCAAAAGAAAAACTGGTAAGCTGTCAAAATATTTTAAAAGCTTGCAAGAGTTCAATATAAATGTGTTGTGATGTAGGATAAGTGAGAAGTATACTTATTTTAAACTAATTTCTCAATTATTATTTACATTTAAAAGTTTAATTTTTTTTCCAGATAAAGTGCTATTTAATGCTTAAAAATGACAAGGAACTAATGGGGAAAGAGAAGTTTGTATTTGTCTGCAGTAAATCTGGCTTCCAGAAGTTGGCTGTAGGTTGTTATCCGTGTATGTTTTAGATAATGTCCTGTGTTTGGTACGTCTCTGTAACACTGTATTTAGGGTTTGTTTTCTGGTTTACAGCATGGTTTTTGTTTCGTTTTGCTTAATATTTTCTTTGAAGTATTGGCATGATGAGAAAATACTGAAGGTGGAAAGATTGCCTATTAGATTTTATTTTTTCCTTGAAATTTTCTCTGGTAATAAGAACTTAAACATCAGTGTTTAGAAAATAGAAATAGAGATTTTGTAGCATTGATTGAATAAAATAATATAAAACTTGGATTTGCCTATGAGTGGCAGCCCTGCTACATTGCTACTGATGAGAATTAGTTTAGCTTTTGGATATTCTCACAAGATTAAGTTCTTCATAGATTAGTGAAGCATTTTATAAAAATTGTTCAAGAGCATGGGCCCAAACAGGCTCCACTAAGAGAGATTGGCTCCCTCTATTTATCTCTATGGAGTGTTAATATAATTTGCTTACGACAGAGTGTAAAAGTTTTGATGACCAGTTCCCATTATACAGGTAATGTGACTGAATCTGCTTCTTATATCTTGATTCATTTGTAGTGGTTTGATGTATAAAACGTTTGATCTAAACATTGACTGTGGTTTTGATCAATTTATGTCAAGTATAATAGCATGCAATATATTAAATGTCTTCGTTGTGAATAATTTTAAGATAATTTTTCTCTTTGAAATAGTTCAACATGAATGTTTTCAAAAATCTTTTTTTGTCTTCAGTGTAAAAAGACACTTTACGACTTCAAAATTAACAGAACTTGTACAATAAATAGCGTTAAAGAAGATGTGGTTTGGGCTTTTTCTTTTGGTAGGATAGAATTTTTGCAGGCTTTAGGAATTTCCATTTAATTTTCTTTCAGGTAATTCAAATATAATGAAGCATTTTACTATCTGTAGACATAATACCTATTAAAAGTTTCTTTGTATTTAATAGTGATTAAGCTTTTGGTTATTTACTAGCATTAGAAGGTGATGTGTTCTTAATAGGAGCTGTATATATAGATTTAAATCTTACTGACAGCCCAAGGCAGGGAATTAATGTGTAGCCTCCAGTGGTACTTAGCAAACAAATGCCAATAGAAACACAGGGTTACTGAAAGGGACTAATTTCTGTATGTAACTGCTTTGCAGTTAATGGTAACATATTTTGTTACTAAATATGTTAGTTACTTTTCCCTCTTCAACAAATGCTTTCTGAAATGAAAACAAATGTATATTCCCATTGATTTTAATACTTTATATTCAACTTATCAAGAAGGAGGATATTTATTAAAAAATAAGCCAAAACGAAACCTCATCAATTCATCTTCCAAGGTGACGGAGTTCTAGCTCACAAGATGACACAGTTTTAAATAAGGCTGATTTCCTGGTATGCATGTATTATTCTCCTTCATCATTTTACTGTGGTAAATTCCTGTAGCACCTACAAATGTGTTAGGAGTTTATAATTCAGAACATTCAAGTGAGTGAAGGCAAGTAAAGATTAAAGTTTGATGATGCCTCATGTTGTTGGGATTTGTCATTTACGAGCTGCATGTTCCTTTTCACCAGTTATAAAAGGAATACAAATTTTCACAGAAACGATTAGAGGTTTTCATTGTAGATCAAGGCAGAGGCTGTGCTTCCCAGTATCAGAACCTTACGGCAAACATCATACACTTAATCTGGTCGAAGTCAAATTAACTGTTGGATGACACACTAAATGCTTGGATGACTTACAGAAACCCTGTATGCAAAATAATATTCACTAACTTTGTGTAATTAAATATCTGTTACTTGTTAAATATTCAGTTCTTTCTCAGTAGGCATTTTTGGGGGCACATCTGTCTCAAATGCTAAGATCAAAAATGACTAAAGTGAATGAAAAAGTGCAGAATTGAAGCAGCAAGTGTCTTAAGCTGTGAAGAGCACGACATTAATGACAATGGCTTGCAAAAGTTTTCTGTAAGTTAATTTTTGGGGTTTGGCTTTATTTTCAGGATACAATCTCACAGAAGTCAGTAGATATTCATGAGACTGTTCAACCCAGGTCTTCAGATGGACGTCCATATCAGCCCAGCACAGGCTCCGCAGTAGGTGAAGAAATGAGCAAATCCAGGCCTGTTGCAAGTGCGTGTTTCTTGGTGGTTTGGTATTTGATATCTGTTAAGAGCAGTATTTAGTAGATGTTTGATGTCTTTAGTTGTGGTCCCAATCATAACTTTAAAAACATGACTTGGTGTGGAAAAAATTTAAATTTTTTAATCTGTGTTGAATGACAGAATTCTGTTGGACTGGTGGGTCCTGCGCTTTAAAAATCCGGAGTTCAGCTATTAACTTGCAGGCTTTTTACTCAAAGCAAAGTATTAGAAACAATAGTTGTCTTATAATTCTCTGTAAATTAGTCAATTTTTTTTTTTTCTAAAAAGTAAAGTTCTTTCTGTGCAGGATGCAACAGAAGCAATAGTTGGAAATAAAAGCCTGGTTAGACTGATTTGAAGAGACTGAATCTGATCCTTAAGGTGCTTTGTGCAAAGTTACCTGTTGGCACTTAAAATGTTCTTGTCTAAATGTTCATGTATTAGTATTTGCCAAAAGTCCAAACAAGCGTCGATGGTATCAGTGCTATCTGAAGCCTCTTCTGTATGTGGACAGTCTCCCAGCCTCTCTTTCTTTGCCATTGCCCTATTGCTGACGTAAAGGTCACTAACTTTGGTGATTTTTGTGTAACAGTATATTGCCCAGTATATGGCAGGTGACCTCAAAGTTTGGAAAAAGTTTTTTAAAACCTGCCGAGTGTTGACATGGTGATCAGTCCTGGTTTTAGAAGAGTAATTTGGATGGAGGATTCCTGGTTTCTTTTATGAATGTGCTTGAAGCTGTTCTTCAACTTACTCCCAAAATAGCTCAAAAATAAAAAAAAATTTGCAGTTCTTTAATTAACAAGCAATTTTCTTTTTCTTTCCTCTAAAGAATTTCCAGAACAGAAGTTATTTGCTGCACTTTTGATCAAATGTGTTGTACAACTGGAACTCATTCAGACTATCGACAATATTGTGTTCTTCCCAGCAACTAGCAAAAAAGAGGATGCAGAGAATCTAGCAGCGGCACAAGTGAGTAGAAATTGATAAGAATTTCTTTTTAACAGCTTTTTCTCTGGTGGATGAAGTCTCATAAACTCCTGTAACGTCTTCTGATTTATAGGTTTTAGAAATGCTCGAGAACTTCGAGCAGACTGTTGAGATCTTTTACGCATCACGTTAAATAGCATTTGCTAGGCTGGGGCAGCTCACAAGTTTTGTTCAAAGGGATTTATGTAGCTGTGATGTGGATACAACTCTTAGTATAGTTTTGAGTTTAAATCAAAGTATAGGGAAAACTGGGCAGGATTGAGTTATCACAGGAGCTTGCAAATATTTACTTGAAATCTCTTTTTTTTTGTTTGCTTTTTATTTATTTTTTTAATAGAGGGATGCAGTAGACTTTGATGTCCATGTGGATACACAAGATCAAGGGATGTATCGTTTTCTAACGTCACAGCAGCTTTTCAAACTTCTCGATTGTCTGCTGGAATCCCACAGATTTGCCAAAGCATTTAATTCAAACAATGAGCAAAGAACAGCTCTCTGGAAAGCAGGTGAGTCTGTCACTTTGGAGAAATACTTGGTGGGAATGTGTTACTGTGCTTTGAATTGACCCCGAAACCGATCAGAAGTGCATTGATGCTGAATGTAAGATTGAATATCAGGCTGTTACTTATAACCTTAGAATCCCTAAAGGGAAGAGGCCTTGCCAGTGTAGCTTTTCAGTATCCTAAATTGTAAGGTTTCACTGGCTTACTGCTACCAGGCTCATCCCTGGCTTTAGAGGCAAATCGCATGCTTGGAAGCTGCAGGCACAAAACCCCAGAGTTTATTAGGGGGGCTTGTGTTATCTGCCAGTGTGTAAGTGGAATATATGTCATTTTTTGAAAAAGACTGAAGATGGGCTTTCTATAGCATTGTGCTTAATCTGTTCCTTGCACCAAAGTCAGCTCTATTAATATTTTTAATGATGAGTGCATATTATGAAGCTGCCTTGTGCCTCAGAGCATGCATAACCAGAACCACTTCAGCCTGAGTGAGGTGGTATTCAAGTTTCTGGGTATGCTTTCTGCTCGTGTGGATCTCCACTAGCAAAGTGATTTCAATATACAGTAACAGCATTGGAAACAAGACTATTGTAGATATTTTTATCAAAACCAAGCAATAAAACAGCATAGACTGTAGATACATGGTTGAGACAAAATGGTTGATTGTTCAGGTGGTTGGAGTGTGACTCATCAGACACGCGGGCGCTTGGAAGCGTATGTAAAAACAGGTGCCAAACACAGTTATGGTGTCAAACACAATCATGATGCCAATGCACAGGTTAATTTTTAGCAATACTCCATTGTACTAAGTGTCATGAGGAATTAATTACTTAAGGTCATTCTTCTCGCTGTCTAGGTGCAGGAACCTTCTACTTAGAAGTGAGGGGAAATGTCAAACAAAGAATCTAAATGGATGCTTTGAATTTCTCTAGGTTTCAAAGGCAAATCAAAACCTAATCTTCTGAAACAGGAGACAAGTAGTCTTGCCTGTGGGTTGCGCATTCTGTTCCGTATGTACATGGACGAAAGCCGTACGAGCGCATGGGAGGAAGTCCAGCAAAGACTGCTAAAGTAAGGTCCTTGTAGGTGAACCTGATGATGTTATTTCCGATATTGAAGTATGTTTATTTTTGTTGAAAAGGATACACCTCCTCTGTTTGGGGTAAACTACTTGGAACCAGTACAGTGTATTGGTGGTCACAGCTAGTATTAACAGTTTTTATGTCACGTGGCAAGTGCTCTGCCTCCAGCTAGTAAAGCTGTCTCTATTTTTGTTCTCATTACATCTCTTCCAAAAGAGAACAAAGTGGTTTGTCACCTTGTGGGGTTTTTTTGCAGCTCGTTGGGTAGGTGGGGCATTGTTATAGCTCTTTTTGAAACAGAACTGCTACCGAAAACCCTGCTCTTTTCTTCCAGTAACCTCACATTTTAGGGAATTGATGCTGTTTGTTCTCATGTGTAGAAATGAGCACTGGGCTTCAGAGGCCTATGAGTGCACAGAAGCTTTTGGCTTTTTGGTTGTTCATTACTGTGAACACTAAGGTTCACCTGAATGTTTTTAGTTTACAAAGTCATTCAAGCAAGTGTTGGATTAAGAGGGCTTAAAACCATGGCTGTAAAGCAGCGAGAGTATTTTAAACTTTATAGACCGAGGAGAAGACCCATCAGCATGACATTAATTTTTGAAGAGTATGTTTTGTTTTGTCACATGCATTTTAATACCCCTTACAGATCATCTGTTACACTCCAAATGTAAGTACAAATGGGGCAATTATGAATGCTAAAGTCCTAGTATTTTGAGTTTTAGTTGAACAAAATCACTGCTTTCTGTTACTAATCAGGCTTTCAAGGTGCTATTCTGCACCAAGGCTCTGCATCGGTATAGCTGCAAAGCCAAAGCTCCCTCTCTACTGCAGATCTCAAAATTAAATGTTGGTTCCTAGTTTTTGTGTCTTTTCTTTCTAGTGTCTGCAGCGAGGCTCTGAGTTATTTCCTCACTCTTACATCAGAAAGTCATCGGGAAGCCTGGACTAATCTATTACTCTTATTTTTGACTAAAGTACTGAAGATAAGTGACGAAAGGGTAAGAAACTGTTTGGAATGGTATTTAAGACAGCATTTATGGGTAATAAGCAGTTCCAGACCAGGTTTTTCACCCACAGTTACATGGACTTGACTGTCAAAGCTCCTGCTGCTCTGTAGATGCTTTTTATTGAGGGAATGTGCATCAGAACTGCACTTGACACATACACAGTAACAAAGTGGGGGTGTAGCGAGTGCTAAAATATATCTGGGAGACCCTAAAAGATGCTAAAATTCTTTAGAAGTGTGTGGAATTGCTTTTACCCTTCTCCTGCTGAGGAAGATGATTAGTGTTGATATTTTATTCAAAGAATTAACTCCTGCTTCTGCTTCCACTGCTACACATAGATCACCTTGACCCTCCCCAAAGCAATTCTGCAGTAAATAAATCCATACTTAGATCTCCCTCTAACAAAAGTTGGCTGAAATATTAAGTGAAAAGGGCCAACTGCAACAAAAAACTTACCTGATCCAGGAATCCAGGAACAATTCTTCCTCTTGAAGAATAAGCATTAGCGAGCAGCTGCGGGTAGCCACTGAGCATCTGTCAGAGTATGTCACAGCTGTCCTAGCCTTATTCTAGCACTTCTCACTTCAGTTATAAGAGTGTTTCTGCTTGTCACTTTGTGGGTTTCTCACCTTGACTTGGGAAAGTATTTAAAATTCTTCACTTGCAACACACTTTCTAAGGTGTATTGATGCATAATAGAGTAATTTCTTCTGTTTTTCTCCTCAGTTCAAGGCTCATGCCTCGTTCTACTACCCTCTGTTGTGTGAAATTATGCAGTTTGACCTTATTCCTGAACTTCGAGCTGTTCTGCGAAGGTTTTTCTTGCGGATCGGTGTGGTTTTCCAAATATCCCAGCCGCCAGAACAAGAGACTGGAATAAGCAAGCAGTAGCAGATAGTGACTGAGTGTTCCTCGTTCAAAAAGTTGATATTCCTCAGCTAAATAAAAGGACCAGGTAGCTGAGCCATTCTGTCTGGATATCCATAAAAATGGTTTCTTTGTCTGGCAATGTGTATCCAAGGGTTAATGGTACAGATACTTACAACTGTAATCAAGGCTTAACACTCCAGTCCCTTTATTTCCTGATGGTTTATCTCTATCGGTTTCTCTTATCTGGCTCGTGCTGAGCAGAGAGCCAGCATTTAGCACAGTCCTCTTGTCACCGTGGGCTGCGGTATCCGTCACCGTCCTAGGCAGCAGTGTGGCAGCAGGGTTTGTGGCGAGAGTGAAGGAAAACATACCCAAAGAACTATATATGTAAAGGTTTGAGCTTCTGCAAGAAGTACAACTCAGGAGAGCTGTATTTTGAAGGATAAAATGTTTATAGTGAAAAGAAAAATGGAGATTATTGTTCATGATAAAAGATATTTAGCAACTGTCTGATATTCTAAGATTTTTGCACACTCAGGCTGTCTGAGACATTGGGAAATCATCCTCCTGTGAAAAATGTACAGAGATGCAGGTCTGTAATATAACTCTTTAACACTATACAGTTCTTCCTCAGTTGTTTTATTTCTGTATTATTGATTTGCTGGAAACCCGTAACACTTCATTGTTTACCGAATGCACTAGAAGGTTGGGTTTATTTTTTGGGATTGTGATTTTTTTTTTTTCCTTTTTCATTTTTTCTTTCAGTTTTATTGTAGCCCAGCAGTTCGTGTTGCTGACTTTTTGTCAAGAACAGAGGTAGAAATATCACAACTGACATAACTACCTGTAATATACTTGGTTTAGGGCTTTTCAATATAATGAGCCATTGAAATGATGATCCTTCAAGGACTGGAACTTGAATCACTGCAAACAAGTCTAGGTTGTGTCTGCTGTCACATGTTTTTTTGTTTGATGTAGATTTCACTCTTATGTACAGAATTTAATGTTGAATATATTCAAGTAACAAATCTGGCATGGTCTGGGGATGGTTAAATTTATTGGAAATGTATTCATACTGTGAATTGTGCTCTGATGGTTAAAAGACAAGATTGTCAAGCATTCTGTATTACAATGGATGTAGAAATTTTTTTCAGATGGACAAAATGTATATGGTACAGATATGTAAAGTTTTCTATGTAAAAAAAATTCTGTACAACTTTCTGTACAATATTTGGTTCTCATCTGGCATATTCTAATCAGGTTATAGGTCAATAAAGTTTTTGAACTCTTTCATCAGTGCAATCAAAACCAGCCTAATCCACAGCTACTTGTTTTACAGTTCCCTTTGCTTCTTCCCTTTCCACAGGAGCCTGCAGGGATAGAGCAAGGGAGAAGGGCTTTGAGTGTTAAGATTAGACATTAGGAAGAAATTCTTCATGATGCAGGTGATGAGGCTCTGGCAAAGGTTGCCCAGGGAAGCTGTGGATGCCCCATCCCTGGAGCCATCCCTGCATCTGCCTCCTCGGGGTTAGGGAAAGACCAAAAGGGTGAATGAGAGTGTTAAGTTTAATAGGAAAAGAACAAGGAACAATAGAAGTGCTTGTAGCTGGAATGGTCGATTGTACCCGTAGTGCTACACAGACAGAAGCACTCAAGCTACATTCTGCCTTCTGGGAATTCAAATAGTAACACAGAAGCCTATGGGATAATGCTGGATGGAAGGGAAAGGCTGAGATCACAGTTGGTCTACCTGCTGACTCACAGTATAGTAGCCGACTTAAGCCTGTTCAGCATCTTTGGTTTTGTAAGTAAAACTGGAATTGGATTGTTCTCTGGTGTGTTCTTACAGAACTCGGGACTGACAAAGGAGAGAAGCATGAAGATGAGCAAGCGGATGAGGGAGCCTGATCTCGGAGAGGAATGGATGTGCCTCTCCTCAGTGAACTGGGAGATGGGTGAAGTGTAGCCGATTGCAGTTTGATAAGCATAAGCAGTTTGATGGAGCAGGTAGGGAAAAACCAGTGGAGGGAGTTAAAAGGCCCCACCTGTGACTGGGAGTTCTCTCGTAACAGTCATTGGGGTGGCACAAAACCAAATTGCGTTTGTGAAGGCAGAAGGGGGAGAATTGTGGTTACTTTAATTGTAATCGTCCAGCCTTTCCTCTGGGGGTGGGGTTTTGGGTTTTTTTGAGTTTGTTAAGGTTTAAATATTACATAAGCCACTGTGCTGGGCCAGACCTGAGGCAATTAAGCAGCAATTCTCTAACTGTCCCATGGCCTGTCCCTGCTGACATTGCACTCTTTGCCAAACGGTGTCCTTGGCACTGTTACCGAGGTGGTCAATGTGTTGCGACGCTGCTATCCAGCCTTTCTAACTGCCGTTTACATCTCTCTTGTCCATGTGTTCACCCAATTCCTTTTCCATTTTCTGTGGTCAAGATTTCGGTGTTCTTTGGCAATGAGTACAAGAGATTATCCACAGATTTTGTAATTTGGGGTTTTATGGGGTGGTTTTCTTGCTTTAAACCTTCCTGCATCATTGTTCTGTGTTTGTACTTCTATTCAGTAACAACTTTTTTTATAGCATGGCTGCCTCCTGCCTTTCCCTATCTGTTGCTTGGGTGGAAAAAGCCTAATAGCTGTTTAGTCTTGTTTCATTGGAGATTGAGCTCTTGTGTCATTGTGACCCTTCCCTGTCCCTTGCTGTAGCTCTGCCCAGCTGCGCTCTGGGGCACGTGGTTCACCTGCAGCTCTCCCGAAGTTTGTGTCCACAACAATTATCAGAAAAGCAGCATTGGGGCCCAATGGCTCCCATTGCGGGTATCTCAACTCTGAGCTCAGGGTTGCAGCTGCATTTATTTTGCAGATGACGCCACAGTGATATTAAAAATATTGAGGAGGGCAGGCAGAAAGGCTGTGCCCACAGCCGGGCTTTGGAGACACAGGGAAGGCTGAAGGGAAGCTGGGGAAAGGCAAGATGGGATGGACCAAAAGTAGCCTTGGGGAAAGGCAAGATGGGAAGGACCAAAAGTAGCCTGAACAGGAGCCTGGATGCCAAAGGGAGGATGAGCGTAAGGATGAGGGGAATTGTTGCTAAATGTTAACTAAGTTCTGTGACTTGGGGTCCCTGCAGGGGTGGAAGGAAGCACTGACACTGTGCAGCATACTTGGCTTGAACTGAAAGAAACAGCTGCCATCCCGAGGCACTCGGTGCATTTACAACAGTTTTTGCAGTTAACTGAGGCTGCTTTTTAGGGTTCCTAGGGGGGATAAAGCTAATCAAAGTTCAGGGAATAAAAGTGAACTGTTTCTTTAGATGAGAAGAAAGAAAATACAAGGTCTGCTTCTAGCCTGGAGCGAGTGTATCACAGAGTTCAACTCATGAGGCAAGTGAAGAGTCATCAGGTGTCAAAACCAGCAGGAGGGCTGGCAGATGACAAATTGAAGAAAAGTGTGATTTAAGGCAGGCTTCAGCCTGAGAGGTGCAGCGGTCAGGTAGAAACTGTGTTAGAAAAGCGTTGCCTGCTTGAAATTGTGGTTTGGATTCTTGCTTCTACGTAGGAATTCCTAAACAAGAGGGAAGCCATAACCTTAGCCTTGCTTCTACTTGGTGTTTCAGTTCACTGAACTAAATTTTTGCTTCCATCAACCCATCCTGGCTGAAGATAGATCTGTGCTTTTATTCAGCAACTTTTCCGGGTGCTTTTCCTGCTGCTTTGAGCATTCTCCTTTCTTCATGAGTAAGCATAGGCTGAAGCAAATGATAAATTAATCACATTTTTTGTAACAAAATAATTTATTAACTTTTAAATCAGAACCATAAGTTAAACATATGCAAGAATATCTCTATTTTCATCACACAACAGGGTAGGGAACACAAGACGCATTGCTGATGGTCATTTCTCCACGAAACTGTTCACCGAGGTTTCGTGCAGGATAACACTCCTCACTGCATCAAAAGCAAGTTCCCTTTTTTTTTTAAGTTATTTATTCTTTCAGTAAAAGCTCAAAATGCATCTCTGCTCAATGTCCAGACAGTTTGGGAGCCCGGCTATAAACAAAACTAAGAATTAACTTTGATTTACTATCAAATTTAAACACAAACAAATGAAAATACACACACACACACACACATTGTTTTTGTGGTAAGTTCAGCTTGGTGGCTGAAACATGACCTGTATAAAAAGTGCAAAACCAGCCAAGCTCTTCCACCACTTTCACATTCAAACCATCCCTGCTTTGTATCTCTGTTACACTGCAGCTTCTGTTACTTTGTTATTGCTATTTTCAATTCTAGGTACAGCTCCACACTATGTACACGGACAAGAACCATCCCTACAAGAGATCCTGGAAAGTGCAGGAGTGCTGAGCAGCCCTTCCCTGGCCGGGGAGGCTCAGCTGCTTTGCAGGGGTTGGCTCAGCCGTGTGCAGTCGAGAGCCCTTCCCAACCCAGCAGTGGAGATTCAGGCGAAAGCTTTGCCGCACTTGACTGTTCGTCCATGAACCTGCGAAGCGGCTCCGATGTTCCTGGTCGCAGCCAGGGCTCTGTTGCAACCGTGTCAACAGAACTGGGCCGTCTGCCAGCATTAGAGGAAACCTGCTTCAGAAGGTCGTCCGCTTCTCCTAAGGAGATGTTATCACCTTAGAAAGGAGGAGAGCAACGTACACACATTAGAGGGGGCAAAAAGCTTCTCAAATCTTATCACAACACTTTGTGATATTGAACAGGCAATAAACACTGAAGTAATGACTTCAGAAACAAATATATTTATATTTGTTTCTATTTAACAGATATTTTTGATGTTCTAGGGCTCTGAGCCCATCTAGAGTCAAGACCAGAAGACTCCAATTCTTTGCTGTCTGATGCCAACAGCTCCCAAGGCTGCTCTTGTTTACACAGCTAGGTTTACACACGTTGCCTGCTGGAGAAAGTAGGTGCTGGCTTGAAAGACTTCACCGCTCAAAGTACTCACCAAGCCTACGTTGTTTGGAATGGAGGATTTTGGATGGGTAAAAGCAGAGACCTGGCTCCAACATGCACTGATTTTCCAATTAAGAAAACAACTGTAGAGTTGCTTTAGGATTCCCATATCAGTCCCATAAAAGAAGGTGAACTGAGCCTTCTTGCTGTGCCAACAGGATCTGCTCTTAAAATTTATCAAAGTCTGTAAATTGCCATCTCCTGGTCACTTAAAGGGAAGACAAGCAGTCAGAATTCCTTAGGTATAGACTTGAGAGAGCTGTTTTCTCCCAGCCGTGTCTCTGAGGATGGAGGAGAAATAACAGTCCTAGCTGCTAGGAAAGAAGAGGATGCCACAGCGGCTCCATCCAATTGCTAGGGACGAGGAATGAAAACTCCTAAGCTTCACTTATTTTGTTTGTAGTATCACTGAGTAGGACAAGGGACCAGGAGTGTAGGCAGCAGCACAGCCCTAGCGGCCACAGCAAATGCCATAAGAAGTGCAGCTCATGTGCTATGTGGCAAAACTATAAAAGAGGTGAGATGGAACAAGGGCAGAGAAATAAAAGTAGTTCATATAGCAAAAAAGTTCTGGGTGGAGTAAAACTAGTAAAGCATTTGTTTAGACTATAAACAAAAGGAATACAAAGGGTGGGGATTTGTAACTTAAAAATCACAGTGAGACAGTCAAACAAAAAAAAAGATGAAGTGGTTGTAAGAGTACCCATAGCAACAGAATTTGAACAACTGTCAGCATCTGGACTGTCATTAAGTTTATAGAAAGGATACTGATGTTGCCATTGCCTAGACAGCAGAGAAACCACCTCAAAAAAAAGGGAGGTTTCAGACTCAAATCAAAGAATCTTTAGCACAAAGTAGAGCAGCTGGGTCATAAATTCTTCATGATGGGGATGGTGAGGCACTGGCACAGGCTGCCCAGGGAAGCTGTGGCTGCCCCATCCCTGGGAGTGCTCAAGGACAGGCTGGATGGGGCTTTGTGCAGCCTGATCTAGTGGGAGGTGTCCCAGCCCATGTCAA